>CM076577.1:1369472189-1370712095 GCA_034641835.2 Pinus albicaulis
AGCAGAATTTCAGGATGACAATTTTTAGTGTAACAGTGCTGATAGTTTGTCAAACCAAGCTACATTTTAGTCACAATGGGTGATGGAAAAACGAGGTCTTTTCGTATAAAAGGATGATTTCCCTCCAATTTGAATTCATTTGCTAAGTGAGATGTGGTGAATTTGGAGAGGAAAAGAAGACCCTAAATATTTCAGAGATTGTAATGGAAAAAAATTTCGTTATAATCAGGATCTGTTAGTGGGAGGTAGGTGGCCTAACCTTACTCTTCATTTTCATTGGATTAGTTTTTCAGATTAGGGCCCAGAGCTCACTAGGAAACCCCTTCCCTCTCTCATAGTCAGATTGCACTTTTCAAGGCTTGAACTACGTTCTAGCTTGCAGGAAAAGGTGGAAAACCTACGAGATCGCAGGTTTTGGGTAGAAAAGTGTGAGTTGGGGCTAAGACAGGGATTGGGTTGTTGGTCTGATGAGAACTGGGAACAAAGATGATATGGTGCAGTTTTTTTAGCTCTGAACTGACATGAAAATGTGATTTTTTTGCAGATATGGTAGAGTTAAAGATCAACTATCATGAACGAGACTTGGACGCTCTTTGCTTTGAGATTCAGGGGAATCAGGTGGTGAGAGGAGTGCTTTCTCGGTACAAGGTTCTCAAGTTGTTAGAGAACCCATTAATGAGGGTAGGTGAGCCCTTGGTATTGAGGATTGTGAGCTATTTGGATCCATACCAGGAGGACTTCATGGTGTAGGGGCACAAGATCTATCTCACGATCCAGGATATATATGTTTTCGCTGGAATCCCCCCACTAGGGGTGGTGGGGGATATACATCCATTGTTACCTTGTGGGAGGAACATATCAGATTTTGTGGACCGCCACTGCGGACCAGTTTCTCAAGAAAATGGCACGACCATCAAGATTAGTGATCTAGAGAGGCTAGAGAGATGAGTTGTCATCATAACTTTGTTGCGTATCTTGGGCAGACAATCATTCCACCACATCACTGGGGGGAAGATGATGTTAGTGGAGAGTGTTTTGAGAGGAACCTACTATGGGTGGGCCCATATAATGTTTTCATTGGTGAAACGATAGCTATCTCTATGCAGACGATAGGTGAACCATGAATGTGCATTTTAGACAATGTTATGCTCTTTCTTCTTTGAGAAGTTCCCAACCATCCATCCTCATATGCAGATCCATGATGGGAGCCCATAGGAGCCCAGGATGCACCGCTGGGTACAGCTACTTGTTGGAGGATTAATCCGTCTTGTGGACAAGACCGATCCCCCTAGTACTAAAAGCATCTAGCAAAAAATAGCCAAATAGACTAATCTTTCTCTAAGCATATACGATCTATGAAAATCTCTATAGAGGTGTTAAGGACTTACCGTTTGTCCAGTGCTTGTTTGAAGTCGTTATTGTCCCTCGCGCGCTTGAAGGAGTTTTCCTCATAAACCTGCAGTCACAAACAAGAAAAATATTACATAGCACCTGTATAGAAATCATCATAAACCATGCTTATCATAGTGATCAAGGAATATATGAAATAAACCATTGATTGAAAGCTTATTGAGAAAAATGAGTATATTTGTATTAATTTCAAAAGAAGAAAATCCTTAAAACATGAGCCTTGATGTTGCACAGGACTTTCCGGGGTCCGAAGCAGGAATCTCCTTTACTTTGATAAGCTCTGCACTCCTCAATCAAGATGAATAGAGGTATGTAATATTTCCTCACAAAAGTCTTAATTAACTGAGTCTGAATCTCAACAGCACTTAACTTCAAATATTCTAAAGCTTCAACTCCCTTTGAGGTTACCCAATGCCTCTTTTTATAGTAGAATAGAGGAGGTTTTCTGTTCCAAATATGAAGGGATAGAATCCTCCTTCAAAGGGATAAGCTCCTCACATCAAGGGGTTAGCTTCATAAGGTAAGGGATAAATGCACCTCATAAGAGCGGTTCTATCACCGCAAGATATTTTCTGGAAGCTTCTAGAATTCACTTTTATTGAGATTTTTGGAAATTACTTGCGCCTTTTTTATCTTACAGGGGTTCGCACTTTTAACACAGATGAAGTGCATTCAGGTACGCAGGATAGCTGAACATTGGGTGCGGGACCGCAGGCAAGATAGCGAGAAAGTGCGACACCAAAGTTTAGGAGAATTTTAGGAACTTTTCTCTGATTTTCAAGGCTTGAAATGAGAAACTGATATGTTAGACGTGCAAAGGGAGAAGTATGAGTAATAATGAGCTCATGCACATAACAGAATGTCAGGATGACAATTTTCAGTGTAACAGATTACCCCCTAAAGTGCAAAGTCTGGAATAGATGATGCTGAAGTCTTTCATATATGAAGAGTGCAGTACTTTATCATTTCAAGGATCATCCTGTGATCACCCCAGTCAGAACCTGTAAAAACATTCAATGCAAAATATATATATATCATCGCTGAGGTAGGCATTCCCATACACAAATCAAAACTAACTAGAGACTAATTCAAACTGTTCTGATACAGGAATGATTTTGAGTACATCACAATATAGACACGTGTAGACACAGTATGGATGCAACCATCTGTTTGTAAATAGTCTACTGTAAGATAAAAAAATTCCTCGCAGCCTGGATGGTAGAAACTAGATCCAGGGTCTTGATTTCCGCATCTCGAACTAGTACGATTCTATCCATGTGAATAAATGTGTCGAAGTCGAACATGGTAGAAACCACTTGATTACCAGTCAATGATGTAAATTGTTAACAAGTGTGAGAGTAACCACCAGTAATGTCAATGGCTCTCAAAGTACTCAGTACAATCCATGAAATGTGAATGAATGAGCTGAAGTCGAACATGTCACGGAATCATTCGATCGAAGGTCAATGATGCAACCTGTTGTCGAAGGCGAGAAATCTGCCATTGAGGAATGCAGATTTCAAGGTACTGACGATTTCTGGATCAACTTCCTAGATAATGAGTTGTCGTTGATAGAAAGTGATCTGTCATAAGCAAGCCCATAGCATGAAATCATAGATCAAGTTTTGAAAATATATTGGCAAGGACTGACTCATGGATGGTCAAAAATGGATGACAGATATTTTTCACATAACGACACTGCAGATGGCTTGGTGATAATTGACCCAAAGCTAATACCCAGAAACCAAATGAAGACTTCCAAATGAGGTTCGATTAACTGTTAGGCAAAGGATTTCCCAACCTAGGTGATTGAAAGTGTCATGTTCAAGAGTGGTTAACTAGATTTTCGAAAAATCAAAATACCACAAACAAGTCATCTTTCTCTCTTTTCCCCCACCATTTCTGGCAAGTACCTCTTTATTTTTGACAAGCTTGAGGAGGATAACATTTGCTTGTTTATAAGCTCATCCTTCGGATGAGTCCAACTTAGTTTAAGATTTGAACCCTAAGAAGGAGTGGTTCATTCCTGTTGAAAATTAAATAGGTCCTTTACTGTTAAATTTTAACGAGTCCAGTATAGGAGAAACTCGGTGTTTTTCAATTTTAGGGAGTCAGAAGAAAAAACTTAAGAAAACTCCATGGGTGAAATTTTTCATAAATTTAGTCTCTCGAGCCCGAAAAAGGATAAAATAATGCAGAAGAGAACTCTATTGACCGTAATTAGTCAACGTGTACCTTTTTCGTAAATAGTCCATTTCAGTCCGTAAAAGGGGTAAACTTATACTGAAGGGACGATCATTCATTTACTTTAACGAGTTCGAACAATCAAGTACTCGACAATATTTTCATGTTTAGAGAGTCTGAAAAGGGCTTAAAAGAGAACTCCAATGTTTCACTTTTTCGTAAAATTTTGAAAGAGTCTGAAAAAGTGATAAAAGTATGCTCTTTGTTGAAAAATGGTCAATTCTCCCGATAAATCCAATTTCTGCACAAAAACTTGAAACATTACACATACCTGTTTAAAATAAGTAAAAATGCTTTCAAAATCCCCTTTTTAAAGTGAAAAATAAATAAATTAAAAATTCATCTATTCGAAAAAACTTATAAAAAGGACTTTTTCAACTTCATTTTTATCATTCAAGTTCAGAGTGAAAAGTAGAAGCTTTTGGGTAAAAAGTTCCTGTGAAGATTCCGGAAGATCCGTTCGACGAAATCGAGAACCGTTAGTCCCAGGTAATCCACAACCTCTTAATCTTGATTTTCATCCGTTTACAATTCTTTTTAGGCTTTAGTTTTCATTTTTAAGGGAAAAATATGTTTAAGAAATTACCCGCGGGGGTCCGCAGGCACAACACACATGACCTGCGGACCCCGACATTTTTCTATATAGAAAAAAGTCATGGGTCCGCACTTTAAATATAGAACGTGTGCGTTCCTATGCACTGTGTATGAAAGAAAAGTGCAGTCCCCACGCAATTTAATTTCAAAATCAAATTTTCCATTTCCCGCAATTTTTTTTTCAAATTAGATTGTTCTAACTTATCTTTTTATGCATTGTAGGATTAGCAAGATGTTGATTTGGAGAGAACATGAGCATGAGGATGTGGATGACGCCGCGATGCTCCATTTTCCCACAATGCAGGCTTTAAGAGCATGCGGTTTGTATAAATTTTGGGCCATTCAGGTCATGAGGGCACAGGTAGACCTCCTGACATGGCTAGTAAACAGGTGGAATGTGCAGGACCAGTGTTTCATTATTGGCGGCCACCGGCTTGAAATTGAGCTGGAGGATATTTATTTTCTGACTAGTTTTTCCAAGAGGGGCGAACAACTTTCCTTGTTTGGGACTAGGCCAGGTGGCCAAACTGTCGCTAGCCTTCGACAAGAGTTCTGTAATGATGAAGCAGACCCTAGGACAAACGGATTGACATAAAAACTATCATCTGTCCCGAGCTGAAAGTGATTGCATTTACTATTACCAGACTGTGTGGGAGTGCCGCACTGCATGTGGCTACCGGTTCCCAGATGCGTATTGTTGTAGACTATTTCCGAGGCACCATTTTCAACTGGTGCGAAGCTGTGTTGGCCAATGTAAAAGGCCAACTGACTAGAGCGAAAAATGGAAAACTAAATAACTTTGGATATGGATCCATCGTGGTCATTTTTTCTCTAGAGAGGGTACCCATGCTAGCTCCGCAAAGTATACCTGTTGATGCTAGTCGACCCCGAGAACCTAGGATGGTTCGTTGGGTTGCATTGATGGCCCGTCATGGTATTGAGGGCGCTGAGATTGTTCGATTTCCTCCTTCGTATTTTTGTTGGCTGGACCGCCAAATTTTTGTCATCGAGGACTTTCCGTATGCCGGGATAGACTTCCGCGGCGACCGGGAGATGACTCTCCCAGCTGGGGAACAGTGGGATGAATCAGGTAAAAACATTTTCAACAAACTCTAAATTCTAATTTTTTATTTTTTGATCGCCTTATAAATTAATAACCAATTTTTTTTTATGAATGCAGATGTGGGTCCACGGCGACCAGCCCATCTCCAGCCTTATGACTGAAGACAACTAGTTGCAGCCGCACCAGCCCCAGTAGGCCAATCAACGGAAATTTTGTCTGATTTAGAGCATCATCTAGAGCGTCTGACTCTAGATATTCCAGAGATGGACATAGATGAGATCCCACTCAGATTGCAGAGATATGTGATTGGTGTTCTAGGACCTTTTAGGAGGTTCCTGTGTAAGGTGGCTCGAGCAGTGGTTTCTTATCGTGATCACCATAAGTGATGGGATGATCGTGTTGTAGACTCATATTTTTGACTTTTTGTGTTACCATTTTGCCGATCATAAGGTGTTTCCAACCTATGATCGAAGACGATGTATATTTTTTTGAAAACTTTCTATACTATGATATATCACTATTTACTGACTATCTATATACATATTATGGATGTTGTTTGTTTTACTGTTTTGATCATTGCAAATGTCGATTTATCATACTAGAAGCAACTACGTCTGCTAACGTATTTAAATGTCTTGGAATATATTGATATTCAATGTAATCGAATTCACGTTCCAAGAGACGAACTCTTAAAAATAACCGTAATAACACTAGATTTCTAATGGCATAAACTCGGTTCAATTGTAATACAACAAATTCAGAATCCAACCTAACAATCAAACTCCGAATTCCAAATGATATGGATTCGGATAATAACTCAATCACTGCACTATACTCGGCAATGTTATTCGTTGTTTGACTGAGGCTTACCCCATGCATGGATACTAACTCATCAGAGGGTGAATAGATAACCCAAGCTGTGGAAGAAATGTTCCGTGTATTACGACAAGCACCATTAGCAAAACCAATGTAGGTTTGAAGAGACGTCGACATCTGCAATATCAAGAGTAGAAATCAGATAAGCATGAATAGTGATAAAAACATACTTCTAAACTAAGCACGCTTTTTTAATCTAAAACACACCAGCAGTAAAGAAATCTAATCTAATAAAAAAAATCTCCATACCAAGTTAAGCATAGTATCGCTTCAGATAAAGTCCATTTCTGGGTTTATCCAAAGGGACACCGTCGAAATCTATCAGCTCATAGGCCCCTTTAGCTAGCTTTCACTTGACAATAAAAGGGCCATGCCACATGGGCACAAATTTCCCAGCTCCTAGATTATCGTTGGCTTGATCATAAACTAAGACTAGGTCTCCTTCTGAAAAATTTCGAGGGGTAACACTTCTGTCGTATTGAGCTTTTATTTGTTTAACATGAGCCTCATTTGCTATTACAACATTTCGTCGATTCTCATCCAGCTGAGCTAAGTATAGGAAACGTTTCTCCTCCTCAGACGTAGCTGGGAGTAATTCTATGGCTAATTTCAGTGACAGAATTTCGCATTCAATCGGCAACACAGCTTCCAAACCGTAAACAAGTTGAAAGGGAGTGAAACCAGTTAATGTTTTTACTGAGGTTCGATATGCCCAAAGTGCTAAAAATAAAATGGAATTCCAATTCATTTTGTGAATACCAATAATTGTTCTAATCATGGTGACTAAAACTTTATTTATGGCTTCAACCAGACCATTGGCTTGTGGATAATACGGAGTGGAACTATCGTGACACAGGCCAAGTTGATATGTCAGTTTAGTCATCATGACATTGCGAAAATGACTTCCATGATCTGTAATAATGGCTTGAGGAACACCGAACCTAGAAATTATGTGATTAAATACGAAAGTTGCAGCAGTCTTGCCGTCAGCCGAAAATGTAGACATCGCCTCGGCCCACTTAGTAAAATAATCTACTGCTAAGATAATATATGCATGCCCCCTGGCCGAGTGAGGGTTACATGTAATAAAATCGATACCCCATTTCGCAAAAGGACCAACAACAATTATGGGATGAAGAGGAGCGGGTGGCACGCACATCTTACTATCAAAAAGTTGACAATTGTGGCATTTCCGGACTGCATAAATACAATATTTGAATAATGACGGCCAGAAATAACCAGCACGCAATATCTTTTGGGCTGTGACATACCCAGACATATGACCACCACATGCTCCAGAATGGAAATCATTTAACACCTTTTCAGCTTCTTCATGAATAAGACAGCGTTTGAAAACATAATCCGCTCCACGACGATAGAGTGTTTCACCAATAATATTATACTGTTGGGATTGGAAGCGTATTTTCCGTCGCTGAGATTGTGAGATTTCAGGCCGAAAAGATTGGTTTTGGAGATAAAAAATAATATCTCCATACCATGGATCTAGAGTACTAATAAGAAATAGAGATTCGTCCACAATGGGCTCTTCTGCCACAGTTTCAGTATCAGTAGAGGGAAAATCACACATCAGTTCCGCAAATACCAAAGATTTCTTTGCCTTGGATTTCTCAAAGTCCAAGCCAAATTCCTGCAGGATGACTATCCATTTGGAATACTTGCCCCCTAACAATTGTTTGGTTAAAATATACATCATAGGGTTGCAATCAGAAATTACTCTGGTTTTACGTAACAAGATGTAGTGTCTAAATCTCTAGGCAACTTGAACAGCTGCCAATGCCAATTTCTCCACATGTGTGTATTTGATCTCGGTCGAATGCAGATTCCAACTAAGATAGTAAATCACATGTTCAGTGTGAGGTTCTTCTTCCTGAACTAACACCATCCCAATGGTGGAATGAGAAGCAGCGAGGTACAAAATGTAATCCTGGTTGTAGTTGGGAGGATGCAATAATGGTGCATGGGTCAACGCGTGTTTAAGTGCATCGAAAGATCGATCAACGATCTCGTCCCAAAAGAATGGAATGTTCTGTTTCAACAACCGAGTGAAACCCTTTGTAAGCTCATCTTAGTTAGGAATGAACCGACGTAAAAATTTCTCTTTCCCCTGCAAACTTTGGAGTTGGCGTAAAGTCGAAGGAGGAGGTAATTTAACAATAGCTTTGACCTTCGATGGATCGACGCGAATGCCTGATTTCGAAACAACAAATCCCAGTAAACGACCCGATTCTACACAAAAAACACATTTGTGTGGGTTCAGCCTAATCTTATAATGCTGACACCTCATAAAGATAGCTCGTAAGTGTGTGAGATGGTCGGCCCTGCGTGATGAATGAGCAGGTAAATCATCGAGATGCGGCTACACAATGTGCTTAATGTCATGAAACGCATAAGACATTGCCCTTTGAAAAGTTTCTCCAGCGGTCTTTAATCCAAAGGGTAGTTTGCGATAAGAAAATGTCCCCCATGGACAAATAAAAGTTGTTTTTGGCTAATCAGCAGGGAGTATGTTTATTTGATTATACCCGGAAAAGCCATCCATAAAGGAAAACATTTCACTACCGGCACAATCATCGATTATCTGATCGATATAGGGAGTTGGATAATTGTCTTTAGGACAAGCTCGATTAATATCCCTATAATCGATACATACTCATATCGTTCCTTGTTTTTTAGTCACAGGAACAATATTTGATACCCAATCCGACAAGGGAATTGGATAAATAAAACCTGCACGAAGTAATTTTTCAACTTCTGCTTTGATAGTAGCAACTTTTCTAGGATGTATTTGACGTAAACGTTGATGAACAGGTTTGGCATCCGGGTAAGTCTTGATTTCATGTATGATGATTGACGGATCAATTCCTGGAATTTGTTCATAAGACCAGGCAAACACATCACGGAATTCTTGAAATAGGGCTTTATAAGCTTTAATTTCAACTTCAGTATAGCAAGCACGTATATGAATGTTTTCAATTATTCCTGGTTTTACTGAAATGTTAATTGGAACCGTTCGAGAAATATTTTCCAAGTTTAACTCAGAATCAGGATTTTGCAATGGATTCTGGGGTTCTTTGACATATTCAGCAGTAAAAATTGAAGCGAAATCATCTTCAAAATTATCTGGTTCAGGTAAAAATGAAGATCGATGATGCAGATCTTCCCATGGTAAATCATCAACAGACAAAAATTCACGAATCTGCTCATCAGTATGAAAAACATCCGGAAATGTCGTTGTGGCTGAACTAGATATAGAAAGTGATTCCTTAGGGATCCCATTCATTAGATCAATTCCGGTTGAAGAGGTGTCGGAAAGTGACTGTACGGCCTGGTATGCAATTTCAAATGGACTCAAAGGCATCATGCCATCAATTGAATCTAACTCGGAATCAGAAGGTATGATCCAAGGATCATCAAACATAAAAGTATTTGACGAAATCATGTGAATAGTTGCAATAGCAGGCGATACATTAGGAGGAGTAAAGGAAAAAGTTCCTAGTAAACCAGAATCTTTAACTAATCCTACTCCAACATCCTTATAAGGGATAGTCGCTTTACCAACGTGCTGGATTGTTTCTGTAGAGGCTGGGTCGGAAGAGAAATAATTTAACTGATCTATTGTGACGATCTTTCCTTGATATGGAAATTTTATGAGTCAAAAGACCGAAGAAACAAAAGCAGTCATCGCATAAGACCAACTGCGACCTAGAAGAAGGTTGTAATCTAGAGGGGCATCAACCACTTCCACATCTAGATTTACGGTTTTACCTTCGACCCCTATGGGTAAATCCTACAAAATACCAAAAGGGTGGAAACCTCGACCATCAAAAGCCTTAATAATCGTCAGAGATTGGTTAAGTGTAGGAGAACCAAGCAATTTCCAACACTGAATCGACATAATACACGTTGAAGCTCCCTCATCAATCACAGTCCGATAGATCGGTATGTTTTTTACTAACACTAGTATCTGGAAAGCCATTTGATGAGGTAGACGAGGTGTACTATTTTCTAAATCGAAGATTATAATATTAGAATCCTGAACATCCACAACTCCTATAGCAGACAAAAGCAATTTACGCTGTGTTGGGCATGATTGCAGCACTTCCAAAGCCAACATTGCTGAAGGGGAAATAGCTAAGTCTTCAACAATGTTGTAATTCTGAGAAGCTCTCGCATGTGGATTGAAAGCTGATTTATGAAGAACACCTTTAGCTGGCGGTTTGATTATTAAGTCTGGATTTTGTTTCTCAATCTGTAGCGGACCAGAAACATGAGGAGGTGTAGTTGATGCATTTGCATTAGAAGATTCTACTTCTTTCCCATCAACAGGATTCTTAGTACCATAATCTTGCGATCGCGTCGCAATCCTTACATGAGACATCATCAAAATAGGTTCTTCTGAAGCAGTCGAAGTAGAACCAACCATCTTGCTATCTTGAGTTGGAAAAGGATCCTTCAAGACAACAGGTTGTTGTGAACCTTTAATGAATTTTGCAACCTCTACACGATGTGGGCATTCCTTAGTGAAGTGATCCTCGTCACAAATGTAACAAGGGTAACGAGGTTTGCGCTTTTCGTCATTGGATTCATTTTTATCAGTTTTCTCTTTCGAATTTTTCTTGTTTTTACTCTTCCCTTTCTTTTTACCACTGGATTTAGATTTAGCCGTAGATGTCTCTACGACATGAATGTCGGCAGAAATTTTGGGGGAAGATTCTCCTTTCGGGGAATCTGGTAAAGTTATAATAGGAGAAGAATTCTTTGAATATTTCTTCTTACTTTTAGTATTGACTGTACCAATCATGCCATCAGCAGCATGAGACCCTGAAGGAGCAGTAGCTATCTGACCTTGTTTTGGAAGGTCGGGGATTTTTTCGTGTAAAGTACCTGACTGCATGTAAACGAGGTCAAGGTATTGAGATTGAGCAATCACTTGCTCTTCAGTAACAACACCGGCCTTAGCTACATATTCAGTGATCTTAGGTAACAATGATTTAACAAACCATTCTGCCAAAATTTGATCCGGAATATAAAATTTCACTAAACGCCTTCTACGTCGCCATTCATGAATATGATCAGAAATATACATAGACGTAGATTGCTTAAGTGAAGTTAATAATTCCCTGCTATTGTCGTATCTAACAGGCAACTGAAAATGAGTCAAGAAGGTAGTCGCTAACTGACTGAAATTATGAAACGAGCCTCGTGGTAACTCAATGTACCATTTGGCTGCAAGACCAATAAGAGTTCTTTGGAAAAGACGTAAGCGAATCGAATCATCAATAATTGAATTAGACGCACACCAGAGGTGATAAGTCATGACATGGTTTGATGGATCCTCTCCTAACTTACCTTCAAATTTCAGTATATCACTGGGCAACTTATGTGGCATTGGCAGCCAGTACGGATAATAGAAAATCGGATCATTCGTAAGGCACGTCAAATCAGGTAAATCCAAAGTTGCAATAAATGGTAACTGACTGTTAGGGTCACGAAAACCTTGAGTAGCCAAAGCAGTTCTAGGAGGTGGATACCCAGGATAACTGGGAATTTGATTTGCGTTAGGAATTGTGTAACCTCCTGGAAAACCAGGATTAACCGGACCAAACTGGGGTTGTTGAGGCTGCTGATAAGTGTAGCCAGGGTACGGTTGATACTGATAATTTGGATTTTGTGAACCGGGACCGAATTGAGGATATCCCTGGTACGGTTGATACGTGAATTGCGGTTGACTTGTGACAACTGTACTCGTACCAGCTTGTCCTCCAGGCATCTGAACCGAAGTCTGAACGAAAGGCCCTAACTGGGGTACAGAGACTTGAGGGATTTGCACAGATGCAGGGATAAACAAACTCGGCGTTACAGATACTCCAGAAATAGGTGTTACAGGTTGGACAGACACAACAACAGTTTGAGGCAGAGTTTGAGGTGTACTAGGCGCAGACTGCTGAACAGAACTAGGTGCAGGAGTTTGAATAGTAGGCTAGACAGGTTGCTGGGTTGGACCAGAAACGAAAGGCTGTCCAGGTTGAAAAGGTAACTGCACATTAGGCTGCATAGGCTATTGATATTGGGATGGATCCCACACCATATTCATTCCGGGATATTTTCCCGTAGAAGGTTGAGCATAAGGACCATAACCTGGTTGAACATAGGGTTGATAAGGAAGTGGTAAATTTCCGGCTCCTTGAAAAGATGACTGACCAGAAGGCTGTTGGTAACCTTGAATTTGGTACTGACCTTGAGGTTGATAACCCTGAGGCGCGTACTGAAGTTGGGGTTGATAAGGACCCTGAGGAGCATATTGAGCTTGGGGTTGACCCTAGGGTGTGTACTGTCCTGAAGGTTGATAACCCTGAGGTATGTACTGCCCTTGGGGTTGTCCCCCAAAATAATATGATTCCACAGTTTGTCCTGGGAAAAAGCTACCTTGAGGTTGACCCCCAGGTGGTAACTGACTTCCTGAAGGTTGTCCCCTAGGCGGTAACTGACTACCTTGAGGTTGCCCCCCAAGCAGTAAATGATTTCCCTGAGATTTCCCTCCAGGTGGTACCTGACTGCCTTGAGGTTGCGGATTCGGAATATTACCAGACATCATAAAAATTTGCCCTTCGTTTGACGTTTCAGTTTTAATTCCACTTAAACTAGATGATAACACGCTTTCAATCGGTTTAGGAGCTTCCCTCGAGAAAGTACCAGATAGAGCTTGATATCCCGAAGGAACAGAAGGACCACCATGTAAAAATGATTCTGGTGTCTAGGAAAACATGGATGATTTTCCTGCCATAATGGATGACAGATAATAACCTCTGGGTGTTGGATGAAATGGAACTCGAGGTGGAGAAAAATCAAGACCCGGATTCTCTAAAAAATTCGTTAAGGATAAGTACCAAGCAGTAGTTCGAATAGGGCTGTAGAAAATTGATTCACGCTCCCTAAGATTTAACGACTGAGGGGTATTGGGAAGAGATAACTCTTCGTCTGGATTAGTGAGTTCTTCAATAGAAATTAGTCCAGATGGAATATCATCAGTGACAATATTTCTTACCCTAGGTGAACCAATATCACTGGAAGTTGGTGAAATAAATCCCGAAGATGTTTCCAAAACAGAAGGTTTAGTTTCAGGTTCAGAGATTTCAGGTTCGTCCGCCCATTCACTGGCAGGAGAAATACTACCAGTAACTTCAGAAACTGAAATCGGCTCTTGAATGTGTTCTGTTATGGGTGTTTGATAATTAGGATGAACTACTATGGATGAAGTTCCAACTTCTGTTGATTTAATCCTACCACTACTAGACAATACCAGAGCACGAAGCCCTTCAAGCTGACTTGGTGAATATTCAGGGGGTTTCCCTTGTAGTCTCCAGGATTGTCTTGGCAATTCCGCCACGATTAAATATTTAACTAATCACACGCAAACAAAGAAAATTTCAATGAAAACACCTAAGGCCTCTAAAAAACAAACAACTGAATCACACGCTTAAAAATCTAGGAGTTCAAACCACACACAAACAGTAACTTCCCGTACTAAAAACACTAGTTGGTGATGAAATCCAACTTAGTAGAAATTTAATACAGAAAGGGCGGTTGGAACAGTTACCCTGACAACCTACTTAATGAAACAGACTAGCACAAGTTTCCTCACAAAACCATCTCGTGTGAAGAGAACCCCCCAAAGAGTCCAAGTGAGTCTAGTCGACTTCTGCTCCAGGTACAGTGAGATCTTTCCTTCACCGTCACCTTAGGAAATAATCTTAAGTTTGTGGACACTAAGGTTACCAATAGTAACAAATATAACTGGGGGAACAGTTTACGATCCGATCTCACATGCAAGGGCAGAGTAACAAAGCTCAATCCCCTTGAAGATTCCTCGACATGGTTAATCCGAGGTTTACCGACAAGTGACCCCAGGCTCCTCGACAATGGTTAATCCTAGGTTTACCGTTTGTAATACGTGCAAAATCTTCTATCTTCCCCAATGAAACATAATTGATTGTCTCAAAGGTTCGAACATGATCTCGTGATTGACTTCTTTAAGAGAAGCTTCCTAGATTATACAAATTACGAATGGGTTTATTTCCTACCACAAGATTTGTCTACTTGTTTGTTTTACTACCTTGGAGAGTTAATTACTCCCTACTCCAAGATACTAGCCTAAGCTATGTTGGTGATAAGAGCCCTAGAAAATAAAAAGATTGCTAGATGGATTTTAATTAAGCATTACTTTTAAGAGCTGTTTCTTAAGTCAATGGGTGCGGAAGTGAAACTCTGATGGTGTGAAAACTCAACTTCCAAAAACACTAAAAATTCACCTAAAAATGATAATCAGATCGTTTCCTTTCAATGAAATTCTAATTAAGGAAAAGTTGGAGAATGTAATTCTGTTAATGAACAATCCCTTCTTTAAACATTAAGAGCAATTGAAAGAAAATATTTTTGTCTTTTCAGCAATAACTCAAAAATGAAACAAACTATCAAAGCTCATAAGAAAATCCTTTCACTTTCAAAAACTTGAAGCTACAAAACAAGTTTTCTTCAAAAGAGATCTACAAAATTCTATGAAAAACACTCAAAAATATCAAACTAATTCTGAGACCTACAAATTTTAATAATGTAATTGAATTAAAGCTTTAAGAATTTTTTTTTTGAAGAAGGTTTTACTTATCTATTCAGCAAACTAAGGATCTATTCGTTCAGAATAACAAACAGATCAAAAACACTCAATTATGTTTTTATAAAAAATTAAATTCAAAAACCAATAACAAAGTTTCTTTTCGAAGGTTTGCAAAGAAACAGGTAACTCTATTTCTTAATAGAGGATGACTTCAAAATTAGGCCAGATTCAGCAAATGACAAAAGACCAATGTAATCTACAGTCAATGCTTTGAATCACTACAAAGACCAAGTGAAAGACAATCCAAAACGCAAAACTTCTAGAAAATCATCAAAACACCAATACTGCTAAGATTCATTCACATAAAGCTTTTGACAGAAACAATCATCAATCTGGGAAGAAACCAAAAAAAATCTAAATCACAATAAAGATAAACTAAAGAAAGAAATCCAAAGTTTTTCAAAATTTTAACAGGGTCCGCAGGCTTGCAGAAGTAACAGGTGCGGTACCGCACTGTTTACTAAAGAAAAAATGCGAAACTGCCTGCACTGTGCAAAGAAGGAAAAGTGCGGTCCCAGGGAAAATTAGAGAAAAACATAAAAGATCTAAAATTTTTCAAAAAAAGAGAAAACCTAAGCTACCCAGGCAGATGTCTATCAATCAAAAACTAGGAAAAACGTTTTCTCAAATCAAAATAAAAGAGAACCAAAAACAACAAGTTCTTTCCCCAGTGGAGTCGCCAATTTGTTGGAGGATTAATCCGTCTTGCGGACAAGACCGATCTCCCTAGTACTAAAAGTATCTAGCAACAAACAACCAAATAGACTAATCTTTCTGTAAGCATATACGATCTATGAAAAGCTCTATAGAGGTGTTAAGGACTTACCGTTTTTCCAGTGCTTGTTTGAAGTCGTTATTGTCCCTCGCGCGCTTGAAGGAGTTTTCCTCGTAAACCTGCGGTCACAAACAAGAAAAATATTACATAGCACCTGTATAGAAATCATCATAAACCATGCTTATCATAGTGATCAAGGAATCTATGAAATAAACCATTGATTGAAATCTTATTGAGAAAAATGAGTATATTTGTATTAATTTCAAAAGAAGAAAATCCTTACAACCTGAGCCTTGATGTTGCACAGGACTTTCCGGGGTCTGAAGCAGGAATATCCTTTAATTTGATAAGCTTTGAACTCCTCAATCAAGACGAATAGAGGTATGTAATCTTTCCTCACAAAAGTCTTAATTAACCGAGTTTGAATCTCAACAGCACTTAACTTCAAATATTCTAAAGCTTAAACTCCCTTTGAGGCTACCCAATGCCTCTTTTTATAGTAGAATAGAGGAGGTTTTCTGTTCCAACTATGAAGGGATAGAGTCCTCCTTCAAAGGGATAAGCTCCTCACATCAAGGGGTTAGCTCCATAAGGTAAGGGATACATGCACCTCATAAGAGCGGTTCTATCACCGCAAGATATTTTCTAGAAGCTTCTAGAATTCACTTTTATTGAGCTTTTTGGAAATTACTTGCGCCTTTTTGATCTTACAGGGGTCCGCACTTTTAACACAGATGAAGTGCGTTCAGGTATGCAGGATAGCTGAACATTGCGTGCGGGACCGCAGGAAAGATAGCGAGAAAGTGCGACACCAAAGTTTAGGAGACTTTTAGGAACTTTTCTATGATTTTCAAGGCTTGACATGAGGAACTGATATGTTAGACTTGCAAAGGGAGAAGTATGAGTAATAATGAGCTCATACACATAGAAAAATGTCAGGATGACAATTTTCAGTGTAACAGGAATGGTTGTCGAAGTGTCTTTGAAAAGTAAAGCAGACTACAAGTGTCCCTTTGGTGGAGTGATAATGGCTGTAGATGTGGCTCTGACTTTATTTCTGCTGACATGTCTTGTTTTCCTTTGTGTATAGGTGGCTCGACTTCTTCTGCGTTGGAGGGTTTATCATTTAATCTGTGGAATCCCTTTCTTTGCGTATTTGATCCTTGGATCATCATCCAATGAACAAAAGCCACTTAGACTGGCTGTGGGATGACCAGTGAACTTTCGGGTTGCCATAAAAACCTATAAGCAAACAAAAACATATTATAAAAAACCTGCATTGCTAGGATAGAATGCTTCAGAGGCTCGGGGGTTATGGAGCAATGAGGAGGTGGGGTGTATGCAGCGGGGAGAGGGTTTCATGGTGCGAGACCACGAAAACTAGGGTCGAAATTGAGTTTGGTGCAAAAACTGGGAAAGCGGTTTCAGAGAATACCAGGGGTGGTATTCACATGAGGAAAAAGAAGTAAGTGGTATTAGGCCAAATGAACCCGATACAATCCAATGGTTGACACGTATGCTCTGAAAACCACCCATTTCGCGTTCCAAACAGTCGATCAATTTATTTTGTGAAATGAGCGCGATACAGGTTTTGGACCATTCGATCTGAGGGAGGCCAAATATACGGCCTGGAGTGAGAAAGAAAAATGGGAAGATGTGTGGTGGAAACATGTGGTGGGACTGGGGTGATGTCATCTTTTTTTTTGCGTAGCGGGAGGGCTTTTAGGTTAGGCGAACCTTGGTTTATAGTGTAAAAATGGAAAAATACATGTATGGGAAAATACATAGGAAAAGATGAAAATGCGAGGAAGCGGGGATGCTTAGTGGTGGGACCGGGAGGTGACGTCATACGGGGGACCAGGGGATACGGATGGGAGAACTTGGTGTGCACCCTCGCAGTGAATAACAACCAATCGTTTGAGTTTTCCCACAGCCCAAGGAGTCAACTGCGGAGGCACCAGGGGTTTGACTTATGGATAGATGAGTACCTCCGCAAGGGTAAACACCTGGTTCCAAAGATGGGTCATATGAGGAGCTAGGGCAGAGGAAAAAGGCCCCTGGGAGATCACATCAGAAGGGAGGAAAATTCTATGAACACAAAGTTTTTTGAAAATGCGATGGCCGATAGGAGGGGCTTAAAGTTGGTGGCTGGGGCATGGTCACGTGGAGGGACAGGTGACCAGGAGCTAAGGAACAAAGGCTTATCTCATCGGCAGGGAAAGGGGAAGGTATGAGGAAAATAAAAATGTTGATGCAATATAAAATGTCGATGTGATATGGAAGGCGGTGATACGATCTGAGCTAACCGTCGATTTTGGGAGGGAATAAACTGCTGAGATTAAATCTGGAGAGCGCGTTGGAAAATTGCGTTTTTAAAGGAAAAACAGGCAAAGGCATGAAATTTAGGGAATGCCAATATGCGATGGCGTGATAAGGGCTTAAGTATTAAGTGCGAGCTTTCGGGTCTTGGTCTTATGGTGGGGAAGGAAGGGGGTTTAAGCCAAGGGGGCTTAAAAACTTGTGTTTTGAAAAAGGTCGGAATAGGCCACAAAGTGGGTTTTTTGCCTTTTTTTTCAAAGGCTCCGATAGAGTAAAAAGGACAGTTTAAACCATAAAAAGGGGTTTTTATAGGCTTAAAGGGGATTTTGATGAAATGGAGGGCAATATGGGGAAAGTGGGGGGGGATTTTGCAGAGGGATTTCTCAAAGGAAAAATAATGAGAAATGGGTCTGAAGAACAACTTCACGTCGATATGCGATGGTGCTAAAGGGGCTTAAGGCGCCTAGTCGACGGTCTTGGGCTTTTGCGGTAAAAAGGGAAAGGGGGCTTAAGCCAAGGGACTTAAAACCTTTATAAAAAATCAAGGCTTTTGGACTAAAAATGAAGGTTTTTTGAGGATTTTTAGGATAACGATAGGATGAAAAAGGGGTTTTAAACCAGAATAAATGGATTTCATCACGTTTAAAGGGGATTTTGAGGGAAATAAGGGATAAAACAAGGAAGAATGGGTGAAATGAAGGGGTTCTTTAGGGGGATTTTCCAAAGGAGAGAATGATGGAAAAATGGGTCTGAAAACAGTCTCCTTTATAACAGCATGGCTTCTTTGAGGAATCTTGAAGGAAGATAATTAATGGAATAGATTTATTAGACAAGTGGAAACAACAAGGCTTCAAGAAGTCATAGATTTTTGCATGAAATATGTTTCTTGAAGACTAATAGGATTCGTTTGAGCCATATTTGAATATGTCAAAATTATGGATGGCTAACAGTGACTCCACTTGGGGAGGACAGTTGTCCTTTCAGGTGTCCAGAACCTCAGTTTATCAATCTTTGGATTTTAGCAAACTAGTGCCTCATCCACCGAGCAAAATTACTTTGTTTTCTTGTTGATTTTCTTTGCATTTTGACATTTCTTCAATGACTTGCAGCATGAAAACTCTTTAAGACCGCACCTCTACCTACCCAAACTACTTGTCCTATCATTTTTTCTTCTCTTGAGAGCACTTGGACTGGCATCTCTTTTACATATTATTTTTTAAAACAGAAATATAAAACTATCTAATGCTACCCTTATTTCTTCCAAGAGTCCAGGTTAAATAGTTGAACTCTAAAGCTTCTCTACCTAATCTATTTTTTCTCAAGTTTAAGCTGTTTGATAGACCTCATTCTCTATATTCTAAAACAGAAATTGAAAACAAAGTCAAATCAGGATTAGACTTTCTGATTTTCTATGGTGTTTATGGCTGTATGTACAAGCTGCACATAGACTTTTATTTGCAGAAAATTAAAACAAAATTGTGAAGGCTTAAAATCTGAAAATTATAAATATCCTTCTATTCTTTTTCAACTCTCATTTTGATCCTTTTGAGCTGTCCTCTTCCTCTTTACCTAGTTCAATTTTTCAGCATGGTAGAACCAATCTTCTTTGTATCTTTGGCTCAGGTTTTGATCTAATTAGAGCCATTCTTTTCTTTCTTTTCTTTGGTTCAGATTTTAAGCATGTTTGAACCATTTCTTTCTTCTATCCTAATCTATTCTACTGATAAGCCAAGATTAAACAGTTTGGAAAATCTTCTTCACTAACCTATCAACAGTAAATTGAAATCTATCTAGTCATGATTAGGCTGTATGACTAAATAGCAGTGTTTTCTTTAAAGTAGTGGCATTTAAGCTTGCACACCTTTAGATTTTCTCTTTTTTGGTATAGGGATGTACCTTTCTTCTTTTCATCAGCCCTCTTTTCTTTTTTCTATTGTTTTTTATATTTTTTCATTTTTCTTATGCAATGGTATGTACAATGGATGAAAAACTCTGAAACTAAGATTCTTGACAGAAATAGTGCTTGAGCATCCTGCCATTGACAGGACCTCCACACACCTCTTCTCCATTCAACTCTTGCAGAAAAAATGCATTGTGGCCCCCTATGGAATGAATAATGTAGGGCCCCTTCCACATATTTTCAAAATTACCATGTTTCCCTTTCTCTTCCCTTCTGGAATCCCATCTCAGAACTACATTTCCAACTTGGAAGTCATTTTCTTTGGTCCTCCTATCAAATAATTTCTTGATCCCTTCTTGGATTACTTGTGTCCTTTTATATACTTCGTCTCTTGACTATTGGAAATGAAAGGTTTGATTGATTCTTCTTTGCATATCATTTTCTTCAGCTTGGACCTTGAAGGAGTTTCATGACTGGGACTCCTAAAGATGTTGGGAACACTGCATCCATGCCGTAAACTAACTGATAGGGAGAAATGTCGATGGACTTTTTAGTAGTCAATCTATCAGCCCATAAGGCATGGAAAAGCTTACTATGCCAAGATTTATGATTCTGTTCCAACAAATTTTTGATAATATTAACAAGAATTTTGTTGGAGGATTCAGCTAGACTGTTTCCTTGGGGGTAGTAGGTAGTAGAATGGCCTAATGTGATCTGATACTTATGGCAGAATTCTACCATCCTCTTGGACTTGAAGGCAGCAACATTGTCTATGATTATTTTCCTAGGCAACCAAATCTGGATATTATGTTGGTTTCAAGTAATTTGATGATGATAGAGTCAGTAGCATTCCTAGTGGGTATGGCCTCTATCCATTTGGTAAAATAATCGGTGGTTGTGAGGATCCATTTGTGTTGGGCTGAGGATTATGGGTGAATTTCCCCAATGAAATCCAAACTCCATTGTTGAAATGGAGCTTCAACACTGATGGGTTGCAAAGGTAGTGGTAAGATTTTTTTCCTACCATCAAAGATTTGGCACTTGTGGCAGGACATGACTAACTTATGGGTGTCTGGAAAGAGGGTGGGCCAATAGTATCCAGACCTGAGGATCTTGTTTTCTTTGGTTTTCTAGTTAAGATGTCCTCCACATTCTCCCTCATGTAGCTCATGCATGATTTTTCCTGCATCAACCTCAAGTAAACATTTAAGAAAAATCCCCACATCATTTTTCCAATACAAAACTCCATCTAATATACAATAATTTAAAGCCTTCTGTTTAAAAAATCTAGCTTTTGTTTTTGACAAATAAGGAGGAGCATTAAGATAAAGCAACACATATATGATGTCATCATATCAAGGAGAGTTCATGAATGTTTCTTCAATGAATGGTGTTGTGCATTCTTCTATCTCTTCCAAAACATCAACCATGTTAATATCTAAAGCTTGGAAGTTTGACTTAGCCATGAGTTTTGCTAATCCTTTCCCTTTGACGAGTTTGGTGGGCATGATCTCTAAGTCATATTATAGAATAGTGGCAATCCATTTTCCCCTTTTACCATCAGGGTCCTAACTTAGAATATCTTTGACTACAGTGTGTGGCACAAAGGCAATGATATGTGAGTGTAAAATGTACACCCTAAAGTATTTTAATGCTTTCACCGGTGCTAAGGCTTGCTTCTCCATGATATTATATTGAGTAGAGCATCTCTCAAAGCTTTAATAAAAAATGATATTGGTTGTTCCTACCCCATGCTATTCTTTTGCAATAATACTGCAGCTATGGTGTGTTCAGATGCAAGAGAGAAGATATAGAAATCTTTGGTGAAATCAGGACTAATGAGAACCGGTGTTTGAATGAGGGCTTGTTTTATCAATTCAAATGATTGTTTAGCTTGCATTGTACATTTAACACCTACTTATTTCATAAGCATATTAGTGATGTTTCTTAATATCTCAACAAGGTTGGGGATGAACCTTCTTAAAAAATTTATCTTCCCAATGAAAGATTGCAATTCTTTAAGGTTTCTTGGGTGACTGATATTCAATATGCCATCAATCCTTTTAGGGTCTACTTTGATCCCTTCTTCAGAGATTATGTGACCAAGAAGCTTTCCTTCTTGGAGGAAAAAAAGTGTCTTTTTGGGATTCAAAGAGAAGCCAAACCTTCTGCATTTCTTGAAAAAATTTCTTAAATGGATCAAATGTTCTTCATCAGTTTTGGAGAAGACAATAATATCATCAAGGTAAATGATTATAAAATAGCCTATGTCCTCTGAGAAGGCTATGTCCATGGCCCTCTGGAAAGTGGCCCCTGCATTCATCAAACGAAATGGAATTTTGGCATACATGAATGTTCCCCAAGGTGTAGTAAAAGCAGTTTTATGTTGATCACTTGGGAGTACCAAAACCTTATTGTAACCTGAGAACCCATCCAATAATGATATTCTTTTAGACCCAACCACCTTTTGGAGTATGTGATCCATCTTCGGCAGGGGGTAATTATCTTTCAGGGAGGCTCTATTTAGATTCCTAAAGTCAATACACAGCCTAATTTCCCCTATCTTCTTCCTAACAGACACTAGGTTGGAAACCCATTTTGAGTATCTGAGAGGAACTATGATCCAAGTGTCATACATTTTCCTAATCTCTTTCTCCACCGAAGGTAATAAAACTGGGTTTATCCTTCTTAGTTTCTATTTGAAAGGCTTATGATTTTCCTTAAGAGGGATTTTATGTTGGATGATGCTAGTATCATAATATTTTAGATCTTTATAGTCCCATGCAAACACATCTACGAATTATTTAAAAATAGTTATGTATTGTTGTTTGATATGGGCTGGGAGGGTGCTAAACAACTTGATCATTTTGGGTTTAGCGACGTTGCCTATGTTATGTTCCTCAACGTTAGTTTCTATAGGGTTTGTTTTTGGTTCTTTGGCCACATCATTGAAATCAAATAGTTGTTCTAATGGTGCACGGCCTTTTGGTATAGTATCACCTTTACATTGTAAAACTTCAAGGTCCTTTTGGTCTAGGTTGTCAGATAATTCTGCTTTAAAAAGGTGCTCAAACTGATTTATATCAGGAGAAAAGGAGGGCTTTGTTTCAGAGGTTTGTTCCTCATTGCAACAATCCTTTTCATGGTTGGAACTTGGCATTGCTGCAGAAAATTAATTCCTTGACTGCAAGAAATCATTTATGTGTTTATCATTGTCAAAAACTTGCCAATAATCTTCATTGTTAGGCACTGCAGGTCTATTTTTCAACTTTATATTGAACTGTTCATTTATCTGTGGTATTTGGCAGTTGCTGGCAGCGAAGGCAAGCTCATTAGCTAGATGATTTTGAGCTCTTGGTACGAAAATGAGTTCATACTTTTGAAAGGTTTTAAGGAGATCAAGGGCAGCATTTCTATATTCTCTGAGTCTGGGGTTTTGGGTTAATTATTCCCCTTTGATTTGCCTAATGATTAACTCAGAATCCCCTTCGACTGAGATCCTCTTAACCTCTAAGTCTTTGAGAAAATCCAAGCCAAGGATGAGGGCTTCGTATTCTACAATGTTATTTGTGCATGGGAAATCTAGTTTATAGGAGTATCCCTTGTTCGCGTTATGTATCCATACACTAGCCCCTGAACCGGCCTGGCTACAAGAGCCATCAAAGCTCATCTTCCAGAGTGTTTCTATCTCATTCTCTTTTTCTTTTTGTTGCCCAAGGCTACTGATTTTTGGGGCATTTCGTGGTTGAGTGAAAGGCAATTTTAAATGTTCTGGTACACTAATTTCTTGCTTATTTTCCTTTTCTTGTTGGTTGTTTTCATCTTCGTTGAATAAGATAAAGGAATCTAAGTTTGAATGTGTGGAATAGACAAGTGCGTTGTTGGCTTTGTCTTTGTTGCTCACCATGTATTTCATGAGGGATTCCCTATATAATCTTCTGCTTTGACTAAACACTAGTATGGTAGCATAGGACATATCCATTTGAAGGCTCTCGTGAACTTTAGCTCCCCATGACCTAGACAAAAGCATGCAATATTTTGGGGGAATGTCAGTGATCCAAGTGGATTATACAGGTACAAGTACAAGTGGCTCAACAAAGAGGGTTAAAAAATTAAAGTGTTCGAAAATCTATCGAAACAGGTTCATGTTGTAGATCTCATCTTTCTGATTCCAATGGTTCAGATGGCACTCAATTCTGAGTCCGTATGAAGGAGTTAGGAGCGGTCAAAGTTTTGGGTTGACATGGTGACTGGGCAGCTTTAAAGAGGACACAAATTGGACCAAACCTAGCCACTGGATTCTGGCACACTCAAGCCAGGTTCTGGGCGAAATTTTTGCCTAGTTAATTTGTCTCCTACTGTCAAAAATCGGATTTTTCAAAAATGCAGAGTTTGTTTTATAAAAACAAAAATATATTAGAAAAGGGGGTGGGGGTCGTGACCCCCGCCACCCCCAGTCAGTACCAACCACCATATTATATTTGGGGCAATTGAAACTGCCATTTTCGCCACTGCTACGCTGCCGTCCTCACCATATGGCACCATATATATATATATATATATATATATATATATATATATATATATATATATATATATATATATATATATATATATATATATATATATATATATATATATATATATATATATATATATATATATATATATGGGACGGCAGGGATCGAACCCACCCGGCCTCAAAGGCTGTCCCACTCCACGGGCGGCCCAACTCATAAAAAAAAAAACACTCCAACCCGTTAATACATGAGTTAACCACCGTACATGTGGTTATAACACATTTAAACCATATCATAATGGTTGAGTTGCACAACCAAACATGCACCCACCTTTAACTGTTAGTTAATGGTTCAGTTAATGAAAATATATGTGGGGTTTTAAAAAGACATGACATAGTTTTATTTAAAACAAGAATGCACCATAGATGAGGTCGGTGAGATTGGAACCCCCGACCTCCACCTTAACAAGTCCGCCTGCAATCGTTAGGCCAACGGTTACTTTGTTTAATCTGCCCAGCAATTCGATATTTAAACTCAGATTTCTGCAAGTGCGCCCAGGCCATGGAGGAGCAGACTGCGCACGGAATTCGAAGTTTAATATTTTTTTTATTTGCAGGTCATGTGGAACCATGAGCCAGAAAAGAGGCAGTGGAACCTTGATTGAGGCCAACTTTCAGGAGGGTGAAATTTTGACTTTGTCTAAATGGGACAAATTTTATGTCATTTCTGCACTACTCGACGCCACGAGTTTGATGGCGTGCTCAATTTCTTCATCTGAGTTTTCGATTTTTCAGCCACTTTTGGAAGTGGGTTATGAAGGTGTCAGATTTCCACATGTGAGCAGTCGTTTTCATCTTTTTCGACGCCATAATATTAATGGTGTTTTCAGATTCAGCCACAAATCAACTCAGCCTTCAGTAAGTGGAAGCATGAGGTATATGATGTGGATTCCATGTACTTCTTTATTTATTTCTCGTTGAGATGAATTATGTCTTGCAGATCCTGGTTGATACATGAGTCATGGGATCTTGCCTTATGTTGTTATTGATGTACTTTTAGCTATTGATTTGTGTCATGTATGAGTCCCTTTTATGCCAGATTGGCGGGATGCTCGTTTTCATATGTGTATGAGATCCTTTGTTTGCTAAGATTGGCATGATACTCTTATTTATTACATGTCAGCTATGGTCATACTGATAGGAGTCTTTCTTTATGTATGAGAGTTCCGCAATGGAATATCTCTTAAAGAAGTCAGGCCACTCCTGCGTGAGGGAAATTTTCCTTGTATGTCAGGGAAACACATCCATGTACATCTTCTTCTTACAACACATAATGCAGCGGCCTACACCATCTTGACACTGAGGCCTCGAGATGTAGTCCCTCTTGGATGAACTTCGTCATCAAACGATGTGTTCTTATGATTGTTGATCTTGTTCATTTATGTTCCTCTGATTTACAGCTACAATTGTTCATTTCAGTTCTTTAACGTCTTTAATTAAATGCAATTCTAATTATCAGCCGAAGCAAAAGGTCTTGGTTAAGGGTATTAAGATTTTACCCTCGATCAGTCAACTACCACTATATCCATCACTATGATTTTAGTAGGGATTTGTGACAGTTTAACACACATATCTTTGATTAAACCCAAGCATTTGACCCTTCTTGAATCAAAAGAGTATAAGTCCTTATATGGTCTAGTAATTTTTAAGCCTAGGATTTCAATTACTGCTTTAGGCATAAGGTTATGTGATGCTCCAGAGTCTAGCATGGCATTGTGTAGGATCTTATCATGTACGTTTAGACTAACGTAAAAGGGAGGGACAACCCCTTCTTGGTATTTTCGTTCAATTCTAGGACCAAACAACAGTTTTGGTTTTTCATCCGTCATGTTAAAAGTATCAGTATCGATGTTTATATTCAGAGCTTTCAAAACCTTATTTTTGTACACTTCCTGAGTTACCAGTTCATATAGAGGCATGCTAATTTTGATCTTGGAAATTTCACCTTTGAGGCTAAAAAGGGGAAAAGTTGTTTTTGATTCCCCTAGGATTTAGCAACGGATAGGATAGGTTCACGTATTCATTTCTATGGATTAGGATTCAACCCCTTACAGGGAAAATTATATTTATTATATATATGTACTGAGAGACAAGTCTAAGAGAGGAGTTGGATACTTGAAATTCACACATTTTGGAACTGTTGTACTTGATTTTGGCAGAATTAATATATAGTTGTAGCTATTTTTATGGGATTTATGTGTTGTGGTCAATGACATTGTTTTCTTCAATTTTTCTTAAGAATATAATTTTTAGATGTTTCTAGAAGCCATTTACACTTCTTCTTATGGTATTCTCTTAAGTGTTAAACAAGAATCATTTTCAGAAATGTTCTGTTTTGTCTGAGATTATCATCTATGTGTTTATCTTCCAAACAAGTGAATTCATGCATGTATTCTCACTTAGATCCTTCTATATGATTTCCTCATCACCATTATACAATGAAAAATCTATTTTGAGTCTCTGATTTCATCTATCTTGCCTCATTTTATGACTACATCCAATCTTTTGAAATAATTGGCCTAGTTCCAAAAACCTAGTGCTCTTTATCTATAAAAACGTATATCAAAACCCTAATGTGTAAAATACCTAGACTAAAACTCTAATATTCTCTAGTAGCTTCAATTCGTTGTGAGGTTAACTTTAGAGAAAGCCCTCTTAGATTTTCTAGTGTTAGTTGCCAATTGAAAAGTTGGTTTGTGGTTACCTCAATAGTTTCCTTTCTCAGCCCTGGAAAACTAAGGAGTGCTAACACCATAAATTAGTCATCAATATTTTTCATTATATATAGATGAATAAAGATTGGTTCTAGATTTCTAAAAATAACCTTCCTTGATGTTAGCCATCCATAATTTTTACATATTTAAAGATGGCTCAAATGGATCCTATTAGTCTTCAAGAAACAAATTTCATACAAAAATTTGTGACTTCTTAAAGCCTTTTTGTTTCCACTTGTCCAATAAATCTATTCCATTAATGATCTTCCTTCAATATTCCTCAAAGAAGCCATGCTGTTATAAAGGAGACTATTTTCAGACCCATTTTTCCATCATTCTCTCCTTTGGAAAATCCCCCCTAAAGAACCCCTTCATTTCACCCATTATTCCCTGTTTTACCCCTTATTTCCCTCAAAATCCCCTTTAAACCTAATGAAATCCCCTTATTCTGGTTTAAAACCCCTTTTTCATCCTATCGTTACCCTAAAAAATCCTCAAAAAACCTTCATTTTTAGTCCAAAAACCTTCATTTTTTATAAAGGTTTTAAGCCCCCTTCCCCTTTTTATCGCAAAACCGAGGCCCAAGACCATCGGCTAGGCGCCTTAAGCCCCTTTTGCACCATTGCATATTGGTGTTTCAAATTTTTCATGCCTTTGCCTGTTTTTCCACTGATTTGTGATATGCCGATGCGCTCTCCAGATTCGATCTCCACCGTTCATTCCCTCCGAAATTGACGGCCCTCGCTCCATCGGTGATTCTCTATCGCATCGGGAATTTTCTATCGCATTGGCGTTTCACATATTTCTTCATTCCCATTCTTTTTCCCCCACCGATGCGATCCTCTGAGGGCTTAAAATATTCTGCCCTGCTTCTCATATGACCACACCCCGTAACCGAGCGCTAAACCATCGCTCTGATATCATCACATCGGTAATCCATCATTTCATCGCATTGCTCATCGCATATCGCCACTTCCAAATTCTTCCCCCCTGGACCCTCTATTCAACTGATTTCTGATCTGGCGATGCGTCCTTTGCCGTCTATCTCACTGATCTGACGGCTTGCACTATTTTCCATTTTTCTTCACCCACGGGCACTTTCTACACACATGTCAAACATAGTAGTGCCCCCGCAGTTGACTCCTTGGGATGCGTGAAATATTGATCCAACGGCCAAGAGTCACTGCAGAGGCACCCAGTCCACAAATCTGTTCGTACTTTGAGCTCCCCCGCTATACACATGTTTTTCCATTTTTCCCTTATAACCCCGCTGGTCCCACCCGACCATGCTGGGGCCTTTCCACTTTATTTCTTTCGAATCTCCACCATTGATCTGGTCCTTCCCCTAAATCCAATGGCCCAGATGGAATTTTCACACCTGTTCCTCCATAATGCTCTAAAACCCATTTTTAACGCAAAAGGGTAGTTTTTCTCCCGATGCACGCATTAGCCCGGCCCCACCATCTCCTCCCGCCATGCTACTCTTATCCCCCCATGTTCATCCTCAACCATAGATCTGCACCCCCCAGATCCAATGGCCCAAATTCCATTTTGCATTCATTTTCTCCCTCGCACCCTCCGTGCACTGTAAACGCGAAATAGGTGGTTTTGTAGGGGATACGCATCAGCTAGCAGACCGTATCGTGTTCGATTGGTCCCAAACCACTTACCGCCTTCACCCCATGCAAAAACCGCTGCCGGTTTTCTAATACTGCCTTTCCAAATCTTCACTCCATAGTTAAATTTGAACCCTGGTTCATCTTCGTCATGGTCAAACCCTTCCCTGCTGCATTCACCTTGCCTCCTTATGGCTCCTTCACCTCCGCCGAGCCTCTGAAAGCAGTTTAAACCCAAAAACGCAGGTTTTATTTAATTCTTTATTGTTTGGTTGTAGGTTTTTCATGGTGGTTAAATATTGAAGCCGTCCCACAACAAAATTGTTGTAGAAGCTGAGGATGATGATCCTCAGGGCCTAATTCAATGTAGAAAGGGACGAAGGGTTAAAATTCCAAGTTTTCACCAGTGTGTCATGAACACTAGTCATTCAATAAAACCCCCCAGCGTGCCAAAGACCTGTACAATACAGCAAACAATGAAGATTAGAGATTAGAGATCAAGGGATAAAGGTTAAGCATAAAGCAAGAAAATCAAAGGCTTAACTTGTAGATCAAAAATAAAGACAACATGAAGAATTATGAAGGCAAAAAGCGAGATCAAGCCTTAACACAGTTAAATGGATAAAGCGACATAAAGACAAGTAATTAAAGATTAATCAGTCAACAAAAGGACAAATCACAATACAAAAGGCCCTGTGCACGTCAGAGTAAAGTAGTTAATTCGGTCAGAGTGTCTAACTGCCACCATGATCAACATTTTACCTACCAAGGACAAAACTGGCAGTTTCTACAAACAGAGACTTTTCAACTGATAGAGTAGTTATTGTGAAAGTATGGGAAAGCCTCAATGCCCACTCTTTCAATTAATTCGTCCCAGAAGCCTAAACAGAACTACTACAGTCAAAAGACATCTCCCAAAGAACACATGTTGGAGTTATTACAGCTTTCCAGATATGCCTCAAAGACAGCAAGAAATTAATGTAATATTTATGACACAGAATGGCAATTCGAATGCTTTCCTCCTCTATTTTAATTCGCCATTAAGACCATATCTGTCACCTCTCCTCCCCATTCACCTATAAATCCTATTCGAACTCTCATTGTAAATTTGGCACTTGATGAATTCTAAAGTAATACATAGACTATTGTTTTGAAGAAGTGTGGATGTCTTTTCTTTTCTGTTGATGAAGGAGGCTAGACCATTGGATCCCTAAGCCTGGTTTTGGTGAAGTAATCTCTATTTGTTAATTTATTTCCTATTTTTCACTTTTTTCCATTATGCTTTGCTCGCAGTAGAGTAAAAATCTTAGGCTAAGAAATGTCTCCTAGAAGCACCTTAGGCCTGTTTACTCTTCACTGCCTTTATGTTTTCATCTACTGAAGGTTTTATTTAGTAGTTTGACTGCTTTTAAACCCTTAAGCTTGTCTATTTTAGAATATATCAAATATTTGGTGTCAAGGTTGAATTATGGTTTGCCCTATCTGCTTGTTGCCTCTCGAAAGCTATTTCTGAAATCATCCTTCAAACGTTATTGTCTACAGCCTGGTAGAGAGGATTTGTTCCGATCTTACCCTCTGTTTCTTGTTGAGATAGTCATATTTGAAGGTATTTATAATTGTATTCTTAGATTCTTGGGTGTTCCCCCTTTTATGGATGCAATTATTTGTGTTTATTATATGTTTTCTAACTCATCCGCTCAGATGCCCCTACATCAGACTCCCGAGGCACAAAAATTTATGACCTCTTGGTCATATGTCTTCTCTAACTGTCAGCAATTCTACCCATGTCGTCTGTGGAACTGCTCGTTGTGATCTTCCTGTAACAACATGCTTGAACAATTCTACCCACATCCTCTGTGGAATTTTCCTCTGTGAGCTGCAACAAAACCTCTGCAATAGCAAGTCCTCCCTGCTACCAGATACCTCACCAAGATTCTCTCCTGAGCTCGGTCTTTCGACATCTCTTTGGTTCAGTCCTGTGGAACCATTGAGCACTCCTGCTCTAGGTTGCTGCAATCTTCTCACCCTCCTCGATTATTACCTTCACAAAACATAAAAATCACAAGCTTGACAAAACATCACAAAAGTGTACCTCTTCTTCCTCTGTACGCAAACTCCTTCTCCGCAGGAAATCATTTTCCCGCTCTGATACCACTTAATGAAAAGCGAAACCCACTATAAGCAGGTTCACCTTTCATGTAATCAATATGAACCTGCAAACTCAAAACTGTATCAAACCGCAGATTCATAACCCAATACTTTGATCCTGCGACCTATGGGTTATGGGCCCACTATGCTTCCACTACAAAACCATAAAAAAACTTAACTCAAAGTTTTAAATTCTTCTGAGATCGACTTTTTAAAACAGCACTTTAAACCCTCTCAAAACATAGCATTAAAATGTGTTTGGATCAAACATCCAAACCTTCATCCTTACAGCATTAGGCCCATTTAACCTTCGCAATGCAATACTGTAATGTATTTTAATTAGTGCTTAACCCCTTTCGGGCCCACACATCCGATCTTCAATGAACATTTTATCAAATAAAAATGAACGTTGTCCATACCTTTGAACTAACTCTCATGCAACTTTCCTGTCCAAAAACCCTTGGATCTCTCCCACACCCGATCCGATGGAAATCGTGTTATGTCAAGAGCCGAGCTTTAACTCACAAACGCTATGCGAAATAGGTGGTATCTTGGTGATGACGTGTTGTGTTTGGATTGGATCGTGTTACATTTTATGAAACCGCTCCTGGGCTCAAGTGTTGGGCAAACCTGGCAGTTTTGTCCTGCAAAACCATTTACGTGATTATGGCTTTCAACCACGGAACTTCGTCCTTTGCCTACGCTATGAGTTGACCTCACTGTTGTCGATTCAAACAAACAGATTGGATCGAAAAATTTAACACATGTAGTTGCACTCTTTAAACTCTGACTTTATTGAATTGGACTCCATCAAACAGAGATTCAATACGTATTAATAACCAGAGATTAATATGTTGCATTCTTCATAACACAAATTCATCGATTCACATTGAGACCTTCACCCAGGTTAAGAAGCATTCAATTCATAAACAAGGATCATAGATAAAATGTGTTCAAATTAACACTAGCGGATATAACCAATTAAATCTTCGAAGGTAAGAACACCTTCTCTGCCACTGTGAACCAACAAATATGGATCGAATTTAATCAATTTCAGTTGATGTTAATCAAGGAGGCTGAATTTGATTTCCATGAGTTTTTTATGCAGAATTATAAATAGAGATTACTATTACTATGCTCAATTAACAGAGCGAATCTCTTTGACCACTTTTGAATTTTCTATACAGAAAATAATTCAATCAATTTCAATAAATCACTGAAATCAAGACAATTAACTTGTAATTCGAACTCATAAACAAAACCATCTTCGAACACACAGAATTCTATATAACAACATATCCTATTATGTACAAACGTCACAGAGATTCTAAGGCATTTCAGCCTCAGTACAAATCCACCTAGGATCACATTGTACTCACCCTCTCCATCTCACTCATACACACAGACTCGCTCTTATAGAAATTTACAAAAGTATTGAGAATCGTTTAAGATACCCAAAATCTCTAAACAACTCTACATCTTCTTGATAATGCATACATGGCAGATCATCACTTAATTAGTTACATAAAATTCAACATCGGTTTTAACAAATTTTGCCCCAATTTTGTGTGACTGTTCACGTACCCGCCTTTTCAACTTCAGATTCAAATTTGAATTCAAATCAGCTCAGATGCCCCTGCATCAACATCCTGTTATTTTCGTTAAGAAGAAGGATGCGTCTTGGTGACTATGCATTGACTACCGCCAATAGAACAAAGTGACAATAAAAAATCAATACCCTTTACCAAGGATAAATGACTTTTTTGATCAAATGAGGGGGGCAACTGTGTTTTCAAAGATAGATATGAGGTCAGGATATCATCAGTTGAGAATCAAGGAGGAATATATCCCGAAGATGGCCTTTAAGAAAAGATTTGGACCTTATGAATTTATAAGTTTACCCTTTGGAATGACAAATGCCCCAGGTGTTTTCATGAGTTTGATGAATGGAATATTTCGTGATTACTTAGACAAGTTTTTACAAGTCTTTATCGATGACATTTTGATCTACTCAAAGAGCATGACGAACACTTGAGGATAGTTCTACAATGTACTAGAGAAAACAAATTATACGAGAAGTTGTCAAAGTGTTCCTTTTACCAAACAAAGATTCAATATCTTGGGCATGTTATCTCTGGGGATGGGATCGTGGTAGACCCGACAAAGATCGAGGCCATCACGGAATGGCCAACACCAACCATTGTTCATGAAATACTAAGTCTCATGGGCATGGCAGGGTATTCTGATAGATTTTTCGAAGGGTTTTCAAAGGTAGCAAGCCCCATTACCGACATCCAAATAAATAACAAGAAATTCATTTGGACTAAAAAATGTCAAGAGGCATTCCAAAGGTTAAAGGTGTTATTAACGATGGTGCCAATTTTGAAAGTGCCAGATATGGAACAAGAATTTTTGGTTTGCATAGATGCCTCCAAGCAATGGTTCGGTTGTGTATTGATGCAAGAAGGAATATTAATATCATATGCATCAAGAAAACTTAGAACCCATGAAGAGAGCTACGCAACCCATGATCTATAAATGATAGCAATTGTTTATGCACTAAATATTTGGAGACACTGCCTTCTAGGAAGGAAGTTTGAACTTAGGACTGGCCATTGTGGGCTACAACACATATTCACTCAAGACCACTTAAATGCAAGGTAGATATGGTGGTCTGAGCTAATCAGTGAATGTGATTTTGATATTACTGACATAAAAGGAATGGTAAATATGGTGGTTGATGCTTTAAGTAGGAGGTCTCGGATATTTTCAGTGATTCCCTTAAAGACAAATTTGAGGGAGAAATTACTTAACTTGCAATTTAAGGACACCTGGTACAAGGAGGTAAGCAAGAGTTTAAGGGAGGACGAAATGATGATCCCAAAATATCAAGAATACTCCCTTGATAGCGATGGGCTACTACGATATCGGGGAAGGATATATGTGCCACCGAATGAAGATATACGCCAATTAATCTTGAATGAAGCACATCGCGCAATATTCATGGCACACCCTAGTGTTAAGAAGATGAGTGCGGACTTGAAACCACTCTTCTTTTGGAAAGGAATGAAGGACATTGTAAACTTCGTAGCAAGATGCTTAGAGTGTCAGCAATTAAAAGTTGAACGCAGACACCCAGCAGAGTTATTGCAACCCCATGAGATACCAGAATCTAAATGGGAAGTTATATCAATGGACTTCATTATGGGACTATCAATTGTTATCGTTCTATAATTTATGAAATTGTGAGAATAAACACAGAGGACAACATCAAAACCGCTTTGGAAACTGGGATCTAGCCCTGCCAGCTTCAGAGAGGGATCTCTCTATAAAATTTATCCTTGTTTTTAAGAAATTTTAGGCTAGTTATGATGATTCTTGATTGTTTGTTTGATTTAGGTTGTTTAGTTGATTAAGTGACTATATTCCCATTAGTCTATGGAGTCAAAAATATAATTTTTTTTGCATCAATATTTAAAAGAGTTATCACATGGCAAGTTAGGTTGCATTAACCGGATCCTTTAAGATTTAAATGAAATATGGAAATGGATGAAATGTGAAATTTAGTAGAGATTGAAAATAAATTAAGCATTGTTCAATTTGACTTCAGTAGAAAACATATAAATTGCAAAAACATCCAGAATAAGGTGTTCTCATTAACATGTCCTATTCATCACACTTTCTGTTTTACAATTAAAAAATTTTAGATTTACAAAGAAAGGAGAAACAATGAAAGACACAGTTACAGAAGAAGAAACATCAACAGTCAATACACCACATGAATCATGTAACAAGTCCTTGTATTATTGATGCTCCAGCAAACTTGAAAATTACAATGCTCAGTAGGAAAAATATACTTAGAAATCAACCTAGAATACTTTGAACAGTGAATTATTTATACTAATCTTTTTCAAAATTGATTACATTAACGTTGTCTCAACAGACAGTGTATTATTAGCAAAAAATTGAACAATAAACTCTAACTGTGACAAAAAATAGGCTCGGTGGAGATGATATGGAATGCTGGCACTGTTTTAGAGGAAGCAGTTGCTGAGTGGACCTACTTGTGGGTTGTGCTGGCTGTTGTGTTCGCTGATGTGCTGGATGCAGCTAACTTTTCTCAATTACTATTTACTCATGTAGCTCACATAGTTTATCCCATCGATCTTCATCTGGGATAGTCATTTTGATTACCTTTTGGTAAATCTCATCAACCTCAATATATCTGGAAAAGGTAGGTTTTACCACAAAGATTTGATTTACCTCATGTTGAATAAAAAAGTCATTGTTGATTGTTTCCAGGAACACTCTGCCTGTCATACTGCCTTTAATGTTGGAGAATTTGGTGTTGTCCCTGGTAATTTCTTTCAATTTCTTCACATAATCTTCCCGACCTATTAACTTATCATTAATAAAAAAAAAAGAAGGCAGACCCTTCTGAGTTAGAGGCTCAATCTTGTTGAAAAATCTATTCGCTACTATCTCTAAGCCATGGCATTTCTCTGCTAGCTGAACAACCAGATTTTTCTTGGTAAGAATCCTCTTTACTTCTAAGATGGTCTTTGTTCTATCATCTACTCCCAAGTCATATAACTCATATCTGTTCTTGGATTTCATGAACTTGATGATGTTATTTGTTGTACTAGGCATATGCCCGAGCTCCTCTTTGACAGTTTTGATAACATCATTTGTCTTCTTAATCAACTCTTTTTGTTCAAAAATAATCTAGATGCAGGGCCAGATTTCATTAATGGAATTCATAATATATGCCCGGATGATTTCCTTGGCTTGAACCAAGGTCTGTCCAATGGTTGATTCTCTCTCTCTGACTTCTGCAATCTCTCTATTAATTTATGTGCTCTCTATGTTTTTTTTGAATGTGTGGCTTCAGTCCTTGATCTCTGATCTTGCAACACTTTGACTTGATCCTGCAGCTTCTTGATTTCCTTTGTCTGGATAGACAGATTCTCCATTTCCTTTGTCAACTGTTCTGCACCATCTGTTGTTTGAATTGTAGATTTTGTAGCTGTGGGGATGGTTGTAAGAGGTACAACATCCAAAGGAACCATGGAAAGTTTTACAGTCTTCTCCCTCTCTTTAATCATCTTTTCTATTTTTGTCTCCATTTTTCTCAACTGTGCATTTTTCTCTATGATGAGTTTCATCATATCATTATTTTGAGACTCTGTTTATTAGATGTCTTTGGTGAGAGGGTCTTCTGTAGCTAACAGTTTCAGTTGTTTCCTAAATGCTGCTATGTCAGCATTCTTCTTCTTTATTATCTCCTCTGCAGCATTCACGTTAGAGGGACCATATCCTATCTTAACTACCAATTCCTCCAAAGATTTTATCCTTGTATCCTTGGCAAGAGAGGAGATTTTCTCTATTTTTAGTTGTGACTGAACGTTGGCCAAGGAAACCTGCAACTTAGAAAGACTCATCGTTGTGTTAGTCAAGGTAGAGGAAATAAATTCACCTATTTGCTTGTGCATCTTCATTTGATCAATGTGATGAATGTATTTGATGTCAAACTCAAATGAAGTCTTCTTGTAATCAGCTGATGTCTTTGCCTATAAATTTGTGCTTCAATAAAGGCCATTTTCATTTTACCTTTCTCGGAGTCAAAAGCTGAAAGAAACTTACTCTAAGAACTGAAAGTCTACTTCCAAAATTCACTGTATGTTTTTTTCTTCAAAATCTCATTCTTCAATTTTATTTCCCTGAAGGTATCAAACATTTTCTTCTCTTTCTCCCCTTGGACAACCTTAGTTGTCTGAATAGCCTATTGTTGGTCCTATGAAGCTGAAGAATTTGTAGAGAAAGAGTGGATTTGTCACGAACTTGAGAGGATGTAGGTCTCTCCTTAGTGATCATAACAACCTCTTGTTCTGAATCTTTATCTTGATTGGATTTAGGATTAAGTTTGGTTCTTTTCCTGTACATTATTTTGAACTCCTTGCTTGTATTGTTAGTCACTGAAGGTGACCCTTCTTCTCTCTGCATTTTCCTGCCTTTTCCTGTGGAATGAGAGTCTGTGATGTTGATGTAGAGACTAGTTGCTCCTCAACTCCCTGCAAAGTGTTCTCAGCCCACTCCAACTAGTTCATGTATTTCTCTATTTCTGGCCTATGGGTATGTATATAAGCAGTAGTCTTGTTTTCTAACCTGAACTTTGAGATGGTTCCAAAGGGATCATAGGACCAGGTAAAGCTGAGACTGGAATTCATTTCCTTCAAGATCTTGTCTGCTTCCTCCCCTGATGCCTATTGTTGCAAATTAATGGCCCAGACTGTGTTTTGATCATAAACTGTGATTTCTTCTTTTTTTAGACAAAGTGGATTTCATCAACATTTAACATCTATTGTGTAACCAACTCCAAAAATAGAAGAAAAGAGATATCAACGCCTTAGAAATGAGCCACTTCGAGGGGGAAACCTCCAATACATTACATAAATGAACAATTCTTGGATGATACAATTTACAAAACCTCCTTTCTATATATAGGAGTCCATGGGGCCATAATGTAATCCTGGTGGGCCATAATGTAATCCTAGCCGACCTAACAATAATAATTTAAGGGCACAATAATAACAAAATGGGGGTTACAAGGGTACAATAATAACAATAAGGGGGTTACACTAACAACAATAAGGGACTATACTAGTAATATATGGACCTAACATGCCCCTCTCCTTCAAAAAAGTGTTGTCCTCAACGCTTGAGTAGCTCTGGGTGCTTCTGTATAAAATTCTCATCCTCCCATGTAGAATCTTCAGTGGGTAAGTTCTTCCACTTGATGAGATACTCTGAAATTGATCGATTCCGTAGCTTTCAAGTTCTTGTTTCCATGACCACTTCAGGTTCCAATATTATTTTTCCTTCCTCATCAAGTTCTGGCAATATTGTTTGAACTGGAAGATTTTCACCTATAACCTTCTTTAAGCATGAAACATGGAAAACTGGATGTACTCGCGAAGAAGCAGGAAGCTCCAATTTGTATGCCATGGTACCAATCTTTTGCAACACCTTGTAAGGACCATAGTACTTTGGTGATAATTTATTATCCTTCTTAGCTTGCTTGAGGGACATTTGTTTGTATGGTTGCAGCTGTAAAAATACCCAATATCCTACATCAAAACTTCTCTCGCCGCAATGTTGATCTGCCTGTTGTTTCATTCGATTTTGTGCCAAATTCAGGTTATCCTTTAAGAGTTGGAGAACTTCTTGCTGATGCTCGATGTGATCTTCCACTGCTTGAACCTTCGAATTTTCTCTTAAATATGATGTGATGGATGGTGGATGATATCCATAAAGTGCTATAAATGGGGTCATTTTTGCTGCAGTATGGAAGGAAGTGTTATACCACCATTCAGCAAGAGGTAACCACTTGACCCATTGTGTTTGTTTATCAGATACAAAACAACGAAGATATCTTTCCAAACATTTATTTACTATCTCAGTTTGACCATCATATTGAGGATGATAAGATGAGCTATGAGCTAATTGAGTACCCAAACAAGAAAATAACTCCGTCCAAAAATTTCCAGTAAAAATGGGATCTCTGTCACTCACAATAACCCTTGGCTTCCATGTAGCTTTTGAATTCTGTCCATAAATGTAGTAGCAACTGTACTTGCTTTAAATGGATGAGATAATGCACAAAAGTGTGCATACTTGGTAAGTCTATCGACTACCACCATGATGACACTCTTTCCTTCGGACTTAGGTAAACCTGTGATAAAATCCATTGAAATCTCCTCCCAACGTTGACTTGGAATGGATAAAGGTTGTAGAAGTCCAGGGGTCTTAATTGTCTCCACTTTATTCTGCTGGCAAACCAAACATTCCGCCACAAAATTTTGAATATCAGATTTAAGGCCATCCCAAAAAAATTCTTTCTTCACCCTGTGGTAAGTTTTTAAAAATCCAAAGTGTCCTCCTAAAGGAGAAGTGTGCAATTCCAAAATAATCTTTTGTTTTAGTTGGGAATTCTTACAAAGATATAAGCGATCTTTGTACCATAAGGAATCATTTTTCCAACTAAATGTATCAGATGTACTAGGATCTTGCTAAAACTTTTGAATGAGTGTCCATACATCTTTGTCCTTCTTCCATTCATCTCTTTCTTCAGTTATCCAATCTGGCTGGATAATAGAAATGACACAAAGCAATGCTTCCACCTCTTCATTCTTTCTTGAGAGTGCATCCGCAACAACATTAAGCTTTCCTTTTTTGTAGATTATTTCAAAGTCATAACCCAACATCTTTGTGACCCATTTTTGTTGCTCTTCTGAAGATAGTCTTTGTTCCAAAAAGTGTTTAAGACTATCATGATCAGTTTTTACCTTGAAGTTTCTTCCCATTAGGTAAGTTCGCCATTTCTTTAGTGCATGCGGTATTGCTAACATTTCCTTCTCATAGATAGGTTTCTGTAAATACTTTCCTTTGATTTGACGACTTTCAAAAGCATTGGGTCTTCCTTCCTGCATTAAAACTGCACCAATTCCATTTTTTGAGGCATCACATTCCACAATAAAGGTTTTTGTGAAGTCTAGCGTAGCTAAGACCGGTGCTAGGCACATTGCCTCTTTAAGATATTCAAAGGCCTTAGTTGCTTCAGGAGTCCATGAAAATGCATCTTTCTTCAATAATGTTGTTAGAGGTGCTTCTATTCTACCATAATTCTTAACAAACTTGCGATAATACCCTGTTAACCCGAGAAATCCTCGCAACTACTTTATGGTCGTGGGGACTTTCCATTCCTTAATGGCTTTAATTTTGTTAGGGTCTACTTTAACACCTTCGTGAGATATAATATGACCCAGATATTCCACCTCTTGTACTCCAAAGAAACATTTGGATATTTTTGCATATAATTGTTTCTCCTGCAATAGTTTGAGCACCCTGTCAACATGTCCAACATGATCCTTCCAAGACCTGCTATAGATTAGTATATCATCAAAAAATACCAGCATAAATTTTCTAAGGAAGGGTTTGAAAATGGAATTCATCAACCCTTGAAATGTAGAAGGTGCATTGGTAAGGCCAAAAGGCATGACCAAAAATTCATAATGACCCTCGTGAGTTCGAAATGTTGTTTTTGGAATATCTTCAGTCTTCATTCTAATTTGATGATATCCTGAACGAAGATCCAACTTGGTAAAATAAATTGCTCCACGTAATTCATCCAATAATTCATCAATCACAGGAATGGGAAATTTGTCTTTAATGGTGAGCTTATTGAGCTCCCTATAATCCGGACACATTCGCCATGATCCATCTTTCTTGTGTACCAATACTACAGGAGCAGAGAAAGAACTTTGACTAGGTTGAATTATACCCGCCTCTAACATTTCTGCAATCATACGTTCAATTTCGCTCTTTGGAAGTAAGGATATCTATAAGGCCTGATGTTTGGAGGAACACTTCCTGGAATCAAATGAATAGCATGATCATGATCACGAATAGGTGGGAGTCCTTTGGGAGTTTCAAACACCTTGAAATGATTGTCCAAGACTTGTTGGAGATCTGCAGAAATAGATGATTTTGATGTTGGAACTTCTAGTGAGCATAATTGTGCAATTACGCCTCGCCGTTCTTTCTTTAGAAGCTTTGTCATGACATTAGAGCTTATTATCCTTCCTGGCTTCCCCGCAATACCCCGTAATTCGACTTCCTTTCCTTCTGAAAAAAATTTCAAGAAAAGTTCTTGAAAATTAAAAGCTACCGTCCCCAAAGATTGTAACCATTGTACTTCTAGTACAACATCAGCACCTCCCATAGGAATGGAAAGCATTGGACTAGTCAATACATATTCCCCCATGGTTAGCTTGATATTATGACATTTCCCAGAGCAATTTATAGTTCCTCCATTTGCAACCATCACTTGGCATTCTGGTGCTGGGTATAGGAAATAATTTAATTCCTTGGCTACCTTACAATGAATAAAATTATGGGTGCTACCTGAATCAATCAACACTATTACCTTTTTCTTCTTGATTTGTCCTTCTATCTTGAGAGTTTGAGGAGTGGTAATTCCTGCCAGTGCATTACACGATATGGTCGGATTCATTTCTTCTCCTTCTAGGGCTAGTTCCTAGTGTATACCCTCTTCTTGTTCATTTTCTTCTTCCTCTTCACAATCTATGTAAAATAATTTCTTCTCAGCACACTTATGACCTTTAGTGTATTTTCTATCACAACTGTAGCAAAGCCCTTTTGTTCTTTTTTCTTCCAATTGTTGTGGTGTCAACCTTGTAGGTTGTGGAAATCTAGGCGTAGCAACACTTCCTTCTTTATAGAATTGAGTGGTAGGCTTCTTTGTCGCCATTATTTTACATTCAACTTTTCTTGCCAACCTGAATGCCTTCTCCAATGAATCTGGTTCCAAAACGTGAACTTCATGTTGGATATTATCCTTTAAAGTGCCTATGAAGAGATCGATCCTGTGTTCCTCTGGAATATCAGTTACCCTTATATTCAATTTTTTGAATTCCTCAATGTGTTGCCCCACTAAACCCTTTTGTTTGAGATTTATCAATTGGGTAAAGAAGGTGTTGCTCTTTGTATCCTCATAATGTGCTATCATTTCCTCCGTAAAAATCGACCAAGTGACAATTTTTTTACGGGAGCAAAGCCATCGATACCATACAAATGTATTTTGTTCTAAATGTAAAGTTGCAATGCGTACCTTTTGTGTGTTTTGCACGTTATGGAGATCAAAATATTGCTCCATCTGTAGTATCCATGTTATAGGATCCTTTCCATCAAACTTTCTCGTATCCATTTTTAGAATATGGTGGTTCTTCCCGCCAACATTAGAGTTTACGAAATCACGATTAACATTGACTTTGTCTCATCATGAGGTTCTTCTACTATCTTTTCACCATTAGGAAACATTTCTTGTATCAACTTTGTCAAACCTTCGATGTCTGTTTTTAGATCATTCCTTATGTTTTCCATGTTGTATTTCATGTCATCCATCTTAGCTTCCATGCCAAATTCCATGCCATCCATCTTAGCTTCCACGCCATCCATCTTAGCTTCCACGTCTTTCTTCAAAACTTCCATTTCATTTTTTGTTGCTCTTTGCAAGAGTGAAATTTGTTGCACTTGCTCTTGTAATTTTGATAGATCATGTTGCAATTCTTCATCTTCATGAGTCATAGTAGAGCCTTCCGAAGGCTTAATGGGTGTTGAATTATTTTTAGTAATGTTAAGTCCCCACATTAATAGTGTAGTCCCTTATTATCATAGTGTAACTCCCTTATTGTTATTATTGAACCCTTGTAACCCCCATTTTGTTATTATTTCGCCCTCTAAATTATTATTGTTAGGTCGGCCAGGATTATGTTTCCAGGCTCATCAGGATTTGGTTATGGCCCTGCTGACTCCCATACATGTAAAGGAGGTTTTGTAAATTGTATCATCCAAGAATTGTTCATTCATGTAATGTATTGGAGGTTGCCCCCTCGAAGTGGCTTATTTCTAAGGCGTTGATATCTCTTTTCTTCTCTTTTTGGAGTTGGTTACACAACATTTGGTATCAGAGGTTTGGATTCTAGGGTTTCGCTGCTCCAAACAGGTCATCGTGGAATTTTCGCTATAACGTTTGTTCTACGAAGGTTCAGAAGCTAAAACTTTTAGGGTGCGAAGCCAAAATCTTGAGGAAGCTTGTATAAAAATTTCAGTGCTTGGTTCGTAATATTTTCGGAGATATGATCTGTGGAAGTCAGGTATTTTTTCAGGCTCCTAAACAGGTCATCGTGGCATTTTCGCTATAAATATTTTTGTACAAAGGTTAAGAGTCTGAAATTCATATGGTACGAAGCTGAAATCTTGAGGAAATTTGTCAAAAAATTTCAAAGTTTGGTTCGCAATATTTTGGGAGATATGATCTGTGGAAGGTAGTGCTTTTTCAGGCTCCTGAATTTCATCTCAAAGAGGTGATCGTGGGAAAAGTTCAATAACTCTCTCTCTGGGCAGTGGATTTGAGTGCTGTAAAAAGTGGTCACAAGTACACAGACTTTAGTTTCTTGGCTATCAATTTCAGAGACAAAGGACGAAACAGTGACACGTGGCAAGTCCTACAAGTTTTCTCTACTGAACTAGTCCAGAATTAGGTCATTGTTGGAGATTGGACACAACTTTGTCTTGGGGAATCCAAATTAGATCAGACCTGTGGCATTTTAAAGAGGCTTCAGAGGGATACTACAGGGCTGAATTTCAGATATTTAAGATTTTCAGTTACAGAGATAAGTCAATTTCAATATCGAGCTCCTCAAAGCAAGTAAAAGGTGTGTATTGTTTTTCCCGAGTTGCATAAATCTTGTTTGAAAAATCAGTTTGAAGTGATTCCAAGGGCCTATTGAGCATATATTTCAGTATTTCGTTCTGAAATGCCTCCTAAAAATAATTCAACACCCATCAAGCCCTCAGAAATCTATACTATGATGCATGAAGTGGAAGAATTATAGTATGAGATATCAAAATTACGGTACCAAGTGCAACAAATTTCGATCGTACGAAGAGCAACTGAAGCTGACATAGATGGTTTAAAAGAAGAAATGGAGGCTAAGTTGGATGGTTTGAAGGATAAAATAATAGCTAATATGGATGATAAATTAGTGGAAGATGACATCGAGCATCAACAACAAGTTCTCCAACTCTCAAAGGATAACCTAAATTTGGTGCAGAATCTAATGAAACAACAGGAATATCAACATCACATCGAAATAAGTTATGAAGCGGTCACAAAAACAAGAACTCTACAAGTACGATCAATTTCAGAGTATCTCAGCAAGTGGAAGAACTTTCCTGTAAAAGATTCCACATGGGAGGATGAGAATTTTATACAGAAGCATCAAGAAATAATCAAGCGTTGAGGACAACACTTGTTTGAAGGAGAGGGGCATGTTAAGTCCCTATATTAATAGTATAGTCCCTTATTATTGTTAGTGTAACCCCCTTATTGTTATTATTGAACCCTTGTAACCCCCATTTTGTTATTATTGCGCCCTTAAATTATTATTGTTAGGTCGGCTAGGATTACATTGTGGCCCACTAGGATTACATTATGGCCCCATGGACTCCTATATATAGAAAGGAGGTTTTGTAAATTGTATCATCCAAGAATTGTTCATTCATGTAATGTATTGGAGGTTGCCCCCTCGAAGTGGCTTATTTCTAAGGCGTTAATATCTCTTTTCTTCTCTTTTTGGAGTTGGTTACACAACAGGGGCATCTTTTAGAACCCAATATTGATATCTATTCTACAATATGCCCTTGGAATCAATTCCAATTGATTCTTCAAACAAGACTTCTGCAATTCGAAAAAAAAATACACACCTTTTTCTTTCTTTTGAGGAGCTCGATATTAAAATTGGATTATCTTTGTGATTGCAGCACTTCAATATTTGATTTTCGGTACCAACATAGCCCCATGAATTATCTTTCAAATGCCACAGTTCTGAACTGATTTGGATTCTCCAGGACAAAGTTGTGTCCAATCTCCCACAATGACCTAATTATGGACTGGTTCAGTAGAGCGAACTTGTACGACTTCCCACGTGTGACTGTTTCATCCTTCATCTCTAAAATTTATAGCCAAGAAACGACAGTCTGTGTACTTGCGACTACTTTTTATGGCACTCCAATCCGATGCCCAGAGAGAGAGTTATTGAACGTTTCCCACGATCACCTCTTTGAGATGAAATTCAGGAGCTTGAAAAAGCACTACCTTCCACAGATCATATCTCCAAAAATATTGTGAACCAAGCTCTGAAATTTTTTGAAGAATTTCTTCAGGATTTCAAATTCGCACTATAAGAATTTCATATTCTGAACCTTCGTAGAAAAAATGTTATTGCGCAAATGCCACGATGACCTGTTTAGGAGCCTGCAAAAATACCTAACTTCCATAGATCATATCTCTGAAAATATTGCGAACGAAGCTCTGAAATTTTCAGAAAATCTTCCTCATGATTTTGGCTTCGCACCCTAAAAATTTCAGCTTCTGAAACTTTGTAGAAAAAAATTTATAGCGAAAATGCCACGATGACCTGTTTGGAGAAACGAAACCCTAGAATCCAAAGCTCTGATACCAAATGTTGTGTAACCAGCTCCAAAAATAGAAGAAAAGAGATATCAACGCCTTAGAAATGAGCCACTTCGAGGGGGCAACCTCCAAAACATTACATAAATGAACAATTCTTGGATGATACAATTTACAAAACCTCCTTTCTATATATAGGAGTCCATGGGGCCATAATGTAATCCTAGTGGGCCACAATGTAATCCTAGCCGACCTAACAATAATAATTTAAGGGCACAATAATAATAAAATTGGGGTTACAACGGTACAATAATAACAATAAGGGGGTTACACTAACAACAATAAGGGACTATACTAGTAATATAGGGACCTAACAACATCATCCTAATATACTCTAAGGCAAAAATCCTCATTGGGGGGAACTTTGGAAGCTTGTAAGGAGCAAGCTCACAACCATAAACTCTCAGCTCTGTGTAGTTCTGGTATAAATACTAGTCCCCTGTATTTTCTTGATCTGATAAGTGAAAAATCCTTTTGATGTCTTCACTAATTCTTGGCTCAATTGTACTGCTTAGAAGGCTCATTGTTGGATGTACAAACAGTTCAATGAACTATTTGTATGAATACTCTTTCTGCTCTTTCATCACTAATGTGGTCCAGAATATGATTGACTTTTGATTGTCATCTTCATCCAATTTATGCATAGAAAATTTAAACCTATCTACCTGGAAATATAGAAACATGTAACCTAAAACAAAGGAGCATTTGAACACCTCTTCTATCTGAAATTTGACAAACTGGTTATGAATACTATCTGTCGGGCATTAACTGAAATTGAAGATGATAGATGGTTTAGAATATGCATAATAGTAGCCAAGGAGGTATGAAATGATTGTTATAATTTTCTTGGCTCTGTCAAGGAAGATGGAGGAAGAGTATGGAGGGTTATCCTTAGGCAATTGAGTTTCTTCTATTAGGAAAAGATCAAAGGTTTACCCCTTTTGGCAAAATCTAACTTCTAATATAATTCATTAAGGGCTTATAGGGAGAAAGGGGTGCCATTTCCCACAGAAGGGGCTTGTGTCATCTGATCGATAGATTGAGAAGTGATGGTGAAAAGGATTTCTCCTCTGGGGGCAATTTTGGCTCTCTGACTAGGTATATAATAGGCATGACATTTTCGGATGAATTCAGGGGCACTGTGAGTATGGGGGAAAATATAGTGAGGTAAGTTTGACTCCCATAGTCCAATGTCATCTTATTTATCTATGTATTTGACCTCTAACCAGCAATACATCTCGAATAGTTCAAATTCAAAGAGATTTTCATTAATCTTATAGTCTCTATCAGCTAGATTTTCATGAATCTTATAGTCTCTATCAGCTAGGGGGACATGATCTAAATCAATAGGAGGATGGATCAAAGGATTAAATGGCTCCTCTTGGCTTTTATTTTTAGGAGGCATTATGAATTGGGTTCAGAGGAATTCAACAGATTTTAGCAGGGAATAGGTTTACCAGGACTGTGCAAAGCTCTGGATTGGTTGAAGGAGGTGAGATATACACAATGTTGGGGTCAGCGATGAATTGATGAATCGAAATGGAGCGTTGTAAACCTGTCAAAACAATGGAAATCGCAGAGAAATGAACATGGTAAAGGTTAAACTGGTTACAGTGTATGGTTTTATACACAATTGCGTTTTTCCATTGATTATGGTGTGGATTTGTTACATTAATTGTCATTAGCTTAATTGAATGCACTAACGATTTTATTCCCACGGGAAGGGATGTGATTGGAAACGGGTATGTGAGCTGGCACGATAGGACTAGCGGGTGTAACAGATAGGTAAGTGGTTTTGGAATGGGTGTGAAATGTGGAGTAGCCGCCACGTCGTCATGGGCCTGAAAGCTAAATGTAATATTCCCAAGTGGGGAAATGCAACAATACATGCATTAAAAACACATTTTTCATAAATGTATGCTATAATAGTTAAATGCGGCCCATGGATCCATTCATTTATACATTATTACAGCCAAATACAAAAGGATATCTGAAAAAAATCATCGTAGTTTATTTAAACAAGCCTCCCAAGCCATTATTGCTCAAAAATCATGCAAAAATAGGGGCTACAACCATGAAATAAGCTGGAAATACCCTAACAGCATTATTTTATTACTCCTGCAACAACAGTAAGTTGTACATCAAATCTAGAGCTGTTATGTGCATAAAAATTCAGATCTATAACAGATCCATGCACTATACAGGCTCCTCTAATGAACCCCCTTGGGGTTTTCAGCAAAATACCATGTACAAAGTGTAGATCTGAGATCTAAGACTACAGATCTATGGAAATATTCAGATCTAAAAATTGGATCTAATATGATGTGAACAGTAAAATTATCTCCTCCAAAATATCTCCAAAGTGAAGGGCAGATCCCCAACACTTAGCAAATCAACTCTCCAACTGGTGCATTGAATCACCCTGCAACTTCTCCTTCAGAAATAACGCAGATCTAGATCTCTTCTATGCTATAGGGATCAAAATATAGTTGGCCTACAGCCAATATATGAAATTAATTCTCAATACCTTCAATATTGTCCTTCCAATGGATTAGAACCCTCTTCCACTGAAAATGAGTATTGAGATGGCCTAGATCTGAAGATCTAGTCTCCACTTGCTACAGCTTACTGAAACAAACAAACAAACCTTCAATAGGATCTGCGCTATAAACGGAAGATGAAGCTTGGCCTTCAGCCAGATAATGGACAATATGGTGCAAGGCTCCTCCAAGAGCTACTCAATGGAAGAGGTGGGATTCCCGATCAGGAACACCTTGTGCTAAATAGCACTCTATCTCAGCTAAATAGCCAGAGAAATAAATATGTCTAAACAGACCATATATTAGAAAATCATAATCATAAGCTAACCCCATATGGTTTCCATCCTCCTCCTTATAAACAATGTGAGCCTTCTCACCTTGGATCCCACTCATTAGGGTTTCCATCTTCATGCAATGAATCTCCCTCCAAAACTGCGTTGTCCCATCATCAATACCACTCCTCCATAACAGCATTGATGGATTTGGTCAATATTGACTGGATCTCCATGCATTGTCTTCTTCCACACTCAAGGTGGTTTATTCTAACTATCTAAACAGATTCATATCCCCACTAAGTTATCTTCATTAATGTTTCACATCCTCCATACTAGCTTAGTTGACTTGATCAAACTTGACATTGTCCACATGCATCTAGCCCTTGTTCACACATGAAGGTGTTTTATCCAGCTATGAATATGATCCCTTTCCCATTAAGAGGGTTTTTATTACTGCTAAAAATATGTATGGGCCTTCCTAACCATTTATTCATATAACTATGTGTTTGGAGCAAAATTAATATTCCAATTAGCTACATTTTAATTTAGGAATATTACACTAAAACAGCTTTTTTTGGACCCCCCAGTAGTAAAGCTCGGATGGAGAGGGGGGGTCGAAGATGGATGTGGACCGTAGATATGGAGGGGGTAAGATGAAGGGCGGATAAATGGGCGTAGTTTAATGTGGAATGATTTGACGAGTTGTTGGGTAGCAGCAGGTTTAGTCAAAGTAAAAACTTAGGATATATGATTAATTTCCCAATATTTTCATTATGCGCCCAAATGCTTTAGAGTTATGATAAAGTAATGTTATCACTTTTCCATCTTATTTGCATAAATATATTTGAAAACCAAACTTAGGATAACCAATTTAATCATTTCCTAGGCTCCAAAAACACTTCTACCTACCCATTGAATTTTATTTCTCTTGCTAGACTAACATTTTTTCTTTTTTCTTCTTAAGGTGCATTTAGGCTAGCAAACCCACATCACTTTTTTTATGAAAAAACCAAATCTACTCTATCACTTATTTTTACTATTGATTCAAATTAAAAAGTTGAATCAATTTCATTTTCTACCTAGCTATTGAATTACCAAGAATAAATTGTTTGGCAAATCTTTATTCACTAATCTAATTGACAAAAAATTGCAATTGTTCAATCATGATTAAGTTGTATTATTGGAACAAAGATCTAGTCATTGTGGCATTTTTAAACAAGGTGCACACAATCTTATTTGATGATGACATAAAAAAAACTAATCTATTAGTAGTGGAATTTGAATTTGCAGCACTTTCAGTGTTATTTTTCTTTTCTTTTTTTGTGGGGTTCTTATTTTCTTTTTTATTCTTTTTAACTTTTCTTTCTTTTTGATATACCCTCTTTTCATTTTCTTATATATAATTTTTTTGGAAATAATTTACATATTGAAAATTATTTACATATAATATTATTGAGACAAAATACTCAATCACCTTGAGATCATATAATTTATAGAACCCTAACACCAATGACCTCAAGAAGACATGATGCCATATTTGTAGTGGTGGACACATTGACAAAGAGCGCCCATTTTATACCAATTAAGAATACATATAAGGCACCAGTGATAGCAAGATTTTTTATTGAGGAGATTGTGAGATTGCATGAAGTGCCTAGGAAGATCATATCGGATAGGGGAGCAGTGTTTACAAGAAGGTTTTGGACTAGTTTCAAAGAATCCTTGGGAACCCAGTTGAACTTCAGCACTACATATCACCCTGAGACAGATGGTCAGACAGAGAGGACTAATCAAATCCTTGAAGACATGCTATGGATGTATGTGATGGACCAACAAAAGAGATGGGAGGATTTTTTACCCTTCATGGAATTTTCTTACAATAACAGTTATCAGAGTTCAATCAAGATGACACCATTTGAGTTCTTGTACGTAAGACCTTGCAGAACACCTCTCAGTTGGGACCGACTAGAGGACCGAGTATTAATAGGACCATAAGTGGTGAAAGAGATGGAAGAGAAAATGACTATGATTAAGGGAAGGCTAAAAGAAGCACAAGATCGACAAAATAGTTATGTTGACACTCATCGGATAGACAGAAGTTATGAAGTGGGAGATAGGGTGTTCCTGAGAATAAGGCACCAAAAGAGCTCTATAAGATTTGGAAAGGGAGAAAAATTGTCTCCACAGTTTGTGGGGCCTTTTGAAATCTTAGAAAGAAAAGGGTCAGTGGCATATAGGCTTGCCTTACCTCCATCCCTAGCACACATGCATGATGTGTTTCATGTCTCTGTTTTGTGTCATTATATTTCAGATCCTTCACATGTTATTGACTTCGGGCATTTGTAGGTTTCAAATGAGGGAGCGATGATGGCCGAACCAGTTCACATACTAGACCAGTAAACTTTGTAGCTTAGAGGACAGTCATTAGACCATGTTAAGGTCCAATGGGACAATCATAGTCCTAGTTTAGCCACTTGGGACGAAGTGGAGGAGATGCTTCACCATTTTCCTTATATATTCCAAGGACTTCGAGACGAAGTCTATTACTAAGAGGGGGTGTATGTAGTGCCCTACTCTAGTTCAATGACAGTGATATGAATTTTAACATTATTTATCCCTAAGGTCCACACTTTATTCTTTAAGGACCTCGGGTTGAGGATCCAGACACATGACTCTATTATTAGTGGATTTGATGGTTATGTATGTTATTTATTGATACTATGATGAGGATAGAATTAATGGTTATGCATGCTCTCTATTGATATTACGATGATGGTAGCATTAATGGTTATGTATGTTCTCTATTGATATTATTGTAGCATTAATGATTATGCATGATCTCTATTGATATTATGCTGATGATAGCATTAAAGGATGTGTATTTTCTTTATTGATATCATGATGATGATAACTTTGATGGATATGTATGTTTTCTATTGATGTTACGATGATTATAGCTTTGATGGATATGTATGTTTCCCATTGATTTTATGATTATGATAACCATGATGGATGTGACCCCTATTTTAGATACTTATATTAGTTCTAGTTCACAATGAACAATGATATGAATGACTAGGTAATGTTGATGACGTTATTATGATAATGACTAACACTAAGAAACTTTTTTACTGATGATTATTGGGTATGACAGGACTAGATGCACTAGCATATGATGAGTTGACAACATCTAGTTTGATGGAAATTAATATTTTTTCTTTGAAATTCTAAGTCCAGTTTGAAACTTGCTTTACATATATATATATATACTCTGATGATATGTCAATGGTTGCAGGAACATGTTAGTTACTTGGACGAATGACTCACATATAGGTGATGGGGTTGTACAATAAAATTGAACAACGTGGGAGGGGTGGGACAATGTCCATGATCTCACATGCTAACACTCCCATTGTGACTTAGGCCGGAAAGTTCGAAACACCTTCACCTTGAAGATCACAATGTCATGGGGACAGGTCTCAAATTTGGATCACTCACGAGGATTTTTCTGGGGGGCATGCGTCAAGGCGGATTCCTTGATCCCCAACACCATTAGTCTCACTATAGCTGTGACATACGAGATGATACCAGTCTTTGTCATTGCACCTAGACTTTCCCCTCGTAGACACTAGGTGGTTGAAGGGCAAGTGGCATGGAACCTTTGGAACTTCAAGGGAAGTTCTTGAATGGCAAGACCAACTTGGCACCCTTCGCATCACAAATAAATTGTTATGTGTGGCACCCTTGGATCTTCAAGGGAAGTTCTTGAAGGGCATGACCAACTTCGAACACTTGGAATTATTAAAAATAATTAATAAATATAATCAAAATATGAAAACCCTACAAATTCACATCAAGTGGTAACTGACATTAGAACCGAGACAATTAAATCAAGAATAAAACTTGGGGTAAGGAGAGATTAGGAAGAAATAAAATATTTTATCTTGAGAACTCTACCCTTACCATGTTGGGAAATATTAGGTAGATAATGTACATAAGTAACCTCATTAGGTAAATGGGGAAAGGGGGGCATAGAGTTAAGTATAAATATTAATCCTAAAACAGTTAAACTTTATTAACAGAAAAGGGTGGTGAATTAAAATAAAATTAATAAGTTAAATTTTAGAGAAATTTAGAGAACCTTCATGTGGCAAGAGCCAACATAAGAATATTCATCTAAGAGGAAAATTGAGTTAATTTAGGAAGTATTTAGGGGACCAAATATGAGACTTGCCAATTGACTTCAGTAATGAACACAAATTAAGGAGTAGAAAAAGGGGATCAAGAAACAACTAGGAGAAGAAATAGGAAGTCTTTGGGGTGAGGAAAAATATTATTTTAAAATTAAAATTTAAGTAAATAATTTTGGAGATCCTTGATGAGAGGGTGACACATGGGTGGGTGAATAATCAAAATTTTGGATTAATAAAAATAATTAATTTTGCAAGAAATTCCAAGTGTCACCATTGAAGCCTCTTATAAAAGAAGGGGCAAGCAATGGGAGAAGAGATTTTTTTTACCCTATTACTAGATGGATGAGGCTATGTCATAGTAGTACATTTCCTCCATTGTACAACCCCATTGCAGCTCAGGGGTCCGCGGGGAAGGAGGGTGCCCAAGGAGTATGCTGGGAGGTCAACCAGTAGGTCACTACATTTGGATAGCAAAACCTATCGTTGCTTGGGCTGCCATCGGGCAACTCGTTGTTATTCATCTGCTACTATCTTCAAAGAGGGACATCACCCAACTTGCCTTTTGTACGTCCTGCCATCTCTGCAAGATTTGTCTTCCTTTTGATATTTGTCAGCTCATTCCACCTATGCCTTCTTTTTTCTCCATTTTAAGAGTGAAGTGTTGTTGGGTTATCTCCTGGTGTGGCTTCAATGCCTGCAGCAACTTGTCATAGAGTAAAATTGTGTTTTCCTCTACATGATTGTATATAATTTTTTTGGTTTGTTTATATAACCTGAATATAATTTGATTGTAGATATTAGAGATCTGATAAATATATAACATATTTGGAAAACAAATGAATTTGTTTAAGCTTCCAAAATATGCCATGGCCATAAATATGATTTGCATACATCAATTTTAAATGAACCTGTCATTTCTTATGGAAAGTTGTATCCACAAAGTAAAGTGATTCATAGGAGGTGAGGCAGAGCTAACTCCAGATCTAGCTAATTAAAATTTTGATTAAATCATATTATTAAGATCTTGTAACAACCAATTACTCCAAATTTGGTTAACTGAAGTTTCAGTCACATTGTTCAAGATCTTGAATTACGATGTGAGGTAACAACGAATTACTCTAAATATAGTTAACTTTAGTTCTTAAATTATGATTTGAGATAACAACCAATTACTCCGAAACTAGTTGATTGTAGTTAACTGAAGCCTTCATTGCATAAATCCATATTTGTAATTACCATATTCCTATAACAACCACACACATAGATACATATATAGTCATCATTAAAATTTTGAAACTGAAAATTAGGGAATAAATGAATATTAGTTTATTACATTTGACACTCATTTACAAAATTTATATATATTAACAATAAAGTTTAAATGTAATCCAATTAACATAAGTATTTAAAAAAAAAAAACACTTAGAAAAGCTTCATACTTTGTTGCTACCTTAAAAGAGATATTGAATGTAACGAAAAACCTGGAATGTAGTTTATGTGTGTGTGTGTATAATTCCCATCTGAGGATCATTCCCATTAAAAGATCGAGTTATCATACACTGTTATTACTAGAGAAGTTGAGTTACCACTTGGATGTTTAGGCGTTGATGATGAGCCGAGTTAAATAATGTATTTACAAAATTTATATATATTAACAATAAAGTTTAAATGTAATCCAATTAACATAAGTATTTAAAAAAAAAACACACATAGAAAAGCTTCATACTTTGTTGCTACCTTAAAAGAGATATTGAATGTAACGACAGACCTGGAATGTCGTTTATGTGTGTGTGTGTATAATTCCCATTAAAAGATCGAGTTATCATACACTGTTATTACTAGAGAAGTTGAGTTACCACTTGGATGTTTAGGCGTTGATGATGAGCCGAGTTAAATAATGTATTTACAAAATTTATATATATTAACAATAAAGTTTAAATGTAATCCAATTAACATAAGTATTTTAAAAAAAAAACACTTAGAAAAGCTTCATACTTTGTTGCTACCTTAAAAGAGATATTGAGTGTAACGACAAACCTGGAATGTAGTTTATGTGTGTGTGTGTATAATTCCCATCTGAGGATAATTCCCATTAAAAGATCGAGTTATCATACGCTGTTATTGCTAGAGAAGTTGAGTTACCACTTGATGTTTAGGCGTTGATGATGAGCCGAGTTAAATAATGTATTTACAAAATTTATATATATTAACAATAAAGTTTAAATGTAATCCAATTAACATAAGTATTTAAAAAAAAAAAAAAAAACTTAGAAAAGCTTCATACTTTGTTGCTACCTTAAAAGAGATATTGAATGTAACGACAGACCTAGAATGCAGTTTATGTGTGTGTGTGTATAATTCCCATCTGAGGATAATTCCCATTAAAAGATCGAGTTATCATACATTGTTATTACTAGAGAAGTTGAGTTACCACTTGGATGTTTAGGCGTTGATGATGAGCCGAGTTAAATAATGTATTTATAAAAATAATATTAAGCGTAGAGGTTTTCAATGGTTTTATTTTTATTTTATCGTAATTTTGAAATCTTAATTATGGTCATTTTATAAATTACAATATATTGGATTTGAGATATTACAATATGATAACAACATACTGTAAATTATAAAAACAGTTTTCACTAAGTGCAACTTGGTCATATAGTTGGGTTCTTTTAAATACAACATCAATAATTTTCCTACCATAAATTGTTCAACAACTATGGTAAATCTACATATTTATATTTTTACTCACGGAGTTCATTTATGCAAAGAATTGCATAAAAAATGTGGGCAATAACTCTTGGTAGATTTGCTTATTTACTAGGGGAATAATGTCCCAAGTAACCAGGGAAAATTTTAAAGATGGAAATTTATCTTAAAGTTTAGAAACCACCATGGAGAATCTTACAAGTCCCTAATATGCAAACCATAAAAAGTTTAGTGATATTTTTTTAAAGATATTCAAATTTCTAATTACTTTATATAGTCTCTATAATTTTTGGCGATTTTTAGGATAGCATAATTTTATACTATAAAATTTGGGCAAATCACTTTTAGAAGAAAATGGAAATTAGCGAAACTTTTTTTTGGAAAAACCATGGAAAATTATCCCATCTACGAATATTAGCCCCTAAAATTTTCCATGCAAGTAACTCTTGTACTAATTCCTATGACATTCCAACCATCTAAATTTCATGTTTATACTAGTTTAACATTATCATAATCATTACATTCATTTAATCATTTAATTGTTTTTCCATATAAATAATGGAATTTATTAATATATATTCTTTCATTATTAACACTTGTTCTTACATGTCTTATATATTAAGGTATAACATGGTATCATACCATACACTTTTAACTTTTAACTATACAAACACTTGTATATAAATATTATTAATGTAATTTTAAATTATCCATAGTTGGAATTGGCATCCCTATCATACATGCATGTAATTTGATAATTACCCTATTCTAGTCCTATGCTATATAACACAATATTTATCTGTGCTTATTATTAATATTAGAGTTTTACTTCCATTATTGAAATCATAAACCATTATAAACTTATTCTCTCTCTCTCTTTACTAATGACAACCTTAGGTTATGTTATGATAATGCTACCAACCACCTCTTTCATTTACATGACATAATGTAGTCTAAGCCTAATATGATAAGTTAGATTTATTGTATCCTTATAATTAAATCTTATAGGAAGGTTTGAAATTGATAGGTGAATTATGTCATCAAGAACTTATAAATGCATATATTGTTCCTTTGGAAGTATATAATAATAACAATAAATTATAACAACCACTCACGCTAATTATAATTTTTATTTGACTAGTTTTATCTTATAAGGAAATCATGTTAAATTATGGCAGGATTAATTGGTGAACCATGGTTAGAAGAAGTACAAGAAGGAGTGGGGCAACTAGAGAGCACAACATAGCACCACCACAACATCCAACTCCTGCCACCCCACCCAATGATGGGGAAAACATCACAACACAAGAACAAATACCAGTCGGAGAACTATTGAACTTAATGAGATCATTCCAATACATGTATGAGGCCTTAATAAACCATCTGGAATGGGAGCATGGAGAACTGGTCATAAAAAATGAAGCACCCCAAAACACTACAAGAAATGATGTACATTGATATTTGGAAAAGGTAAAATTTCCAAAGTTTTGGGGGTCCACCAATGGTCAATGTGCGGATTCCTTGATCCCCAACACCATTAGTCTCACTATAGCATGTGACATATGAGATGTTAGTGGTATATGTCTTTGCACCTAGACTTTCCCCTTGTAACCACTGGATGCTTGAAGGGAAAGCAGTATGGCACCCTTGGAACTTCAAGTGAAGTTCTTGAAGGGAATGGCCAACTTGGCATCGCAAATAAACTGTTTTTTTTTTTACGATGGTCAATCGGTAATTCTTTAGACTAATCTAAGGGAGGTCCCAGGATCAATCCTCGTGGCTAACTTATAACACCACTAGCATATTCCAGCAACCTGCAAGCCAGATACGCCAATTATTTATATTTAGCAAGAGCTGAGACCCCAAAGAGTATGGGGGAGCCTACTCCTTGAGCCGAGATCATAGCAAGACAATATACTCAATGGGATTCGAACCTGGGTCTCGTGGGTTTCACCCAGCAAAACTTGTCGTTAAACCACATATCACTGTGCATCACAAATAAACTGTTAGGCGTGGCACCTTTGGAAATTCAAGGGAAGTTCTTGAAGGGCACAACCAACTTGCACCCTTGGAATTATTAAAAATAATTAATCAAAATAATCAAAATATGAAAACCCTACAAATTCACATCAAGTGGTAAATAACATTAGAACCGAGACAATTAAATCAAGAATAAAACTTGGGGTAAGGAGAGAATAGGAATAAATAAAATATTTTACCTTGCGAACTCTACCCTTACCATGTTGGGAAATATTAGGTACATAATGTACATAATTAGCCTAATTATGTAAATGGGGAAAGAGGGGAGTAGAGTTAAGTATAAATATTAATCCTAAAATAGTTAAACTTCATTAAGATAATAGGTTGTTGAATTAAAATAAGATTAATAAATTGAATTTTAGAGAAATTTAGAGAACCTCCATGTGGCAAGAGCCAACATAAGAACATTCATCTAAGAGGCAAATTGAGTTAAATTAGGAAGTAGTTAGGGGACCAAATCTAAGACTTTCGAGTTAACTTCAGTAATGAACACAAATTAAGGAGTATAAAAGGGGGATCAAGAGACAAATAGGAGAAGAAATAGGAATTTTTGTTGGGGTGAGGAAAAATATTATTTTAAAACTAAAATTTAAGTAAATAATTTTGGAGATCCTTGGTGATAGGGTGATACATGGGTGGTTGAATAATCAAACTTTTGGATTAATAAAAATAATCAATTATGCATGAAATTCCAAGTGTCTTCGTTGAATCCTCCTATAAAAGAGGGGGCAAGCGATGGGAGAAGGGACCTTTTTTACCCTATTGTTGGATAGATGAGACTATGTCACAGTAGTGGCTACGAGCTATAGTTGATTTTGGTGAGGTAGAAGACTTTAGAGGGGGGCTCTTGAGCCAAGGAGTGCTTACCTCTATCAGCTAGCACATTTCCACCATTGTACAGCCCCATTGCAGCTCAAGGGTCCGCAGGGAAGGAGAGTACCCAAGGAGTATGCTGGGAGGTCAACCAGTGGTTCACTACATTTGGATTAAGCATGTCAACATTCACACATGGAGGCAGATGACAAAAAGGGAGTGCAAATAGTAAAAAGTCAAGATTGAAGCTCATCTCTTGGTGAACGGTACCTATGTTATTTATAATGTTCTTTTATATGACTTCATTTTGCCTATAATTAACATGTGAAATAGATGTATGTATAATGAAGTTAAATTCATGGATGTTTAATATAAGTGATTAATATCTCTGATTTCCCAATGTTGTATGCTTATGGTTGTGTTCCTTGTTTACTGTATTATTCTTATGGTTTTATTTAAAAAAATAAAAATAAAGCTTAGGGTTGGTCCCTACATTGTAGATCTGTAGATTTGTACATTTGCTACATATATTTATGCTACAAAGATGTATCTACAAGTTTCCACTTAGTATCAGTAGTTTTCATCAATATGCTACAACCAGTGTCAGTGCATCTTAGTTTTCATAATCAAGATCCTTCAACAGAAGTATGTTTATGGTTATATTATGCATGTGCGAGTTGTTTTACAGCATTATGAAGATATGGATCAATGGATCATTGTACTCTTGTTTGTTGAATCATTTGATGACGATCTAAGAAGAATAATTTGCAAGGGTTTTCCCCATAGCAGGTTTTTCCCTAGTCTCAGACCAATCGTGGTGCCTATATGTGTGCATGTTTTTCTTGTATTTGTTTATGTATGTTCCACTACATAGATGATGATGTTATTGTTCTTTCTACATAGTTGCATATGCTGACGGTTAATAATGTAGATCTAAATAATGATATAATGATATGAGGTGAACTTATCATGTTATTGAATAAATGAAGCTATCAAAGCAAAAAACAATGTAGCCTTATTGAAAAGTAACACTAAGAAGACCTAGTCTTAAGATCATAAAATATTGTTTTGTACATTGTCTTCATTGTAAAAAAAGGTTTCCCCCTCAAACATGACTATGATTATTGGTTTCTTATCATTTTTAATGCACACGGTTCATAACAAGGAAGCCATAATGGGACGGAGATGTATAAAGGGTGATACAAACAAAATTTCATTATCACACAGAATAATTAAAATGTCTAGAATATAAGAATATACATTATAGGATAAACAATATTTTTATATAAAAAATTTGAGTACATGTGAAAATATTGAATACAATGATGGGCCCTATATAAATAATAAACGAGAGTGCCCTTTGGTAAGAGGTCATGTATTTTTCTTAGATGCCCTTTCATAATTATTAATTATTACTATTTATATTTTTTATTATTTGTATTATTCCATATTTATGTCCATAACATTGCCTTCCCCTTTAGAAATGTTTTTTCCTTAATGCATATGAATGAAAAGGATTTTATATTTGTACTTATGCTTCTAATGTCTTTGCGTGATCTTGATGTTGTCATAGTTGATGATACTAGACGATGCGAACTTTTAAGCACTTGGAAAAATTATTGAATTGTAACATGCTTTGACCAACCTAATTTGATCCTCTATGGGAAGTTGTAGTTATGGGCTTCCCAAGATGAATATCTATCATAAAACTTGATAATGGTGTTATCACTATTCTTTGGAAGATATGTCAATTGTTTTCTTTTTTATTGATGTTGATACCCTAACTTACCTTCTCTTGTGATTAGGATATCAATAAGGCATCTTAACATTGTTTCCTTGACTTGCTTCTGGAGTTTTATTTTCTCTATGCATTGATGATGAATCATCAATTATTGAACTTTTATTAGTAGGTACCCTTGGAATTCATTTCATACTACAATATCTAAGTATATCCTTTCTTCAATTGAATTGACATCTTTTTGAGTTATAAGATTAATTGGATATATATATATATATATATATATATATATATATATATATATATATATATATATATGTGTGTGTGTGTGTGTGTGTGTGTTTCCTTCTCTGCAACTTGAAAAATTTTACCTAAATAATTCAATGCTTATGCCTTCATAAGTTGTTCTATTCTATTTTCCAATGAGTATTGTTGGAATATTCACCAATACTAGGGGGGGTGAATCAGTATTGGGAAATTTTAACAATTTTAATCATATCACGTAAACATTAATTAACAACACCATTCAACAATTCCCAACATCAAAAACAACACACGAGATTTTTTTTAGGAGGAAACCCTTCCGAGAGAAACTATTGAAGGATTTTAATACAAGTCTTAAAGATTCCATCAATCAAGAAGCTTCAACCTCTGATATTCTGTAGCAACAAGAAGTGTTGAGATGTTGGCATTGGTGTCAAAGCAGGCCAACGTCATATGAAGTCATGAAATGCATTATTACAGGGGTTCATTGAGTCTTTCTATTGTCTCTTTAAGATGAGGTTGTAATCATAAGACAATGGCACATTTGACAGTATTAAGGGGATTCTACTACATCATACATTGACAAATCGAGTGGAATATCTTAAGGGGAATATATCTATTTTTCCAAATAACAAGAGTACATGCTTTATTATGAAAAATGATACAATGAAGCTCCAAATCCAATGATAATATAGTCTTGCAGTAAATCTATATCCCTAGTAAAACAATCCTAGGATGTAATACTTTCAAGAATTTGTAGCTTTCTGAAACACAAACCAAACCTAGAAGAAGTGTCTGAATAAAAATAAATAAATAAATAATAAAGGAGGGTTACATATAGAAATGAAAGATGGTGCTAGAGAACAATAGTATGAAATGAAATTTTTAGAGAAGCATTTAATGGTTTGCTTATTTTTTTTAATATAACATTACAAGTCATCTCTCATTAACACAGAGGTCGACCCTCCCTCCAAAACAATTATATGTTCAATATGTGTTTGAACCAGTATAAACAAGAGATAGTTCAACCTCATTTCGAAACCATCTTGATCAATCAAGAAGTAAAAAAGAGAAGCACGGGTCTACAAAATGAGTTTATCGTTTGTATCTCATGAATTGTAGGACGATTTGAAGAAGGCTATCTGATTTATGCTTTTAGTTCTTGGTTTATGGTTATCTTGGTGACTCTTTGATCAAGTTTCTGGAGCAAACCTCATCCTCTTCTCTAAGTTAAACTCGGCCCATTCTCATCCAATAATTTGACTTGTTGAAAATTTGTTGATGGTCTAAAATTTAGCATTTCGAACTATAGAAAAGCCCTTTTGCTCTTTTTTCTTCCGATTGTTGTGGTGTCAACCTTGTAGGTTGTGGAAGTCTAGGAGTAGCAACACCTCCATCTTTATATATGTGAGTGGTAGGCTTCCTTGTTGCCATACTTTTACTTTCAATTTTTAATGCCAACTTGAATGTCTTCTCCAATGAATTAGGTTCCCAAAGGCGAACCTCATGTTGGATGTTATCCTTTAAAGTACCTATGAAGACATCAATCATGTGTTCCTCTAGAATATCAGTTACCCTTATATTCAATTTTTGGAAGTCCTCAATGTGCTCCACCATTGAACCCTTTTATTTGAGATTTATCAATTAGCTAAAGAAGGTGTTACTCTTTGTATCCTCATAATGTGTTATCATTTCCTCTGTAAATTTTGACCAAGAGATAATTTTTTTAAGGGATCAAAGCAATCGATACCATAAAAATAGATTTTGTTTTAAATGTAAAGTTGCAATGCATGCCTTTTATGTGTTTTTCACATTATGGAGATCAAAATATTGCTCCATCTGTAGTATCCATGTTACGGGATCCTTGCCATAAAACTTCCTCATATTGATCTTTGGAATATGGTGGGTCTTCGATCCAACATTAGAGTTTATGAAATCATGATTAACATTTATTTTGTTCTCATCATGAGTCTCTTGTACTACCTTTTCGCTATTAGGAATCATTTCTTGCATCAACTTTGTCAAACCTTCCTTCAAACCTTCCATGTATATTTTTAGATCATTTTTCATGTCTTCCATGTTGTCTTTCATTTGTTCATCCATCTTAGCTTCCATTTCATTCTTCAAAACATCCATCTTAGCGTCTGCGCCTTTATTCAAACCATCCATATTAGCTTACACGCCTTTCTTCAAACCATTCATCTTAGCTTCCACACATTTCTTCAAAACTTCCATTTCATTTTATGTTGTTCTTTGCGAGAGAGAAATTTGGTGCATTTTTTTATGAAACTAGCTCCAAAAATAGAAGAAAAGAGAGATCAACGTCTTAGAAATCAGCCACTTCGAGGGGGCAACCTCCTTTACATTACATAAATAAACAATTCTTGGATGATTCAAATGACAAAACCTCATTTCTATATATAGGAGTCAATGGGCTCACAATATAATCCTAGCCAACTTAACAATAATAATGTAAGGGCACAACAATAACAATAGTGGGGTTTTATGGGGCACAATAATAACAATATGGGGACTACAAGGGTACAACAATAACAATAAGGGGGCGACACTAACAACAATAAAGGACTACACTAGAAATATACGGACCTAACATGCCCCTCTCCTTCAAAAAAGTGTTGTCCTCAATGCTTGACTAGCTTTGGATGCTTCTGTATAAAATTATCATCCTCCCATGTGGAATATTTAGTGGGAGGGTTTGAAAATGGAATTCATCAACCCTTGAAATGTAGAAAGTGCATTGGCCCTCATGAGTTCAAAATGTTGTTTTCGGAATATCTTGATTCTTCATTCTAATTTGATGATACCCTTAACGAAGATCCAAATTGGTCAAATAAATTGCTCCATGTAATTCATCCAATAATTCATCAATCACATGAATGAGGAATTTATCTTTAATAGTGAGCTTATTGAGCTCCCTATAATCCGAAAACATGCGCCATGATCCATCCTTCTTGTGCACCAATACTACTGGAGCAAAGAAAGAACTTTGACTAGGTTGAATTATACCATCACATTTCTGCAATCATACGTGCAATTTCTCTGTTTTGGACATAAGGATATTTGTAAGGCCTGATGTTTGAAGGAACACTTCCTGGAATTAAATAAATAGCATGATCATGATCACGAATAGGTGGGAGTCCTTTGGGAGTTTCAAACACCTTGGAATGATTGTCCAAGACTTTTTGGAGATCTAGAGAAATAGATGATTTTGATGTTGGAACTTCTAGTGAGCATAATTGTGCAATTACGCCTCGTTGTTTTTTCTTCAGAATATTTGTCATGACATTAGAGCTTATTATCTTTCCCGGCTTCCCTACGATACCACGTAATTCAACTTCCTTTCCTTCTGAAAAAAATTTCAAGAAAAGTTCTTGAAAATTAAAAGCTACCGTCCCCAAAGATTGTAGCCATTGTACTCCTAGTACAAAATTAGCACCTCCCATTGGAATGGAAAGTATTGGACTATTCAATACATATTCCCCCATGGCTAGCTTGATATTATGGCATTTTCTAGAGAAATTATTAGTCCCTCCATTTGTAACCATCACTTGACACTCAAGTGTTGGGTATAGGAAGAAATTCAATTCCTTGGTGTTGTAGCCGCTACAACACCCTCCAAAAATTAACCATCTAAAATTTTTTGAGCCCCCTGAGCATCGAAAAGCGAAGTCAAAACCTCAAGATTCAAGTCTTTTTCAAAAAAAACCTTAAGTCGCTAAGTCGCAGAGTAGGTCTTTTTCCCAATTTTCGACCTAGCGACCCTGCGACCTATCAGGTTGCCAGGTCGCTAAGTCGCACATCGCACTCAAGTTAAACAATTGCGACCTAGCGACCCTACGGCCCCGCGATCCCTAAGTCGCAAGGTCGCAGGGTCACAAGGTCGCACATATCACAATGCAGGCGATTTGCGACCCAGCGACCTCATTTATTGCCCGCACACGCGACCCCTTTATAAATAGAAGGGTCGCTAGGTCACATTTCACCCACACGACGGAGAGAAAAAAACACTTCTGACAGGCCAACTGGAGCACAATTTTCTCGGGTAAGTTGCTTAATCCTCCTGATGTTTCCATTTTTTCTTTTTTTTTCCCCTTCCCACTTATCTTAGCCCCTTTAAAGCCTCCTACAATCTCCCATTTCAGATCCTTTTTGAACCTAAGTCTTTTCCAATTATCCAAACCCTGCCATTCCTAATACAGACTTATAAATGAAGCCAACCAGCCTACCTTGTGTCTGTCTCTTCCCCTAATGACCACTTCATCCTCATTTATGGTTTTCCTCACTCAATCATTTTATTGTTTTAAGTTCAAAGTGAAACAAAAGGCCACACCGCCGTCGAAATCGTCCGCTCAGCCCTAGCGCGACCTCTAACCCTGCGACCTTGCGACCCCCGCGACCCAGTGACCCCGGTCGCTAAGTCGCTAAGTCGCATCTCGCTCAAAACTAGACGTTTGCGACCTTGTGACTCAGTGACCCAGCGACCTTGCGACCTTGTCGCAGGGTCTCCAAGTCGCAGGGTCGCCAAGTCGCAGGGTCGCTCTCTTATGAAGTTTAAACCTCTGCGACCCAGCGAGCCAAGAAATAGGTCGCCAAGTCGCAAATTCACCCTTTCCTAGATCTCAGTTGGGAAAAGTTAAAAGCAGTACTAGGCATTTATTAATATGGCATCTGTCTTATCCTGAGACTGTTTTATGAACATGCCAGGGAACCTCTAAGCAAAGTTAGAATGTGTCTCCATCTCTTCAGCCTCAGGTGACATGGGGCCTCCAGTAGTTCGTAAGAAAAAAAAGAGCCCAGAGATAGAGATCACATAAATTGAAATACTAATGTCTCCTCCCCCGATCTATGGGGACACCGCATGTAAATTTAGCAAAGGAGAAAGCATGAGTTGGTATCAATTATACCAAGAGTTCGCACAACCAAAATTTCCAGAGGACCTCCCCGACCGGCAAGTATATGTGCAAGTTAAGAGGTCGAAGCTTCACTACGCAGGGGCCCACCCAACTATATTCCCATGTGCGGAAATTATTGAATGGATCATACAGAAGATCGATCCCGGGAAGTGGGTGATTAGGGATTACGAGGGAAAGGATTTTGCAAATCTAAAAGGCCAAGATGCGGAGTATTGTTACGCACTTCCAGAACAGGAACAGATGTTCACAGAGGAATGGGCCGCCACCCATGCGGTTCCCATAGCAAACACCCTGAGAGGATGGTGGGAAGAACCCGAGAAGTTAAAAATCAAGAAGGATCAGGAGTACCAAGTGGCAGGCCTCAGAAAGGTCTACAAACTGGTGGCAACTATGCTTTGTAGAATGTATGGTCGTCCCAATGGCACCACGTTCAATGGTTCTTGGGTATCCTTGATGCACTTTATCACCATATATGGCACCCGTTTCAATTGGGCCAGCTTACTAATAGCGGCCCTCAAAACAAACATACCTGTAGCACTAGCACCAGAGGAGGGATACTCGTCTGAATTTTACATTACCTCCTATCTACTGGATGCAGTTTGTTCCAGGTGCTACTTTGAGGGATGGGCTCACAACCGGGATCAGGAGCGAGCACGCCCAACTCACAACGAGTTGCAGGTATTCTAGGACTCTAAATACAAGCAAGATATAGAGTCAATTGCACACAGTTTCATCCCTGCACTCTACGGGAAATTTTTCGGTTAGGATACCCCATGCATGTCCTGGCGAGCCATGGAAACGTTAGTCAAGGTAGCACATTGGTTTCCATTTGCAGAAGGCACCTTTATCCGAGTCTTTGGTTCATTCAAGACTCCCCATGCTCTGCCCCGATTCGTCACTGTCAAGATGCTACTTCAGGAAGTATGTTATCATATGACTTTCGGCTTCTCAAAGGTCCTTACTAAAGGTAATAAAAAGTCGTGGCCCACATTGCCGCTCACCATTGGTGCTTATACAGTCAAGGATTTCAGGGGGGTGGAGGCAGAAGCTGAACAAATCAAAGGATTCTACCTGGGGCCTTTGGATCACCGGACATACGATCCCAAGAGGATAGTCCCTGACCACTGCAAACGGGCCAAGTTCAAATAGAGCTACCAACATACTAAACGCTCGTCTGAGGATGCGAAAAGAAACTAGTATAACAAGGATAGGGAACTCACCCAAGGAGCATGGACCGATCAGGAGGATCAAGATTATCATACTCTTGCGGAGACAACTCACAAGTTGGGAGGCGCATCGTCTTCCCAGGCCAAGAAGCCCTGGACTAATACAGGCCATAGCTCTTCCACCCAACAGAAAGAAAAAGAAGCAGAAGCTCAGCGAGAAGCTGAAAAGAAGGTGAAAGAGGATGAAGATAAGCGTAAGAAAAACTTGAAGGTAGAACAGAGAAAGAAACAGGCGGAGGATGCCTGGAAAAGGAAAGAAGAGCAGGAAGCGAAAGCAGAACCTGAACGGCAGCTCAAGAAAGAATTAGATCAGGTGGAGGTCGAATGCAAAAGGAAGGAAGAGCGAGAAACAAAGGCAGAAGCTGAATGGAAAAGGAAGGAAGAAGAAGAAACAAGAGCAGAAGTTGAACGAAGAAGGAAGGAAGAAGAGGAAACAAAATCAGAAGAGGAGCGCAGGAAAAAGGCAGAACAGGATAAGGCAGAGGCGTAGCGGCTATTGAAAGAGGAAGAAGAAAAAAAGAGAAAAGAGGAAGAGTGTTAGCTCCTTGTAATCAGCAAGATTGGCAAAGTCCGACAGTAGGAAGAAACATCGTTTCAACCACTTTGGGATTCTAGGATATAGCCCTCCTAAATCTGGAGAGGGATTTCTCCAATAAGGGAAAATATGGATTTATCTTTGAGGTTTTGGGTAATTATATTAGGCTAGTTATGAAGGCCAAGGGTTTTTGTTTGTTTTGGATGGTTGAGCATGATTATGGCTTGAGTGTAAAGTTCTAAATGCAAAGAGTTTCAAAGGTGAGATGTTGCAAGCAAACAGAACAAGCTTTGGCCAAAAATATGGATAATTGCAAGGTTTAGTCCATTGGGCTATGGAGTCATAATAGGGTTTTAATTGAAACAACACGTTCAAGAGTGGTCTATGGGGCAAGTCATCTATGTCTAAGGATCTCTTTAAAGTTGATTAATGGAATGAAATGATACAAAAGGAGGGGAATTAAACATATGAAGAACAAAGAGCAGCCCAGGATCTGGTAAGTAAATTGAAAATAGCCAGCCTTTGATATACTTTCAATAGAAAAATATTTAAACACAAAGGGAAACACAAATGATAACAAAGAATGGCCTAAGAACTGGTAAGTACTTCGAAAATAGCCAGCTTTCAACACATTCCTAGGGAAACTTTCAGATAGTCTTTGGGGATAAAACTAGGACCAGGGCTCACCATATCTTCCTTAGTTCATCTCTACTTAACATAAACTGAAAATAATATTCAAGAATAACATTTAGCTAAGACAGTAGGATGAGGGAATGCCAGCATTCCTAACTGCTCAAAATGAATTAAATCATTCCTAAATAACACAATTTGGAAGAAAACATTTAGATAAATCTTATCAGTCAGAGAGGGGTACTGATATACAGTAAATCCTAACTCTATGCTTGTTGTTCTTTATCAGAGAATATGAACAAAGTGGAAACAGAAATAAAATAACAATTTAAAATAAGAAATAACATCACCGTCGACATAGAACAAGATCCCATAAATCATCTTTTATTGATGCTTCAAACTAGTTACAGCTTTAAGTCAAGTGTTTCAAGTCAGCAATCATCTACACTTCCCAGACTAACTTATCTAATCACAAGCAGAGCTTCAAGAGCCTGTGAACACTATTTACAAGTAGAAGTCTCAAAGCTCAAGTATATTTCAAAGTTCTGCAACCAAAATTTTCTCATCTTCTACAGAATTATTTATAGAAGAAATGAGGAGGTAGGAGAGGATAAAATATCTCCCCAGATAATTAATACAGATTAATGACTTCTCGGCCTTTGAGGGGCTCGATGGAGAATTTTACAGATGTTTTGTCTTTATTAATGTTTTGCATTTAATATTTAAGCTCGGTGAGAGCTTTTATTGACTTTTGAGGTTCTGTGTCATGTTGTAGTAACTCTGCTGATATTTTGTCATTAAGTTCCTTTAGCAAAATTAACTATTCGGCTACATTGAGGCAAATATCTGATTCTGATCAATAACTTCGGCCTTTGTCTGAATGCTTTGAGGCAACAGGTGGCTTTGTGGTAGCTGAGAGGAATCAATTTTCCTCAGATGTGGTGGTGGAGGCCTTTCTGTTGATAGATCTTTATGATTTTCTTTGACTGTGTTTTAATTCGGAGGATTAGGATTTTGATAATCAATCTTAGCCATAATCCTCCCAGAACTGTCTTCAATCTTCTGTTCTGCTATGTTTTGTCTTCGACACTGATACTCTTTTAATTATTTTATGTATTGCTATGTGTCTTGTTGATGTGCAGGGGCGCATAGGGCTCATATGGCATCAATGCCCATGAAGCATTGACGAGACGTGGAGTTGGAACCCCGTGGAATGACTCTTCTATATGAGCAAAGGCATAAGGGATCGTCATCCCCAGCCTTTAGTTTTCCTTTTAATTTAATGGAAAAAACCATTCAATACCTACAAAATACAAAAATAATTAAGAAATCTTGCGTTATTGGGTAAAAACTGCTTCAGAGGGTGTAGGGAGGAGCGTGGCCGTTGGATGGAAACATCCAATGGTGGAGATCAGTTTGCGGAGGTTAAAGGAAGAGCAAAGGAAGAAACAAGTTAGAACCGTTGATCGCGCAGAGATCAACGGTGGGGATCAGTTGTGATCATATAAAGCGAATGAGTCACTTTCTAAAGAAATGGAAGAAAAACAAAGGAAATGGGCGAAATTTCCTTTGGTGGGGGTAAAATACGAAGGAAATGAAATTGAGGCTTCAGGATGAATATGAGTTGTTGAATGAGATCCACCCAATGAGATCAATGGTGGATATCATGCATTAAAATCCTTCGGCGAAGGTGGAGGGCGATAATGTAAGGCCAGATTAAATATGGGTCGTTGATCTGCAAAGATCAACGATGGGAGGCGCGCGCGATGAAACATAATAGGAAAGAGGAAAAGTGGTTTCAGGGGTGAAAACCACTGTTTTCGTGCAGAGAAAAGACGAGAAGGCAGTTTTTCCTTTTGGAACGCGATATGCGTCCCCACCCGACACATGGCACCAGAAAACCACCCATTTCGCGTGGCCTTTGGGAAATTAACCATCGGCCTGAAAACTACGCGATATAGAATGTGGGCCATCAGATCTAGGGCCTCAGATCTGATGGTAGAGAGCGAGCGCAATATGGGATAGATGCGCGGGCGATAAGAAGATGGGTGGTTTCAATCTGGGTCGTCAGATCTAAGATTTGAATAGCAGAGATTGCATCTGAGGATCGAATGAAATAATACAAGGGCGGAAGAAGGGTTGATGAGGACTGTTGATCTGCAAAGATCAACGGTTTTAATTGGCCGAAAAACATTATGAGTGGGACTGCATAAATTTAACCAAAGTCGGGAGATGCGATCTGGACATGTGGATGGTCCAGATGCAATCGGAAGCAAAGGCATCGGCAGGGCAAAGAACTTGGAGTGCGATGGAGTGATTGAGCGTTGGCCGTTGATCTGAGGATTAGATCAACGGTGGGGAATGAATCGGAGGATTTTGAAGGTGGAGGAAGGCTAATAATCAGAGCAAATGTGGGTCGTTGGATCTAGGAAGGCGGGGAGGAGATCAACGGTCCAAGATAGATCGGGGAATGGCCAATTGGAGGGGACACAAAAATGAGCCCGATAAAACTTGCGATGCGATCATGCGCTGGTCATTTGATCGGCTCAAGATCAACGGCAGAGATTGATTTTTAAAGTGAACCGACGGAAACCCTTTGAAACATATGAAAAAACCCAAAAATTAATATAAAACAAAGTTTTGGCTTTGAGGGCGGGATATATATAAGAAGTGAATAGGCGCCCGTCTGCGGGGCCTTTGATTATATGGGATGTGAAGGCCCGGGGCTTTATGTATAAGGGCCAATCGCATCGAAACTTTTGGACTTGGTCTTTCAATCTACCCATTTGAAATTTGCGATGTGAATAGCGCTTTGGGACCCTTAAGTCTTGGTCCCGGGCGCAAGTTATATGGAGTGAAGAGGAGGGCGGAGTTTATGTAATGGGGCTTAAATCGCATCAGAACTTTTGATGCAGGTCTTTCAATCTACCCATTTTTCATCAAAAATCATAACTCCGGCGGGTTTAGACCAAAACTTTAGGAAAGTGGGTTTTTTTATTTACAAAGAAAAATATCAATCGGAAGGGTTTATTCCAAGGTTTAAACGCCTGATTACGGGCACAAGGGTTATATGAAGCGGTTAATGGGATCAGGGGTTGTGAACAAAAAGGCTAATCGCATCGGAACTTTTAACTTAACCAAAAGACTCGTGCGCTCGGACTTTTGTGATGCGATAAACGCGGAAAGGGGTTAGCGCTTGGTTCCAGCACCAAGGCGTATGGAGGGGAAGTGGTTAGGACTTTGGCCCAAGGGGGCTTAAGCCTGTGGTAAACAAACTTATTTTTTATGAAATTTTTTCAAGTTTTCAATGGATTTGGGGGTTTCGACAGAGTTAAAAAAGGAGTTTGAAACTATGTAAAGGGGATTTTATGAAGGGGAAATGGGGAAAAATGAAAAATAGAGGAATTTTACGTCAATGAAAAGCGGTAAAAATGGAGGTTAGTTTTGAAGTGGAAGGAGGGAAAAATGGTGTTTGCAGCAGTATTTTTTCTTGAAAGCAACAAATTTTCTAAGTTGGGAAAAAGGAGACAGCAGTAAAGATTTAGACAAATGGCAGATGTCTTCATGAGTTTTCAAGAGATAACATTTTTTGCAACAAAACTTGTTCCTTGAAGGCTCCAAAAATGTTTTAGCCACCATTTGATATGACAAATTTTATTAGTGGCTAACAGTGGCTCCACTTGGGGATGGTGCCTTTTTGAAGGCATCAAGAACTTCAGACTTGCATTCTCTGGGAGGCTGATCAGTGCATTCATCCATTGGGCTGCCTTTCTTTGCTTGGATGATCTTCTTTGATTTGAAACATGTTAGTAGCCATGGAAAACAATGGAACTTCATCAACACAAGCTTTCTACCTACCCAATCCTACTGATCTAACATTTTTTCTTCTTTAGAGTGCACTTGGATTGGCAAACTCTTTTCACAACATTTTATTCTTTTGAAAGCATAAAATATAATCTATTTCTACTCCTTATTTCTCCATGGACTCAGATTAAACAATTGAGTCCATATGCTTCTCTACCTAATCTACCAATCTGTTAGGATTAAACAGTCTAACAGATTTTTACTCTCTAAATTCTACAACATATATTTAAAAGCAACACAAGTCGGGATTGAACAGTCTAACTTGATGTTGATCGATGGCATAAAAAACAAGTTGCACATAGATATTTATTTTTCAAAAAATTAAAACAAAATGGAAGGCTTCAGATCTGAAAGTTTGAAATCACTTCCTTCATCTTTTTACAGCTCTTTTTTAAACTCTTTTTTGAGCTGTTCTTTTTTTATCAACTGGTTCAGATTTTGAGCTTATTAGAACCAGTTATTCCTCTGTTTTGACTCAAAAATTGAAACAGATTGGAGTCAATTCTTTCTTGGAAACTTAGGTTCAGATTTTGAGCATGTTTGAACCTTTAATTTCTAGTCTAATCTACCCACTGATAAGCCAAGATTAAACAGTTTGGCAAATCGAATTCATTATCCTATCAGCAGTAAATTTAAAACTAATTAGTCAAAATTAGGTTGTTTGACTAACAAGAAGTGTGTTTTTCAGGAGTGGCATTTAAGCTTGCACACTTTCAGATTTGTTTCTCTTTTTGTTGGTATGGGGTTGTACCTTTATTGTTTTTAAAATCTGCCCTCTTTTCTTTCTTTCACTGTTTTTGTATTTTGTTTTTTCTAACTTTGAATGAAATGATGGGTGAAATATTTATAATGAGAAAAAAAGATAAAAAGGCTTTCAGAACATAACATGGATCAAGAGAAGTAATGTTTGAGCATCCTGCCATTGACAGGACCCCCAAATAATTCTGCTCTATTCAACTCTTGTAAGAAAAATGCATTATTACCAGCAGCTGAATGAATGGAGTAAGGGCCAAGCCATAAGTTGTCAAATTTTCCATGCTTGCCATTGTCTTCCCTTCTTGAGTCTCATTTTAAAACTTTGTCCCCAACATTGAAATTGCTGGCCTTTGTTCTTCTGTCAAAAGCTTTTTAATGTTGTCTTGCTTCTACAATGCTTTGTTATAAACCTCCTCTCTGGTTTGCTGAAGGTGAATAGTCTGATTTATCCTTCTGATCATGTCATTATCTTCAGACTAAACCTCTTGAATCAACTTCATAACTGGCACACCAAGGCTGGTAGGAAAGATTGCATCAGTGCCATACAAAAGCTGGTAGGGTGACATGCCAATAGATTTCTTCAAATTTAATCTGTCAGCCCAAAGTGCATCCACAAACTTTGTGTGCCAAGACTTTTTGTTTTCTTCCAACAACTTCTTGATTATGTTCACTAAACTCTTGTTTGAGGATTTTTCAAGTCCATTACCTTGAGGGTAATAGGTCGTGGAATTCCCCACTGTTATCTGATATTTGTGACAGAACTCAACCATCTTCTTTGATCCAAATGTTGTTGCATTATCAGTGATGATCTTGGTATGGCAGCCAAATCTAGAGAGAATATTATTCTCCATGAATTTTATAATAACAGAATCATTGGCATGTCTACAAGGAATGGCTTCTATCCATTTAGTGAAGTAGTATGTGGCAGTGAGAATCCATCCATGCTGATTTGAAGATGATGGATGGATTTCACCTATGAAGTCAAGTCCCCACTGTTGAAAATGGGCTTCAACAGTGATCGGATGCAGAGGTAGGGGTAGCAGCTTTCTTTTGCCTTCAAAAAGTTGACATTTATGACAGGCAATTATCATCTTGTGTACATCAAGAAAAAGAGTAGGCCAATAGTAACCAGCCCTTAAGATTTTGTTGGCTGTTGTCTTCCAGTATAAATGGCCTCCACACTCTCCTTCATGGAACTCGTGCTTAACCTTCTCTGCATCATACTCAGGCAAACATTTAAGCAATATTCCACTTGCATTTTTCTAATAAAGACATTTATCTATAATGCAATAGTTTATAGCTTTTAACTTCAAGAACCTTGCCTTTGTTTTTGTCAAACCAGGAGGTGTATTCAAATTAAGAAAAACATAAAGAATATCAGAATACCAAGAGGAATTCATAAAATGGTTTTCAATAATGGGAGTTGAGATTTCCTCTTGATCATCTAAAGCATTAATCATATTAATGCCAAGAACTTCAAAATTGGATTCAGCCATCAATATAACTAGACCTTGGCCTTTTATGAGTTTAGTGGGTTTTATCTCTAAATCATATTCAAGAATAACAGCAATCCACTTACCTCTCTTACCATCTGGGTCATGTGTTAGAATGTCTTTCACAACTGAATTTGGGACAAAGGCAATGATGTGTGAGTGTAAGATGTATACTCTGAAGTCTTTTAAAGCTTTAACCAAAGAAAAAGCTTGCTTTTCCATAAGGTTATACTTCAGAGGGGCATCTCTCAAAGCCTTGCTAAAGAATGCAATAGGCTGCTATTGTCCTTGTGGAATTTTCTGTAGAAGGACAACAACTATTGTATTTTTTGATGAAAATGAAAAAATATAAAAATCTTTTGAAAAATCAGGACTTATTAGAACCAATGTTTTGGTTAACGCTTATTTCACCAGCACAAAAGACTTCTTTGCTTCCAAGGTCCATTTATCCCTTGCTCCTTCTTCAACATGTTTGTGATATTTCTAAGGAGCTCAGCCAAGCTGGGGATGAACCTTCTCAAAAAGTTAATCTTTCCAATGAAAGATTGCAACTCCTTGATGTTTCGAGGATGAGAAATCTGCAGCATGGCCTCAATCCTCTTTGGATCTATCTTAATACCCTCTTCTAAAATAATGTGCCCAAGAATTTTATCTTCTTGAAGACTGAATAGTGTTTTCTTAGGGTTCAAAGATATCCCAAACTTTATGCATCTCTCGAAGACTATTCTTAAATGTGCTAAGTGCTCTTCATCTATTTTTGAAAAAACAGTAACATCATCTAGGTATATAATGATGAAGTAGCCCAGTTTTTCGAAGAATGCTATGTCCATGGCTCTCTGAAAATTTGCTCCAACGTTCATTAGACCAAAGGGCATTTTCACATACATGAAAGTGCCCCATGGTGTAGTAAAAGTTGTCTTTAATTGATCATCAGGGTGAACTAAGATCTGATTATACCCTGAGTAGCCATCAAGCAAAGAAATTCTTTTAGACCCTACCACCCTTTGTAAAATATAATCCATCTTAGGTAAAGGGTATTTGTCTTTCAATGAAGCTTTGTTTAAGTCTCTAAATTCTATACAAAGCATGATCTCTCCAGTTTTCTTCCTAACTCACACCAGATTAGACACCCACTCAGAATATCTAATAGGGAAAATAATATCAGCTTTGTACATTTTCTTGATTTCCTTCTCAACCAATGGCAGCTAAACAGGGTTTATTCTGCACAGCTTCTATTTTAATGGTTTTTGGTTTTCCTTGAGAGGGATTTTGTGCTGTATTATTTCAGTGTCATAGGATTTAAGATCTTCATAACTCCACACAAAAACATCAGAAAATTATTTAAACAGCTCTATGTATTTGAGTTTAATATGAGCTGGTAAAGTCTTAGACAGTTTAATCATCATTGGTTTAAGTTCACTGCCTATGTTGCACTCTTCCACTTCAGTCTCTATAGGTTCCAGTTTTGGCTTCTTGGCCACATCGTTAAAATCGAACAACTCTTCTAAAGGGGCCAGACCCTTAGGCAAACTCTGATCATTAGACTGCAAAGTTTCTAACTCCTCTGTTTCTAACTCTGCAATCATCTCTGTTTTATTTTCAGGTTTGCTAGTCAACAAATTTATATCAGCAAGTTCAGGAGACGGTTCCTCTTCACCAAGAAAATTTTCTTCACTATTGCAGTCAATATCATAATCTGAATCCAAATTATGTAGTTCGAATTCATTTCTGAATTGCATGAAGTCTTCTATTTGTTTTCCTTCGTCGAACACTTGCCAATATTTTTCGTTATCAGGAACGGCTGGTCTGAATTTTATCTGAGTTGTGCAGTCTTTGGTTTCATATGGCGTTAAGCATGTTCTAGCTGCAAAGGCTAAGCTGTGGGTCACGATATTTCTTTTTCTTGGGACAAAAATTATCTGGTACTCCTCAAAAAAATTTAAAAGATCCACGACATCGTTTCGATAGGCCCTAAGTCTTGGGTGATTTGCGTTATATTCCCCGTTGACTTGCCTAATGATTAACTCAGAATCCCCATATGCTTTAATTCTTTTGGCTCCTAACTTTTTCAACAAACACAAGCCTAAAAGTAGGGATTCATATTCCGCTATGTTATTTGAACACTGGAAGTTTAATCTACAGGACATTCTCTCTGTATGGTTGTTTTCAGTGTTGCAAATCCAGACACCTACACCAGCATTAGTTCTATTGCATGACCCGTCGAAGTTCATACTCCACAGATGACTAGATTTGGGTTCAACTGTTTGGTGTTTGTCCTCTTCAACTAACGTGCTTTCTGATTGCTGTCAAATATCCGAACTTAGTTGAATTTGTTTTAACTCCTCAGTTGTTTCGTTTTGTTTAGGGTTATCTTCTTGACTGTCAAGGTTTAAAAACAAAGGATGCATGACTTGAAGCTCAAGACCTATGTTTGGTTTGCTAAATTTTAAAGGTTCAGCGAACTTCTTTGACACTTCTGTGTTGTTCTCTTCTCCCTCTCTATCGGTCATCAATTCTATTAAAGTGACATGTTCAGTGAAAGATTCATCGTTAAACAAGATAAAAGAATAAAGGCCTGCATTTATAGAATACAGAGGAGAGTTTTGTGGTTTGTCTTGGCTTGTAACTGTATACTGCATATGGGACTCCCTATAAAGTCTTCTTGTCTGGTTGAAAATAGGGATGGTCGCATAGGTCATGTCCATTTGCATAGTTCCTTGTAACTTAGACCCCCAAGATTTTGATAATAACATTCCATACTTTGGGGGCACATCAGCCACAACAATATCCATGACTAAGCATTTGGCTGGAATCTGTACTAAGTTAACACAGAGGTCTTTGATTAATCCTAAACATTTTACTCTGCTTGAGTGAAAGGAGTAAAGGTCTTTATAAGGTCTGGTGATTTCTAGACCCAGGCTCTCCATCATAGCTTTAGGCATTAAATTATGAGAAGCCCCGAAATCATGCATAGCGTTGTGCAAAATTTTGTCATGAACGTTTAAACTCACATAGAAGGGAGGAACAGGTCCCTCTTGATACTTACCTTCAATATTTGGACCAAAAATAAGCTCGGGCTAGTCATCATTAAGATTGACTGTGTCATTATTATCCTCTATGTTTAAAGCCTTCAAAATTTGGGTCCTATATACATTCTTGGCAGCTAACTCAGTCAAGGGAACAGAGATTTTAATTTTGGAAATTTCCTGCTCTAGGCTGAAAGGAATTTGATTCTTTGAAGTACTTGTCTCAGCCTTGTTAACTGCCATTCTATCAGCAACATCAGCTTGCTTATTAATTCTATTTACATTAGACAAAATTGTTTTCACCGGAGTACTAGCTGAAGTGTTAGTACTACTAAGGTCCGCACTCTGTTTTGTAACGTTTTGAGTGCCTTTCTCTTTACTTTTATCAGAATTTACAGCTACTATCTTGTCCTTCTGTTTGACAACTTTAGGCTTGTTTACAGTGTTGTTTTATGAAGATTTGTCAGAGATTTTGGTGTTGGGAGTTTGTTGATTGGTTTTACTTCTAAGGTCATATTCTCTTTGAGATTCTATGATGACATTCTCCATGTCTTGATAATAGCTTTCATAATTATCTCTTTTGTCATCATAGGGTGTGTATAGACCTTGTTTTCCATCATAATGAATCTCAAAGTCATCATTATCTACTCCCAGCACGTTGATATCTTCTTCCTCTGTTATTTCATCTGTTTCCTCAACCTCACTCACATAGTTTTGATGAAAGGGAGGAGTGATCTGTTGATCATCTTCCCTAGATCTGTTTGGCGGTTGGTTCCTTCTAAAATTCTGATTCAGGTTCTGGTTTCTATTTTGAGGAGCAGTTTGGTTTTGGCTTGCTTGTGCTCTCTCAAAGATGCTCATTTTATTCATCATATTCTCCATCATTTTTCCCATCTTTGAGCTGGAATTTGAAGGGGTAGATTCCTCTCTGAAGGACACTCTTGTTATGAACCTAATTCATAACTAAAGTAATAAATATAGTCATTAATAGAATAAATAGAAATAAATGTAATTACTAGCTAATCAATTAGGATTATGTTAAATAATCATAGGTTAATGAAAAGGCATGTCTAAAAGACATGCCCATTCGTGAAAAGGTACCTGCATGGGTATAAAAGCGGGACCTCATTGTAATCATTCAATCATGTCTTATATCATATCAATAAAATAATTATTATTATAAATACCCCGTGTATTTTTATAATTAAAGCTACTTTTGCTATTAAGTCTGAAAATCTACAATCCTGCTGCTACAGTAACCAAATCTACAACTTCCGTTGTTACAGTGGTATCAGAGCCATATCAGAGCCATATTGAGGACAAGTTGAAGCTATGGCACACAACATTGTTCTACAAGCCTACGAACGTAGTTTACAAGCCCGAGCACATTGTTTACCATATAATGTGCCATTACGTGAAAATCCCAAAATAATTGAGCAGATTAGAAAAGTTCAAGAAAAGCTTCAGCACTTAGAGAAGTCATGTGCAAAATTTTCTGCAGGTCTTAAAAAAATTTCTGCAGTAATCCATAATAGAGAAGATGAAAAATGTTGTAATAATGAGAAGACAATGAGTTATGCTAAGGGGAAATCAAGTAAAACACCCATGGAAAAGTCAACTAAATATATCCCTCCACCAATGCGTAATAAAAGTAAAGAAGAAGGGAAATGTTGGAAATGTGGAGATAAATATTTAGCAGGACATATATGTGCCTTTTATCCTAGAAATATCATTGCCAACAACAGTAAGGAAACAAAAAAATATGACTCTGATCTTGATAGGAATAAAGCCACTAAAGATGTTGAAGACGATGAGGAAAAAACAAAAGCTGTTGCAAAAGAAATCCCAGAAAATACCCTTCATGAAAACGAGAAGGTGAAGCGGATGAGTTCACTATGGCAAAATAGTCTTAATGGGATTCTTGCTGATCAATTGGGTCTTGGGAAGACTATTCTGACTATTGGATTCCTTGCACATCTGAAAGGAATGAGAATACATGGGTTTTTCTTGATAGTTGCTCCTCTTTCTACCTTCTCAAAGTGGGTGAATGAATTTAACAAATACGAGTTGAAATATCTTGTTGTTGATGAAGGAAATCAGCTGAAGAATGTCAATTGCAAGTTGTTAAAAAACCAGAAGTTGTTACCTGTTGGTGATACATTGCTATTGACTGGTACTCCGTTGCATAATAACCTGAGAGAGCTTTGGTCATTGCTAAATTTCATCCTCCCTCAACTATTCACGTCCCTTCGTGAATTTGAATCATGGGTTGATTTTTCCGGAAGGCAGATGAATGAGACAGTACTTGCTATATCCAAAGAATCATCTTTTGACTTACAGGTATATCGTTTCAATGCTGAGCCAGAGATGATGCGAGATCTTCACATTGTTCGTGTTGGTCTTATTCAAAATTCCATTGTTCTTCCTACAACTGCTCCATTTTCAGAGCAGAGAAAATCCATCATGCAGAGGGTTAAATGTATGACTGAAGCTGCTAGAGTTGCTGGTGTAAACATTATCTGTCTACAGGAGGCCTGGACCATGCCATTTGCTTTTTGTACGCCATAAAAGAGGTGGTGTGAATTTGCAGAAAGTGTGGATGATAATGTTACAAGGTCTCAAATGGAACAAAGTGGAAGTGTGGATTTTGACATTATGTTGTCGAAGACCAAGGTATCAACAGTGGGAACAAAACAGACCCAACAGGCTTCTAAAGCTCAGCTCCCATTTGCCCCTCCTGCAACTACTCCATCAATTGTTGTTACTGAAAGAGCAATAATGAAGACAAAGAGGAATAGCAGCAAGGGCAATATTATAATGCTAAAAGAAGGATGGTCTATTGTGTACCAGGGTATCATTAAGCTGAGAAACTTCATGGAAGGAGTTGAGGGGTGTGGTGACCTTACTGTAGAGGAACAGATCAATCTTTACACAACCATATTCAACATTTGCAGGCAAAGTCACCCTCATAACTATGCATATCAGTTGTTTGACTTATACGTGAAATCCATAAAAGAGTATTTCACAGATACTGTTTTACCCGCCTTGACGGCACAACCTGATGATGAGTTGATGTTAAAAGAATTTGTGAGACGTTGGGAAACTTACAAGGTCATGTTTAGACAGCTGTTACACATTTTTAATTATTTGGACCGTTTTTTTGATCCGAAATATAACTATGGGATTAGAAAACGCTACAATGTGTTTTTAATTGATGAATATAATGTCTCCAACACTTCAGTGAGGTGTTTCTGAGAACTATTTTTGCATGAATTAAGAGACATCGTGATGAATTCTGTTATTGTTCTTGTTGATAAAGAGAGGGACAGAGAACAATTTGACTACATTTTATTGCGGAAGGTTATTGTTTGCATTGGGGAGATTGTAGGTACTGAATTGACAGAGAATTGGCCGGAAAGGCAAGAACATGAAGTAGTGAAAAATGATGATAGAAGTTCACGGCTGGATCGTTCACATCTTCGATATGATCATTCTGACAGTGCACACGGTGGAGAACCAGAAAAGAAAGCATCACAAAAGGGCTCTAAATTATCCAAGGAAACACTCATGAAAGGTTGTGAACGTGAAAATAAAAAGGAATCGAAGAAATCTGGCAAAGAGCTAGTTGACATTCTGCTCACTGGAAAACCCATATTCAAGCAAGAGCCTGTCGATAGTCTGTCCATGAAAAACCCCAACGATAACGTCATTGTGAATCTAGTAATGAACGAGCAAGGGCCTCTTCTGAAAACTGAAAAGAAGGTTCTGAAAACTAAAAAGAAGGGCGGGCCCGTTGAGGCCCCATTTATGGAAAAGCCCACAAAAGACGAAGAAAGTTTATCTGAGCAGACTCCAACAGATCAACGAAGGCCCCTCACTCTCTGAGACTGTACTGATTATGTTTCCCCATTTAATTCATCTGGCTGTGCTCGTTGTGAACCATATAATCACTCTGAAAGGCGGGATCGGAAACAACCTGAAACATCCTCCATCAAACGCACGCCTGTTGATCACATTCCAAGGTCTGATGAGAAGACATGCACGACGTCTGCAATAGGATTCACGTTTTTTTTTTCAACACAGGGTAAAGCACGAATGCTGGAACTCCCCTTTCAAAGCCGACACGGCATCATTGCCACTATCGTTGTCATAGGGTTTTCAATGCCATTTAAAAACCGGCCGCTGAACCCAGTTGCTATGAAACCACCATGTGTCCGCCTACAGACACGTCGTTTTCTTTGATGGGTATAATAATTCATAACATACCCTTAAGTCATATAAACTCCGATGGTTATATTAAGTCATAACTCTTAAGTATGATTATAATTGTATAATTATATTACATAATTTAATAATTATAAGGTTTATAATTATTCAATTATATAATGTATATAATTATATAATTTATAATTAAATCGCTTAAAATATATATATGGAATTAAATTTAATTAATTAAAATTATTTAATTAATTAAAGTTAACAAAAAAGAAAAAAAAGAGTTATTTCGAAAATATATATATATATATATATATCGCCCTCTGATAAATAAAAAAATGACGTGAGCAAAATGAAGGGAATTGTCAGAAATTAAGCTTTGAGGACAAAGCTTTTCGAAGAAGGAGGCAATGTTATGAACCTAATTCATAACTAAAGTAATAAATATAGTCATTAATAAAATAAATAGAAATAAATGTAATTACTAGCTAATCAATTAGGATTATGTTAAATAATCATTAGGTTAATGAAAAGGCATGTCTAAAAGACATGCCCATTCGTGAAAAGGTAACTGCATGGGTATAAAAGCGGGACCTCATTGTAATCATTCAATCATGTCCTATATCATATCAATAAAATAATTATTATTATAAATACCCCGTGTATTTTTATAATTAAAGCTGCTTTTGCTATTAAGTCTACAAATCTACAATCCTGCTGCTACAGTAACCAAATCTACAACTTCCGTTGTTACAACTCTCTTCTCATTTTTCATTCTTGCTCTCTTCTCCATTAAGTTAACTTCCACAGCAAGAGCTCCTTTTTGCATATCTTCAAGAGCTGCGGGATCTCTTTCTCTCAGTTGATAGGCCATCTCAGGGTCAAACCCTTCAGGAAACTTGTTTAGAGCTGAGCCTTATGGAGGCTTTAGATCTGGGGAAAGTGAATTATACACACTGTTAAATCTAGTGCAGTAAGCTTGCACACTTTCCCCAGTGTTTCTATGGAGGTTCTTGTAATCAGAAAGGACTTCGAGAGGATTCTTCTTCACTTCCCATTTGTTTAAGGATGTCTGATGGAAGGCTTGGAGATCATTGATACTATGGGGGGTTAAGCCTTTACTTCTCCCCAAGACTTTGAGCAAATAATCTAAGCTTGACATAATCATCATCAATTTCGTTTTTGTCAAAGTAGTCATTCATCTTATCCACATGTTATGATGCAGTAGTAGCATTACTAGCATCATATAATGGAATTTTGGACTGATAGTCTTGTGGAAGATTGACTAATGGTACAAGAAGGACTAAGGGAGCATACCATGCTGCCATGATATGTGGTGGAGGTGGATTTACAAGAGGTGGATTAACAAAAGGTAAAGTGGGCTGAAGTGGAGTGGATTGAACAATGGATGTATGATGAACAGATGTGGATGGACAAGGAATAGATTGTTGAGCAAATCTTAGATGAGAAATGTTAGCCACCTGTAAAATTTGATTATCCCAAAAAGGTGGCTAAATCTATTTTTGAGCCTTCAAGGAACAATTTTTCTCACTAAAAATTGTTGGCTCTCGAAGAATTTTAAAGGCCTCCTGCCTCTGTCCAGATCCTACACTTTGTTTTCATCCCAAAAGACTCTGAAATCCTGTTGATTTCCAAAGCCAAAATATTGATGCAAACACCATCTTCTCCTTTCCCTTCTTCCCAAATTAACCTCATCTTTCTATCCCCCTATTTCCCACAAAAAATCCCTCATTTTCACATTTCTGCCTTTTCCCCTCATCAAAATCCCCTTATAAGGTTTAAGACTCACTCTTGGCCTTATCAGAACCCTCAAAACCTTTGAAAATCATGAGAAAAACCATTAAAAACCTATTTTTGTTATATATATCTGGCTTAAGCCCCCTCGGGCTAAGTCCCTAGCCTTCTTCCCATACACCCTAGCGCCGTGACCGCGCGCTGAGCCAGTCGGGCGCTTATCCGGTTTAAATAAATATTTCTTCGCAAACCATTAAAAAAACCTTTGATATTTATTTAAACTGTCGAAATTCATTTTATTTCATTTTTTCACCCGTGCAAATTGTGGAGCGATCTTGACCGTCAATTCAATCCATAAGATCCAACGATGCGGAGCGCGCCTCCCTGTGGACCCCCCAGACGTGCACCATTTTCCCAAAACCGCGTGGTTTCTATCTCACCACTCTTTGGCGGAGGGCGGTTTTTGCCCGATGACCAGCGATTCCATACATCGCTGGACACGCGTCCCTTGTACTATTTGTAAAACCGCCATCCATCCGTCATCCATCGCGCGTTAATGTTCAGACCGGGACGCCCAGCGATATCACTATGGATCGTCCGATCTGGGCCCACTGATCCAACAGTGATCGCTCGCCAAAGTTGCTCGATGGTTAACGAAGGTGCACGCACGATAGCCGGGCCATCGTACAATGGAAAATCAATCTCTGTCGTCGATCTGATCTGCAGATCGACGACCCACAATTCATCGCCCGATCTCCCCATTTGACTTTCCATTGCCCAATCCCGACCATCGATCTCTGCGCGATCGACGGCTCAAATTCATCCTTCTCCTCTGACCACCTCGTTCAATCTCGACCGTCAATCTCTGCACGATCGACGGCTCGGATTTAATCCTTCTTTCACCCATTCCACGATTGCTCTCGATCAATCCTGACTGTTGGATGACGCCATCCAACAGCTCCGATCTCCTCGCACGCCCTCCGATGTAGTCAACCTATAAAAGCAGGATTTTTTAATAGTTTTTGTATTTTGCAGAGTTTTTATCATTTCCTCGCAATTTTCAAAGAAGATTCAAAGGCGGAGGGTGACAACCCTCCCGTCTTCAATTCGTCAAAGGAAATCATCCACAGGGTGGAAATGCACATTTCCTCAGTATTTCCTCAGGCGTGGATGCCTTATGAACCCTGCACAGCCCTGCATCGCAGCAAAGAACTCAACAAATCGAGCACAGACAAAGAGTATCAGAGACGAAGACCAGAATTAACTAGAACAGAGGAATAAAGACAGTTTCACGGGGATTACGGCTAAGACTGTTATCAAAAGCTTAACCCCCGAATTAAAACACAGTTAAAGAAGAAAGCACAAAGGATTATCAGACAGGAAACCTCCACCGCCACATATGAGGTTAATCAATTTCTCCCAGCTACCACTGAGCCACCTGTTGCCTCGAACCATTCAAATAGAGGCCGAAGTTATTGAAGAAGATAAGATTTCGCCTCAGCACAGCCAGAAAAGTTACTTCTGCAATGAAACTTAATGCAAAAGATATCTACAGAGTAACCCTAGCATCACACAGAGCCTCAAAGGTCAACAAAAAGCTCTCACTGAGCTTAATCTTTATGTAAAAACATTTAATACAGAGTATCCCCATGTAAATTTCTTCATTGAGCCCCTCAAAGGCCAGAGACCATTAAACCTATATTAATTGTAATTGAGATCTTTTATCAGATCTCACCTCCTCATTCTTCTATATGTACTACAGCCGAAGATGAGTGAGGGGTTGGTTGCAGAAATTTGATATACATCTGAGCAAAAACTTCTGATTGTACATAGTTTTCACTGGCTCTTGGAGCTCTGCTAGTGATAGATAGGTTAGGCTGAGATGTGTGGATGTTTCTAATCTAAAGCACTGGACTTAAAGCTGTAACTGGTTTGAAGCATCAATACACGCTGATTCATGGGATCCTGGTCTATGTTGATGATGATGTTTTACTTATTGTAGCCTGTTATTTTGTTTTTGTTTCCATCTATGTTTCATTTTCTCTTATAAAGAACAGCATGCATAGAGTTAGGACCTACTGTATATCAGTAACCTTCTCTGACTGAAAATATTTATCTGAATGTTTTCTTCCATCTGTGTTATTTAGGAGTAATTTAATTCAGATTAAGCATAGGAATGTTGGCGTTCCCTCGTCTTATTGTCTTAGTTGAATGTTATTCTTAGATGTTATTTTCAGTATATGTTTAGTGAAGATGAACTGAGGAAGATGTGGTGAGCCCTGGTCCCAGTATGATCCCACAGACTATCTGATTGTTTCCCTTTGAATGTGTCAAAAGCTGGCTAGTTTCAAAGTACTTACCAGATCTTAGGCCATTCTGTTGTTATCTTTATATTTGTCTTGAAAGTAACCAAGTAAAGCAGAGCTAGGAGAGGATTTGTGGTGAGCTCGGCCCGCTAGTTTCTAATCCAAAAGTTGCCTTCAAGTTTCCCTTTGTTTGAGATGTTTTCTATTGAAAGTGTATCAAAGGCTGGCTAGTTTCAAAGTACTTACCAGATCCTAGTTTACTTTTATGTTTTTCTTAAGTCCATGTCATGGCTAGTTTCAAAGTACTTACCAGATCCTGGGTTGCTCTTGTTTCTGCATCTATTTATTTCTCCTTCTTATTGTATCACTCCATTCCATAAATCAAATCTTCAAAGAGATCCTTAGAGATAGATGACTTGCCCCATGGACCACTCTTGCCTCTTGCTATTCCAATTAAACCCTATTATGACTCCATAGCCCAATGGACTAAAACCTGCAATTGTCTATCTTTTTTACTGAAGCTTACTCTGATTGCCTGCGACTTCTCACCTTTGGAACTTTTTGCACTCAGAACTTTTCACCTTGAACAGTAATCATGCTCAACCATCCAAAAAACCAACAAGCCCTTGGCCTTCATAACTAGCCTGATATCATAACCCAAAAATTCAAAGACAAATCCATCTTTGTACATATTGGAGAGATCCCTCTCCGGATTCAGGAGGGCTAGATCCTAGAATCCCAAAGTTGGTTGAAACAATGTTGTTTCTGTAATTGGACTCTGCCAATCTTGCTAATAAATTACAGATCCCTAACAAGAAACACCTAAATTGGAAAAGAAATGTGAATTAGGTGGTGTTGTTTCTCTACTACCAGGATGTTCACTTGTTTCAGGAGATGAAAGTGAAGACTCAGAATCTAGCTGATCTAAATCACCAAGAGACCTAGTTCTAAATGGATTTATTAGATCTGCTTGTGATTGTTGTAGAGATGCAAGATTTTCAGTAACTGAATTAGCTCTCAAGGGTGATCTGAAAACAATTGAAAATTTTATCTTAGGAGACATCCTAAGGATACTTTCTGGGTTATCAACTATCTCAGGTGGATCTGGGTCAGGATAGGCTCTAGTATGAATCTTTCTAGGAGCCACTATGATGTGTTTTTCAGACCCAATAAAACAAGAAAAGTTCAAACAGATATGACAGTCTTTAAGAGGTTAACTAATCTGTTTTACACAAACTTCAATCCTACAGTCCTCTAACTGAGTTTGAATGATATTAAAATGATAATGGTTCTTCCCAGTGGAGTCTAAGGCCTATTAAGGATTGTGGAGTCACCAAGTGGAAGTTTTTAGCTCTTTTGGAGGTAAAAGGTTTTATGGTCCACCACCATGTTTATTGAATTCCAATCTGAAATATTTTTGGGTTTTCTGAGTTATTTTTCCATTGTGTGGTTTCTAAGAGTGTCCTAAATCTGTTTCACAACTTAGCTATGGTTATGAGACAAAAATAGTCTACTCTTATGGCTAATCCAGCTGATCTTTCAAGGTTAGATAAACTCTTATGAGAATCCTAGGGTTTTCCTAGTTTTTCATTGATTCAAACAAGTTTTAACATGATTACCATCGGTTTGGTAGTGCTTGAAAAGGTTGCTTTTAACTCACGAGGTTTTAAGAAGTTTTTAAGGGAACCAGAGATTCTGGGTTCGATCCCCAACGGAGTCACCAGAAATGTTAGCTCCCTATAATCATCAAGATTGGCAAAGTCCGACAGTAGGGAGAAGCATCATTTCAACCACTTTGGGATTCTAGGATCTAGCCCTCTTGAATCCGGAGAGGGATCTCTCAAATAAGTGCAAAGATGGATTTATCTTTGAGGTTTTGGGTAATGATATTAGGCTAGTTATGAAGGTCGAGGGTTTTTGTTTGTTTTGGATGGTTGAGCATGATTATGGCTTGAGTGGAAAGTTCTAAATGCAAAGAGTTTCAAAGGTGAGAAGTTGCAAGCAAACAAAACAAGCTTAGGCCAAAAATATGGATAATTGCAGGTTTTAGTCCATTGGGCTATGGAGTCATAATAGGGTTTTAATTAAAACAACAGGTTAAAGAGTGGTCTATGGAACAAGTAATCTATGTCTAAGGATCTCTTTAAAGTTGATTTATGGAATGAAATGATCCAAAAGGAAGGGAATTAAACAAATGAAGAACAAAGAGCAGCCCAGAATCTGGTAAGTACTTTGAAACTAGCCAGCCTTTGACAAACACTTAAGAATAACATAAAAGCAATCCAGGATCTGGTAAGTACTTTGAAACTAGCCAGCCTTTGATATACTTTCAATATAAAAACATATAAACACAAATGATAACAAAGAATGGCCTAAGATCTGGTAAGTACTTCGAAACTAGCCAACTTTCAACACATTCCTAGGGAAACTTTTAGACAGTCTTTGGGGATAAAACTAGGACCAAGGCTCACCATATCTTCCTTAGTTCATCTCTACTTAACATAAACTGAAAATAACATTCAAGAATAACATTTAGCTAAGACAGTAGGACGAGGGAACGCCAGCATTCCTAACTTCTCAAACTGAATTAAATCATTCCTAAATAACACAATTTGGAAGAAAACATTTAGATAAAGCTTATCAGTAAAAGAAGGGTACTGATATACAGTAAATCCTAACTCTACGCTTGTTGTTCTTTATCAGAGAATATGAATAAAGTGGAAACAAAAATAAAATAACAATTTACAATAAGAAATAACATCATCGTCGACATAGACCAGGATCCCATAAATCAGCTTGTATTGATGCTTCAAACCAGTTACATCTTTAAGTCCAGTGTTTCAGGTCAGCAATCATCTACACTTCACGGACTAACTTATCTAATCACAAGCAAAGCTTCAAGAGCCCATGAACACTATTTACAAGTAGAAGTCTCAAAGCTCAAGTATATTTCAAAGTTCTGCAACCAACATTTTCTCATCTTCTACAGAAGTATTTATAGAAGAAATGAAAAGGTGGGAGAGGATAAAATATCTCCCCAGATAATTAATATAGATTAATGACTTCTCGGCCTTTGAGGCACTCGATGGAGAAGTTTACAGATGTTCCGTCTGTATTAATGTTTTGCATTTAAGATTTAAGATCGGTGAGAGCTTTTATTGACTATTGAGGCTCTGTGTCATGTTTTAGTAACTCTGCTGATATTTTGTCATTAAGTTCCTCTAGCAGAATTAACTATTCGGCTGTGTTGAGGCAAATATATGATTCTGATCAATAACTTCGGCCTCTGTCTGAATGCTTTGAGGCAACAGGTGGCTTTGTGGTAGCTGAGAGGAATCAATTTGCCTCTGATGTGGTGGTGGAGGCCTTTCTGTCTGATAGATCTTTATGATTTTCTTTGACTGTGTTTTAATTTGGAGGATTTGGCTTTTGATAATCAATATTAGCCGTAATCCTCCCAGAAATGTCTTCAATCTTCTGTTCTGTTGTGTTTTGTCTTCGACATTGATACTCTTTTAATTATTTTATGTATTGTTGTGTGTCTTGTTGATGTGTAGGGCCGCACAAGGCTCATATGGCATCAATGCCCATGAAGCATTGACAAGACGTGGAGTTGGAACCCCGTGGAATGACTCTTATGTATGAGCAAAGGCATAAGGGATCGTCATCCCCAGCCTTTAGTTTTCCTTTTAATGTAATGGAAAAAACCATTCAATACCTGCAAAATACAAAAATAATTAAGAAATCCTGCGTTATTGGGTAAAAACTGCTTCAGAGGGTGTGGGGAGGAGCGTGGCCATTGGATGGCAACATCCAATGGTGGAGATTTGTTTGCAGAGGTTAAAGGAAGAGCAGAGGAAGAAATAAGTCAGAACCATTGATCGCGCAGAGATCAACGGTGGGGATCAGTTGTGATCATATAGGCGAAATAGTCACTTTATAAAGAAATGGAAGAAATACGAAGGAAATAGGCGAAATTTCCTTTGGCGGGGGTAAAATACGAAGGAAATGAAATTGGGGCTTCGGGACGAATATGAGCCATCGGATGAGATCCACCCAATGAGATCAACGGTGGAGAACACGCGTTAAAATCCTTCAGCGAAGGTAGAGGGCGATAATGTAAGGCAAGATTAAATCTGGGCCATTGATCTGCAAAGATCAACGGTGGGAGGTGCACGCAATGAAACATAATAAGAAAGAGGAAAAGTAGTTTCTGGGATGAAAACCATTGTTTTCGCGTGGAGAAAATGCGGGTAGGCAGTTTTGCCTTTTGGAACGTGATATGCGTCCCCGCCCGACACGTGGCACCAGAAAACCACCCATTTTGCGTGGCCTTTGGGAAATTAACCATCGAGCTAAATACTACGCGATATAGATTGTGGGCCATCAAATCTGGGGCCTCAGATCTGACAGTAGAGAGAGAGCGTGATATGGGATAGATGCGCAGGCAGTAAGAAGATGGGTGGTTTCAATCTGGACCGTCGGATCTAAGATTTGAACTGCAGAGATTGCATTTGAGGATCGAATGAAATAATACAAGGGCGGAAGAAGGTTTGATGAGGACCGTTGATCTGTAGAGATTAACGGCTGTAATTGGCTGAAAAACATTATGAGCGGGGTTGCATAAATTTAACCAAAGTCGGGAGATGCGATCTGGACCGTCTGATCTGGACACATGGACGATCCAGATGCAATCGGAAGCAAAGGCATCGGCGGGGCAAAGAACTTGGAGTGCGATGGAGCGATTGAGCACTGGCGGTTGATCTGAGGATCAGATCAACGATGGGGAATTAATCGGAGGATTTTGAAGGCAGAGGAAGGCTATTAATAGAAGCAAATGTGGGTCGTTGGATCTAGGAAGGCGAGGAGGAGATCAACGATCCAAGATAGATCGGGGAATGGCCAATCGGAGGGAACAAAAAAATGAGCCCGATAAAACTTGCGATGCGATCATGCGCTAACCGTTTGATCGGCTCAAGATCAACGGCAGAGATTGCTTTTTAAAGCAAACCGGCGGAAACCCCTTGAAACAAATGAAAAAAACCCAAAAATTAATATCAAACAAAGTTTTGGCTTTGGGGGCGGTTTATATATAAGAAGTGAATAGGTGCCCATCTGCGGGGCCTTTGATTATATGATATGCGAACGCCGGGGGCTTTATGTATCAGGGCCAATCGCATCGGAACTTTTGGACTTGGTCTTTCAATCTACCCATTTGAAATTTGCGATGCGATTAGCGCTTTGGGACCCTTAAGTCTTGGTCCTGGGCGCAAGTTATATGGAGTGAAGAGGAGGGCGGAGTTTATGTAATGGGGCTTCAATCGCATCGAAACTTTTGATGCAGGTCTTTCAATCTACCCATTTTTCATTAAAAATCATAACTCCAACGGGTTTAGACAAAAAACTTTAGGAATGTGGGTTTTTTTATTTACAAAGGAAAATATCTATCGGAAGGGTTTATTCCAAGGTTTAAGCGCCCGATTGCAGGCACAAGGGTTATATGAAGTAGTTATTGGGATCGAGGGTTGTGAACAAAAAGGCTAATCGCATTGGAACTTTTAACTTAACCAAAAGACTCATGCGCTCGGACTTTTGCGATGCGATAAGCGCCAAAAGGGGTTAGCGCTTGGTTCCAGTACCAAGGCGTGTGGAGGGGAAGTGGTTAGGACTTTGGCCCAAGGGGGCTTAAGCCTGTGGTAAAAAAACTTATTTTTTATGAAATTTTTTCAAGTTTTCAATGGATTTGGGGGTTTCGACAGAGTTTAAAAAGGAGTTTTAAACTCTGTAAAGGGGATTTTATGAAGGGGAAATGGGGAAAAATGAAAAATAGAGGAATTTTATGGGAATGAAAAGGGGTAAAAATTTAGGTTAGTTTTGAAGTGGAAGGAGGGAAAAATGGTGTTTGCAGCAGTATTTTTTCTTGAAATCAGCAGATTTTCTGAGTTGGGAAAAAGGAGACAGCAGTGAAGATTTGGACAAATGGCAAGATGTCTTCATGAGTTTTCAAGAGATAACATTTTTTTCAATAAAACTTGTTCCTTGAAGGCTCCAAATATGTTTTAGCCACCATTTTATATGACAAATTTTATTGGTGGCTAACAAAGAGGATCAAAGATCAAAAGATGCCAAGACACCTCCTCCAGTAACAAGAGTACAGACCGAGCTATCGCCCATCGAAGTACTTGCAATTAACACACTTTATGCACTCTCAGAGCCAGGCACCTCTGAGGAACAGGAGGAGGAGGTGTTCAATCTGATGAGACTCACTTATGATCAGTTAACCTTCAAAATATGGCAGGAAAGAGGAGATGCCTAGCATGGAACTCTGCCACGCCATTCACAGCCACGACAGAAAAGGATATAGTCCTAGACACTAGTACCAACCCAGTGATGATAGCATCATCCAGCACTACTTTTGTCGCAGCCACAGAAGAAAATGTGAGCCTGATGAGTAGGGAAATCCTCTCCCTACAAAATAAATTGTAGGACTCTGAACAAAGGCAAGCTAGGTCGGAGCAAGAAAAGAGAGCACTAAGGAAAGAAATCCAACAGCTCCAGGGAAAAAACACTCTTATTAACAAAGTACCGCTTACCTTCCAGAGAGATTTAGTGACGATGGACATTACCATGAGGCAGGTTTATGGCGAGATGTTCACCATAAAGCAAAGAGTCGCACCTCTCCTAAGAGCCCAAGTGGAAACGAAGAAGAGAAACGAGCAACTGAAAGAGGCCTCCACCGCCTTGGATAGAATGATAGAATGGACAAGCAGATATCTACAGATTCTGAAAACCTTGCCCAAGAAAGATTGGATTCACACTCAGAATGACAAGGTCCAAATTCGCATGAAGGTGCAAACCAAGCAAAAATTATTTAAATATCTAGAGAAGGTGATGACCGCATATGAGCATTTGATCAGTGGCATTGATTCGATGCATGAACTGCACCATATTCCTTCTCTAGGTGCAATGAGCGAGGAAAAGACATGGGGACAGGTATATCAGGAGATTCAGGCATTTCTACAACCTATCAGACAAGTCGCCACTACACCTAATCTTCCCGCATCACAGGAGAACTTGGTTAAGTTCGTCGTAACGCCAGTTTGGATTTACACCAAACTAGCTTCCTTATCTAACCAAGTCACAATCAAGAGAGAAACTCTTATTTCAAATGCCTTAGAATGCCTGCATAGGTTAAGGGAAGATACTCCTCTGATCTCCTCAGTTGTTGCAGATTATTGTGCATGGCATAATTTCCTCAAAGAGCAACAAGTTGAAGTTCCCGACCTTGCAATCACACACACACTCCCATGATTAGATTGCAAGGCACAGTCTACAGGAGGGGTCGCAAGTCGCACCTTCCACGATCAGGTCGCATGTCGCATCTTCCATTCAGGTTGCAAGGCAGCCCAACAAGCAGGAAGTTGAAGAGTTAGGGCCCCCAAGGGTCAATTTTATCTTATATATACCCCCTTCGGGGACATGTAAAGAACCTTTTTTTTTTTTACTCCAGAGAAGAGAAGAGAGTTAGAAAGCATTAAACAACCTATTATGAATTAATACAAGCATTTCTTTTAAATCCACTATTGGATCTGATGACAATCAATGTGTCAATACTATGAGTATTTCTTTGTATATGCCTGATATCTTGTGATTAATTGATCTGCGTTTTCTGATTATACTCTTTATGCACTTCAGCTTACTGCATGTGTATATGATGGTATGTTATTTACATAGGAGATGTTTGTAACTTTATTATTGACATCTATCTCATTCACGAAAACGCCCAAGTACGTATAATTTGTTCTTACCAGGCAGAACTGTTTCTTCTGTGGTTTGAACAATCTTACAAACACGACCTTAATGATACGTTGCTAACAGCATCTCCTTCAGTTGCGTGTTTTCTTTTATATCTTGCTATTTGTAGTGTTTATGCTCATTGATAATCATCGATATTTGTCTTGTACCATTCGATAATTGTATACCTATAACTCTGCACAGCTCATTTGCGTCCAGGAGAAGGGAGTATTCAGCAGTAGCCGAACCCACACCCCCGGACGAGATCCCTATCACAAACGGTTCAGAGTCTAATTGGGACTTTCTACCGGAGAGATACCCTACTGTTGGTTGGACAAATTTTCCCGTCAACAGATTTGGTGCTAGAAGGAGGGCCTGATGGTAGACTCCCAGCACACAAGTAACATCTCGTTACAAACTCCCCAAGGGGAGAGCATACGTGACAATACCGGCCCTCCCCCATTGGATAACTCCTAGGAGGAGGAACCCCCCCCCCCTTTCTATGAGATTACTTTAGCTCAGCTAAGGGCCCTGCACCCTATCGCCCGCGAGCTTGTCTGGGGCTTACAGCAAGCGCCATCCACTAATTCATTTGCTAATCCCAGAACTCCTACAGCTAATCATACGCGCCAAGGAACCCTCGTCAATTCCCTTCCTCATTTGGTAGGTCTTATGGTCGAAGATATGTAGACGCAGTTGAGAGGAATTCTGAAGCCCCCCCAGATAGCCCTAGGGAGGGGGAAGAAGACAGCCCCAAAATCACTGAACCTCAACCCAACACCGGCCCCCAACCTGACCATACTTTGCATGATAACACGCAAGCCAATGACCCACACGGGGAAGGAGCCAGAAGAGGCCGAGCTAACGGAGATAGGGGAGGCCGAGGCCATGGGCTAGGCCGAAATGCTAACCACCCCCCCCCCCCCCCACCCCACCAAAACCAAAAAAGGTTTCCTTTTCTTTACAATTGGATAAACATAAGAAATACAGCAAATCATGGAGAAAACCAAGACATGCATTCTCGCCATGAGGGTGAGGCCTCCAGGTCTGGCACGGGTAGTGAATCCGAAAGTGAGAGGGGACGTGTATACAGGCCATGCCACAAGCGGGCCAGACGTGTACAACTGTTAGCGTGGATGGTTCAGTCCTCCTTAGGTATCCAAGGTCCCCTCCATGACATGCCCTGGCATCTTGAAAAACATCTCCCTAAGTTCGACACCGAGAAAGGTACTTTGGCTGAAGACCACATCAGCAAATTTTCCCTGTCTTTACAGATGATGAGAGTGTAGTATTGTTGGCTTGAGGGGTCCTAACCCAGGTTCGGTGTGCAAGGTTTGCCAACAAACCCCTATACTACTGGCCCTTTCGGCAGTGACCTGCTTTCGCAGATCACAGTCTCACCTGAAGTAGTATGGATGGGTGTTGGAACCAAGTTTCCACACCCTGAGAAAGGAAGGGTAAGGCAAGCAGGGCTGCATTCTGTTCAGATTACCTTGCTTCTTCGTAGGGTTAACTATGTATCTATTTGCATCCACGTGCACTAGATCTACAATTATATTCTTTTCATAACATCAACACAGCATTATATAACCAGAGCGGAACAGATCTAGATCCAATCATTCAGTACACAGACTTTTGCAGTGAAAAGACAGAAAATACATAACACAGTAACTATCAGCAATTCATTCAACAATACTCATAGATTCAGATCTAATAATCCTTCGCATTCATTCCTTTTCTTACAATTCCCTTCCCAACCTGTGCACAGAGCAGCAAGGTCCGCACACAACTGGACTAGGATCTCCGCACACACAGCCAGCAGGAGTTTGTTCCCCAAAACCCTAAACAGATAGGTTACACAACAGATCGCATCAATAGCTCATCAAATCCTATCTCTTACAATCCGAAATGCCTCTCTATTTATAACAATCTATCTTCAACATTCCTATGGTCTGCAACCCATGGTTTTCAGACCCCTAGTTTACCCTTTGACTCATTACAATGCGTTAGGGGCTTTGACCCGACCCAAAACCCCTGCGCTATACTAAATATAATCAAAATTAACCAAAATGGACCAGTTTCGTAGCTTGTTAGGAGACCTTGTTCCAACAGTCCCCCCAACACAATCTTGTGACTTGTCCCGAGTCACTTTGGTGGCGCACCTTCAATCTGCGTGCGCAAGGTAGCCAGGGTGCGAAGGAGTGGTGGAAGCACTTCCTTGCTTTGGGCCGCATCGTGTTGCGCAATGTTGATCAGCGTCAGAGAAGCAGACCCATCTATATCCGTAGCGACTCGTTCTAAAAACCAGTGGAGGCGTGCGATGGCAGACTGTGCATCATGTGCCAGCTAGAGTGCAGCATCAAACCATGGCTTCAACTTTTTGCACACAACCTTCTTCGAGTGACAAAGGTCCTCAATCCTGTGTATGGCAGCCAGGTGTTGTGCAAATACAGGGGAAGGTGTGGAGGCCCGGACTTGATCCAGAACAGCTTCTGGCTGTTTTAATTCCTGTTGGGCATGCTGAAGCGTGGGGTGGTGCTATACTGTCGTCCATAGCTGCGTAGCCTCTTCAACCAATTAGGCTCCCTACACTATCTATTCGTGAATAATGCGTGTTGCATCAATGACCACGACAATTCGCTGGGCTCGTTATTCTGGAGGCATGACATATTGTTGTCGCCTTTCTCGGTTACAACAGTCAACTTGCATCACTCTGGAGGACAGTCTTTGTAACTCTGTAATAGATAGTTGCGCTAAGTCTACTTGAATGTCTCCAGTAATTGGTTCAGAAGTGTGAACTATGGCAGTGCGAGGGAGTAAACATATGTTGCTTCTGGTGGGCGGGATTTGGAAATGGCAAAGACGTCGCAGCAGGTCCCGGTACCACAGCGTTAATACTGAGCTTATTTCGTAGATAATCCTTTCGGGCGGAAGCCTGCACGCACTCCTATTAGTGCACTCAACGTCCCTAGGCCCTCTTAACAGTTCCTTTGGTGAGTTGGGGTCCATAACAGAGAGACGAGCATTACATAAAGTATGAATGAGTATAAAAAACCAAAATGTGGATAGCCAATGCCTCTTGACGGGTCAATAAATAGCTCGACCCAATGTCTTCCAGCGATCTGTGCCCTAACCAAAGCTACTTACTGGCGAGGTAGCTTGCATGTGGCGCGTACCCTCGATTTGTCGGACCGTGCTTATCATAAATGGTGATATTGATGATCTGTCGCTCGCTTTTCGTGTTTGCAAGTGTCTTTTCTCATTAACTCGGGATGTGCTGATGGTCCTCCTTCGTGCCCAAGGTCGTGTCCCTGAAATTTCAGAGCATAGCCGACATTTGGGGGTCATTTTCGTATCTTGAAGAAGGGTTGACACGAGGTGATCCTACAAGGCGATCGGGAGTCTTTTCAAGGTCTTTATGTTGTTCGCGGGCATGTTAGGTCCCTATATTACTAGTATAGTCCCTTATTATTGTTAGTGTAACCCCCTTATTGTTATTATTGTACCCTTGTAACCCCCATATTGTTATTATTATGCCCTTACATTATTATTGTTAGGTCGGCTAGGATTACATTATGGCCCCACTAGGATTACATTATGGCCCCATGGACTCCTATATATAGAAAGGAGGTTTTGTAAATTGTATCATCCAAGAATTGTTCATTTATATAATGTATTGGAGGTTGCCCCCTCGAAGTGGCTTATTTCTAAGGCGTTGATATCTCTTTTCTTCTATTTTTGGAGCTTGTTACACAACATTTGGTATCAGAGCTTTGGATTCTAGGGTTTCGCTACTCTAAACAGGTCATCATGGCATTTTCACTATAAATCTTTTTCTACGAAGGTTCAGAATCTGAAATTGTTAGGGTACGAAGTCGAGATCCTGAGGAAACTCGTCAAAAAATTTCAGAGCTTGGTTCACAATATTTTCGGAGATATGATATGTGGAAGGTAGTGCTTTTTCAAGCTCCCAAATTTCATCTCAAAGAGGTGATTGTGGGAAAAGTTTCATAACTCTCTCTCTGAGAATTGGATTGGAGTGTCGTAAAAAGTGGTCGCAATTACATGAACTGTAGTTTCTTGGCTATCAATTTCAGAGCCGAAGGACGAAACAGTGACACGTGACAAGTCATACAAGTTTTCTCTATTGAACCAGTCCATAATTAGGTCATTGTGGGAGATTGGACATAATTTTGTCTTGGAAATCCAAATCAGGTCAGACCTGTGGCATTCAAAAGAGAATTGAGAGGGCTACTTCAATGTTGAACTTTAGATATTGAAGAGTTGCAATCACAGAGATAATCCAATTTCAATATCGAGCTCCTCAAAAGCAAGAAAAAGGTGTGTATTTTTTTCCGAATTGCATAAGTCTTGTTCGAAGAATCAATTTGAATTGATTCCAAGGGCATATTGTAGAATAGATATCAGTATTGGGTTCTAAAAAATGCCACGTAAAAATAATTCAACACCCATTAAACCTTCAGAAGGCTCTACTATGACTCATGAAAATGAAGAATTGCAACATGATCTATCAAAATTACAAGAGCAAGTGCACCAAATTTCGCTCTCGCAAATAGCAGCAAAAAATGAAATGGAAGTTTTGAAGAAAGGCGTGGAAACGAAGATGGATGGTGTGAAGAATTATATGGATGGTTTGAAGAAAGGCTTGGAATCTAAGATAGATGGCATGGAAGTTGGCATGGAATCTAAGATAGATGACATGGAAGCTAAAATGGAAAACATGAAGAATGATCTAAAAGTAGACATGGAAGGTTTGACAAAGTTGATACAAGAAATGTTTCCTAATGGTGAAAATATAGTAAAGGAAACTCATGATGAGAACAAAATAAATGTTAATCATGATTTCATAAACTCTAATGTTGGCGGGAAGAACCACCATATTTCAAAAATGGATATGAGGAATTTTGATGGAAAGGATCTTGTAACATGGATACTACAGATGGAGCAATATTTTGATCTCCATAATGTGCAAAACACACAAAAGGTACGCATTGCAACTTTACATTTAGAACAAAATACATTTTCATGGTATCGATGGCTTTGCTCCCGTAAAAAAATTGTCGCTTGGTCAATTTTTATGGAGGAAATGATAGCACATTATGACTATATTCTTTAGCCAATTGATAAATCTCAAACAAAAGGGTTTAGTGGGGGAGCACATTGAGGACTTCCAAAAATTGAACATAATGGTAACTAATATTCCAGAGGAACACAGGATTGATCTCTTCATAGGCACTTTAAAGGATAACATCCAACATGAAGTTCACATTTTGGAACATGATTCATTGGAGAAGGCATTCAGGTTGGCAAGAAAAAATGAATTTAAAATTATGGCGACAAGGAAGCCTACCACTCACTTCTATAAAGAAGGAAGTGTTTCTACGCCTAGATTTCCACAACCTACAAGGTTGACACCACAACAATTAGAAGAAAAAAGAGAAAAAGGGCTTTGCTACATTTGTGATAGAAAATACACTAAAGGTCATAAGTGTGCTGAGAAGAAATTATTTTACATAGATTGTGAAGAGGAAGAAGAAAATCAACAAGAAGAGGATATACACACCGGGGAACCAGCCGTAGAGGAAGAAATGAGTCAACCATATGGAAGTGTAAATACCTTTGGCGAGATACTGCCTAAAACTCTCAGATAGAAGGACATATCAGAAGAAAAAAGGTAATAGTGTTGATTGATTCGGGTAGCACCCATAATTTTACTCATTGTAAGGTAGCGAAGGAATTGAATTGTTTCCTATACCCAGCACCCAAATGTCAAGTGATGGCTGCAAATGGAGGAACTATAAATTGCTCTGGAAAATGTCATAATATCAAGCTAAGCATGGGGTAATATGTATTGAATGGTCCAATGCTTTCCATTCCTATGGGGGGTGCTGATGTTGTACTAGGAGTACAATGGTTACAATCTTTGAGGACGGTAGCTTTTAATTTTCAAGAACTTTTCTTGAAATTTTTCGAGGAAAAGGAAACGAGAAGTCGAATTAGGTTTACCTAAGTCCGAAGGAAAGAGTGTCATCATGGTGGTAGTTGATAGACTTAACAAGTATGCACACTTTTGTGCATTATCTCATCCATTTAAAGCAAGTACAGTTGCTACTACATTTATGGACACAATTCAAAAGCTACATGGAAACCCAAGGGTTATTGTGAGCGACAGAGATCCCATTTTTACTGGAAATTTTTTGACGGAGTTATTTTCTTGTTTGGGTACTCAATTAGCTCATATCTCATCTTATCATCCTCAATACGATGGTCAAACTAAGATAGTAAATAAATTTTTGGAAGAATATCTTCGTTGTTTTGTATCTGATAAACAAACACAATGGGTCAAGTGGTTACCTCTCGCTGAATGGTGGTATAACACTTCCTTCCATACTGCAGCAAAAATGACCCTATTTATGGCACTTTATGGATATCATCCACCATCCATCACATCATATTTAAGAGAAAATTCGAAGGTTCAAGCAGTGGAAGATCACATCGAGCATCAGCAAGAAGTTCTCCAAATCTTAAAGGATAACTTGAATTTGGCACAAAATCGAATGAAACAACAGGCAGATCAACATCGCAGCGAGAGAAGTTTTGATGTAGGAGATTGGGTATTTTTACGGCTACAACCATACAAACAAATGTCCCTCAAGCAAGCTAAGAAGGATAATAAATTATCACCAAAGTGCTATGGTCCTTACAAGGTGTTGCAAAAGATTGGTACTATGGCATACAAATTGGAGCTTCCTGCTTCTTCGCGAGTACATCCAGTTTTCCATGTTTCATGCTTAAAGAAGGTTATAGGTGAAAATCTTCCGGTTCAAACAATATTTCCAGAACTTGATGAGGAAGGAAAAATCATATTGGAACCTGAAGCAGTCATGGAAACAAGAACTCGACAGCTATGGAATCGATCAATTTCAGAGTATCTCATCAAGTGGAAGAACTTACCCACTTAAGATTCTACATGGGAGGATGAGAATTTTATACAGAAGCACCCAGAGCTACTCAAGCGTTGAGGACAACACTTTTTTGAAGGAGAGGGGCATGTTAGGTCCCTATATTACTAGTATAGTCCCTTATTATTGTTAATGTAACCCCCTTATTGTTATTATTGTACCCTTGTAACCCCCATATTGTTATTATTGTGCCCTTAAATTATTATTGTTAGGTCGGCTAGGATTACATTGTGGCCCCACTAGGATTACATTATGGCCCCATGGACTCTTATATATAGAAAGGAGGTTTTGTAAATTGTATTATCCAAGAATTGTTCATTTATGTAATGTATTGGAGGTTGCCCCCTCAAAGTGGTTTATTTCTAAGGCGTTGATATCTCTTTTCTTCTATTTTTGGAGCTGGTTACACAACAAGGTGGAATGTCCTTGTGTGCGAAGGCTACGTCATACGTCCATATGCTATTTATTTCTTGAGATGTTCGCAGATTCTCCCAAATATACATGATTGTAGATAGGTCTGTAATCCTACACGTGCTAAGGTAAGTGGTACCCTGGTAAGTCTGTTTGGATAAGGGTCAATCGCATCATTTCATGTTGCACGTCAGTAGGTATCCGCGTAGGTCGACTGACCTTGGGGCCCACCTGGCCACTGGGGTATCTATACGCAGCATCACCCTACTCCAATACCTCCTCTGATTCAAGAATATCGATCCCTGCGTAGGTGCTTTGTATCGGGTTAGTGATAGTGCTTCTAGCCTGCATTCCGAGGGAACCTTAGGCTTCGCAGGCTGCTGATTATTACCTGCGTCCTCTTGGTAAGGAAAGGTTCTTTCTGTGGCAGAAATACGGCGAAACTTCCTGATGGTTTGAAGGTAGTGAAGCACCGAAACCTCATGCAATCGGCCTTGCCAATTCTCCAGCTCCTCATTAGAGTCGGAAAAACATTCACTGTCCTTTTCCCAACAGAGCATTCCTTCATCCGCGGGGTTAACCTGATCTTCATCCTACGCAGTTATCTTATAGATGTGATCCAATTCTTCCTTTGCATACGCTGGTTGGGTATATCGCGCACCTTCTGTGGGATCCAGGGGTACTATGACACGCGTACCTTAGTTTTCGAACACCACGTTATGTTTCTTGAGATTGATGATCCCCCCCATGTCTATTGCCCAGTCTAGCCCGAGGAGCGCAGGGTAGGGGTCTGCGTCTTCGACTATTTCTATCACTTCAAAATCGGCTAGGACCCTGACCCCTGCAATGTCAACCATGACCTTCGGTAACCTATCCAAAGGAATGATTTTCTGTTGATTTTCCATTCATAGCTGGATAGTAGACCATTCCAATTTAGGCTCACCCATTCGTTTCCATTTTTGTTTTGATAAGATGTTCGCATTAGATCTAATGTCAAGAATAACCTAGTCTATCTCATAGTCACCAATCTGTGCAGTCAAGAGCATCTCTCTCCTGGTGCGCCTTTTGTAGCTGTGTAATTTGTCTACTTCCTTCACCTCAGTCGCTGTGCTAGGCTGGGCTGCGCAGTCCTGTAGCAATACTTGAAGATTTTCCCCTGCCTGCGGGTTGCGTAGTAGCTTCAAGCATGCCCTTAAAAAGGTTTCAACCTCTTCTCCTGGCAGTTGAGCAGGGGCTTCCAACGACTCCTATTTTTCAAGATTTGGTTCCTTTTGAACAGCAAAATCCTCCCTTGCTTCCTGGTTGACCATGTTGCACGTTATGACTTTTATACCGGGATCCTCTCTCCTTAGCTCCATTTTGACTCTCTGTACATTTTGTGTGGGAGTACTATTTGTCCTTCATTTTTGTTAGCAAGATCGGGCAGTCTTTGATTTCATGGTCTAGCTGTCGGCAATATTTACAGGACTTCCTAGTGGGATTTGGGAAGTCCCGGGCAAAGTGACCTACCTCTCCACAGTTGTAGCAGGTCAGTTGGCCCCGTCCTCGTCCTGCGCTTCCTCACTGTCCCCTCCTGCCCCTTGCAGGAGAGCCACCAAAGCTCGCAGGATATCTTGGAGAGGCAGGATCGGATTGTACCCTATAGAGGGTTCCCTGATCTACCAATAAGTCATATGTGCGGCAATTCTGCCCATCGTGTCCTATAGATCGGCAGAACCTGCACCATTGTTGCTTCAATTCACCTCTATTTATCCGCGGACATTGGGTTGTATCATGCAGTCTCGCTACCTGGCAATCTTCGCACCAAAGGTCCACACCTACTCCTTTTCCTCATTCCATTGTAAGCTCTATATTTCCATGTGCATGGCTCCAAGCTGCTCCTGAATTTGCTGCACTCCTTCCCTTGTGTCATCCTTAGGTGTAGCTTCAAGTTTCATGGTAGCTTCTAAGGCTTTTTCCTATGATTCAAAAGTCTGATGGCCCATGGGTGTGTGCAAGTGAGGTAGCAGCATTGCGATGAACCATTCCGTGTGTTGTTTGTCGTCGTACTTGAACTCACCTTCCTTGATTGCTTTCTTTAACCATTGATCGGCCTCCTAGACCGACTTAGATGCTCCTTGCTTGAATTCTTTTACTTCCGCTACCAGTTGGGAATAGGATTTCGGCCTCCGGAATTGTTGTTTTAGGGCATCCTTAATATTTTGAAGTGTCGCGCTTCCATTTTGAGATATGTACTGCATATACCAGTCCAACGCCCTTTCCTCAAAAGCCAAGGATAGCTGTGCTCTTTTCACAGTATCGCTTACCACCCCTTGCGCCGTCCATACCAAATCGGCCACGAACCAGAATCGTTCCATGTCCTCATCGGTTTCTCCTTTAAAGGTAGGTAACTTTAAGTGTGCCACCATGGGCTCCTCTGGTTTACCTTCCTGAGGCCCTAGCGTCGGGGCAACTGACGGATCTTGTGTAGGTTCTGGCAGACAATGGGCAGGGTGATCCTCTTCTCGACTGTTTCGATAGTTCTCGCCGCTCCGCGCTGTGCCTTTGCTCATTTAGCCCTACGCCAGATCTCCGATGTCGTTACCCGATCCTGTTTCTCAGACTTCTTTAGGTCCCGACAATGGAACCATTTGTTGGCTTGAGGGGTCCTGACCCAGGTTCGTTGTGCAAGGTTTACCAACAAACCCTTATACTATTGGCCATTTCGGTAGTGACCTGCTTTCGCAGATCACAGTCTCACCCGAAGTAGTATGGGTGGGTGCTGGAAACAGGTTTCCGCACCCTGAGAAAGGAAGGGTAAGGCAAGCAGGGCTGCGTTTTTTTCAGATTACCTTGTTTCTTCGCAGGGTTAACTATGTATCTATTTGCATCCACGTGCACTAGATCTACAATTATATGCTTTACATAACATCAACACAGCATTATATAACCAGAGCGGAACAGAACTAGATCCAATCATTTAGTACACAGACTTTTGCAGTGAAAAGACAGAAAATACATAACATAGTAACTATCAGCAATTCATTCAACAGTACTCACAGATTCAGATCTAATAATCCTTCGCATTCATTCACTCATCAACCTTTTCTTACAATTCCCTTCCCAACCTGCGCACATGGCCGCAGGGTCTGCACACAACTAGACTAGGATCTTCGCACACACAGCCAGCAGGAGTCTGTTCCCCAAAAACCCAAACAGATAGCTTACAAAACAGATCGCATCAATAGCTCATCAAATCCTATCTCTTACAATCTGAAATGCCTCTCTATTTATAACAATCTATCTTCAACATTCCTATGGTCCGCAACCCATGGTTTTTGGACCCCTAATTTACCCTTTGACTCATTACAATGTGTTAGGGGCTTTGACCCGCCCCAAAACCCCTGCGCTATACTAAATATAATCAAAATTAACCAAAATGGACCAGTTTCACAGCTTGTTAGGAGACCTCGTTCCAACAAGTATGACAACGTAGCATGCCGCATTTTTCCTCATACTCTTAAAAATAAGGTTGCAACATGGTATAGGTCTCTCCCCGTTGCTTCTATCGCTTCGTGGGAACACTTTCGTCGTACCTTCTTGCAAAAATTCTTAGAAGATAAAACCCCTTCGATGCTCCTCACAAAGCTCAGCACGCTAAAATGTTAGAAGAAGGAGAAGATCAAGGATTTCAATCAATGGTTTGCCACTATATTGAATAAGTTCCATCCAAACATGGCCTTAGATGATTCCATTATTATTTACTACTACACCAGAGCCCTCCCACGGGATATTTATGTGTTCGTGAAGCGCGAGGCGAAAGCTACATTGGCAACCAACTATACTACCACCCTTGTTGTCGAAAAGGACATGTTGTCCATAGGTGCCATTGAACACGAAGGGTGGGATGATCAAAAAACAACCACGAAGAGAACCCAATCCTCCAGCCACAAAACTGGAGACAAAGATAAGGACCCCTTCGATTTTTCAAGTATTGCAAAATCCCTCAAGTTGCTGAGCAACAAAGTCTCCGACCTGAAAAGGAAAAACAATGATTTTGCCCCAGCTGCTAAAACGCAGAAACCTTTATTCGGAAAGAATAACCCTGTCATGAATCAACCCCCATCCAGCTCAAGTGCAGGTATTAATGTTGAAGAAATCGACAAAGACAATTTATGTTCGTTTCATCAAGCCTCTCACTCAGAAAATACTTGCCCCCAATGGATTAGTAGCATGACAGCGGTGGTGAACCAAATTCTAGAAGATCAAACCCCCGGAGATATGGACGAGGAGGTTATCTTGGACGACAAAGAAAATCCCCCCCTGATGAAGATATGGGCTCCGCTATTTTTGCTTTCGAGGTCATACGCGGAGCGTCTCCCCTTCCCAACTCCGGGATAAACCTAACTGACAACCCTAAATCTAAACCCCCTCGAAACTATGGTTTGAGGAGCAAAGGTCTGATGCCTGAACAGTCTTTCGAAGAGAGAAGAAAAGCCTTCTTAAGGAAAATCCTGCCCCCGAACACTGAAAACAAAGACAAAACTCCCGAAATATTTAGTCCAACCACTCCCCGAGAAGGCCACAAGACTAAAGCTTCAGTAGTTTCCCCTAAGAACACCACCGAGCCTACCTCACCCATGGATTCTGGGTATAACATTATCGAGGACATGAAGAATACTAGAGCCAACATATCTCTCTACGAGCTTGCTCACATTGCTAACCAACGATATCTCATCCTTAAGGCCTTTTCCAATCTACCGGCGACCAAACTCGTAAGCATCACGTCTGCGCAAACTGCTACTAGTCCCTAATCCATCGTGAATGTCGTAAACGCCAACTCCAGGGGAACCACGCCACCTTTCCTCCTTTCCTTCAAGATTTTTAACTTCAATGTCCACAATTGTCTCGTCGATTCCAATGCATCCACGAATGTTATGCTTTTATCTGTGTGCAAGAAGTTAAACATCCGCCCAGAGAAAACCGACGCCAGAATTATTGAGCTCGATAGATCTCAAGTCCCCGTAGTTGGCGAACTAAACAACATCAATATCCGCTTATCCTCCGACTCTAGCGTGCATCAGTGCATCGACATAGTAATCGTGGATATCCTTGAGGCCTATGGCCTTCTATTGAGCAAAGATTGTTCTAGCAAGCTCCAAGGGGTACTTCGCCACTGATTGGTCCCACCTTTGGCTCCCGTACAAAGGTAGGAATAACCAAATATGAATCGAGAGTGAACCATACATGAAACATACTCTGACTGACCTAGATGCAACTAACAAACCAGTCAGTTTCGCGCAAGAAGAGCTCGATATGTGTTTCCTAGAGTCTATCTTTGGTTGTTATCAGACTCGCCAATCCCCGATCACCTAAGACATTTAGTCTGAACTGCTTCTGGTTGCTGAAAACTCCCCCCATCCAACCGAGACTCTTCAGAAACTAGTGCCCCTAGCACATCCCCAATAGGCGCGGATAGCCTTGTCCAATCAGAAGATGAAACTTGGACCCTATACTATGACGGCTCCAAAACCCAAGACGAGGTTGGCGCAGGCTGCATCTTGCTAGACCTGCAGAAGAACGAATTTTTAATTTCCTGCCAATTAGAGTTTCATTGAACCAATAATACAGCCGAGTATGAGGCGCTGATACTAGGACTCCAAAAGGCCATAGATCTAAAAGTTTTTTGTTTTAAGGTAATTGGCGATTCCAAGATTATCACTCGTCAGGTACGCAACACCATCCATTGCTTGTCTCCCCATCTGAAAGGTTACCAGCAAGAGGTATGGCGCTTAATTTCAGCTTTCGATGCTTTTGGTATTAAATCTATACTTAGAATGCATAATGCAGCAGCCGATACACTTGCCAATGCTGCTGCTAGGTTCACCCCACTTAGAGATGGATTTTCTATTGAAGTTATATACAAGCCATCCATACCAGACAATGTTACTAATTTATGCATTTTCAATGATGACCAACAGGTATTGGATTTTATGCTCAACACAGATATATTCAAAGACGCAGTTATGGAAGAAGAGGATCATGATCGGGTTTTGCAAGAGGAGCTAAAAAATCGAAAATAAAATCCCATACCCAAAGGGGTCGTGTCACTCGAAAATTTGTTCAACTTACAGAACCATTTCCGAGGGCCCCCAAATATGAAGGTGCAAATTTCCACTTTATTACACCAGCAAATTAACCTTGAGATAGACAAGGATCCCAGGGTTGTAAATTTAGGTAGTGAGAGCACCCCTCAGGAGAAACAAGCATTCACTGGATTATTTAAGAAATACCGAGATGTGTTTTCCTGGACATATGATGATCTGCGGACCTATGATATGAGGATCATCCAACGTGTCATACCCATCAAGGAAGGAGTGAAGTCGTTCCAACAAAAACTGAGAAAAGTACACCCAGCTCTAGAACCGATGATCCAAAAGGAGCTAAAGAAGTTGTTGGATGCGCGGATAATTTTTGAAGTTAGAAATTCGACCTGGGTGTCCAACTTGGTCCTTGTTTGCAAGAAATCCAAGGAATTCCATTTGTGCGTAGACTTCAGAAATTTGAACAGAGCTTCCAATAAAGAAAAATATCTTGTTCCTCCTATGGAGAAAATCCTTCAAGTTGTATCAGGGTCAAAAATTTTCTCTCTGTTGGATGGGTTTTCAGGGTATAATCAAGTACTAGTAGCTGAGCCCGATCGGCTCAAAACCACATTTAGAACTAAGTGGGGAACATTTGCTTTCAGACGCATGCCCTTTGGGGTGATTAACGTCAGTGCCACCTTCCGAAGAGCTATGGACATCGCCTTCAGAGGACTTATTGGGAAAAGCGTGGTAGTATACCTTGACGATGTCACCGTGTTTTCAAAGCACAGATTTGACCACATACACCACCTCAAGCAAATTTTTGAAAGGTGTCGGAAATACGGGATCTCACTGAAACCAAAGAAAAGCATGTTTGTCGTCACCGAAGGAAACTTGTTGGGACACATAATAACTCGAGATGGCATAGTGGTGGATCCAAAACGTGCGAAAGTCATCGCTCAAATACCGCCCCCAAGTGGGAAGAAAGCCATGCAGTACTTCCTTGGAAAAATCAACTTTGTCCGAAAGTTTATATCAGATTTCGTCCAGATTGTGAAACCATTACAAGGCATGATTAAGAAAAACGCTACTTTTAAATGGAATCCCCCCGAGAAACAGGCGTTCGACAACATTAAACGAGCCATCGCAAAAGCACCTGCTCTTTAAAATCTAGACTTCAACAAAGGCTTTATCTTGTACACCTTCGCCTCAGATTCATCTTTGGACACCGTCCTCACTCAGAAAGATGACTGCCACAATGAGCGACCTATATCATTTATGAGCACTGGATTGCAAGGCGCCGAGCTGAATTACCCAGATATTGACAAACAAGCGTATGTAGTATACAAGGCAGTCAAACATTTCAGGCAGTCATTTTTGAAGAATCATGTCACAGTCTTCGTGCCTCACCCAGCTGTTCGCTCACTATTCGTACAGCAGAAGCTGGGCGAACGACGAGGCAACTGGATGGCATGCCTTCAGGAGTATGACCTGGTATTCAAGCCAGCTCACACTGTGAAGGGCCAAGGATTGTGCTGCATGGCCGCATAGGCAATAGACTCATGGGGCAACAAGGAAGAAAATTGGGAACACGAGATCGATATGTATCAAACTAATAACACAGCCCCACAGGATACATCCTCTTGGTACGCAGATCTCTTGGAATATCTGAAACACGGCACCATGGGCCTCGCTTTAACTACCAAGCAGAAGCGTGCGTTGAGACTAAAAGTTGTATCCTACCAGTAAGTGCAGGGTAAGTTGCTCCGCAAACATCACAACGATGTCTTGTTATGCTGCTTGGAATGGGATGAGGCACAGAAAATATTGGTAGAACTTCACGATGGCCCCACCGGGGGGCACTATGCAGGAGACACCACTACTCACAAGATCATGCGTGTCGGTTTCTATTGGCCTACTTTTTTTAAAGATGCACACACATATGTTTGGAAATGCTAGCAATGCCAGAAGTTCGCAAATAGAGATATTTGGCCTTCGGCCCCATTATAGTCTGTCGCAGTGGAAGAGTCGTTTCAACAATGGAGGTTAGACATGATTGGGGAGATCCTGCCACACTCTTCCAAGCAACATAGGTACATCCTTACCACTGCAGACTATTTCACAAGGTGGGTTGAAGCGGTATCGTTACGTCAAGTCAATGATCAAGAGGTAATAGCCTTCATCACCCAATGCATCATGATCAGGTTTGGCATTCCAACCTCCCTCGTTTTTGACAATGCAACATATTTCTCATCATTGAAATTATATGATTTTTCTTTAGAAAATGGTATCATACTTAAACATTTTGTCAACTATTACCCTCAAGGAAACGGGTTAGCCGAGTCGACCAACAAGAACCTAATCCGCATCATCAAAAAGACTTTGTTGTCCCAACAACGAAATTGGCATAGGGCACTCTACAACGCCCTCTAGGAATATCGAGTCACACCAAAACCTTCCCTAGGCACCTCCCCTTTTTTCCTTGTATACGGAAAATAAGTTATCCTTCCTCCCAACTTGTCTCTCCCGGCACTCTGATTATCTTAGGAGACTCATGGCACTCCTTGCCCTGCTTTACAAGCCCGAATAGACACACTACTGAAACTGGAGGAGGAAAGGCAAAAAACTCGGGAAAAATTCACCATCCACCAAGGACGGATAAAATGATGGTCTAACAAGAAGTCAGTCAGGAACAATATTTTCAAAGTAGGTGACCTTGTCCTCAAATGGAATAAAGCTCATGAAGATAAAGGGAAACACTCCAAGTTCCAGGCATTATGGATAGGCCCTTTCCAGGTTAGAGAGAAGGTCGGTCCCCACACTTACAGGTTACAAACTCTTGAAGGGAAGATTGAGGTCCTCCCTGTGAATGGACACGACCTTAAACACTATTTCACCTGACAGCCCCACGAGGCCGTCACTGCATCCTGTACCATAGTTTGTCTTGTTTTTTGTCTTTATTTACCTTTCTTGTTTTCAATAAATTGCTTGTTCCACACAGGCTCCCTTTAACCTTTTCTTTCCCTTGGAATTCATTTTCTGAAAGGGGATATAGAAGTTACTCAAGCGGCACACTGAGTTGGGATCTATGCTGGTGTACCATCTCCTCCCAGACTGTAAAACGAGGCAAGCATACTTGTGATGGGCACTCAATGGTGAGAACATTACTAAGGCCTTCGGACCAAGACGCAACAGCTTACCTAGCATGCTGGCCCAAGGGACTGTTGTGCAAAAGGAAATGTTCTGTTGAATAGGTTACTGGAGGGAAAAGGGAGGGGTTAGCCTCAGGTGAAGAATGGAAATCCAGGAAAAACCTAAGTCCTCATGTAGACCAGGAGCAACCTCTCTTGCAAGTAAAATAAGTCGGGATCCCTCATCCACCCAGGCAATAATTTCCAAAATAAACTAAGTGCCCTGAGCACAAAAAATAAGTTCCCTGAGCACATGAATAAAGGGTAAAGGATTGAGAAAGGCTTCCTGCGCATAGAGGCGATACGACGACTCCGCCGGGGTACTGACCAAGCTCGCTGGCAACGAAGCAACGCTCATGATTCCTAGGCAATGACTTTGCTGGGACCATTTGGTTCGCTGGCAGCGGAGCAACACAATGAGGACCAAATAAACTACACTGGATCCGTAAACCCCTGGGGTTACTCCAAACTTTTTCATCCAGTCTCCAAGAATGAAAACACGGTAAAACAACACCCAAGGGCAGGCAGATAGGGAGAGAAAATGCGCAAGGATCGAAAACGGAAGAAGCTAAATATGAAACACCAGCAGATATTCTAAGCCCTACCAGTGAACTGCCATTATTTGTAGCCGCTACAACACCCTCCAAAAATTCACCATCTAAAATTTTTTGAGCCCCCTGAGCATCGAAAAGCGAAGTCAAAACCTCAAGATTCGAGTCTTTTTCAAAAGAAACCTTAAGTCGCTGAGTCGCAAAGTAGTTCTTTTTCCCAATTTGCGACCTAGCGACCCTGCAACCTATCAAGTCACTAGGTCGCTAAGTCGCACATCTCACTCAAGTTAAACAATTGCGACCTAGCAACCCTGCGGCCCCGTGACCCCTAGGTCACAAGGTCGCAGGGTTGCAAGGTTGCACATATCATCAACGCAAGCGATTTGCGACCCAGCGACCTCATTTATTGCTTGCACGCGCGACCCCTTTACAAATAGAAGGGTCACTAGGTCGCATTTCACCCACGTGACAGAGAGAAAAAAACGCTTATGATGGGCCAACTGAAGCGCGATTTTCTCGGGTAAGTTGCCTAATCCTCCTGATGTTTCCGTTTTTTCTTTTTGTTTCCCCTTTTCACTTACCTTAGCCCTTTTAAAGCCACCTACCATCTCCCATTTCAGATCCTTTTTGAACCTAAGTCTTTTCCAATTATCCAAACCCTGTCATTCCTAATACAGACTTATAAACGAAGCCAACTAGCCTCCCCTGTGTCTGTCTCTTCCCCTAATGACCACTTCATCCTCATTTATGGTTTTCCTCACTCAATCCTTTTATTGTTTTAAGTTAAAAGTGAAAAAAAATGCCACGCTGCCTTCAAAATCGTCCGCCCAGCCCTAGCGAGACCTCCGACCCCACGACCTTGCGACCCCCGTGACCCCGCGACCCCGGTCACTAAGTCGCAAAGTCGCATCTCGCTTGTTGGGGTTCCCATGTTTTGGCCAGATTGGCAAGACCAAAATATGAGACAACATCAAAACCACTTTCAGACCTCAGGATCTAGCCCTCCTCGGTCCAAAGAGGGATCTCTCTATGATATTTCAAAGGTATATCTCTTTGACGCTCAATTTTAAAGATGTTAGGCTAGTTATAAGTCTCGGAGTTTTTTTGTTTGATTGTTTGTTTGGTTGTTGGTTGCCAGGAAAAAATGGTTCAGTATAAGACAAGGGTGAGCAAAGAGGAGTTAGGCAGAGGAGAGATATTCCAGGGAAAATTCAAGAACATTGGGCAATGGAGTCAGGAAAGGGTTTACTTGCTATTCAATGTGCAGGCTTTCTGTTGGGCTAGTCATCTAAAGCATTGGATCTTAAAGATGATAGTGTGGCATGAAATGATAAGAGAGGAGGAAACAATAAAGACTTAGAACACAAAGTTAAAGACCTAAGATCAGAGAGAGACTTTGAACTCTCATTGCTTTGGTCTCCAGCTTGAGGGATCTTAGTAAGGTTCAATTAATTGAAAAGGATCCTAATGAGATAAAGACAGAGTTTTAGACCTCCCAGCGTTCCCAATTCATTCAAGTAAATCCTAACAAGAACATCTAAGACCAGATTCATTTAATTCATACATCAGCTAGCAGGCAATGACATCCACTACACTGGTTAAGTTAACTAAAATCAACCCTTAGATAACACATTTAGTAGAAAACATCAAAGGCAAGGAGAGCAGAAACATAGGGTACCTAACAAGGGTAAATCCTATGCCAGATTTCTGATGCGAGCCAGTAGAAATGAAATGAAGTGAACTGCAAGTTAAAAACAAATAAAGAGATAGAAAAACATCATTGTTGCTTTAGATCGGGATCCAAAGAAATGTGTTTGTCATATTAAAGAGCAACACCAGTCAAGTACAACATTACCAATAGCAGGATATTGAGTCTGAAAACATCTTCCTCAGCCTATCTTACAACTTTACACAGAGACTATGTCTCAAAAGAAACAGCTTGCAATTCTCTGATAACTGATCAACAACCTTTACAATGAGTTTCCTTCATAAATTTATAGCTCGAGTGGAGAAAAGAAGGTAGATGGAAAACTAAATGCAGCATTAAAACTCAGAAAAGAAAGGGGGCCAAAGCCCATTCTGTTTCAATTTTTGTGTATTTATCTGTGGTACTCTTTGGATGAAAGAGTGGTCTTCGTCAGGCTTCCATTTACTCCAGGTATGTCTCTGATGTACTTGCTGTAACCCTCTGGTGAACTAAACAAAAAGGTAGAATAATGATGCTAAGGTCTACCATACTGTGTAACAAATGCTTTTGATAGCATAGGACTGTTGTCAGGGCTGGAATTTCCTCAGGAACACTGTATAGAATGGAGATAGTATGGGCACTTCGTCCTTTGTGGAAAGGACATACTGCTAATGTGAAACCCTGATAGTATTGTTTTTTGCGCTATGGGCCTTCCATGCGATCCATGGTGTCTTTGAACTGGTACCTTTGCCTTCTAAATCCCTGAAACAGGCTCAAAAATCTTCTATTACGTGCCTTGAACTCTCTGCTGCTTCAGTACTGTCTTTGTTTACGCAATCTGAGCTTTAATGGCGCCAGAGAGATTTTGCAGAGTTTGAACTCTGTCCTTTGATGAAATCTATGTTGCAGACACCTTTCCGGACATTTTCCTGTAATATCGGGCTCTAAATTCAGCTTCTTTTGTGCACTGTGCCACTACAATAGTGTATATGAATCATGGCGGTTTTCCGCTTGCCTGTTACCCTGCAAAACACGAAAACACGTTAAGAAAAAATGCATGGAGAGGGTGGTGCGGATGACTGCAAAAATGGCAACGTGGCATGGATGAAGACGATGAACGCAGAGGATACTGTGGAGGAACACAGTGGATCAGCGGGAGATGCTTTGGAGGACGGCGAGGTGGAAATTTTAATCGTAAAACATTAAAAATTTGACCTTTGAATAAATTATAAAGGGGATGGATGAAAAAAGTGATGAGAACACGTGGAATGGGTGATGTGGCGGGACCGGTCAACGGCGGGACATGCAGTTAATCTGGACCGTCTGATCTCAGGAGGAGATCGACTGTGGAGAATACATCGGAGGGCAAAGGATGGTGGGCCAGAGGTACGGTTTGCCTTGGATTATCCCCCGTGCAACTTCGCAGCACAATCGCCATTGGATGGGCAGCTCTGGATTGGACGCTGCACATGCATATCGCACCAGGTCTTCAACCGAACGATAACACGCAATGGGGGCACAGTTTTCAAACAGTGTCGGTGCCACGCATCAAGCAGTGAGTGGAATCGCCACGAAATAAGAAATACCGCCAGCCCTCAGAAAGCAGTGCGATAGATAGGGGCGGTTTTCGAACAGGGCGCGTTGGCGTGTGGACCACCGAGGCGGGTAAATGAACGGTGGAGATGCGATGAATGGGCAGTGAAATAGTTGGGTGATGAACGTTGTGGGGATTGCGATGACCGTCCGATCTACACAGATCGACGATCTAAAACGCTCCCGATATATAATTGCGGTAAGCACTTTTATGCCTTGGCGCCTGGCCTTGGCGTTGGGTCATGTGGAGGGAAACGGATCTGGGGCTAGGGCCGAAAGGTGCTAAACCCATATACATGAAAAATATGGCTATTGGCCCATTTTTGATGAAATTTGAGGCCAGGGAAGGGTAACGGTAGAGGAAAAAGGAGTTTTTAGGCCGAACCAAGGGTGTTTGTGAGGCTTAGAAGGGAAGAAGGATGATTTAAAGTATTTAGGAAGGGAATTGGGAGGGGGTAAGAGGGGAATTTAGACAAGGTGGAAAAGGGTTAAAAATGGCATTCTGCAGGAATACAATGGGCAAATGTAGGCCTTTTGGAGCATTTTTTTTTTTTTTGCATTCAGTGAGACTTTTTGGATGGATACAGCAGTGGAAATAAATTGCAAGGCAAAGGGCATGAAGAGGCTTTCAAGGATGATGTGTCTTCAGGGGAGATGCATTCCTTGAAGGCTTAAAAACAATTTAGCCCCCTGCTTGCTTGTCAAGAAATTTATAGGGGGCTAACAGTGGCTCCACATGGGGATGGCTTCTTCTTGAAGGAGTCAAGAATTCAGAAGATGATCTTTGGTGTAGGTCAGATGCTTGCTGCTTGAGCCACCTTTCTCCTTTGATTTTCAGCTGCCACAATTATGAAGACATCAATTTAACAGAAAAACTCTCCCAAACAATCTACCTACCCATCCTACAATTCTAGCATTTTTTCTTCTAGGGTGCATTTGAACTAGCATACCCTTTACATCATTTTTATTTTTACGAACAAGAAAATAAACCTATTCTATTTCTACCCTTATTAATCCATGAGACCAGATTAAACTATTGGTCACATATGCTTCTCTACCTAATCTAATATCTGATGGGATTAGACTGTCCAACAAATTTCTTCTCTACATTCTACCACAAAAATTTAAAAACAGTGAAACAAGGATTAGACAGTCTAGTTTGATGTATGTACCTGGAATTTTATATCCTTCTTTCGTTTGTGACTCAAGTTTTGAGCCTGTTAGAGTCACTTTCTTTTCTTTATTTCAGCTCTGGTTTTGGGCATGTTAAAGCTGATTCTTCTTCCTTAGTTGTTGGTTCAGATTTTGAACATGTCAGAACCAACTGTTTTCCTTCTTTGGCTCAGGTTTCAATCATATTAGAGCCAATCCTTTGCATTTCTAAGGTTCATGTTTTGAGCATGTCTGAACCTCTCCTTTTTTTCTATTTTTTGGAACATTTTCTCTTTTTTCTTGAAAACATAACACAGCAATGGTATTTACAATGGAAATGGAAACTAGAAATTGGAAATCAGCAGAAGTAGTGTTTGAGCATTCTGCCATTGACAGGACCCCCAAACAGCTCTGTACCATCTAACTCTTGTAGAAAAAAGGCATTTGGACCCACAGTGGCCTAGATGATGTAGGGACCTTGCCACAAACTGTCAAACTTGTTGTGCTTTCCTTTGTCCTCTCTCCTTGAGTCCCACTTCAGAACTTTATCCCCAATTTTGAAATCAGAAGCCTTAGTTCTTTTATCGAATAACTTCTTTATATTTTCCTGAACCTTCATAGCTCTGTTATAGACCTCTTCCCTTGTTTGGTGGAGATGAATTGTTTGGTTTATCCTCCTTACCATGCTATCTTCTTCTGTCTGGATTTCTTGGACAAGTTTAATCACTGGTATTCCAAGGCTGGTAGGAAACACTGCTTCTGTTCCATAGACAAGCTGATATGGTGACATGCCAATGGACTTCTTAGTTGTAAGCCTGTCAGCCCACAGGGCATGCACTAACTTGTTATGCCATGACTTTTTTTTCTCTTCCAACAGCTTTTTGATGATGGCCACCAGGCTCTTGTTTGATGATTTAGCTAGGCCATTACCTTGTGGGTAATAGGTAGTTGAATGAACGAGTGCTATTTGATACCTGTGACAAAAATCAACCATTTTCTTGGATCCAAAAGCAGCAGCATTATCGGTGATTATTTTCCTTGGGCAGCCAAATCGAGAGAGGATATGGCCTTCTAGAAACCTAATGATGACTGAATCTGTGGCTTTCCTAGTAGGTATGGCCTCTATCCACTTAGTGAAGTAGTCTGCGACTGTTAAGATCCATTTGTGTTGTGCATAAGAAGCTGGGTGAATTTATCCTATGAAATCTAGGCCCCATTACATGAAGGGACCTTCAACAGTGATGGGTTGTAGAGGTAAGGGGAGGAGATTTCTTTTACCTTCAAAAATCTAGCATTTGTGGCAGGAAATTATCATCTTATGGATATCATTGAAGAGTGTAGGCCAATAGTAGCCATCTCTGAGTATTTTGTTTGCAGTGGCTTTCCAGTTCAGGTGTCCTCCACACTCTCCTGCATGGAATTCTTTTTTAATCCTTTCTGCTTCGGACTTAGGCAAACATTTAAGCAATAGGCCATTTGCATTTTTCCAGTATAATCCTTCATTCATTATGCAATAGCTTCTGGCTTTTAGCTTTAAGAATCTAGCCTTTGTCTTTGATAGTTTATGAGGGGCATTTAGGTGTGTAAGCACATACAGAATGTCAGAATACCAAGGAGAGCTCTGAAACTTCTCCTCAACAGTGGGATCAGGCAATCCCTGCTGCTCATCCAAGGCGTCTACCATGTTAATGTCAACGGCTTGTAGATTTGATTCAGCCATTACTTGAGCTAAGCCCTGACCTTTAATTAGTTTGGTGGGTTTTATCTCAAGGTCGTATTCTAAGATCATAGCACTCCATTTGCCCCTCTTCCCATCTGGGTCTTGGGACAAAATGTCTTTAACCACTATATTTGGCACATAGGCTATGGTGTGGGAATGTAGTATGTACACCCTAAAGTCTTTCAAGGCCTTAACCAGAGCATAGGCCTGTTTTTCCATAATGTTGTATTTCAAGGGTGCGTCTCTGAGTGCTTTGCTGAAGAAAGAAATGGGTTGTTCCATTCCCTCTGGGTTTTTCTGCAGTAGAACTACAACTACTGTATGCTTAGAGGCAAATGAAAAAATCAGAAAATCCTTTGAGAAATATGGGTTGATTAGGACAGGAGACTGGGTGAGTGCAAGTTTAACTGATTCAAAAGATTTATTGGCCTCAACAGTCCATTTAACTCCTACACCTTTCTTCAACATGTTAGTCATAATCCTAAGGTGTTCAGCTAAGTTGGGAATAAACCTCCTGAGGAAATTGATTTTCCCAATGAAGGACTGTAACTCCTTGATGTTTCTCAGGTGTGTGATTTGTAGTATTCCCTCAACTCTCTGTGGGTCTATCATAATCCCCTTCTTAGATATGATGTGGCCAAGAAGTTTTCCTTCTTGTAGCCCAAATACAGACTTTTTAGGATTCAATGACAGACCGAACCTTCTACATTTTTCAAACACTCTTCTCAAGTGTTCTAGGTGTTCTTCCTCAGTCTTGTAATAGACTGTTATTTCATCCAGATAGATGACAATGAAGTGTCCTATTTCATCTAAAAAAGCTATGTCCATTGCTCTTTGGAAGGTTTCACCAGCGTTAATCAGTCCAAAAGGCATATTTACATACATAAAAGTGCCCCATGGAGTGGTAAAAGTTGTCTTGAGTTGGTCTTCTGGGAGTAGTAAAACTTGGTTGTAACCTAAAAAACCATCTAACAGGGAGATCCTTTTTGAGCCTACTACCCTCTGAAGGATGTGTTCTATTTTTGGCAAAGGGTAATTGTCTTTGAGTGAGGCTCTATTAAGATTCCTGAAATCAATACACAGCCTAATCTCCCCTGTTTTCTTTCTCACAGCCACTAGGTTTGATACCCAATCAGAGAACCTCACAGGCACAATTATTCCTGCCTCATACATCTTCTTAATCTCTTTTTCCACTGCAGGCAATTGCTTTGGGTTTATTCTGCGAAATTTTTGTCTAAAGGGTTTTTAATTCTATTTCAAAGGTATTTTGTGTTGTATGATGTTTTTGTCATAGGCCTTTAAGTCCTCATAGCTCCAAGCGAACACATCAATGAATTCCTTGAATAGGTCAACGTATTTATTTTTCATGTTGGCAGGCAAGGACTTAGCCAATTTGATCATCTTGGGTTTATCTTCAGTGCCTATGTTGCATTCCTCCACCTCAGAATCTGAGTGTTCTATAGTGGGCTTTTTTGTTACATCATCAAAGTCAAAAAGGTCCTCTAAAGGTGCCAAACCTTGAGGTATGTTCTTATCTTTGGTCTGCAGCACCTCTACTTTTCACTATCTGCGTTTTCACATTTTTCATTTGGATTTCCAATATGTTCGTTCAAGGTGTTTATTTCTATGTTACAGGGTGGTTCTTCCTCATCTGAGGACTCTTCGCTTAGGCAGCTGCTATAAGATTTAGAATCTAAATCAGAAAATTCAAACTCATCTCTGCCTACCAGGAAATCTTCAATATGTTTATCGCCCTCAAAGACCTGCCAATGTTTTTCATTTTCCGGCATTGCAGGTCTGAATTTGGTCTGAATGATGATCTGTTGGTCACTGGGAGGCTTATGATATGAACTAGCCATGCAGGCTAATCCATTTTCAATTTCGTTCTGACCTCTAGGGACAAACACTAGATCGTATTCCACAAAGGTTTTCAATAGATCCATAGCGTCATTCCTGTACGCTCTCAACCTAGGATGTTTTGCTGTGTATTCACCATTCACCTATTTAATGGTCAGCTCAAAGTCTCCATGCACAGTTATCCTACGGGCTCCTAATTTTTTCAACAGAGTTAAGCCTAGGATCAGAGCCTCATACTCTGCTATATTGTTTGTACATTTGAAGTGCAGGTTACATGCATGGCTTTCTGCATAGTCACTCTCTGTGTTATGCACCCACACTCCTGCTCCTGCAGTTCTCTTGGTGCATGACCCATCGAAATTCATTTCCCATAAAGGTTCGCTATCGGATTTACCATTGTTTCGTTCTTGATGTGGTGTATGAGCTTGCGGAGAGTGACTAATCAGTTGACTGCATTCTATTTCTGGTTTACTCTAAATTTTTGTTTCAGTGCATAGTTCAAAGTTTTCTACGTCTTTCTCCTCCGAGTCTAGAGTAGTCATTATGTTAAAGTCCATAGGTTCTATTTCATTGTGTGTATCTCTGTTTTTGAATCCTAACCCCTCTGCAGATTCATCATTGCAAAGGATGAAGGAGTCAAGATCCGTGTGTACAGAGTATAAAGGTGAATTTTCAGGTTTTTCGGGGCTACTGACCAGGAATTTCATTTGTGCCTCCCTGTACAGTCTTCTAAGTTGGCTAAAAACAGGAATTGTGGCATAAACCCCATCCATCTGCATTGTTCCTTGCAGCTTGGCTCCCCATTACCTTGATAATAAAATTCCATACTTGGGTGGCACATCTGCCACTACAACATCCATGACCATACATTTTGCAGGGATCTGGGTAAGGCTTACACACAGGTCTTTGATCAGGCCCAGACATTTTACTCTACTAGAGTCAAATGAATATAAATATTTATAGGGGCAGGTTATCTCTAGGCCTAGATTTTCCATAACCACCTTAGGCATTAAGTTGTGAGATGCCCCAGAGTCATACATTGCATTGTGAAGGATCTCGTCATGGATATTAAGACTGATATAAAAAGGTGGCACTACCCCTTCTTGAAACTTTCCTTCTATCTTTGGACCGAACAGAAGGGCTGGTTGATCATCACTCAAATTTACAGTGTCACTGTTCTCACCTAAATTTAATCCTTTCAAAATTTGGACTTATATACATCCTGAGTGGCCAGCTCAAAGAGTGGGATAGAGATTTTAATTTTTGCAATCTCACTCTCCAAATTGAAAGTGGACTGATTCTTTGGAATGTTCAACTCTGTTTTGTTAGCCACCACCTTGGTGGCAGAATCAGTGGGTTGATTCTCATTATGCACGGTGTTGGAAACTGTTTTATCAGGAGCACTAACTACAGTGCTAGTCCTACTAGTTGGTTGATTTTGTTTATCAGTGTTTTGGTTGTCTTTTTCCTTGTTTTTTCTAGAACTCTCAGCTGTTGATTTGTTACTTTCAGCAGTTACTTTAGAAGTTTTCTCAGGCCTTTTCTTGATGGTAACCTCGGAAGCCTTTGGTTTTGAAGTGTCTAGGCTCTTTTTTCTTCTAAGTTCATATTGTTCTCTGACCTGCATGATGGCATCTTCGAATCCTAACCTGTAGTCCTCAGATTCTAACCTTTCCTCATCCCAATACGCGGGTGAGGGTTGATCTTCTTCTGTGGAACAGCTGTGGATTGAGTTTTCTACTTCAAACATGTTTATTGCATTCCCCTTAGACTCTCCTATGATCCCTTCATCTTCATCAAGAAATTTCTCTTGGAATGGGGGAATAACTTGCTCATCTGATTCTCTTTGTCTGTTGGGAGTGGTGTTGTTTCTTCTAACGTTCCGAATCTGGTTATGATTTTGATTTCTGTTTTGGTTACTAACGGTGACAACCATTTTTTCTATCATTTGTTATAGCTTTTCCATGCCTTTAGATATGCAGTCATAATTGGGGTCAGATGTGGAAGCTACATTGTCATCTCTATATGTTACCCTTTTCTCAGCTCTCAATCTTGCTTTCTTCTCAATCATATTTGCCTCTACACTCACTGCTCCCCTTTGCATATCTTCCAATGTGTTGTAATCCCTCTCCCTAAGCTGGTAGGCCATATCAGCATCAAGGCCTTCAGGATACTTCATTAAAACCATACCTTGGGGAGGTTTCATGTGTGGAGGGAGAGCGTTATAGACATTGTTAAACCTTGCGTTATCAGGTCGCTAGGTCGCTAAGTCGCACATCGCACTCAAGTTAAACAATTGAGACCTAGCAACCCTGCGGCCCCGCGACCCCTAGGTCGCAAGGTCGCAGGGTTGCAAGGTTGCACATATCATCAACGCAAGCGATTTGCAACCCAACGACCTCATTTATTGCCCGCACGCGCGACCCCTTTATAAATAGAAGGGTCACTAGGTTGCATTTCACCCACACGACGGAGAGAAAAAAAAGCTTCTGATGAGCCAACTGAAGCGTGATTTTCTCGAGTAAGTTGCCTAATCCTCCTGATGTTTCTGTTTTTTCTTTTTGTTTCCCCTTTCCACTTACCTTAGCCCTTTTAAATCCATCTACCATCTCCCATTTCAGATGCTTTTTGAACCTGAGTCTTTTCCAATTATCCAAACCCTGCCATTCCTAATACAGACTTATAAATGAAGCCAACCAGCCTCCCCTGTGTCTGTCTCTTCCCCTAATGACCACTTCATCCTCATTTATGGTTTTTCTCACTCAATCCTTTTATTGTTTTAAGTTAAAAGTGAAAAAAAAGGCCACGTTGCCATCAAAATCGTCCGCCCAACCCTAGCGATACCTCTGACCCCGCGACCTTGTGACTCTGGTCGCTAAGTCGCAAAGTCGCATCTCGCTTGTTGGGGTTCCCATGTTTTGGCCAGATTGGCAAGACCAAAAGATGAGACAACATCAAAACCACTTTCAAACCTCAGGATCTAGCCCTCCTGGGTCCAAAGAGGGATCTCTCTATGATATGTCAAAGGTGTATGCCTTTGAAGCTCAGTGTTAAAAATGTTAGGCTAGTTATAAGGCTCGGAGTTTGTTTGTTTGATTGTTTGTTTGGTTGTTGGTTGCCAGGAAAGAAGGGTTCAGTATAAGACAAGGGTGAGCAAAGAGGAGTTAGGCAGAGAAGAGATATTCCAGGGAAAATTCAAGACCATTGGGCAATGGAGTCAGGAAAGGGTTTACTTGCTATTCAATGTGCAGGCTTTCAGTTGGGCTAGTCATCTAAAGCATTGGATCTTAAAAATGATAGTGTGGCATGAAATGATAAGAGAGGAGGAAACAATAAATACTTAGAACACAAAGTTAAAGACCTGAGATCAAAGAGCGACTTTGAACTCTCAATGCTTCAGCCTCCAGCTTGAGGGATCTTAGTAAGGTTCAATTAATTCAAAAGGATCCTAGTGAGATAAAGACAGAGTTCTAGACCTCCCAGTGTTCCCAATTCATTCAATTAAATCCTAACAACAACATTTAAGACTAGATTCATTTAATTCATACATCAGCTAGCAGGAAATGACATCCACTACACTGGTTAAGTTAACTGAAATCAACCCTTAGATAACACATTTAGTAGAAAACATCAAAGGCAAGGAGAGCAAAAACATAGGGTACCTAATAAGGGTAAATCCTATGCCAGATTTCTGATGCGAACCAGTAGAAATGAAATGAAGTGAACTGCAAGTTAAAAACAAATACAGAGATAGAAAAACATCACCGCTGCTTTAGATCAGGATCCAAAGAAATGTGTTTGTCATATTAAAGAGCAACACCAGTCAAGTACAACATTACCAATAGTTAGATATTCAGTCTGAAAACATCTTCCTCAGCCTATCTTACAACTTTACACAGAGACTATGTCTCAAAAGAAACAGCTTGCAATTCTCTGATAACTGATCAACAACCTTTACAATGAGTTTCCTTCATGAATTTATAGCTCGAGTGGAGCAGAGAAGGTAGATGGAAAACTAAATGCAGCATTAAAACTTAGATAAGAAAGGGGGTCGAAGCCCATTCTGTCTCAATTTTTGTGCATTTATCTATGGTACTCTTTGGATGAAAGAGTGGTCTTCGTCAGGCTTCCATTTACTCCAGGTATGTCTCTGATGTACTTGCTGTAACACTCTGGTGAAATAAACAAAAAGGTAGAATAATGATGCTAAGGTCTGCCATATTGTGTAACAAATGCTTCTGATAGCATAGGACTGCTGTCAGGGCTGGAATTTCCTTAGGAACATGGTATAGAATGGAGATAGTATGGGCACTTCGTCCTTTGTGGAAAGGACATACTGCTGATGTGAAACCCTGATAGTATTGTTTTCTGCACGCTAGGCCTTCCATGCGATCCATGGTGTCTTTGAACTGGTACCTTTGCCTTCTAAGTCCTTGAAACAGGCTCAAAAATCTTCTATTACGTGCCTTGAACTCTCTGTTGCTTCAGTACTGTCTTTGTTTACGCAATCTGAGCTTTAATGGTGCCGGAGAGGTTTTGCAGAGTTTTAACTCTGTCCTTTGATGAAATCTATGTTGCAGACACCTTTTCGGATATTTTCCTGTAATATCGGGCTCTAAATTCAGCTTCTTTTGTGCACTGTGCCACTACAATAGTGCATATGAATCATGGCGGTTTTCCACCTGCTAGTTACCCTGCAAAACACGAAAACACGTTAAGAAAACATGCATGGAGAGGGTGGTGCAGATGACTACAAAAATGGCAACATGGCATGGATGAAGACGATGAACGCAGAGGATACTGTGGAGGAACACAGTGGATTAGCAGGAGATGCTTTAGAGGATGGCGAGGTGGAAATTTTAATCTTAAAACATTAAAATTTTGACCTTTGAATAAATTATAAAGGGGATGGACGAAAAAAGTGATGAGAACACGTGGAATGGGTGACGTGGCAGGACCGGTCAACGGCGGGACATGGAGTTAATCTGGACCGTCTGATCTCAGGAGGAGATCGACGGTGGAGAATACATCAGAAGGCGATGGATGGTGGGCCAGGTGTACGGCTTGCCTTGGATTATCCCCCGTGCAACTTCGCAGCGCAATCGCCATTGGATGGGCAGCTCTGGATCAGATGGCGCACGTGCATATCGCGCCAGGCCTTCAACCGAACGATAACGCGCGATGGGGGGGCAGTTTTCAAACAGTGTCAGTGCCACGCATCAAGCAGTGAGTGGAATCACCACGAAATAAGAAATATCGCCAGCCCTCAGAAAGCGGTGTCATAGATACAGGCAGTTTTCGAGCAGGGCGCATTGGCGTGTGGACCACCGAGGCGGGTAAATGAACGGTGGAGATGCGATGAACGGGCGATGAAAAAGTTGGATGATAAATGTTGTGGGGATCATGATGACCATCCGATCTACACAGATCGACGATCTAAAATGCTCCCGATATATAATTGCGGTAAGCGCTTTTATTCCTTGGCGCCTGGCCCTGGCGCTGGGTCATGTGGAGGGAAACGGATATGGGGCTAGGGCTGAAAGGTGCTAAACCCATAGACATGAAAAATACGGCTATTGGCCCATTTTTGATGAAATTCAAGGCTAGGGAAGGGTAACGGTAGAGGAAAAAGGAGTTTTTAGGCCGAACCAAGGGTGTTTGTGAGGCTTAGAAGGGAAGAAGGGTGATTTAAAGGATTTAGGAAGGGAATTGGGAAGGGGTAAGAGGGGAATTTAGACAAAGTGGAAAAGGGTTAAAAAGGGCATTCTGCAGGGATACAAGGGGCAAATGTAGGCCTTTTGGAGAATAATTTTTTTTTTTGCATTCAGTGAGACTTTTTGGATGGATACAGCAGTGGAAATAAATCGCAGGGCAATGGGCATGAAGAGGCTTTCAAGGATGATGTGTCTTCAGGGGAGATGCATTCCTTGAAGGCTCAAAAACAATTTAGCCCCCTGCTTGCTTGTCAAGAAATTTATAGGGGGCTAACATCACTCAAAACTGGATGTTTGCGACCTTGTGACTCATCGACCCAGTGACCTTGTGACATTGTCGCAGGGTTGCTCTCTTTTGAAGTTTAAACCTCTGCGACCCAACAACCCAAGAAATAGGTCGCCAAGTCGCAGATTCACCCTTTCCTGGATCTCAGTTGGGAAGAGTTAAAATCAGCACTAGGCATTTATTAATATGGCATATGTCTTATCCTGGGACTGTTTTATGAACATGCCAGGGAACCTCGAAGCAGAGTTAGAGTGCGTCTCCATCTCTTTAGCCTCAAGTGACATGGGGCCTCCGGCAGTTCGCAAGAAAAACAAGATCCCAGAGATAGCGATCACAGAAAGTGAAATACCAATGTCTCCTCCCCTGATCTATGGGGACACCACATGTACATTTAGCAAAGGAGAAAGCATGAGTTGGTATCAAGTATACCAAGAGTTCGCACAACCAGAATTTCCAGAGGACCTCCCCAACCGACCAGTATATGTGCAAGTTAAGAGGTCGAAGCTTCACTACGCAGGGGCCCACCCAGCTATATTCCCATGTGCGGAAATTATTAAATGGATCATACAGAAGATCGACCCCAGGAAGTGGGTGATTCAGGATTACGAGGGAAAGGCTTTTGCAAATCTAAAAGGCCAGGATGCAGAGTATTATTACGCACTTCCAAAATGGGAACAGACGTTCACAGAGGAATGGGCCGCCATCCATGCGATTCCCATAGCAGACACCCTAAGAGGATGGTGGGAAGAACCTGAGAAATTCAAAATCAAGAAGGATCGGGAGTACCAAGTGGCAGGCCTCAGAAAGGTCTACAAGTTGGTGGAAGCTATGCTTTGTATAATGTATGGTCGTCCCGATGCCACCACGTTCAGTGGTTCTTAGGTATCCCTGATGCACTTAATCACTATATATGGCACCCGTTTCAATTGGGCCAACTTACTAATAGCGGCCCTCAAAACAAACATATCTATAGCACTAGCACCAGAGGGGGGATACTCGTTCGAATTTTACATGGCCTCCTATCTATTAGATGCAGTTTGTTCCAGGTGCTACTTTGAGGGATGGGCTCACAATTGGGATCAGGGGTGTTATCACTATAAAAAAATTTCCAAACTTGGACAGTTTGCTTTGTTCATAGTCATAATTTTTAGATAGATGTGAAGTCATGTTAAGGTTTTAGGGTTCAAGTAATAGGGTAAGAGTCTCATTTACATTCACAAAAGAAAGTCGAACAATCTTATTTCTTACCTTGACAGTCTCATATCATGTTTAGAGAGTCAAATTTTAAACCATTTGGAAAAAAAAATTATTAAGCCATGAAACCATGTTTTCGTAGCGCAGACAGTGTTAAAAAATTCTTTTGCGCTATGAAAACGCTGCTCATTTCGTAGCACAAAACCTTGAAATTTCATGCAGCGCGCTATGGAATCGGGGATTCGTAGCATGTATTTTCAGTTATCAAATCCACCAGAATTCCGTTAATCATTCATGATTAGGTGTCAGCCACGAGTCTTTTCTCACACATGCAACCATTCATAGCTATCATAACATTCGTTTGACATCATTTTTCTTATGTCATTTTAAAATTTGAAAGGGGTTGGTTTTGGTTTTATTGTCTCATGCAAGAAACACATGATGCATACCCCCTTCTAAATGGTAAGCTCATGGTAAGTAGAAACCAAAGCTTCTCTTTAATTCATCAATTGAGGCAGTGTCTCTAATCAAGCGACGCAGTTTACTCTGAAATCAAGTGAGGTTGTTGGTTACAGGTTTTCAAAAAGCACACAGTAATTCCAAGGAAAGGCTGATAGAGGAAAGAAAGAATCACATGTTAGGCCACTGTTTAAGGACTGAGCTTGAAAGCATAGAGGCTCTGACAAAAGACAAATCAGTTGAGGAGGCCTTCAAGAAGGCAGGATGTTGGAAGTTCTGTGAAAAATTACAGGGAGGTCATAATCAAGTGACAAAAGAGTTTTCTCTTCACCTCACAGGTTCGAATACAAAGGCTGGTTTCTTGAACTTGACAAATTCCCCTAAAATTATATCATCAGTGGCAGAGATTCCAAGGGGAGAAGAAATATGGTTCAAAAATTTCAGGTTTGAGATGGAAGCTTGTAAAACATTTCTGAAGCCAGGGTTTGAAGAGACAAATTTAACTAAAGCAGTGCCAAGAAGCTACATCAAGAACACCTATGCCAATCTTCTCTACAACATTCAAAGGTACTTCACCTATGAGGGAAGATACCATAAAGTGTATTCTTATCATTTCAAACCCTTATTGCATTTTACTGGAATGATTTTTTTGGATTTGCCTTTCTTCTTGTTTCAAAGTTTAGCTAAGATGGCAGATAAAGTGCGAATGAAAGCTCAATACTGTGAAAATTCACTTTTCCATCATGGTCTAGTTAAATTGATAGTTTTGCATGAACTTCAGAGGATAAATAGAGAATGGTCTATATTTTTGTTTTTGTGTGGATTTGGGGTGGAAACACAAGGAGCAGGTATTAGCCCTAGGGCCAAAGAAAAATCATCATCAGAAACCAGTGGCCCTGCAGAGACAAGATCAAAAAGATTTGTCAAGTTAAAGCCTAGAAAGCAAGTGAAAGAGCTAGAGATTAAAACATCAGTGATTATTCAAGAAACCCCTCAACCTGCACAAAAGAGGACAACTAAAGTTAAGGAAACAGTACAGGAACAGTCAACTAGCAAATCAGCCCAGAAAAGATTGATTAGAAGTCAAATAGCAAAGGAAAAGGGCAAAACAGTGGTTTCAGAAGAAGATTCAGGTTTAAAGGGTAGTTTGAATGATATTTTACAGGCTATTGATATTGAGGAAACTCCTCTAATTCAAGCATATTTTATAAGATCGGATGAAGGGAAATCTAAGAAGATCAAATCTTCCAAAAGACTGGATTTTGATGATGAAATTTCAGAGTTTGTGTTCAAGCCCAGAAGGCCTCTAACTAGGAAATCAAAAAGGTTGCAAGGGCTAGATATGGAGTTAGATAAATTCGGGGAAGTTTCAAATGTTCATGAGGAGCCCATAGACCTCTCATCACCAATGCCTAAAAGAGACAGAAACAGAGTTTTCAACACTCAAAGAGAAAAGAGCAGTTATGAAGGAATTAAAGAAAAATTGAGACTAGCTAATCTTGAAATTGCTAAGCTTAGGAAGAAAGCAAGAAAACATGTTGTTAAGAAGATAAACTTCAACAGAATTAAGGCTCTGTGGGAGCTTGAAAGATTTTCAAAACCTGAAACAGTCAGCAGTGAAGCTCAATATTTTACCTGGACTCTTCCTGCAATCAAAGAGGCTAAATTTGTGAGAAGGATAAATGTTAATTTAAGGCTACTAACAGAAGGTTGAAGAGGCAGATTGAAGATCTTGAAATTCAATTGATAAAGTCTTTAAGGTCAGCTACAGCAGAGATAGAACAAGAGCAGTAAGTGACAAATTCTTAATACAGTTTTGTTTTTAGAAAAGAAATCACTTTTTGAGGACTTTGCAAAGTTGCCTTATTTTGATGGTTAAGGTTTATTAACATCAAGGAAATCATTAAAAGGTGAAAATGCTCTTAAAATCAGAAGATTGTGAAAAAACTGTGTAAAATGGGCATACACAGCAGTTTCGTAGCGCGCTACGAAACTGCTGTGGGTGCATTTTTGAACATTTTTATAAGGGTTTTGAGAGGTAAAAAAGCTTCATTTCCGAATTTTGTTGCTGCTGGTGGTTGGAAATGGTTCACAAATGAAAGTCCAAGTCTCAAGGAAAAAGAAAAAGGATGGTTGAGAGTGGTTTGCAAAGATACAAATTCTGCACTACGAAAATAGTTGCTCATTTCGTAGCGCAGCCATACCATCTCTCCTTTTACTTTTTCAAAGGCTTAGTTTTTGTACAGGTGGAAAGGCATGGTTCCATGGAAGTGATAATACATGTCACTTATCTTAAAAGGTCCATATTGCCAGCAAAAAGGATTCGAAGATCATCAAAGAAGGAAAAGGATAAATTTTAGGAAACATGTCCCCTGTTCTGTAGGGCAAGTAAGACATGAACCAGCATGATAGCATAACAAGATTGGAGGCATCATCAAATTCGAAGATATGGAGGAACAGCTGTCAGAGATATCATTTAAGTTCTAGATAAGGTTGTTTAGACATAATAAGGAGTTTTACTCCTATTTTTATTAGGACTTCTAGAAGAGACAGTTAATTGTCAGATGTAATTAATAGTCAGTTTTAGGAGAAAATAGGTGTCAATTTAAGATAGAATTTGAATTCCTCTGAAGATGGATCATAGAATCCAAGGTTGTAAAGACTCTATATGTAGCATGAGGTCGAATTCCTTAAGGTTGGAAAATTTTCATTAACAAGCAAACTATTTCACTATAGCAAACTGTGTGTTGTTATCATAATACACATATTGGCTTACTACTCAGGATTCAGAAATATTTTTTGATGTTTGATCTTCCTATGGCTTTCTTTATCTACCTATTTGCAGTGGTATAAACATATGTTACTTAGAATTCATTGGAAAATGCTCTAACTTCTTGCATATGTTTGTAAACTATTTTTTGTTCACTCTGTTACTGTTTTGCTGATACATCTAAAAACTCTGAAATGCCCTAACTTCCATGTTAAGAAAATTTTGATGTTTTGTTGAAACATACCTTGACTCAATAGCCCAATAGATGTTTTTTTATCAGTAATTCAACCAATTATACACTTTTATCCAATTTATTCCTAGAGTTAGCCATCTAATCCTTAATTAAAAATCTTAAACCTACTAAGAGAGTCCTCTCAGGTTAAGGAGGCTAAGCCTCAACTAAAAGTCTGGTCTGAAATAGTTGCACTGAGGTAGCCTGATCAGCAGCCTATCAGGGTCCTATTTTGGTGATAACAAGTAGCGAGCATGCCCAATTCACAAGGAGTTGCAGGTATTCTAGGACTCTAAATACAAGTAGGATATAGAGTCAATCGCACACAGTTTCATCCCTGCACTCTACGGGAAATTGTTCGGTCAGGATACACCATGCATGTCCTGGCGAGCCATGGAAATGTTAGTCAAGGTATCACATTGGTTTCCATTTGCAGAAGGCACCTTTATCCGAGTCTTTGGTTCATTCAAGACTCCCCATGCTCTGCCCCGATTCGTCACTAACAAGATGCTACTTCAAGAAGTATGTTATCATATGACTTTCGGCTTCTCAAAGGTCCTTACTTAAGGTAAGAAAAAGGCGTGGCCCACATTGCCGCTCACCATTGGTGCTTATACAGTCAAGGATTTCAGGGAGGTGGAGGCGGAAGCTGAACAAATCAAAGGATTCTACCTGGGGCCTTTGGATCACCGGACATACGATCCTGAGAGGATAGTCCCTGACCACTGCAAACGGGCCAAGTTCAAATGGAGCTACCAACATACTGAACACCCATCTGAGGATGCGAAAAGAAACTGGTATAACAAGGATAGGGAACTCGCCCTGGGAGCATGGACCGATTAGGAGGATCAAGATGACCATACTCTAGAGGAGAGAATCCGCGAGTTGGGAAGCACCTCATCTTCCTAGGCCAAGAAGCCACAAACTAATGCAGGCCACAGCTCTTCTGCCCAACAGAAATAAAAAGAAGCAGAAGCTCAGCAAGAAGTTGAAAAGAAGGTGAAAGAGGATGAAGTTAAGCGTAAGAAAAACCTGAAGGCAGAACGGAGAAAGAACAGACGGAGGATGCCGGGAAAAGGAAGGAAGAGCAGGAAGCGAAAGCAGAAGCTAAACAGCAGCTCTAGAAAGAATTAGATCAAGTGGAGGCCAAACGCAAAAGGAAGGAAGAGCAAGAAACAAAGGCAGAAGCTAAACGGAAAAGGAAGGAAGAAGAGGAAACAAGAGTAGAAGCTGAACGAAGAAGGAACGAAGAAGAGGAAACAAAATCAGAAGCGGAGCGCAGGCAAAAGGCAGAACAGGATAAGGTAGAGGCGGAGCGGCTATTGAAAGAGGAAGAAGAACAAAAGAGAAAAGAGGAAGAGGATCAAAGATCAAAAGACGCCAAGACACCTCCTCCAGTAATAGGAGTATAGACCGAGTTACCGCTCATCGAAGTACCTGTAATTAACACACGTTTTGCACTCTCAGAGCCAGGCACCTCTGAAGGACAGGAGGAGGAGGTGTTCAATCTGACAAGACTCACTTATGATCAGTTCACCTTCAAAATCTGGTAGGAAAAGAGGAGATGCCTAGCACGGAACCCTGCCATGCCATTCACAGCCACGACAGAAAAGGATATAGTCCTAGACACTAGGACCAACCCAGTGATGATAGCATCAGCCGGCATTGCTTTTTCCGCAGCCACAGAAGAAAATGTGAGCCGCATGAGTAGGGAAATCCTCATCCTACAAAATAGATTACAGGACTCTAAACAAAGGGAAGCTAGGTCGGAGTAAGAAAAGAGAGCACTAAGGGAAGAAATCCAATAGCTCCAGGGCAAAAACACTCTTATTAACGAAGTACCGCTTACCGTCCAGAGAGAGTTGGTGATGATGGAAGCCACCATGAGGCAGGTTTACGGGGAGATGTTCACCATAAAGCAAACAGTCGCACCTCTACTAAGAGCCCAAGTGGAAACAAAGAAGAAAAACAAGCAACTGAAAGAGGCCTCCACCGCCTTGGATAGAATGATAGAATGGACAAGCAGATATCCACAGGCTCTGGAAACCTTGCCCAAGAAAGATTGGATTCACACTCAGAATGACAAGGTCCAAATTCGCATGAAGGTGAAATCCAAGAAGAAATTATTTAAAGATCTAGAGAAGGTGATGACCACATATGAGCATTTGATCAGTGGCATTGACTCGATGGATGAACTACACCATATTCCTTCTCTAGGTGCACTAAGCGAGGAAAAGACATGGGGACAGGTAGATCAAGAGATTCAGGCATTTCTACAGCCTATCAGACAAGATGCCACTACCCCTGATCTTCCCGCATCACAGGAGAACTTGGTTAAGTTTGTCGTAACGCCAGTTTGATTTACACCGAACTGGCTTCCTTATCTAACCAGGTCACAATCAAGAGAGAAACTCTGATTCCGAATGCCTTAGAATTCCTGCACATGTTAAGGGAAGATACTCCTCTGATCTCCCCAGTTGCTGCAGATTATCGTGCATGGTATAATTTCCTCAAAGAGCAACAAGTTGATGTTCCTGATCTCGCAATCACACACACGCTCCCATGATCAAATTGCAAGGCACAGTCTTCAGGAGGGGTCGTAGGTCGCACATTCCACGATCAGGTCGCAGGTCACATCTTCCATTCAGGTCACAAGGCAGCCCAACAGGCAGGAAGGTGAAGATTTAGGGCCCCCAAGGGTCAATTTTGTCTTATATATACCCTCTTCGGGGACTTGTAAAGGACCTTTTTTTTTACTCCAAAGGAGAGAAGAGAGCTGTAAAGCAATAAAAAGCCTATTATGAATGAATACAAGCATTTGTTTTAAATCCACTATTGGATCTGATGAGAATCAATGTGTCAATACTATGAGTATATCTTCGTATATGTCTGATATCTTGTGATTAATTGATCTGCGTTTTCTGATTATACTCTTTATGCATTTCAGCTTACTGCATGTGTATATGATGGTATGTTATTTACATAGGAGATGTTTGTAACTTTATTATTGACATCTATCTCATTCACGAAACGCCCAAGTACGTATAAGTTGTACTTACCAGGCAGAAATGTTTCTTCTATGGTTTGAACAATCTTACGAACACGACCTTAATGATATGTTGCTAAAAGCATCTCCTTCAGTTGCGTGTTTTCCTTTATATCTTGTTATTTGTAGTGTTTATGCTCATTGACAATCATCGATACTTCTCTTGTATCATTCGATAATTGTATACCTATAACTCTGCAGGGCTCATTTGTATCCAGGAGAAGGAGTATTCAGTTGTAGCTGGACCCACACCCCCGAACGGGATCCCTATCACAAATGGTTCAGAGTCTAATTGGGACTTTCTACCGGGGAGATCCCCTACTGTTGGCCGGACAAATTCCAAAATCAACAACCCTGACTACTACAATGAATAAAATTATGGGTACTACCCGAATCAATCAACACTATTACCTTTTTCTTCTTGATATGTCCTTCTATCTTGAGAGTTTGAGTGGTAATTCCTGCAAATGCATTACAAGATATGGTCAGACTCATTTCTTCTTTCTCTAGGGTTGGTTCTTGGTGTATATCCTCTTCTTTTGAAGTTTCTTGTTCATTTTTTTCTTCTTTTTCACAATCTATGTAAAATAATTTCTTCTCAACACACTTATGACTTTTCTTTATGTTCCAATTCTTAGTTAGGCCCCGAGAGGGGGGTGAATTAGTTCAATACATACATGAGCATTTTTCAATTTTTCATCAGCTTATTTATAGCTTACTTTTATAATCAAACTTAGTATATGAACAGTCTTAATATGTTGCAACAAGTATTAAATTAATGTGACATTAAACTTATTATGAGAACAACAAAAATTAAGCAGATTTGATAAATCATCTCAGCACACAGGCAACATAGATAGAGACAACAAATATAAGTGGAAACCCATAAATGGAGAAAACCACATCTTATTATTGTTGTGATGCAAAGGCAAGCTCCAAATCCCTCTCACCACTATTTTTCTGCAGGCACCAACCTACAAGAGGCTCCAACCTCAATTCTGCAAGCTACAACTTGCAAGGAAGCACCAAATCCCTTCAATTTTCCGCAGGCACCAACCTACAGGAGGCTTCAACCTTAGTCAGCTACAACTGACAGCTATCAAACTGCAACTCGATAGGGAAGCTCCAACTTCCTCAATTTATCAAACTGAATGTTTGCTGATTTACTCCAGATATCAGCTCTGTTCTGTGCTTATCTCTTCTTGCTCCTCTCTTTCCTTATCTCTGCCTCAATCTTCTATGCTTTGTTCTCTATCCTTACTCTCTCAACCTCTACGTGCATATCATTGATATTATATATAGAGTTCATCACATGGCTCTTTACACTCTCGAAATTTGGGCGATAGTCATGACTCTTTGGCTTCTATCTTCTCATTCCTTTATCCAATCTCAATTTAAAATTGTAATGATATGTACAAATTTCCATGCTACAGTGGGATTTTTCTTTTCCTTAGGATACTTTTTGCATATGACAATATAAACAAAAATATTTACATTTTCAGTTACACATTTCAATTCCACTCAGCTCCTTTTCTGGACTTTGGCTTTACTAGATTTGTCTTTTCTGCTGTTGTTGAGTGACTGTTCTATATATTTTGGTTCACCTCAGTGTCTATTCATCTGTTCACTATACTTGAGTGCACCAGCTACATATATAACTGCTTTTCAGGTTTTATTCTCAAATACATATGAATCTAGGTGATGTCTGTTCATTACCATCTCTGTTCTCTGGCTACCTGTCTACATTCTCTATTCATATATGAGTTTACACATAATGGTTTGAAACTCACATTACAATTTCAATTCACCTTTTTCCCTGTACCATTTTTCTGCCGCTGTCTCTCGCTCTTTCGTTCTTGCAGGCTCTTGTAATAAACCCAATCTCATTTCATATAGGTTTCGACTTTAGCACAGTATATAAATATATATCGTCATGTATGCATATTCCCTGATTCAAACATTAAAACTATTAATAAACTGTGGCTTTTAGCGCCCAATCATAAGCATTTCGCACTGTATAATTGAATCCTCGTATTCAAAAATCAAAAGACTATAATATTAACGCCTATTCTCCTTTCGGAATCGCCACTTAACCCACGCTAGCCCGCATATTTGTATTCTGATTATTTAATAATCAAAAATTAAACGTTGACCCATACCTTGTTAGACACCTTGCAACTTTATTCATGATCCAACGGTGGATAATTCATCTCCTTTTCAACCTCTGATCCAACGGAAATCGCGCGGTTAACTTGCACAAGGATTAATATTCAATAGTTGTGCGATGGACTGGGCCCCAGTGTTAACGGTCGTCTCCATCCGATGGTTGTTATCGCATCGCGTCGCCTCATTTGATCGGACGAATATCGCTCAGCGAAGATGCGTGAACAATAACGCGCGATGGCGCGCAGTAAGAGCGGTTTTGCAAATTCGCTCAGGGACACGTGTCGCCCGTCCTGTGGAATCGCTCCCAATCTCTTGAATACCACCCACCGTGCAAAGGTGGTGCAATGAAAACCAGAAACCACCTTTACTGTTCACTCTTCGTGGTTCCGTACTTTTGGCTCGGGGTTCCTCTCCTTCGCTCAAGGTTCTGCTTCTTTTATACGTTGACCCTTGGTTCATTGGCATTTTACCACGGTGCTTTCATCTGTTAAGATGCATAGCTCCATTCACACTGCGCATTTAACTATGGTTCCACCTTCAGAGTTTTGCTGCGTTTATGGGTTACACTAACCATGATTTCACCAAATTTCTCATAATGTGTGTCTAACGCACCTGCACAGTTAACTAAACAGTTCCTCGGTTTTTCAACTGTGGAATGGAAATTTCTGGGTTTGAATTGAGTTGTTGCTTTGAGAGCATCGATGCTTCGAAACTCACACTTCCAAACAAATATTCAACCCTAATATGCACTCAAATATTTCTTATATACATGTATAGAATCTCTATTAACCCTTGGGATTTCTACCCCAAAAAAAAAGATTCAAATTTTTCGTTACTGCACCCCCAACCAATTCTCAACCTCGATCTCATTTCGCAGGTTATGCACAACAGATTTTATAACTAAACCCTTCTTCTAAGTACTGTGTATGGGACAGCATTATACATACCCCAAAATCATAAACTTAGAAAAATACAAGGATACACATATGCAATTAAGTCATTAATGCATAGATAGTTACATATCATAGCTCTTTCACATAGAATTCTTGTATCAACAATATCCATATAATACTGAAACCAATCCTTCTACATACACAACTTAATTTACTTACACAACTGCCTCTGCTTCATGTTTGTTACTTTGCTTCATTGTTGGTTCAGGTACTCCTCCTTTTCCATTCCCTTTTCCATCAATGACAATATTTCCAACAGTCTCCCCCTTTGGCATTGAAGGAAATACTCTTCCTCTGTTTGCCTTATAGAAGCCCCTTTTTGCTTTTCCTCCCCCTTTGACATCAATGGCAAAGGGTTGCTCATTTCCTAGTTTGCTTTCTGCATTTCCTCTCTCTGAGATCTTCTGACTTTGTACCCTGCTACTCCAAACTTTGGATTAAATCTAAAATTCTGACCCTTTAGCCTTTTCTTTAACTCTTTTATGCTAGGTGTATTCTTTCCATAATCCTTTGACCCTGAGGACTTGTTTCATGCTTTCCTTGCTCGCTGATCTCTCCCTGGAATGATATTTTCATTTCTATTCTCCCCCTGAAATTGTGCTTTCTCTTTATATCAGAGAGTAGCATTTACAAATACTACCCCTAGTTTATCTCTCAAATATTGAAATGGTTCTCTAGCAATAGGTTTGGTAAATATATCAGTTGTATGTTCTTTTGTTGGTACATATTCCAGCTTTACTACCTTGTGAGCCACTTGTTCTCGGAGAAAATGATACTTGATTGGGATATGTTTAGTTTTTGAGTGAAGCACGGGATTTTTTGATATACTTATAGCATTTGTATTATCACATTTGATTGAGATAGGTTCATCAATGCTTACCTTCATGTCTTGGAGGGTTTTCTTCATCCACATGACTTGTGTATAGCATGTTGTTGCTGCTATATATTCTGCTTCTGCTGTAGATAGAGAGATAGATGTTTGTTTCTTGCTTAACCATGCCACCAGACTTTCTCCTTGATAGAATGCACCTCCACTTGTACTTTTCTTGTCATCCACACAACTGGCCCAATCTGCATCTGTGTATGCTGTCAAAGTGAATTTTTTTCCTTTAGGATACCAAAGCCCATACAGTGTTGTTCCTTGTAGATATCTGAATATTCTTTTTACTGCAAGAAGGTGATTTTGTTTAGGTGTTGCTTGATATCTAGCCACTAGTCCTACTGCTAGCATGATATCTGGTCTTGATGTTGTCACATACAGCAAACTTCCTATCATGGATCTGTAGAGTTTTTGATCTATATCAACAGATCCATCATCAGCACACAGCTTGCATCCCGTGATCATGGGAGTTGATATAGGTTTGCAGTCCTCCATTTTGAATTTTTTCAACATTTCTTTTAAGTATTTTTCGTGTGAGATGAATGTACCTGTGTTCTTTTGCTAAATTTGAAGTCCTAAGTAGAAACTAAGTTCTCCAATCATGGACATCTCAAACTCTGATTTCATCTCCTCAGCAAACCCTTTTGCCAGTTCATCTATGTTTCTTCCAAACATAATGTCATCAACATACACTACAATAATCAGGAGTTCATTTTCATGGGCTTTTATGTATAGATTGTTGTCTACTCTGCCTCTCTTAAAGCCTTGTTTTTGCAAATACTTATCCAGTCTTGAGTACCAAGCACGAGGAGCCTGTTTCAGTCCATATAGAGCCTTCTTCAGTCTGCACACATAGTCTTATTTGTCTGTTAAAGTGAAACCTTCTGGTTGTTCAATGTAGACTTATTCTTCTAGATCTCCATTCAGAAATGCAGATTTCACATCCATTTGATATACCTTGAAGTCTTGGTGGCATGCAAAGGCCAAAAACATTCTGATGGCTTCCATTCTGGCTACAGGAGCAAATGTTCAATCATAATCAAGTCCTTCGATTTGTGAGTATCCTTTGCAAACTAGTCTGGCTTTATTCCTGATTACATGTCCTTGCTCATTCATTTTATTCTTGAATACCCATTTTGAGCCAATGATATTTTTCTCAATTGGTCTAGGAACTAGTTCCCAGGTATTGTTCTTCTCAATTTGGTCCAATTCTTCATTCATTGCCTTTACCCAATACTTTCCTTGCAGGCTTCTTCAAATATCTTTGGCTCTATCTATGATAACATGGCTATGTATACCTCTTCTGTTTGTTCTGTTAGCTGCCTTCTTGTCTGGACCCCTGCTTTCTTGTCTCCTGTGATCTGATCTTCAGGATGATTCTTCTGAGTGTATCTTGAGGGGGCTTTCGAGCTCAGCTCTGCATCTTCTGTTGTCTTGCTTGTTTCATCATCATTTTGGTTTTCTTCTTCATGGTTGTCTGATGGACTGCAGCAGTCTGTATCTCTTGTATTGTTTGGAAGTTCTTCATCAAATCTCACATCAATACTTTCAACTATTTTCCGAAGAGTCTTGTTGTAGCACCTGTACCCTTTACTTTTGGAAGCATATCCTAGAAAAATCCCTTCATCTGCTCTTGCATCAAATTTCCCAAGATTTTCATCATTATTCTTTATATAACACTTGCTTCCAAAAATTCTAAAATGTTTGATTGAAGTTGGCTTTCCATGCCATAGTTCATAGGGAGTCTTGTCACTGTTTGGCCTTAAGTGAGCTTTATTAAGGATATGCACCGTTGTATGTATTGCTTCTGCCCAGAAGGTTCGAAGAATATTATTCTCTTGCATCATGGCTCCGAAAATTTGTTGAACAGATCTGTTTTGTCTCTCTGCTACTCCATTCTGCTGAGGTGTCCTTGCAATAGTAAATTGTTGTTTTATGCTATAAAAATTTATAGTTTCCCACCCCAATTTTCAGTTTCACCTTATTACTCCAAAATAGTTAAATGCCCTTTCCCATATCCATACATTTAACAAGCTGGAAAATAAATTTTGCTGAAAACACAAATTCTGGAAAAATTACAGAATGCTGGAAAATGCAGAAATAAATATCAGCACACATAAAATAGTCATTCACACATTTTGACACATACATTTTTGGTCAACATGACCCTGGAAAAACCCCCTCCAACTCTTGGGGAAAACCAGTTTGAAAGCTCCTCCTTATTTTTGGAAAATGCTTTTTACGGTGAGAAATATTCAGCAAAAAATCAGCAAACAGACTTTTACAACTTATCTCGTTTTCCGTGCTTAACCACCGCCTCGGAAAATGTGCAAACAACAAAAATCAAAACAGCAATAAATGCTGTACGGCCTCCTCGATTTTTGTGCCAAATTTCAGCCTCAAATGCTGTTGTACGGCCTGCCTAGAAAAACATGCAAGCTGCCACAAAATCTGCTGTACGATTTCTGCCTCGAAATGCGTGCCAAAGGTACAGCCACTTGCTGTACGGCCTCCCTCAAATTTGCTCCTCAAAATCTGTGCAAATCTGCTGTACGCCCTGCTGTACGGCCTTCCTTCCTCAAAAATCGTGCCAAAAATCTGCCTTGTTGTGTGCTAAATCCACTGTACGGTTTTGCTGAAATGCTGCCTTGGAATGCGTGCCAAGCTGCTGTCTCCTTCTCCTCACTGCCCAGAAATCTCCCTTGCTCTCTTGCTCTCCTTCTCTCAATCTGCTCATGAAAGAATGAATGACCTTTTCCTCCTTTTCCTCCTTTAACCTAACCCTAAGTGACTTTTGGGGAATCCCTAAATCCAATGGCCGAGATAGATTGAGATCTAGGGCTGAGATTAAATGCTCATTTAAATCTCACTTTCTATTTTTTAATTCACCCCACTTTAATAAAGACCCACTTAGTCATTTATTTCCAAAGTCACTTTTCCTTTTCTAATTTTACATTGACTTTATTAAAGTCACTTTAAAATTAGACTTTAGTAACTTTATCACTTAAAGTCACTTTTAAATTAGATTTGACTTTATAACTTTATAAAGTCACTTTAGGAGAAAAATTAAATTCTTTTGGACACTTTTCCCTAGGCCAAAGATCAAAGCCTTGGGGAACCACCTGTCCTCCGGTAACCAAATTTCAACACTCCCTCTTACCGAGGAAGGTGTTCCTCACCACACCCATCTTGTCTCTGAAGTAGACATGCTTGCCCCGTGGTAAGGCTTTGGTAAGAATATATGCAACCTGCTCATCAGTGGGAATATACTCAAGCTTCACAGCTCCTTTCTGAACATAGTCTCTGATGAAATGATATTTGATCCCGATATGCTTTGACCTGTCATGAAATACTGGATTCTCCGTTAGTTTAATGCAACTCTGATTATCACAGTAAATCACTGAAGGTCTCAACGGTTGACCAAATAAGCCAAACAACATCTTGCGAAGCCAGATGGCCTCACAACTAGCTAGACTGGCTGCCATATACTCTACTTCCGCTGAACTCAATGCTAATGACTGCTGCTTCCGGTTGAACCATGACACCACTGCCGAACCCAACCCAAAACAGCACCCTGAAGTGCTCTTCCTATCAGAAGCACAACTTGCCCAATCAGAATCAGTGTAACCTGCCAATCTCACTCCATCCCCCTGCCTGTAGTCCACACCATAATCCACTGTCCCCTGCAAGTACCACAAAATGTGTTTTGCAGCCACCCAGTGAACCTTCCTAGGCTCACACATAAACTGACTCATCGTGTTGACTGCAAAACAAATATCTGGTCTAGTGTTGACCAAATACATCAAGGAACCAATCAGCTGCCTGTACAATGTGGGATCCACCAACTCGGAATCCAAAGCATGAAGCTTCTTCCAGTTGGTGATCATCGGTGTCGACATGGGTCTACAATCCTCCATGTGGAATCTGCCAAGGATGTCCACAATATACTTCCCCTGTCCCGGGAAGAAATGCCCCTCCTCCTGCCACACCTCCAAACCCAAAAAGTAATGCATCAAGCCGATGTCCTTCATCTCAAACTCCGCCGCAAGATCTCTCTTGCAGTGCTTTATGAGTCTCTCTGCACCTGTAATGACTAAGTCATCCACATACAACACCAGAATGAGAAGCTCCTCACCTATCACAATATAGTAAAGGTTCGGATCTGCCTCACTCTTTGTGAAACCCATCTTCTGCAAGTAAGTATCTATCCTGGAGTACCAAGCTCTGGGAGCTTGCTTCAGGCCATAAAGGGCCTTCTTCAGTCTGCACACATGGGACTCCTTCCCATGCACCTCAAAGCCCTGTGGCTGCTCAATGTACACATCCTCCTGTATGAAGCCATTGAGAAATGTGGTCTTCACATCCATCTGGTGGATCTTCCAACCCATCTCTGCTGTTATCGATATAATGGAGCGGATCGAAGTATATCGAGCCACGGGAGCGAAGGTCTCCTCATAATCTACTCCCTCTACCTGGGAGAACCCTCTAGCCACAAATCTCGCTTTGAATTTCTCAATGCTGCCATCTGCAACATGCTTTACCTTGTAAAGCCATCTGGAAGTAACCACGGATTTGCCCTCGGGCCTCGGCACCACCTCCCAAACATCATTCTTCATGATAGAAGAATACTCCTCCTGCATGGCCTCTCTCCAGACCTGCTGGCTAGCTGCCTCCTCATAGCTAGAAGGCTCGGAGTCAAGGATGCTGGTAGCCATTGCCATATAGCTACAAAACCTCTCAGGTGGTCTGCTCTCTCTGACCGGCCTCTTAGGCTCAGCAATAGATGTGGCATCTCTCAAGGTGTCCTGAAGCCACTTGGGCTTCCTCTTCCCTGAGCACACTTCTCCCGTTGGAGAATAAAACTCCTCCTCCTCAACATCAGGAGCCTGAACTCCTGACTGTCTGTCTGCTGTCCTCCTGCCTGCACCTGAACCTGTAGATGCTGAGGTACCGTGTGAACTGTCCATCAGTGGACTCCCCAGTGAACTGCTCTGTGGACTGCTCTGCATGCTGCCCGTAGCACCACCTCTCTGACTCGGTGAGCCACTCCCCACTGACGGACCTGACATCGTCATAGATGTACCTCTGGATCCTCCTGATCCCTGCCTACTGGATCCCTGTGACTGACTCAACTGCTGCTGAGGGTCTGGCTGATCCAGATACTCTAACTCCCGTGACCTCCTAAAGGCCCTGTCCTCCTCGAACTTCACATCCCGTCTGACAACAACTTTCCTCTGCGCAGGAATGTAAATCCGAAAGGCCTTGGAGGTCTCACTGTAGCCCACAAAGATACCCTTCTCTGCGGTGGGCTCTAGATTGGTCCTCTTCTCCTTGGGTATGTAGGAGTATGTCATGCACCCAAAGATACGAAGATGACCCATATCAGGCTTCTTCCCAGAAAAAGCCTCCTCCGGAGTCATGTGCCCCAAGGCACGATGCGGACTCCTGTTCTGCAAGTAAACAGCTGTGTTGCAGGCCTCTGCCCACAAAAACAATGGCAACCCCCGATCATGTAACATGGCTTTGGCAGCCCCTCCGATGGATCTGTTCTTCCTCTCCGCAACCCCGTTCTGCTGGGGGTTGTAAGGAACAGTGAGCTCCCTCCTAATGCCTCGCCTGACCAGTGTCAGCTCTCCAAGGTGCCTCTATCATTGTCCGACCTCGGGACTTGATCTTCAGAACCTGTCTGTGTCTCCTGAGAGCTCTAAACTCTTGAAACCGCTTGAAGACCTCACTCTTGGTCTTCAAGAAATAAATCCAAGTCCTCCTGGAGTGATCATCAATGAATAATACATAATACTCATATCCACTCAAGGAAACATGAGACATCTGACCGCTCACATCGGAATGAATCAAATCAAGTATCCCAATCGCTCTGTTGTCACTGCTGGGAAAAAGGGATTTGGCAAACTTGCCCATCGCACATCCTTTGCAAGTATCAAAGTGATCAGTACTGAAATCTGGCACACCTATAGTGATCTCCCGCTATGTCCTCAGGGCCCCATGATACATGTGCCCCATCCTGTGGTGACAAATCTCACACAGCTCAGAACTGCTAGCTCTACTGTCAGTACTATTGCTCAATGCCAAAAGGGGCTAAAATGCAAACTTGTACAGCTTTGCATGGCGTACTCCTATCACTCTAGCTGAATTAGCTGGAGCGCCCCTGGGATATATCAGCACCTGTCCTCTCCTGAACAATATCTCATATCCTCTGTCCTCCAAAGCTGAGACGGATATGAGGTTCTTCCTCATCCCTGGCACATATAAAACATCGGACACTTTCAAGGGAGGTTTAGACTCCCTACGAAATGTCAATGTTCCACACCGACTGCTTTGGTTGTAGTATATTGGAAATTTTCACCTCTATCTGTTCACTCTCACGAAGCTCTAAGAAGTACTCACGGACTCCTGTCATGTGGCGTAGAAGCCCCTTTATCCACTTACTAGATACTAGAAAGATACTCCCGCTAATCGAGGAAATGCATCTCCTACGAACTTTGGTGGCAGGTACTCATGCACTAGAAGACTCCACCACCCATGATGAACCCAAACTCCGTCAAAGCTATCCGAAAGTCCTCAACCTCTCTTGAGCTGCCATGCTACGGTTCTTCCCCTTCTTCTTCTTCTTCTCGAGACACACAAGTTGCATAGTGTCCCATCTTCGAACAATTCCAACACTTCACCTTGGAATAGTCCTTCTGTGTGTTATCTGTTTACCTTTACCTTTGCCTTTGTCCCCACCACCACTTGTGGAAGCATACTTCTTGCCTTTGCCTCTCTTGCCTCCGGCCAACAATGCTACATCCTCATCCTGCTCAACTGACTTGGCTGCCCCAAGCTGACTCTTCCTGATCTCTGTCTGAATGCAATCATCCCAAAACCTCTCCCGTGTGGGAAGGGTCTCATGTGCACAAACCCCATCAACAAAATTCATCCATGAACGGGGGAGGCCATTCACTGCAATCCGCACCAACTCAGTGGGTGGAATGGCCTCTCCAATCGCCGCCAACTCATCTCTCACATTAGTAATCTTTGTGAGATATCCAGCTGCACTATCATTACCCATCTTAATGGTCTTCATCTTTCCTTCAGGACCATTTTTCGGTTCTCATTGGTACTCTGGTAGAGATTGGACAATGTTGTCCACATCTCATGAACATTTCTCTTTCCTCTCACATGAGGAATGCAATGGTCTTTGATTCCATCTAGAATCAGTCTCTTACCCTTGTTGTTCTTTTTATTATATTCTTCCAACTGAGTAGCATCAGTAGGCACATTTACAGGGTTATGTGCGGTATGCACCATAATGTCCCAGACTTCTGCCTCCTCAAAGATACTTTGCATTCTCTCCTTCCAAATGTTGTAATTGGAATTCCCATCCAACCTATCCTCCACCCTCAGTCCCAAAGACATCCTGCTGTCCTAAAACTAAAAAATAGCACTGTTGTGGTAAAGATAAAACTATTGTTTGTGAAAAATCAGCTTGCTGGAATTTTCTGAGTGAAAAATCAGCAGGCTGTAATTTTCCTCCTTGCTGTCCCAAACTGCTCTTTCAGCACTCAAGCTCTGATACCATGTAGAAATTTATAGTTTCCCTACCGGTTTTTCAGTTTCACACCTTATTACTCTAAAATAGTTAAATGCCCTTTCCCATATCCATACATTTAACATCTTTGAAAATAAATTTTCTTTGAAAACACAAATTACGGAAAGATTACGAATCTTTGGAAAATGCGAAAATAAATACCAGCCACATAGCAAGCAGTCATTTTCCCCACCATTTGACACTGATATTTTTGGTCAAGGTGACCCTGGAAAAACCCCCTACAACTCTTGGGGAAAACCAGTTTGAAAGCTCCTTCTTATTTCTGGAAAATGCTTTTTACAATGAGAGAAATATTCAGTGAAAAATCAGCAAATAGCGAAAATCAAAACAGCAATAAATGTTGTACGGCCTCCTCGATTTTTGTGCCAAATTTCAGCCTTATTGTTGGCACTGGCTTTGCTAACAGTCTTCTTAAAGGCTACCACAAAATCGTGCGTACGATTGCACGCCTCGAAATGTGTGCAAAGGTACGGCCACTTGTTGTGCGGCCTCCCTCAAATTTTGCTCCTGAAATGTCTGCCAAATACAACACATGCGGCCTTCCTTCCTCAAAAATCGTGCCAAAAATGCAAGGCTCCTTCATCACCTAAATCGTGTACGAGTCTTGTTTGAAATGTTTGCCTTGGAATGTGTGCCAGTGCGCTATGGTCGATTCACTTTGCCCAGGAAATCTCCCTTGCTCTCTTGCTCTCCTTCTCTAATCCTCTCTTGAAGAATGAATGACCTTTTCCTCTTTTTCCTCCTTTAACCTAACCGTAGAAAGTGACTTTTGGGGAACGAATCCCTAAATCAATAGGTGAGATAGATTGAGATCTAGAAATTTTGAGATTAAATGCTCATTTAAATGTCACTTTCTATTTTTTAATTCACCCCACTTTAATAAAGACCCACTTAGTCATTTATTTCCAAAATCACTTTTCCTTTCTAATTTTACATTTACTTTATTAAAGTCACTTGAAAATTAGACTTTAGTAAATTTATCACTTAAAGTCACTTTTAAATTAGATTTGACTTTATAAAAATTATAAATTCACTTTAGGAAAAAAATTAAATTCTTTTGAACACGTTTCCCTAGGCCAAAGATCAAAGCCTTAGGGAACCACCTGTCCTCCGGTAACCAAATTTCAACATATGCCATATTCGTTGCACAGATCTGCAAAGTCATAATCTGTGAATTCACCTCCTCTGTCCAATCTAATGCATTTTAGCTTGCATCCCATCTGATTTTCTGCTAATGCTTTGAATATTTTGAATTTGTCCAGAGCTTCCGATTTATTCTTGAGAACACCAACCCATGTCATCTTGGAGAAATCATCTATTATCAGCATAAAGTAGGATTCTCCACTTGGTGTTTTAGTTCTTGCAGGTCCACACAGATCCATGTGCACAAGCTGGGGTGGTTTTCTTGTTGATAACTCATATTTGGCCTTAAAGGATGTGCGAGTCTATTTACCCAATTGACAACATTTGCATATGGTATTAGAAGGCCTTTTTATTTCTGGCATGTCTCTGACCGCTTTCTTCTTGCTCAGTCTGATGATATGATCGGGAAATTTAGTGTTAATCTCCTATGCCATAACCATGACTCCTCAAGTTTGCTAAGATGGCATGCTTCATCTTCCTCTTTCACGATGTAAACATTTTTCTCTGTTTGAACACCTTTGAGCAGAGTCTTACCTGTGGTGCTTGATCTGACTTCATAGTCTTGTGCTCTCAAAAGAACTTCACAGCCTTTATCACACATTTGACTGACACTCAGTAAATTTTCTTTCACCCCATCTACCAATAGTACATCTTGGGCCTTACCTCTGCCATTATCTAAGCTGACTGAGCCCTTTCGCTTGATTTTTCTTGATTTATCATTGCCAAAAGTAACATTACCAGTTTTCTTTTCATCAAAATTTATAATTTTTCTCCTGTCTCTAGTGATATGATTTGAGCAGCCAGTGTCTAGATACCATTGGCTTTTCAGATCTTGAGCAGTTAAAGCTAGGTCACACTTATTCTCCTTCCTTTTCCACTGGAGGCATTCTTTTTTTTGGTATCTTTTGTGAGATGATGAATCACATCCTTTCAGAGGAAATTTGGAAGGCATATGTCCAACTTGATTGCATATACAACATTTGATCATAGTTTTTGCAGAATTGTGAGTATGAACAAAATTTCTTTGATTCATAAACCTCCTTTAGGTGTTGAACTTTAATATTTGTCCATACTTTCTACATTCAATAATTTTATGGCCAAATTCCTTACAATAAAAACAATAACCATAGAAATTATTTTCATACCTGATGGAAGGTTGTTTTCTCCATTCCTTTGTTTGAGACAATATCTTCACTGTTTACATCTTCTTCTAGTTTAAATTACTCCTCCTTGCATGAAAATATGCAGCAATGTGTCCCTGCTTGTGGCAGACATAACAAGTGGCATTCTTCATAGGATGAAAGAATCTCCTTTGATGGCTTTCAAATTTGACATACTCAGGGGCATATAAATATTTTCCTGTTGTTTGAGTATTTCTTTCATTCTTTGTTATTAAAGGATTTTTATGGGTTCTGTCTCCTTCCTTACAAGTTTCTTCTTTTGTAGGCACTATTTGAGCTACTTCATCATCCTTCTTTGCTTTTACAAAAATAATCTCTCTGTTTTCCTTTCTTTGTTTTTACTTGATTCTCCTTCATAGCCTATTCTAGTTTTTATCATAGGCGCTCTTTTAGCAACTAGACTTTCATTAAAATTACTAGAGCTTGTTGTTTGAGAAGAGTTTATAACCACTTTTCTTTGAGAATTTTCTAATTTCTTCCTGAGACATACTACTTCTTATTCCAATTTTTCTTGTTCCTGAGTTTTTTCCTTGATTTTCTTAAGTAACGTGTCATCTATCTTCTTGGCTTCTTCAAGCTCTATCTTTAGCTGCGTCAGAACTTCTGAATTCCGTTCTTCTCATACATACTTGAGGAGAATGCCCTTTTCTTTTCTGCATTTTAGCTTGAGTCTATCAATCTCTTCCAGAGCACGTCTTAGCTCCCAATCAAGGTCGACTTCACCTTCTTCTTCTTCTTCATCTTCTAGCAGGAGACATTCAATTTATTCTAGAGCCATCAATAAAAATTCAGAGGTTCCATCTTCACTTGAGAGTTCATCTGGATCTTCAGATGTACTGCTGTCTTGTTGAGCATAGAAGGATTTTCTGCTGAACTTCTTTCCTTTCTGCGAGTTCTTTGATGTATTTTTCTCTGACTCTTGAGCCCGATTCTTACTTTCTTGTGAGGACACTTAGCAGCATAGTGTCCAACTCTTCCACAGTTAAAGCATTTGAAAGGAAGTTTACCTTTGTATTTACCTCAGCCTCTATCCAATTTCTTAACAAAGTTTGCCTCTATCCAATTTCATCCGAGCAAGAGCATATGTCTTCCTCTTCCTCTTTCTTGTTTTCTATTTTAAAGGCTGCCTCCCTTGTACTTGGCTTCTTCTGTGGGAGCCTCATCTCGTATGCTGTTAAATTTCCAAGTAGTTGGTTCATGGTAAAGGTCTCCTAATCAGATGTTTCTTCTATTGCAGACACCTTGGGATTAAACCTGGATGGAAGAGATCTTAGAATCTTTTGCACAATTATACTTTTTGGCATGGTTTCTCCAAGAGCTTTCATATTGTTAAAAATTTCTGTAACTTTTAGGAAGAAACTATCAATGTCTTCATCATCATTCATTTTTATGTTCTCAAACTGGGCTCTATAGACTTGAAGTTTGGCAATCTTTACTTTCTTGTCTCCCTCATGGATGTTCTTCAGAGTATCCCACATTTCTTTGGCAGTGTCTTTGTGCATTACTTTAATAAAATCTGCTTCACACAATCCATTTAAGATGGAATTCATGGCTTTTGCGTTAGCTACAAAATCTTGTTTGGTTTCTTTCTCTGAATCAGTTTCCTTCATATCCTAATTCCACAGCACCCCAAACTTCTATTCTTAGAGACATTATGTATGTCCTCATCCTGATTTTCCAGAAGGCATAATTTGCACCTGTAAAGAAAGGGGCTTTATTGGTTGAGTATCATTCTTTACTAGCCATCCTGAGAACCTAGAATCTCCTTTCAGTTGTTAAACTGGTACAAAGGAACCTACTCTGATACCAATTGTTGAATTCTTAGTTGAACTGAGAGGGGGGGGGTGAATCAGTTCAATACATACATGAGCTTTTTAAATTTTCATCAGCTTATTTACAGCTTACTTTTGTATTCAACCTTAGTATATGAACAGTCTTAATATGTTGCAGCAAGTATTAAATTAATATGACATTAAACTTATTATGAGAACAGTAAACATTAAGCAGATTTGATAAATCATCTCAGCACATAGGCAACACAGATAGAGACAGCAGATATAAGTGGAAACCCATAAAGGGAGAAAACCACATCTTATTATTGTTGTGATGCAAAGGCAAGCTCCAACTCCCTCTCACCACTGTTTTTCTGCAGGCACCAACCTACATGAGGCTCCAACCTCAATTCTGCAAGCTACAACTTGCAAGGAAGCACCAACTCCCTTCAATTTTCTGCAGGCACCAACCTACAGGAGGCTCCAACCTCAGTCAGCTACAACTGACAGTTATCAAGCTACAACTTGATAGGGAAGCTTCAACTTCCTCAATTTATCAAACTGAATGTTTGTTGATTTACCTCAGATACCAGCTCTGTTCTGTAGCATCTCTTTCTGCTCCTCTCTTCCTTATCTTTTCTGCCTTGATCTTCTATACTTTTCATTCTCTATCCTTATCCTCTCACCCACTTGTGCATATCAATGTGATATTATATATAGAGTTCATCACATGACTCTTTACATTCCTCAGGGAATTTGAAGTGAATAGTCCTGACTTTTTGACTTCTGTCTTCTCATTCCTTTATCCAAATCAATTTAAAAATTATAATAATATGTACAAATTTCCATGCTACAGTGGGATTTTTATTTTCCTTAGGATAATTTCCTTTGCATCAAAAACAATATAAACAAAGAAATATTTACATTTTCAGTTACACATTTCAATTCCACTCAGCTCCTTTTCTGGACTTTGGCTTTACTGGATTTGTCTTTTCTGCTGCTGTTGAGTGACTGTTCTATATATTTTGGTTCACCTTTGTGTCCATTCATCTGTTCACTGTATTTGAGTGCACCAGCTACATATATAACTGCTTTTCAGGTTTTATTCTCAAATACATATGAATTTGGTCGATGTATGTTCATTACCATCTCTGTTCTCTAGCTACCTGTCCACATTCTCTTTTCATATATGAGTTTAAACATAATGGTTTGAAACTCACATTATAATTTCAATTCATCTTTTTCCCTGTACCATTTTTCTGCCGCTGTCTCTCGCTCTTTCGTTCTTGCAGGCTCTTGTAATAAACCCAATCTCATTTCATATATGTTTCGACTTTAGCACAGTATATAAATATATATCTTCATGTATGCATATTCCCCGATTCAAACATTAAAACTATTAATAAACCGTGGCTTTTAGCGCCCAATCATAAGCATTTCGAACTGTATAATTGAATCCTCTATCCAATCATAAGCATAACCCACGCTAGCCCGCATATTTGTATTCCGATTATTTAATAATCAACAATTAAATGCTGACCCGTACCTTGTTAGACACCTTGCAACTTTATTCTTGATCCAACGGAAATCATGCGGTTAACTTGCACGAGGATTAATATTCAATAGTTGCGCGATGGACTGGGCCCCAGTGTTAACGGTCGTCTCCATCCAACGGTTGTTATCGCGTCGCGCTGCCTCATTTGATCAGACGGATATCACTCAACGAAGATACGCGAACAATAACGCGCGATGGCGCGCAGTAAGAGCGGTTTTGCAAATTCGCTCGGGGACACGTGTCGCCCGTCCTGTGGAATTGCTCCCAATCTCTTGAATACCACCCACCGTGTAAAGGTGGTGCGATGAAAACCAGAAACCACCTTTACTGTTCACTCTTCATGGTTCCGTCCTTTTGGCTTGGGGTTCCTCTCCTTTGCTCAAGGTTCCGCTTCTTTTATACGTTGACCCTTGGTTCATTGGCATTTTACCATGGTGCTTTCATTTGTTACGATGCATAGCTCCATTCACACTGCGCATTTAACTATGGTTCCGCCTTCTGAGTTCCACCTTCAGAGTTTCGTTGCGTTTATGGGTTACACTAACCGTGATTTCACCAAATTTCTCATAACGTGCGTCTAATGCACCTGCACACAGTTAACTAAACAGTTCCTCGGTTTTTCAACTGTGGAATGGAAATTTCTGGGTTTAAATTGAGTTCTCTGCTTTGAGAGCATCGATGCTTCGAAACTCACACTTCCAATCAAATATTCAACCCTACTATGCACTCAAATATTTCTTATATACATGTATAGAATCTCTATTAACCCTTGGGATTTCTACCCCAAAAAAAAGATTCAAATTTTTCGTTACCGCACCCCAACCAGTTCTCAACCTTGATCTCATTTCGCAGGTTATGCACAACAGAGTTTATAACTAAACCCTTCTTCTAAGTACTGTGTATGGGACAGCATTATACATACCCCAAAATCATAAACTCAGAAAAATACAAGGATACGCATATGCAATTAATTCATTAATGCATAGATAGTTACATATCACAGCTCTTTCACATAGAATTCTTGTATCAACAATATCCATATAATACTAAAACCAATCCTTCTACATACACAACTACCTCTGCTTCATGTCTGTTACTTTGCCTCATTGCTGGTTTAGGTACTCCTCCTTTGCCATCCCCTTTGCCATCAATGACAATATTTCCAACATACTATATTTGTTATCACAATTGTAGCAAAGCCCTTTTTCTATTTTTTCTTCCAATTGTTTTGGTGTCAACCTTATATGTTGTGGAAGTTTAGGAATAGCAACACTTCCATATTTTTAGATGTGAGGAGTAGGTTTCCTTGTCGCCATAATTTTACTTTCATTTTTTCTTGCCAACCTGAATGCCTTCTCCAATGAATCAGGTTCGCAAAGGCGAACCTCATATTGGATGTTATCCTTTAAAGTCCTTATGAAGACATCAATCTTGTGTTCCTCTAGAATATCAATTACCCTTATATTCAATTTTTGGAAGTCCTCAATGTGCTCCACCATTGAACCCTTTTGTTTGAGATTTATCAATTGGCTAAAGAAAGTGTTGTTCTTCGTATCCTCATAATGTACTATCATTTCCTGTGTAAAAATTAACCAAGTGACATTTTTTTACGAGAGCAAAGCCATCGGTACCATAAAAATGTATTTTGTTCTAAATGTAAAGTTGCAATTCGTACCTTTTGTTTTTTTTGCACATTATGGAGATCAAAATATTTTTCCATCTGCAGTATGCACGTTACAAGATCATTGCCATCAAAGTTCCTCATATGGAGCTTTGGAATATGGTGGGTCTTCAATCCAACATTAGATTTTATGAAATCACGATTAACATTTATTTTGTTCTCAGCATGATTTTCCTGTACTACATTTTCGCCATTAGGAATCATTTCTCGTATCAACTTTGTCAAACCTTCATTCAAGTCTTCCAAGTCTGCTTTTAGATCATTCTTCATGTCTTCCATGTTGTCTTTCGTTTTTTCATTTATCTTAGCTTCCATTTCATCCATCTTAGTTTCCATGCCATCCATCTTAGCTTCCATGCCATTCTTCAAAACTTCCACGCCTTTCTTCAAACAATCCATCTTAGCTTCCACACCTTTCTTCAAAACTTCCATTTCATTTTTGTTGCTTTTTGCGAGAGCGAAATTTGGTGCACTTGGTCCTGTAATTTTGATATATCATGTTATACTTCTTCCTCTTCATGAGTCATAGTAGAGCCTTATGAGGGTTTAATAGGTGTTGAATTCTTTTAAGGGGCCATTTTAGAACCCAATATTGATATCTATGCTTCAATATGCCCGAGGAATCCCTTCAAACTGATTTTTCAAACAAGACTAATGCAATTTTAAAAAAACAAATACATACATTTTTCTTGCTTTTAAGGAGCTCGATATTGAAACTGATGTATCTCTGTAATTTCGGATCCCCAAGAATTGATCTTCAGTCATGTAGTAGCCCTATGAGTCTTTTTTCTAATGCCATAGGTCTTACCTGATTTGGATTCTTCAAGGAAAAATTATGCCCAATCTCCCAAAATCACCTAATTATAGACTGGTTCAGTAGAGTGAACTTGTATGGCGTGGCATGTGTCATTGTTTCCTCCTTCGGCTCTGAAATGGATACACATGAAACTACAGTCTGTGTACTTTCAACCACTTACAAAATTCAAATCTGATGCTCAGAGAGAGAGTTATGATGATTTTCCCAAGGTCACCTCTTTGAGATGAAATTTGGGAGCCTGCAAAAACCCTAACTTCTACAGATCATATCTCCGAAAATATTGCGAACCAAGATCTGAATTTTTTACACGACGTTCCTCGGGATTTCCTCGCAAATGGGTTTTTTTTTTAGCTTCTGAACCTTCATAGAAAAAAAACTTATAGTGAAAATTCCACAATGACTTGTTTGAAGCAGTGAAACCCTAGAATCAAAAGCTCTGATACCAAATGTTATGAAACCAACTCCAAAAATAGAAGAAAAATTAAATCAATGCCATATAAATCAACCACTTCGAAGGGGCAACCTCCTTTAAAATACATAAATGAACAATTCTTGGATGATTCAAATGACAAAACCTCCTTTCTATATATAGGAGTCCATGGGGTCACAATATAATCCTAGCCGACCTAACAATAATAATGTAAGGGCACAACAATAACAATAATGGGATTTTATGGGGCATAATAATAACAATATGGGGACTACAGGGATACAACAATAACAATAAGGGGGCGACATTAACAACAATAAGGGACTACACTAGTAATATAGGGACCTAACACACTTGCTCTTGTAATTTTGATATATCATGTTGCACTTCTTCCTCTTCATGAGTCATAGTAGAGCCTTCTCAGGGCATAATTGGTGTTGAATTCTTTTTAGGGCCCATTTTGGAACCCAATAATGATATATATGCTTCAATATGCCCTTGGAATCACTTCAAACTGATTTTTCAAACAAGACTTGTGCAATTTGAAAAAAAATACACACATTTTTCTAGCTTTTGAGGAACTCGATATTGAAACTGATGTATCTCTGGAATTTCAGATCCCCAAGATTTTTTCTTTGGTCCTTTAGTAGCCCTCTGAATCTTCTTTCCAATGCCATGAATCTGACCTGATTTGGATTCTTCAAGGCAAAGTTATGCCTAATCTCCCACAATGACCTAATTATGGATTGGTTCGGTAGAGCAAACTTGTATGGTGTTCCACCTGTCACAGCGAACTACAAGGGTACAACAATCACAATAAGGGGGCTACAATAACAACAATAAGGAACTACACTAGTAAAAGAGAGACCTAACATGGGGGCTCATGACCAATCAAGAAGAATCAATCAAAATTCCTTTCTTTCATAAAACAAACTTTGTATTTTGGAAGATAGGAATTAGAACACACTTGATGTCTATTGTTGTTGAAGTTTGGCAGTTTGTTACAAGATGGATATAAGGTCCCATCCTCTCCTCCAATTGATCGAGACAAGAGAAAGGCTTATGTCTCTAATGGAAAAGCTATGAACTCCATTTTAAGTGGCTTGTCAAATTTAGAATTTGTTAAACTTAGATAGTGTGAAACACTCAAAGAGATGTGTGACAAGCTTGTCAGCAACTATGAAGGAGATAACAAAGTAAAGAAGGCAAAGCTTCGAACTTTTAGGAACAATTTGAAAGATTGGAAATGAGGTTTATTCATGTATGTTTTGATGCTAATGTCTCTACCATAGAAGAATTAAGGGATTTGGACAATCTGAAAACAAACCAACTTCATAAAATCCTCAGTGCATATGAAATGAGGACAAGCAATCCATCACATAAGGAAGAAGCATTTAAAGCATCTAGGAAGTAAAAAAAATGCAAGTATGGTGATTGTTCCAATGATGAATCTAATACATAAATGGCTCAGCTAGTTAGAAAACTAATGAGAAATCCAAATTCAAAGGTAAGTTACCTTTCATCAGTTTTAATGATGGTAAGATAGGACATTTTGTTGTTAAGTGATGGAAGTTAGTGATTATAAATAAGAACGCAAACAAAAAATCTTAAAAGAAAATCTTCGAAAAATTGAAGAATGAAAAATCTCAATTCCAAAGAGGATAATGATTTTTATAAAGTAGAAAAATATGATTTTGATGATGATAGAAGAGAGATCGTATTTTTAGCCACAAATGAGGAATCCAACATAGACAAGTCAAAGGAGAAAAAAGAAAAAGAATGAGAAACTGTTGAAGGCATAGTGGATCTTGAAGCAAAACTTATCAATGCATCAGAAGAAATTGATAACCTCGGGAAGAAAAACAAGGGACTATCCATGAAAATAATTGTCATCAATACTGACAGAAAGGAAGCAAAATGAGTGGAAGAAGTGTTGAACAGTCAATTAATTTTAAAAAAAAATGATGCAAAAATTGCCTCATTAAGGATAGCGCTAGATAAGCTCAATAAAAACATGAATAGCTCTCAAACCTAGATGTTATTCTCAGCAATCAAAGATTATTGAAATATGTAGCTATGGTTAGTCTTCATAATCTTCTATGCACTTGGAACAATATTTATTTTGATGTAAAAGCATGAAAAAAAAATTGTATTATTATTTTTGTTAAGCATGTTATTCATGCTCTTTATTCTAGTCAAAATAACATATGAAAGGAATGTTATTCATGACCATTGCAAGAAAATAAATTTTGAATTTTTCAGAGTATTTTGGTCAAGCCCCAAGTAGTCAAGTCGACCCTCTAATTGTCAAGTCGGTATGCCTAAGAGAGGCACCCTTTTGCATGGATAAAAGGTTATATATATCCTACTTGTCCTCATCCAAAAGGAGCACTTGACTTATGATCCATATATTGTAATGTAAAGGTCTGAAGCTCATATATCTCTGTAACGTGAAGGTTTGAAGCTCATATCTCTCTGTAATGTTAAGCTTCGAGGCTCGTACAGCTCTATGGAATGTGAAGGTTCTGTGGATCATCTATCTCTGTGAAATGTGAGGTTTGAGGCTAGACTACATGTCGAATTTCATCCCCTGATGGACAGACGTGTGGCCTATTGTGGACAAACTTGAGGCATATTGTGGGTAGACTTATAAACTCTCTTGCGGACAAATTTGTGGCAGATTTCTTGTGGACTATTTTTTAGGACCAATGCTTTGGAAAATGTAACTAGTTTTGGTCTTCATAATTGTCGTTGTACTCATGCCATTATGCATATCTTATGTAACAAACAAAAGAAGAAAGAAAAATTATTATTTTCAAGCATGAGTTTCATGCTTATTTTGATTAGTCAACTAGGTTAAGCATGTTCTTCATGTTTCTAGGGTTTGTCATGTCATAAGAATGATTGTCATTAGTCAAGAGAGTCAATGTCATGTATATAAGACCCATTTGGGCAAATTTTATCATCTAAAAGAATTTATTTTGAGTCTAAAAAGTCAAAATAAGCATCCAAGCACAAATCGGCCCTAACAGCAAAAATTCGGCCTAGAGAGGGGTATTCAACCTCATGAAATGCATATATATAGAAGGAGAATCGACTCACACATCTTCACAAGTTCGATCTACAAGAGAAGGCAACAAGCTCATTCGGTCAACAAACCTCCTAGCATGGAAGAAGAGGATTGATTTGGTGTCACAGAAAATGAAGTCATGGAATAAGTTTTTGGAGAAGTTACTCGACCTGAAAAAGAGAAGACCCAAGTATTAGGAAGCTACAAGAAGGGAGAAGTGTTAATTTTAGTTAACAATGGTATGTTCTATGCTTAGCACAATTACTTCAATGTCCTTTTAGCAGCCCAATGAAAATTTCCAATTTAGTTTTTCAATAGCAATCACATTAACCATAAATCACATTGACAGTAACTGTAGATAGAACATGAACAATAAATGCAGAAGACAAGCCAAGACAAGAGAACACCAAGATTTGGTGAATGCTAGGGAAAAACCCCAAGATGGGGGAAACCCTTTGATCAATTCTTCTTATCATTATATCAAATGTTCAGAGAAGAGAAATAGTATAATAAAGTCAAAATTGACTTGCCAAATGATGATCAAAGCAACCCTGTCAAATCTAAAATTTTCCTGTAGCAGCCAACAACCTTAACAAAAAAGACAACGCTGATCAAAGCAACAACAAACCGTACACAATGCAGCTCGATCATACCCAATAAAACTCGACCTTCTTAGGTGTTCAAAGTCAACCCAAAACGGTCTTTAAAACAGTAGTCAAACTTGGTCAAAGTTTACACATCAAGCCTGCGGTCAGCCTAGTTAACATGCCTAGAACACCTCAGTTTTTGTGCCAATTAATGCGGCTTGGTCAAACAAAGTCAAACCCTCCAAAATCACAGTCAAACTTGGTCAAACAGTCCTTGGTCAATGTTGGCCAAACCCTGCATCAGTGCTAAAATTCGGCCTCTGAAATTCGTCCTCTTTTCCAGCCACACATTTGAGAAGAAGAGATGACCAATGAGTTGCATGAACCAATCAAATGAGTAGAGAGAAGAAGAAGTTGAGTTGATGAGATGCCAAATGAGGTTGGAGGTCTCTCTTATTTATACAAGTCGTTAGGGCTCAAGATACATGTCCATTGGACTTCATGAGCCTACATGGTGATGGGACCGGCCTTGACAATTTGCACATGTGTGGGTTTCACCTCAAAAACATATTTCTTGTTGTCCAAATTCGATGATCTTTAGGTCGATGTTGGTTCGCTCGAAAAGAGGAATTCAATGCAATAATCATCTCCATCAAATGAGTTTTCCAAAGTGGAATTTGGCCTTAGTTGCCAATTTTAACACTCCCTCTCAACTAGGGAGAAATCCACATGCCAATCCATCCGTTGTCATGCCATCATGTCATCATGTACCATTTTTGCATCTCAACTCTACTCTGTTGAACACTGATATAGATAAAAGAAGAATCAATCGAGAGTGTGTTAGGTCCCTATATTACTAGTATAGTCCCTTATTGTTGTTAGTGTAACCCCCTTATTGTTATTGTTGTAACCCTATAACCCCAATATTGTTATTATTGTGCCCTTACATTATTATTGTTAAGTCGGCTAGGATTATATTGCAACCCCATGGACTCCTATATATAGAAGGAGGTTTTGTCATTTGTATCATCCAAGAATTGTTCATTTATGTAATTTATTGGAGGTTGCCCCCTCGAAGTGGTTGATTTCTAAGGCGTTGATCTCTCTTTTCTTCTATTTTTGGAGTTGGTTTCATAACATTCAATATCAAAGCTTTGGATTCTAGGGTTTCGCTACTCCAAACAGGTCATCGTGGAATTTTCGCTATAATGTTTTTTCTACAAAAGTTCAGAAGCTTAAAATTTTACAGAGCGAAGTCGAAATCCTGAGGAACATCGTGTAAAAATTTGATATCTTAGTTCACAATATTTTCGGAGATATGATCTGTGGAAATTGGGGTTTTTTCAGGCTCCTGAATTTCACCTAAACATATCATCATGGAATTTTTGCTATAAATTTATTTCTACGAAGGTTCACAAGCTGAAAATTTTATAGGGTGAAGCGGAAATCCTAAAGCATTTCCTGTAAATATTTCATATCTTGGTTCGCCATATTTTTGTAGATATGATCTGTGGAAGTTAGGGTTTTTTCAGGCTCCTGAATTTCATCTCAAAGAGGTGACTATGGGAAAATCATCATAACTCTCTCTCTAAGCATTGTATTGGAATTCTGTAAAAAGTGGCCACAAGTACATGGACTTTAGTTTCCTGTGTATCAATTTCAAAGCCGAAGGAGGAAACAGTGACATGTGGCACGTCGTACAAATTCTCTCTACTGAACCAGTCCATAATTAAGTCATTGTGAGAGATTGGGCATAACTTTGATTTGAAGAATCCAAATCAAGTCAGACCTGTGGCATTTGAAAGAAGATTCGGAGAGATACTATAGGGCCGAATTTCAGATATTGAAGATCTGAAATCATAGAGATAATTCAGTTTCAATATCAAGCTCCTCAAAAGCAAGAAAAAGGTGTGTATTTTTTTTTCGAATTGCATAAGTCTTGTGTGAAAAATCAGTTTGAAGTGATTCTAATGGAATATTGAAGCATAGATATCAGTGTTGAGTTCAAAAATGCCACCTAAAAACACCCATTAAACCTTCAGAAGGTTCTACTATGACTCATGAAGAGGAAGAAGCGCGACATGAAATATCAAAATTACAAGAGCAAGTACACCAAATTTCGCTCCCACAAAGAACAACAAAAAATGAAATGGAAGTTTTGAAGAAAGGCGTGGAAGCTAAGATGGATGGTTTGAAGAAAGGCGTGGAAGCTAAGATGGATGGTTTGAAGAATGGCATGGAATCTAAGGTCAATGAAAAAATGAAAGACAACATGGAAGACATGAAGAATGATCTAAAAGCGGACACAGAAGGTTTGATGACAACTTTGATACAAGAAATTATTCCTAATGGTGGAAAGATAGTAGAGTAAACTGATGATGAGAACAAAATAAATGTTAATCGTGATTTCATAAACTCTAATGTTGGATTGAAGAAACACCATATTCCAAAGATGCATATGAGGAAGTTTGATGGCAAGGATCCTGTAACATGCATACTACGGATGGAGCAAAATTTTGATCTCAATAATGTGCAAAACACACAAAAGGTATGCATTGCAGCTTTACATTTAGAAGAAAATACATGTGTATGGTATCGATGGCTTTGCTCCCGTAAAAAAATTATCACTTGGTCAATTTTTCCGGAGGAAATGATAGCACATTATGAGATTACAAAGAGCAATACCTTATTTAGCCAATTGATAAATCTCAAACAAAAGGGTTCCGTGGTGGAGCACATAAAGGACTTCCAAAAATTGAATATAAGAGTAACTGATATTCCAGAGGAACACAGGATTGATGTCTTCATAGTGACTTTAAAGGATAACATCCAACATGAAGTTCGCGTTTGGGAACCTGATTCATTAGAGAAGGCATTCAAGTTGGCAAGAAAAATTGAATGTAAAATTATGGTGACAAGGAAGCCTACCACTCACATCTATAAAGATGGAAGTGTTGCTACTCCTAGACTTCCACAACCTACAAGGTTGACGCCACAATGATTGGAAGAAAAAAGAGCAAAAGGGCTTTGCTACAGTTGTGACAGAAAATACACTAAAGGTCATAAGTGTGGTGAGAAGAAATTATTTTACATAGATTGTGAAGAGGAGGAAGAAAATGAACAAGAAACTTCAAAAGAAGAGGATATACACCAGGAACCAACTCTAGAAGAAGAAGAAATGAGTCTGACCATATCGTGTAATGCTTTGGCAGGAATTACCACTCCTCAAACTCTCAAGATAGAAGGACATATCAAGAAGAAAAGGGTAATAGTCTTGATTGATTCGGGTAGTACCCATAATTTTATTCATTGTAAGGTAGCCAAGGAATTGAATTGTTTCCTATACCTAGCACCAGAATTTTAAGTGATGGTTGCAAATGGAGGAAATATAAATTGCTCTAGAAAATGCCATAATATCAAGCTAACCATGGGGGAATATGTATTGAATATTCCAATGCTTTCCATTCCAATGGGAGGTGTTGAAGTTGTACTAGGAGTACAATTGTTACAATTGTTGGAGATGATAACTTTTAATTTTCAATAACTTTTCTTGAAAATTTTTTCAGAATGAAAGGAAATCGAATTACAAGGTATTGCATGGAAGCTAGGAAATATAATAAGCTCTAATGTCGTGACAAAGCTTCTACAGAAAGGAAAACGAGCCGTAATTGCACAATTATGCTCATTAGAAGTTCCAACATCAAAATCATCTATTTCTCCATATCTCCAAAAAGTCTTGGACAATCATTCCAAAGTGTTTGAAACTCCCAAAGGGCTCCCACATATTCGTGATCATGATCATGTTATTCACTTGATTCTAGGAAGTGTTCCTCCAAACATCAGGCCTTATAGATATCCTTATGTCCAAAAGAGCGAAATTGAATGTATGATTGCAGAAATGTTCGAGGCTGGTATAATTCAACCTAGTCAAAGTTCTTTCTATGCTCCAGTAGTATTGGTGCACAAGGAGGATGGATCATGGCACATGTGTTCGGATTATAGGGAGCTCAATAAGTTCACTATTAAAGATAAATTTCCCATTCCTATGATTGATGAATTATTGGATGAATTACATGGAGAAATTTATTTTACCAAGTTGGATCTCCGTTTTGGATATCATCAAATTAGAATGAAGACTGAAGATATTCCGAAAACAACATTTCGAACTCATGAGGGTCATTATGAATTTTTGGTCATGCTTTTTGGCCTTACCAATGCACCTTCTACATTTCAAGGGTTGATGAATTCAATTTTCAAACCCACCCTTAGAAAATTTGTGATAGTGTTTTTTGATGACATACTAATCTACAACAGGTCTTGGAAGGATCATGTTCAACATGTTGACAGGGTGCTCAAAATATTGGAGGAGAAACAATTATATGCAAAAACATACAGATGTTTCTTTGGAGTACAAGAGGTGGAATATCTGGGTCATATTGTATCTCATGAGGGTGTTAAGGTAGACCCTAACAAAATTAAAGCCATTAAGGAATGGAAAGTCCCCACAACCATTAAGCAGTTGCGAGGATTTCTCGGGTTAACAGGGTATTATCGCAAGTTTGTTAAGAATTATGGGAGAATAGCAGCACCTCTAACAACATTATTGAAGAAAGATGCATTTTCATGGACTCCTGAAGCAACTAAGGCCTTTGAACATCTTAAAGAGGCAATATGCCTAGCACCAGTCTTAGCTACGCCAGACTTCACAAAAACCTTTATTGTGGAATGTGATGCCTAAGGAAATGGAATTGGTGTTGTTTTAATGCAAGAAGGAAGACCCATTGCTTTTGAAAGTCGTCAAATCAAAGGAAAGTATTTACAGAAACCTATTTATGAGAAGGAAATGTTAGCAATACTGCATGCACTAAAGAAATGGAGAACTTACCTAATGGGAAGACACTTCAAGGTAAAAATTGATCATGATAGTCTTAAACATTTTTTGGAACAAAGACTATCTTCAGAAGAGCAGCAAAAATGGGTCACAAAGATGTTGGGTTATGACTTTGAAATCATCTACAAAAAAGGGAAGCTAAATGTTGTTGCAGATGCACTCTCAAGAAAGGATGAAGAGGTGGAAGCATTGCTTTGTGCCATTTCTATTATCAAACCAGATTGGATAACCTAAGCAAGGGATGAATGGAAGAAGGACGAAGAAGTGTGGACACTCATTCAAAAGTTGCAGCAAAATCCTAGTACATCTGATACATTTAGATGGAAAAATGATTCCTTATGGTACAGAGATCGCCTATATATTTGCAAGAATTCCCAACTAAAAAAAAATATTCTTTTGGAATTGCACACTTCTCCTTTAGTATGACACTCAGGATTTTTAAAAACTTACCATAGGGTAAAGAAAAAAAATTTTTGGGATGGCCGTAAATCTAATATTCAAAAGTTTGTGGCGGAATGGTTGGTTTCCCAACAAAATAAATTTGAGACAATTAAGACCCCGGGTCTTTTACAACCTTTATCCATTCCAAGTCAACGTTGGGAGGAGATTTCAATGGATTTTATCACAGGTTTACCTAAGTCTGAAGGAAAGAGTGTCATCATGGTGGTAGTTGATAGACTTACTAGGTATGCACACTTTTGTGCATTATCTCATCCATTTAAAGCAAGTACAGTTGCTACTGCATTTATGGAAACAATTCAAAAGCTACATGGAAACCTAAAGATTATTGTAAGTGAAAAAGATCCCATTTTTACTGGAAATTTTTGGATGGAATTATTTTCTTGTTTGGGTACTCAACTAGCTCATAGCTCATCCTATCATCCTCAATCCGATGGTCAAACTGAGATAGTGAATAAATTTTTGGAAGGATATCTTTGTTATTTTGTATATGATAAGCAAACACAATGGGTCAAGTGGTTACCTCTCCTTGACTGGTGGTATAACACTTCCTTCATACCGCAGCAAAAATGACCCCATTTATGGCACTTTATGGATATCATCCACCATCCATCAAATCTTTTGTAAGAAAAAAATCTAAGGTTCAAGCAGTGGAAGATCACATCGAGCATCAACAAGAATTTCTCCAACTCTTAAAGGATAACCTAAATTTGGCACAAAATCAAATGAAACAACAGGCACATCAACATCGCAGCATGTTATAGCATCATTTTTCACCCTCATGTGAATAATGATTGTCTCTTTGGCCCTAGGCACCCTTTCCTTCCAGACTTGAACGAATTCATAAAAAACACTATTAAAATTCTCATACGCGGTTATGCCTAGACTTTTCCACGTATATACGCGAGTCCGCTCATAATTTTCCACGTATGCCATTTAAATCATTAAAAATATATAGAAATTCCTTATTTTTGTGGCAGGGTGATGGTTATTCCCGTAATTAAACCACCCCAGCCCGTGGCCCAACTATTTCCAACTGCTGAAACTACTTTGAGGGAGTATAAAATCCCCTCATGTGTATGGCCTAAGGGGGAGAGAAAATTATAGATATTATACTCTCTTGGATCCCTATTTCAAGTCTAATGTTCCCGTGCCTCCTGCACTTTCCAAGTATATTCATGAAACCCTTGTTTCCTTGAATATGATCATCATCCTATATGACATCTCATGTGCACACATCTTGGAAGAATCCTAGCGAGGTGAGGGTTGGACGAATCCAGAGGATGGTATACTCCAAGGCCGTGGAAGGATTCAGGTGATCTCTCCACTTTCTATTCTTGTACATGCCATTTACAATAAGAAATACCATCTTGTTCCCAAATATTCACGTGTCTATATATGTGTGAAGATTATTAGTTAAACATTCAGTATTGCTTATATGATATTATACATGAATTATACTGACGTCTAGGAACAATATATGTTGTACAACTAGTGTTTCGTGTTCATTCTTTCTTGATTTCCATGTTACGAAGCACGAGGAGTGGCTGGGGGTTTGAACCTTGAGTGATCTACATCAAACGTAGGACTTTCAGGTAAGTTCCGCAATTGGTTAAATCTAGTTTTCAGCATAAAAGATAGGTTGAGTGAGTCCTTCTTGAATGGTATGCCCCTGATCTGTGAAGGTTGCCGACCCAAAAACCTTTAGGGAGTTATTTCCCGAAACAGAAATGGTGACTCCGCTGGGGATCACACTTTTGTGATTTCCCTTTGGGTTGTTTCAGCTGTCTTGAAGGTTTCCAACAGTTTTAATCATTTTTTCCAGTTCAGTAAATCTTTTTCCAGTTAGACTGAAGACCTGGTCTCTTGATCAGGCTTGACCTTCTTCTTTTTTTTCTTATTTACCTTTTCATACGCAGTTTTTCTTCTGCCCAGTCGTGTATATACGCCAATTTTTGTAAAGGAACCCACGTATACGCGAGTTGCCTTTACCACAGTCACGTATGCACGCGTGTTGTAAAACTACTAAAGCGCGTATGTTTGGGTAAATTTTGAAATTTTTGGTTTTAAGCCTTTTTGGTCTTGTCTGCCTGTGGTACCATGTTCCTGTGATATCTTTGAAGTCTCTAGACTGTGTTTAAAGTGGTTTTATGCTTGTTTCTCTCTTAGTTATTTGAAAACCGGCTCATTTGGTGAAGTCTTTGTTTGTTGTGCTTGCAATTCTGGCTTGAGCACCAAGATTTTTTTCTGAGGACTCTTGGTTGTTTTGAGTATTCAGGATAGAGAGCTTTTGTTCATTTGCTCTTTCCTAACTTTATGAGTTGCTTTTCATCTTGATTTTTGCCTGTTTTTGCATTTGGTTTCCTTGATTTCATTGACTAGGTCTTGTTGCAATTTTCGAAGAGTCTCCTTTGATTCTTTGGAGTCTGAGTTTGCTGCAAGTTTATACTATTGTGTTGAAGTTGATTTGTTGAGTTTCTTGTCTTCCTCTTGATCATATAAGCCCTACTACGAGAGTAGCACAGTTGGCTTAGAGCATTTTGTTGAAGTTTGGCTTGAAATTTGAAGTTTGTTTGACTCAGTAATTGGATAGTTTCTGGGTTTTTTTAGAGTCTCTTTTCTTTATAAAACTCAAAAGCCAAAAAACATTTTTGTTTGTCATTGATTTTGTTTTGGTTTATGGTTTCTTTTCATCTTTTTGAAGCCTTGTTGAAATATTTTTTCTTCGGTTCTTGAATTTATTACGAAGGGAGTCTTCTTTTGATTTCATTATGTTATATCAAATATGATTTTGGCGTTTTTATACCTCGAGCTTCTGATTTGGAATTAGATTGGTGGACTGCCAAAAAGTGATTGAACCTTGGTATCATTAGAGATTTCTCTTTGCTTTCTTAGATCTTGCATCTTAGAATTTGCATGCCATAAGTGATTTGCATTAGGTGCACATAAGCATTTTAGTCTTTTTCGTAATTTTTTGTGTGTGAAGTCTGGTTATCTGAAAAGAAAAGTAAAATATATAGTTTAGTAGAACCTGTGTAGAAATCACTCTTCATAAAAAGGCAATCAGTGCATTTGCATATAGTTTGGTTTTCATTGGTTTCTTGTTGTGTCATAAAAACATCATTGGTTTCACTTCCATATGCCCTTGACAAAAAATAACAGCCAATTAAAATAAGCAATATAATTTAAAAACAACTAGCAATTTGTGTTTTAAGTGTCATACATCAACTAGCTAGGTTGTAGGGCCTTGGATTAGGTGAGTGGAGAGTTAACTCTCCAAGGTTGCTAAGATTTTGAAACATATAAGTTTATTAATAAGCGAAATCCAACACCGTTAGGTGGACTGAGAAATCTCTCCTCCAGAGAGTCAAGCGCGAGGGAAAGTTCAGGCAGAGAAGAGAGATACCCCCTCTCTGATTTGCTGAATCTTGACCTAAGACTGTTTCGCCCGGCTGCTGATATGGATTGGTGTCCTTAGTTGCCCATCCTAGGTATCACATAGGTGACTATGGGGGGGAATACCCGTGGTACTTGAGGCAGACCTTGTATCACTTCCAGTAGTACTTTTGGAGGGTGCCCTTGCGAAGCTTGGGTACTTGCACCGGAAAAGGTTGTTGTTAGGAGGTCAGCGTAACCACCTCTATTACCTTCGCTAGTGGATCTGGGTCATAATTACCCCATACTACTTTTGGGATGTCCTATTTTTTGCTTTCCTGTATTTTGGTGTCCGGTCCTAATCACCGGGAGCGGAAATACTTGAACTCAGCTTGCTTGGTTGTATCTTAGGGACTTTGTAGTGAGTGCTCTTTTCTCCTAGATTGCTTAGCATTATACTTTTTTTAGTCTAATAAATCTTTTAAAGTGGCTGACTGATCGATTTGTCGATCGAGACGGATTTGTGGGCTGTCTCTCGCGAGTGTCGAGCCTTCTTCAAGAAGGCGTAGGAGTAATTCAGAAGGTGGTCATCACCCGGTTTTATCTGACTCAGTGGAGAGAGATCCTCCGTTAGGGCTTGAAGTTTTTGTAGCTGGTCTTGGTGTTGGTGTCAGTACTGAGAGGAGTACTCCACCCACCAAGAGAGTTTAATTTCCAAAAGTAGAAGTAGAGGAAGTACCTCAATCTCCTGAATCGCTTCCGTCTCCTCTTTCTTCTAATTCCCCGTTTATCATTGAGTACATCGGACCTGAGTCTTAGGGACCCGAGAGTCCTTATCCATCACATTCTCACCTTTCGATGGCCATGACTGGGAACACAGCTTCGGTTGTGAGTGATACAAGTATTAAGACTCCTCCTACAGTTGAAGGAGGAGGCACTATTGCTATATCTTCGATTGCTTCTAGTGTTGTTGTGTTTGGTTCTGGTTATACCCAAGCACAGGCTTCTCAATCTGGTCCTTTTTGTCTTGGAATGTCCGTTAGTGGGATTCCTCCGTTTTCCTTTTCTACTGCTGCAACTCCATCCACACCCATCTCCTCTATGGCTAGTGGATTAGCTTCTTTTCAAGGGTTCCCCTTTGGAAGTGGGCATATTCCTCACTCAAATCCTTCCTTAGGGTCTTTTCCTTTTACTTCCCAGACTCAGAATTTTAATCCATGGTCTGGAGGTCAAAGTTCTACTACCTTCACGGGGTGGAACCCTATCTTTACGGCAGTAGGGGCAGGGAATCAGTTTCTCGCTAGTCACCAAGGTAATATTCCTGTCTCTTCATCTAGTGCTTATCAGGATTTTTCTCCTTTTCAAATGCTTGGAACCCTTATCATGGGGTTTCTTCTTCATTCACTACTTCAGTGGGGAGAACTGGTCCGGTTTATAGTAACTCTATGTTGGGAGGGAGTCCTTCTCCGAATTCTGGGTCACAAGGGTTTTCCTATGCCCAACTTTTTCTATGAATTCTTTCTGGCAACATGGTGCCTCATCAAATCCAGGGTATTCTTTTCAGAATGTGGGAAATTTGTCCTATCAAGGATTGAATTCCCAGGTTCCTCCTCGTTTACCATCTCTGGCAACGTTAAACTTGCCAAATTTGTCGAAATTGACTAATGATCCAATTCGATATAGTCTGGGATGGCCTCCAATCCCCACCAAACTACCTTCAGATATTCCAAAGTTTGAAGGAAAGAATGGAGAGGATCTGGTAGATCACATCACCACTTTCCATCTATGGTGTTCATCAAACTCCCTGATCGATGACTCGATTAGGTTGAGATTATTTCAGCACACCTTGACTGGAAATGTAGCTAAGTGGTATATTGAGTTAACTGGGGGCAGTTTTACCACTTTTGGAGATCTGGCTACTATGTTTTTAAATCATTTTCAGTGGCATGTTTGCTATCATGTCGGGACTGAACTCTTGGCTAATTTTAAGCAGGACAAGGCAACCCACATTTATGATCATATTCAGGGATGGCGGAGAAGGAAGCGTCTCATTAAAGCCTATATTGCAAAGAAATTCCTTCTAGAATGGTTTTTGAAATCATTGCAACCAGATATTTTGAAGGATGTATCCTTGTCTAGGGTATTTTCCGAGGAATGGACTATTTTCAGGGCCCAGCAATTAGAACTGATTTATTCTCAGTTTGGAGTCCTCAATAAAATTTTGCCTGATGCTCCTCACTCCAAATTGGATTTGTCAAAAACTAAACCTGGTCCTCATGGCGATGGACTTATTGGGTCAATCGATAGAGGTGCAGCTAACCTGCTTAACCAATTGCAACAGTTGTCCATACAATCTACTTCTTCATGTCAGGTTGTACGTTTAGTGCCAACCTCTTCCCAATCTTTGTCAATAAATGTTGTCGAGACATCAAACCCCAAAGGAAATCAACAATCTAAGGGGAAGAAGAAAGGACGAAATAATAATAGAAAGAAGGGCAAAGATGAGAAGGGTGATGCAAATAAATCCAACGAGCATGTTGGTGAGGGACAGAACGATAAAAATAAAGTGAAATTTCCATGCAAGTTATGTACTAGAGATCATCTTACTCACCTTTGTCCTAAAATTCGCGATGCGCAGTGTTAGCCACCTATAAAATTTGTCATATCAAATGGTGGCTAAAAAATTTTCTAGCCTTTAAGAAACAATTTCATGACCAAATTGTTGGTTCTTAAATTCTTATGATGATCTTTATCCTTTGATTTAATCTTCACTGTTGTTTCCCTCATAATCCTGAAAAATCTGTTGTTTGCCTAAAGAAGACTGCTGAAAAACCCCATTTTCCTATCATTTTTACCCCTCCTTCACTCATAAATAACCCCATTTTCATCCCCTTATTTCTTCATAAAATCCCTCCATAAGCCTCATTTAACCTTCAAATTCACTTCAAGACCCTTTTAAAACCATTTGGTCTTCTTCCATTTGGTTTAAAAACTCCTTTTCCTTCTACCGAAACCCTTAATTTGCCTTAAAAACTTTGTTTTTAAGAGAAAAACACTCTTTTCTACATATAAATTTCTTAAGCCCCCGAGGGCTTAACTCTTACAAGCCTCCTCTTCATGAGACCATAAGCCCCACAACCGGGCGCTTAAAGGGCCTAAACTCCTCTCCAAACCTCGTCAAACCTTATTTTCCTTTGTTATTTCATAAAACCCGACTTTTCATTGTGTTTTAATAAAACCCAACAGTTTGAACTTGCAACGAATATCGACCGTCGATCTAAACCGATCAACGGTCATCGGCTCATTGCATCGTAATTCCGCATTGGGTCCTCCCTTTTCTTCATGTCCTTCGAAAATTTTCCAATGCGATCCTTTAGACCAAACCTCAGTCGTCGATCATTCTTCCGATCCGACGATCAATACACCATCGCATCGCAAAATTCCCTTAATGCTTTCCCTTGCCCTCCTCCGATGACATTATTCCCGATTAAATATTAGCCGTCGAATCCACAAGAACTGATGGCTAAGATCTTGTCGCACTCCACCCATAACTTTTCTCCTTTACCCCCCCCCACCCCCCCCAATTGAGTCTCAATCGTCGATCTGACTCCCAGATCCGACGGCCAGCGTTTAATCGCATCGCGCCAGTCTCAAAGTGCCATCCCCTTGCCTCCGCCGATTTGTGATCCACGATTAAATCTTGACCGTCCATTCAGAAGGATCTAACGGTCAGCGCTTAATCGCATCGCGCCCATCCCGACCTCCGATTAAATCCTCGTCGTTGATTTCCTCAAATCCAACTGTCCACGTTGCTCCTGCTTTCAAACCCCGCCCTTCTCATTCTCCCTCGTCGAAAGATCTCCACCGTCCATTCCTACAGATCCGACGGTCAAGGTCTATCACCCACATCTTCCTCCGTCGCATGCGATCCGCACCATCGAATCTCCGACCTCCCACCCGACGGCTCACATTTAGTTTCGCGTTTTTTCTGCATCCAGGGTTTAGCACTGAAAAATTACGTGAAAAAAGTGGTTTTCTAAGGACACGTGTCGGGCAGCGAAGCATATCACGTTTTTTTTTCCTGTTTTCGAAACCACTTCAGAGTTGCGCGAAACCAGCAGTTTTCCGCTAAAACCACTTCTCCGCAATATAATCCTTTGTTTAATCCTAACCGTCAATTGTTTTAATTGGAAAGCTCCCACTTAACGCAACCACCATTTCATTTGCCCATCATCTAAACTCCCAAGAACTCTGTTCAAGAAATCCCAACCGTTGATCATTCTAGATCAACGGCTCTTATTCATCCTGCGTCCAAACTTCATTTTAGCCCCTTTTCGCTTCTGCCAAAGACTTTTTCCCGTTTTTAATACATTTTCTTCCATTTCATTATAATGTTACCCCCTCCGCATTACAAACTCCCTGATTGATCTCAGTCGTTGATCAATCTTGATCAACGGCCCGAACTTAATCTTCCTTCCACTTACCCGACCGCCTCCCCATCAAATCCATCAAGCATTCTCGATCGTCGATTAACCTGGATCGACGGTCACGATTTAATCTCACGTCCAAAACAACCAAACCTATATTTTCACAGGATTTTTCATATCTTTTTTGTATTTTTGCAGGTTATGAAGCTTTTCCACAGTTTTTTAAATAAAACAAAGGTCGTGGATGACAATCCCCCATGCCACTATCAGTGAAGAAAATGAATCTGCATGGTTCACAGCATGATTTTTCCCATGTCTCATGAACATTGGTATTCTTATAAAACCCTCTGCGTGCCTGCACAGCAACAAAACACAGTAAACCTTAATCATACAAAGAGCATCAGTGTTACAGCATTAGATCAAAGCAGAAATGAAGGATCAAAGGTTTTTAACCTAGTTTTGAGGGATTAAGGCATAAATTCGACTATCAAAGGCCTAATCCACACAGTTAAAGACAGTATGAAGACCACAAAACAGAAATTAAGCCTAATTAGGCCTAAAACACAGATCTAAAGTAAATTAAAGGTGTTTTAGGGAAAGACAAAGAAATCTATCAGTCAGATAAGCCTCCACTGCCACATCAGAGGCTAATTGAATCCTCTCCAACTACCAAAAGCCACCTACAGCCTCAAAAAAATCAAAGAAGGCCTAGTTATTGCTAGAACAGAAGATATTTGCCTAAAGACCGCTGAACAGTTATTTCAAATCGAAGGAACTTATTTACTAACTGTCAGCAGAGTTATTATAAAGATAAGGAACAGCTCTAAAGTCAATTCTCTCGCCCATTAAGCCTCAAAACGCAAAAAAAGAGTTATGAAGCAGAGTTATAGGTAGAATGCATTCCTGCCTTATGCCTTACATGGTTTTCAAGGCTAGGAATTGCATTGATTATGGAATTAATGATACTTGAACCCTAGAAACTCTTCCACCTCCTCATTTTCTTATAAAATCTCCTGGAGGAGCACATTGTAAGAAGTTGGTCTCTGGATATCTGTTGCATGTAAATAGTTTACTGAAGCTGATGTAGCCCTGTTTGTAATTGAAGATACATAAGCTGAGATGAGAAGTTTAAAGTTGTAGAGACCCACTAGACTTGATGATTGTAACTGGTTTGAACATCAAATACAAGTTGATTTATGGGATCCTGGTCTATGTCAATGGTGATTTGTTCCTTATTGTAAATTGTTATTTTCTTTTTGTTTCCATTCTGTCCACCTTCTCTGATACAGAACAGCAAATATAGAGCTAGGATTTATTGTTACAAGTACCCTACTCTCACTGATAAGCTTTATCTTTATGTTTTCTTCCAATTGTTTATTTAGGAATGATTTAATACAGTCCAAGCAGTTAAGGAATGTTGGTGTTCCCACTTCTTATTGTCTGAACTTTAAACATTGTTCTTGAATGATATTTTCATTACATGCTAAGTAGAGTTGGACTAGGAAAGTTTATGGTTTGCCTTGTCTTCTAGTTCTTTCTCCAAAGGTTGTTTGAAGGTTTCCCTTAAGAGTATGTTGAAAGCAAGATAGGTTCAAAGTCCTTACCTAATCTTAGACTACTTTTTCTGTTTATCATAAATGTTTTCCTTTTGAATACGCTGAAAGCATGATAGGTTCAAAGTCTTTACTTTATCTTAAGCTATTATTTTTTGTGTTTTAAATGTTTTCTATTGAAAGTGCATCAAAATCAGGCTAGTTTCAAAGTACTTACCTGATCTTAGATTACTTTTATGTTTTCCCTTAAGTGCATGCCAAAAGCAGGATAGTTTCAAAGTACTTACTTGATCTTAGGCTGCTCCTTATTCTTCATTTGTTTGATTCCCCTTCTTATTGTTTCATTCCATTCCATAAAATCAACTTAAAGAGATCCTTTGACATAGATGACTTGCCCCATGGACCACTCTTGAACCTTGTTGTTTCAATTAAATCCTATTATAACTCCATAGCCCAATGGATTGAAGCTGCTCCTAGCCCATCTTATTAGCTGAATCATCCATTCACTTTCATACACCTTCACACTTCATTTAGACTTCCTTCACCTTCATTATATCTTTGCCCAACCAAAAACAAACAAAAACCTTGTTCTTCATAACTAGCCTAATATCACATTTCGAGCCTTAAAGATCACATCTTTGCACTTATAGAGAGATCCCTCTCTGGATTCAGGAGGGCTAGATCCTAGAATCCCAAAGTGGTTCAAATTTTGTTTAAAAATCTTTAGTCTTGCCAATCTGCTAAAATTACAGAGACCTAACATTTTTGGCGACTTCGCTGGGGACTTCTGAGTAAAATCCTTAAAACATAACACTCAGTGTTCAGTGCAGTATAAGTAGCTATCTTAAAGCACTACCAAGCATGTTGGTTATCATGATAGGACTTATTTGAATCAGTGAAAAACTAAGTAACCCTTAGGATTCTCATAGAGCTTATCAAACCTTGGAGGAATCAACGACCTAAGCCATAAGAGTAAACTTTCTTTGCCTCATCACCCTAGCTAAGTGTTGAAACAGATTTAGGACACTCTTAGAACTTATAGGACTAAAAAAACTCAGAAAACCCAAAAATATTTAAAATTGGTACTCATAATAAACATGGTGGTGGAACCATAAAACATTTTACCTCCTTAACAGCTAAAAATTTTCCACCTGGCGACTCCACACTCTATAACTCCCAAAAGACCAAATGACTTCACTGGTAGAAGACCTTGAACTGATCAAACAGATACAGTAACCTCTTTCTTGATTTACAAATATGATTCCAAGGATACAACGAAGATATGCCCCAATGAGTAGAGATCATATCCCTGGGTTTCCACATAAAATGCCCCAGGTGAATTGGGATGACAACCTGCCTATTTTTCAAGGTGAAAAGTTTGATGACCCTCTATTACATCTCATCAAATTTCATATACATGTCTGGAGGTTGAAAGTTGAATGGCATGAAGATTGCCTAATGAAAATGTTCATGTTAACATTAGAAGGAAAAGCTAGGGATTGGTATGAATGGTTGAAATCTAGTAGTATGTTTTCTTTAAAGGACATTGAATATGTGTTTTATGAGAACTATAAAGAAAACACTACATCATTATCATGGGGTAAAACACATTATGATCCATCACAAAACATCACCCAACACATTATAGACAATGATGAATATTTGGAACAAATACATCCTGAAGATCTTTTAATAGCCATTCACGAGTTAAACATCTTATTGAAAAATTATAAGAAAATCGATGAATCGGTTGAGGAAGAAATTAACCAAGAGATAAAGGACATTCCTCAAGATATTCCTGAAAACCCAAACAATGATTCATCATCCCTTATAGTTGAGGCTCAAGAAGACATCCAGCCTCAAAACCAGTCTTCACAAGAGACAGAGAACTGTTGTACTCCTGTTCAAAGGAACATAGAAACATCTTCCCCTTTGACAGAAAAAGAAATAGATCAGACTATTAATAAACAGCCAGCCTCTGAAACTTTTTGAAAAACAAATACTCTTGTCTATTCACATAGAGAACTTTGTTTTACAGATTTAGAAATTTATTTTGTAGATCAAAGGAAAGAGGGCAGCTGTTTTTCTGCTTATGTTGAAAGAGAGATCTCTCCTTTGACAGAAGAAAAAATTGATCAAATACTAAGCAAGCAGCTACCCTCCAAACCTTCATTTAAACAAGACAATCATGAACATAGTGCCTATTCGATAGAAAAATCCAATGACACTCAAGACAAAGAGGATAGTAAGAAAATTAATGATAATATTGGAACTAGTCCTCTTTGGAGTATGAATTTTGATGGATCGTGCACTAAAACTAGTGCAGGTGCAGGAATATGGCTTTACAATACAGGAAACAATCTATCTGAAGCCCATTCATATAAACTGAATTTTCAATGCACAACTAACATAGTAGAGTACGAGGCACTTCTTTTAGGGCTGCACTTATTGAAGAAATCGGGAGCCCAGAAGATAACAGTTCATGGAAATGCAGACTTGGTAATTAGGCAAGTGAAAGAAGAATGCATGGTTAAACATCCCAGACTTAGAGCTTATAAGAATGATGCCATGGATTTGTTAAAATATTTCAAAGAATTCCAACTCATCCTTGTTCCTAAAGACCAAAACAGTTTTGTTAATGGATTAGCCCTTCTTGCTAGTACATGTCTGAGACCTTGGGAGAGCAAACAATATACAATTCAAGAAAGATTCAAACCAGTTGTCCCAAACAATAAAAGATATTAGCAATCCTTTGAGGGAGAAAAACAAATAGAAGACTGTCCTACTTAGGATATACCATCTTTTCAAGAAGAAACTTCTCCCATCACTGATATCAATCTGTCATTCAAAGAACCTGAATTTATATCAGAAGCAAGCATAGATTTAGAGAAAGAACAAATTTCACCGCTTGCTATTTTGCAGGTTAAGGATGATGGTGCTTCCAAGCAACATAATGAAGATATAGTCCTCAAAGCTAATGTCTTAGAAGCAGATTATCTACCAACCATGGAGGGCCAAAAAGAAGAGAATCTTCATCTTTTCTTTGTTGATCCTATGGAAGAGTGTGTGGAGGCCCCAACTGGCTCAAATTATCAAGCATGGACCCTTTGCAAGAGCCAAATACATGAAAAGTTGTCACCTTCTGTGATAGCCTTGGTTTTGAAGATTAATCTTCAAAATGTACTATGGATACCTCTGACTAGTAGCCAGTCTCTCTATTCCTTTTTGTCACTACTCAACTGGTTACATTGGCACTTTCGTATTATATAAAAATGTAAATATTTCAAGAGTTAGAATAGGTTAGATAGGAATGTCAATAAAAGCTCAGTTTTGAGCATTTAGTCAGTTGTTGATTTTTATCTTGAAGAAAAAAATAAAAATACAAAAACAATAGAAGATAGAAAAGAGGGCAGAGTGAAAACAAGAAAGGTACAGCCCCATACCAAAAAAGAGAAACAAAGTCTGAAAGTGTGTGTTGTAGTTCCTAGAGAGAACCTAGAGTTGTGATAGACCAGTGCCTAGGACATCTTATCATAGCAAGTAGCATATGGTATAACAGAGGAGGTTATCAATGTAAAGCTCTCATGCTATCGCTTGTAAACAAGGAATTAACTTGAATGGGACCAAGACTCTCATAAACTGAACACGGGAAAAGAGATATGGCAGAGGCAAGATGCAAAACTCCAATACAAAAGCATCAGACAATTCAGAGACAATTTACTATAAAGAAGGCCGATTCAAGTAATATGTCACATAAATAAATTATCAGAAAGTGAATGTAGTGAATGAAATATTGAGGAGATATTAGTTATCCTTGAGCTGATATGCAGATACACAATACCACCATGCATGGGCTTACCAATCTAAGAATCCATACATAACAATTGTGTTTTAAAAACACCCTCCCAAAGAAACTAATATAGCAGAAACATGGTTTAGATGACTAATGGAACAGAATATCATGCATGAGCCATATTTAAAGCGCTTGAATAATCCGAGTATGGGTATCAACTAAGATAAATCCATACCAAAAACTAGTGAGCCACTCGCATTCCAAAATATGATACAAGAGAGATGGGTGAAATGAAATGATCTATTTAAATAACACATGAGAAAAAGTTACAGACTGTGAAATACCAAAGACCAGAATCTTCTTTAACAGATGGAACTCCTCCTCACTGAGACCCTGTGGGCTCTGAACCTTCATACAAGAGTTCTACAAAATGTATACCAAAAGCCTATCACTGCATAATTTTCTGATAAAATCTGGAACCCTAAATCATATGTTCTTTGGGAGCTTTATAGGAGAACAAGGAAGCTCGAAAAAGGGAGTAGGCGATGAACATTTAATTGGATCATTAAAACAAAATGGCGGAGACGTGCATGCCCATACTGCTTGATGAATTTGTAGTGTTGTACGTTCTCTATAGCCTGCTTTCTTAAATAAATGCACTGGGTGAAAGTCTCTTCAGGAACACGGTATAGAGATAGAACCATATGATCATTCTGTCCTTTTCTGAAAGAAAATCCTGCTGAAATGAAACTTGGAGGGTATTGTTTCCTGTGCATGGTACTCTCTGTCTTCTAACCTTGAATTAAGGCCTGAAACCTTCAATGTTGATCGTCGAATTCCTCTGATTTCCCACTAATACTCTCTGCCGCAACATTAATATTTCCGATTGCAAAATCTATGCTTTGAATGATTCTGGAGGGTTTGATAGATTTTACCCCTGCTTCTTTAATGAAAGTCGTGTCGTAACCGCTTCCTAAGCCCTGCTCCATAAATTTTTCCTCTGAAAAATGGTCCTTTGATGCGTTCTCAACTTTTGTAATGGAGTCTGTGAGTAATGGCAATTTTCCATCGTTGTAACCCTGCAAAACCCGAAAACATGTTAGGAAAACTATGCACGGGAATGAAAACACAGTGGGGATAATGGTGTGACAGCGTAGCCTGGTGGACTGGTGGGAAAATGCAGGGCGATGATAGGAAATGCAGCGTGACGGTGGGAGGTGGCAATGGAGAAGGTTGGCGGAACGTAGCAGATGAACAACTTTGAATTTGACCTTTAGAATGAGATATAAGGAAGGTGGAAGAGAACACGTGGAATGGTGACATGGAGGAGGACCGGGTCAATGGCGTGGCGTGGGTTTAATGAGGGCCGTCCAATTTCGGCAGAGATCGACGATGGAGGACGCGTAGGGGGGCGACGGATAGTGGGCCAGGGGTCGAATATGTTGTGATTAAATGTCGTGTAGCTTCGAAGAGCGCCAACCGTTGGATGAAGACCTCCAGATCGGACGGCTGTAGTGAATATCGCACCGTGACTTTGATCGAACAATAATGCGCCATGGAGGGAGGTTTTGGAGCCGTACACGGAGACATGCGGTGAGTGATGTATGGAATCACTCCAATTTGAGAAATACCGCCCGCCTCGGAAAAGCAGTGCGATGAAAACTGGCGGGTTTTGAACAGTGTTCAGGTGCGGGGACCACCAGAGCGGGAGTATTGTGAACCGTTGATTTTGCAGGCTGATCAGACGGTGGACGGGAGATTAACGGAGTGGGCCACGGTCGTGATGAAGGCTTGCGAATGCCGTCGGATCTTTACAGATCGACGGTTAATACCGCTTCCGATACACCTTTTGGGATAAGCGCCTTTCTCGGCTGACACTAGGTCTGGCACCCAGGTTACATGGAGAAAAAGACTGAGGGGCTAGGGCCGAAAGGTGCCAAACTTTTCATATTTTCAAATGCGGGTTTTGGCCATTTTAAATACAATTTTGAGGCTAGGCAGAGGTAACGATAGGCAGAAAAAGAGTTTCTCAAGGCAAACAGAGGAGATTCGAAGGTCTAGGCTAGATTTTTTGACAAAATTTGATAGGAAGCTGAAATGATCAACATTGGCTCCACCTGGGGACGGCACGATCATCCCTAAGCGTGTCGAGAACCTCGCAGACCACCCGATTGTCTTCTATGCGGATCCTGCTTTTCAACACTTCTACTTACTTTTCATAATTCATCACAACACCCACATTATTCAACAAAGATAGAAACAGAAACTAATATACAGTATGATACATCAGGATATCTCGGCCTACATCAGAATTGGAAGTAAGGTTTAAGAAACTGACCATTTACAGGGGTGTCAAGCAAGTCACCCTGTAAATTCTCTAGCTTGAAAGTGTTATTACTTCCTTGTTCCACAATTTTGAAGGGACCGAACCAAAGCGGATCGAATTTACCATGTTTTCCTTTTTCAGCCCTCCGGATGTCCCATCTGAGTACTAGATCACCAATTTGCAGATTCTGATCCTTAGCATGATGATCAAAAAGGTATTTCATCTTCTCCTGATACTCTGTCAGCCTTTGATTTACCTAATTGCGTGTTTCTTCCAATTCCACCAGCTGATTTACTCGCCTGGTCATATCATCAGGCTCTTCCTGACTTTCCTGCATGAATCGAGCTACTGGTAGGGCTAATTGAATAGGAAATATTGTTGCCCTCCCATATACCAATTCATATGGGGATTTTCTAGTTGCTCTCTTGCTAGTAATTCTATTGGCCCATAGAGCAAATTTCAATTAGGAATCCCAATTTTTCTGATTTTCATTTATAGCCTTCTTCAATGCCCTCACCACGGTTTTATTGGAAGACTCTGCCAAGCCATTTCCTTGTGGATAGTAGGTTGTAGAGTGAATTAGTGTGATGTTATATTGCTGACAGAAGCTCACAAACTTTGCAGACTTGAAGGCCTGTGCATTATCAGTCACTATTCTAGCAGGGCAGCCAAACCTGGATATGATGTTTTCTTCCATGAACTTTATTATCACAGTATCTGTGGCGTTCCTCGCAGGTATGGCTTCCACCCATTTTGTGAAATAACCAATGGCAGTTAAAATCCACTTATGTTGACCACTTGATGGAGGATGTATTTCACCTATAAAATCAATTCCCCATTGTCTGAATGGTTCATCCACGTGTACGGGAATCATGGGGAGAGGTGCCATCTTTTGTCTTTCAGCAAATTTCTGACATTTCTCACATGCTCTACCCTGGCAAAAACATCTCCAAAAATCTTGGGCCAATAAAAACCAGCCTTCAGGAGTTTGTGAGCAGTGGCCCTCCAGCTGTAGTGACCCCCACAGATCCCTTCATGAAATTTAGCTATAATACTTTCTACCTCCTCCTCTGTGAGACACAGGAGTAGGATACCTGAGGGATCTTGCCAGTATAGCCGGCCATTGGCGACTATGTACTTCTGTGATTTCAATCTTAGCGTTTTGTATTTAGCTTTATCACAGCTTGGAGGGCAACTAAGTGTGAGGAGATATTCTACTATCTCTTTGTACCACTGACTGGTGAGGTACTTTATATGTGTTTCTGGAGTAGCGACTCCAATTCCCTGTCGCTCTTCTTTCGCCTCAGGTTCCTCACTTGCTATAATGGACAAATTTATGCCCAGAGCTTGATAGTTTGATTCAAATAAGATCTTGGCTAGCCCTTGTCCTTTGATCAGCTTAGTAGGACGGATGTCTAATTCATACTCCTGTATCTTGGCAATCCACTTTCCCCTTTTTCCTTCGCTATCCCCCTGAATAAGAATATCTTTTACAGTTGTTGCAGGCACAAATGCAATGATATGGGACTGTAAGATATATACGTGGAATGCTTTGAGGGATTTCACTAGGGCGTGTGCTTTCTTTTCTAATATGTTGTACTTTAATTCTGCATCACGGAGCACCTGACTGAAGAAAGCTATGGGCTGCTCATACCCCTCCTCATTTTTCTGCAATAAAACTCCTGCTATTGTATGAGGTGATGCAAAAGAAAAGATCATGAAAGGCTTAGCATAATCTGGTCTAGCTAGCACAGGGGCTTCTGCAGAAGCATTTTTATCCTGGTAAATGCCTCTCGTGATTCCTGGGACCATTTAACTTCATTATTATTTTTCAACATGTCAGTTATATGTCTAACTATTTCAACATAGTTAGGGATAAACCTTCTCAGGAAATTGATGCGCCCTAGGAATACTTGTACCTCTTTCTTATTTCTGGGAAAAGCAATACCATTTATAACCTCTACCCTCTTATGATCTATCTTCACCCCATATTTTGTTACAATGTGTCCCAAAAGTTTTCCCTCTTCTAATGCAAATAAAGACTTTTTAGGGTTTAGAGAGAGACCATACCTTCTGCATTTCTCAAAGGTTCTACGCAGATGCTCAATGTGCTCAGTATCATTCTTTGAAAATACAGTGATATCATCGAGGTAGACCACGAAGAATTTATCCTGCTCCCCAACAAAAGCAATGTCCATGGCCCTCTGAAAAGTGGCCCCTGCATTAATCAATCCAAAAGGCATCCTCGCATACATAAATGTACCCCATGGTGTGGTGAAAGCAGTCTTCTTTTGATCTTCTGGAAGTACAGCCACCTGGTTATAGCCAGAGAATCCATCCATAATTGACATCCTAGAAGCTCCAACCACCTTCTGCAGGATGTGATCCATCTTAGGCAGTGGATAATTATCCTTTAAGGATGCTCTGTTTAAATTTCTAAAATCCACACACAGCCTTATTTCTCCATTCTTCTTTCGGACAGGGACTAGGTTTTCCACCCATTCAGAGTACCTCAATGGTACAATTATTTTGGACTTTAGTAGCTTCTTGATTTCCTTCTCAATAAAAGGCAACAGCAGGGGATTGATTTGTCTGAGCTTCTGCTTATGAGGCTTTGCATCTTCCTTCAGTGGAATTTTGTGCTGCATAATATTGATATCAAAAGTTTTCAAGTCCTGATAGGACCATACAAACACATCTTTGTAAGACTGAAACAATTTCTGATATAGATTTTTATATTCTCCAGGGATCCTCCTGGACAATTTTACAATTTTGGGGTCAGCATTAGTACCAAGATTCAGGTCTTCTACCTGATTTTCTTCTACCACTTTGCCTGGCTGCAGTGGGACATCATTCTTATCAAATAATCTCTCTAGAGGCACCAGTCCTCTAGGTATAATGTTTCCCTTTAACTGCAACACTTCATTACCTACCACTTTCTTCTCCCAATTTCTTTTTGAAGTATCTTCAAACTCAACCTCTCCTTCATCAGCATCAATCTCCATATTGGAGAATTCTCCTACTGTTTCTAGGAATCTCTTCATCTATTTTTCATCTTCAAATACCTGCCAGTGTTTGATGTTATCTAGGATTGATGGTCGATAACGCACCTCAACTTCGTATCTTAAAAGAGGGTTCTGAGGTGGTCGAAATGTACTACCATGTCCCAAACTTCATTCCTATAAGCCCTTAGCCTAGGATGTTGGGTCTGACACTGATTCCTGACTTTTCTAACCACCAGTTTTGAATCTCCCTGAACTTTTAAGCTTCGTATGTTCATGTTCCTGGCTGTCTGCAATCCTAACAGAAGTGTTTCGTATTCAGCCACATTATTTGTAGCTTCGTATTCTAGCTTGAAAGACAATGGAACCCATTTTCCTGTAGGAGAAATCAATAATATTCCAGCTCCATTACCTTCTTTTGAATTTGCTCCATCAAAATGAAGTGTCCAGATTCCTGTTTCATGGTTCTTTGTGGGCTGCTCAGTCTTGATCTGACAGAAGGATGGTTCATGTGCATAATCTTGATCTTCTTCCAGCATCAAGCATGAGAAATCTCCTTCTTTACTGTAGACTGGTGAATTTACAGAGCTGTCAGCCTTAGTCACCATCTTGACAAATCTAGTCTCTCTGTAAAACCTCCTCTCCTGGCCACCAAAAACTGGGATAGTAGCATATGTTAAATCCAACTTAATTGACCCACCAATTTTTGTTCCCTAGGATCTTGACAGTAACATGCCAAAGTGAGCTGGGATGTCGGCCACCGCTATGTCCATTACCACACTTTTTACTGGGATTTGGGCCAAATTGACTACCAAATCCTTGATCATCCCCAAGCATTTAACTCTTTTGGAATCAAATTAATAGAGGTCTTTGTATGGATGGGTAATTTGTAATCCTAGTTGTTCCATGACTGACAAAGGCAATAGATTATGGGAAGCTCCAGAATCTAGCATACAATTATGTAATAGCAGGTCATGAATCATTAGAGACACATAAAAGGGACGAGTAGAAGCATCTAATTCCTCAACATGTGGACCAAAGACAACCATGGGTCTTTCTTCTTGAAGGTTGAGACTATCTGGAGTGAGTATAGCTTCTGGAGGGAGCATGAAAGACGTGACTTGGGATTGATATGCAGGTTGCTTTAATCGTTCAGTTAAGGGAACTGGGATTTTGACTTTCTCAAGTTCCTTTTGCAGACTGAAAACAGGGGGAGATTTTTCTACTACGACCTCTTTTGACTCTTTATTTTCAGCAGAGTGTTCGACTTCTTTTGACACAGACTTGGTATTAGGAGGAATAACTACTTTGGAAGAGGAAGGAATTTGATCATTAGACTGCAAAGGTTTGTTTAGAGGGACCTTACCTTTGTCTGTGACTTTCTGCACTCTTGATTCCTTCTGAGCAGGTGCTTCCTTCTGGGGTAGCTCTTCTTCTTGATCTTGAGTACGATTCCTCTTCCTAGAAGATCTGAGATCATATCTTCTATTGAACTGTGCTTGCATAAAATCAGCAAATTGTTTACAATAATGATCAATTTATGCATCTTCTGTGTCTCTGGTCTTTTCTTCTTCTTGCGATGGGCACTCAGCTCCTTCATTTCCCTGCAAAGGGCATTCTTCTCCATCACTATTTGATAAAGCAAGGTTTGCATCCTCCAATCCATAGGCAGTGTTTTCAATAGGATCATCTATTGGACCTTCCAAGTACAATGGGTGTGGTACTTGATCTTGTTGTTCTTTTGTTTCCCTTGGCAATATTTGCACGGGTGGTTTCCTGTACTGAGGATTGTAACCTCTGTTTTGAGCATTGTGGAAGTTCTTGGGGGCTGAATTCTTGGCCTCCAATTCAAGCTTGACCATTTTCTTAATCAATTTGCTCATTTCTTCCATTCTGTCATTGGCTGAGTCTCTGTCTTGGTAGGAGGTATATACCTCCTCTTTGTCCCTTCTTCTAGCATCTTGTTCAGGTTTTCCCTTTGATTTGCCAGTGGAGGCGAAGTTTGCCTCAATTTCTAGTGCATCTGACTGAGCATCATCCAGCATAGCAGGCTTTCTTTCTCTGAGAGAGAAACCAAATTCTGAATCAAAGGCTACTACAAAAACAACTCTAGCAGCAGTTTGATGTGGTTTCATATCCGCGGGAAGACTCGGATACAATTTGTTAAATCTTTTGATGAATTCTGACACCCCTTCATTATGTCTTTTCTTGAGTGTATTGAACTTAGTAAGACAATGTCCATGGTCCTTCTTCTCTCCCCATTTTCTGAGAAAAGTATCTTCCATTATTTCCCAAGTGGTAATAGAACGACTTGCCAGTGTCTTAAACCATTTTCGAGCTTCACCGTCAAGAGATTGGACAAAAAGCCTTAAGACCACATCTAAATGTTCCACATTAAAATTCTCTGGAAAAGCATAGAAGACCTCAAGGTGTTTCTGAGCATCAACCTCATTTTCCCCATTGAATCAGGGCAGAATCTTCAAATAATCCTGTGGCAAATCATTCAACACTTGGGGTAATGCCAGAGGGGCATATTTATTTAACAAGAAACCTAGAACATTTTCCATTGGAGGGGGTGGAGGTAGTGCAATAGTTTGATGAGTAAGAGGAGGAGAAGGAGGTGGAAGTGGGGTATGAATAACAATAGGGATATACTCGACTGCAACCTGAGGGGTTGAGGGGAACAAAGGTCTGTTAACATCAGATACTTCGGTGACTTCCTTGACCTCTTCGACCTCAGGAGTAGGATGAAGACTATCTTTAAATTGGACACCTCCTCGGGGTGGACTATCTGAATAGTAATCGGTATCTCCGACAGTGGAGTCGGGAATTTGCAATCGAGAATCTTGAGAGGAGGAGGAAGGAAAGTCTTCTTGAGAGAATTCGGGAATCTCAGAATGGACTGATTTTCTTTCCTTCCAATTTCTTCTATGTATGATCTTTTCAGGGTCAAACACTGAAGGTGTCCTTGGCTTAGACGTATCTGACCTCAGGTGTGGCTTACGAGGAGCCAGGGCTGCAAATAGATTTATCAAATAACAAATGTGGAGTCGCCAAGGTGAGGGATCTACAACTCTCAACTCTCCATACTCACCTACTTGAAGAGTGAATTAGATTTTTTCGAGGCCCAGGGATTTTAATTTTCTCATCTTCGTTCCCTGGCAACGGCGCCAAAAAGATGATGTAGTTCCTAGAGACAGCCTAGAGTTGTGATAGACCAGTGCCTAGGACATCTTATCATAGCAAGGAGCATATGGTATAACACAGGAGGTTATCAATGTAAATCTCTCATGCTATCAATTGTAAACAAGGAATTAACTTGAATGGGACCAAGACTCTCAGAAACTTAACACAGGAAAAGAGATATTGCAGAGGCAAGATGCAAAACTCCAATACAAAAGCATCAGACAATTTAGAGACAATTTATTGTAAAGAAGGTCGATTCAAGTAATATGTCACAGAAATAAATTATCAGAAAGTGAATGTAGTGAATGAAATATTGAGGAGATATTAATTTCCTTGAGCTGATATCCAGATACACAATACCACCATGCATGGGCTTACCAATCTAAGAATCCATACATAACAATAGCGTTTTAAAAACACCCTCCCAAAGAAACTAATATAGCAGAAACATGGTTTAGATTACTAATGGAACAGAATATCATGCATGAGCCATATTTAAAGGGCTTGACTAATCCGAGTATGGGTATCAACTAGGATAAATCCATACCAAAAACTAGTGAGCCACTCGCATTCCAAAACATGATATAAGAGAGATGGGTGAAATGAAATGATCTATTTAAATAACACATGAGAAAAAGTTACAGACTGTGAAATACCAAAGACCATAATCTTCTTTAACAAATGGAACTCCTCCTCACTGAGACCCTATGGGCTCTGAACCTTCATACAAGAGTTCTACAAAATGTATACCAAAAGCCTATCACTGCATAATTTTCTAATAGAATCTAGAACCCTAAATCATCTGTTCTTTGGGAGCTTTATAGGAGAACAAGGAAGCTCGAAAAAGGGAGTAGGCGATGAACATTTAATTGTATCATTAAAAAAAAATGGCAGAGATGTGCACGCCCATACTGCTTGATGACTTTGTAGTGCTGTACATTCTCCGTAGTCATTTTGTCCTTTTCTGAAAGAAAATCCTGCTGAAATGAAACCTGGAGGGTATTTTTTCTTGTGCATGGTACCCTCTGTCTTCTAACCTTGAATTAAGGCCTGAAACCTTCAATGTTGATCGTCGAATTCCTCTGATTTCCCACTAATACTCTTTGCCGCAACATTAATATTTCTGATTGCAAAATATATGCTTTGAATGATTCTGGAAGGTTTGATAGATTTTACTCCTGCTTCTTTAATGAAAGTCGTGTCATAACCGCTTCCTAAACCCTACTCCATAAATTTTGCCTCTGAAAAATGGTCCTTTGATGCGTTCTCGGCTTTTGTAATGGAGTCTGTGAGTAATGGCAATTTTCTGTCGTTGTAACCCTGCAAAACCCGAAAACATGTTAGGAAAACTATGCACGGGAATGAAAATACAGTGGGGATAATGGTGTGACAGCGTAGCTTGGTGGACTGGTGGGAAAATGCAGGGCGATGATAGGAAATGCAGCGTGACAGTGGGAGGTGGTAATGTAGAAGGTTGGCGGAACGTAGCAGATGAACAACTTTGAATTTGACCTTTAGAATGAGATATAAGGAAGGTGGAAGAGAATGCATCGAATGGCACGTGGAATGGTGACGTGGAGGAGGACCGGGTCAATGGCGTGGCGTGGGTTTAATGAGGGCCATCCAATTTCGGCGGAGATCGACGGTGGAGAACACGTAGGGGGGTGACGGATAGTGGGCCAGGGGTCGAATATGCTGTGATTAAATGTTGTGTAGCTTCAAAGAGCGCCAACCGTTAGATGAAGACCTCCAGATCGGACGGCTGTAGTGAATATCGCGCCGTGACTTTGATCAAACAATAATGCGCGATTGAGGGCGGTTTTGGAGCTGTACATGGATATACGCGGCGAGTGATGTATGGAATCGCTCCGATTTGAGAAATACCACCCACCTCGGAAAAGCGGTGCAATGAAAACTGGCGAGTTTTGAACAGTGTTCAGGCGCGGGGACCACCAGAGCGGGAGTACTATGAACCGTTGATTTTGCAGGCTGATCGGATGGTGGACGGGCGATTAACAGAGTGGGCCACGGTCGTGATGAAGGCTTGCGAATACCATCGGATCTTTACAGATCAACGGTTAATACCGCTTCCGATATACCTTTGGGATAAGCGCCTTTCTCGGCTGGCGCTTGGTCTGGCGCCAAGGTTACATGGAGAAAAATACTGAGGGGCTAGGGCCGAAAGGTGCCTGACTTTTCATATTTTCAAATGCGGGTTTTGGCCATTTTAAATACAATTTTGAGGCTAGGCAGAGGTAACGATAGGCAAAAAAGATTTTCTCAGTGCAAACAGAGGAGATTCGAAGGTCTAAGCTAGATTTCTTGACAAAATTTGATAGGAAGCTGAAATGATCAATAGTGTGCAAGCTCAAATGCCACTCCTAAAAACACACTTCTAGTTAGTCATACAGCCTAATCATGACTAATTAGTTTTCAATTTACTGCTAATAGGTTAGTGAATTAGATTTGCCAAACAACTTAATCTTGGCTTATCAGTAAGGTAGATTAGGATAGAAAAATAAAGGTTCAAACAAGCTCAAAATCTGAACCTGTGAGTTTCAAAAGAAGAATGGCTCTAATCTGATCAAATCTTGAGCCAAATATACAAAACCAAATGGTTCTAATATGCCCAAAACCTGAACCAGATGAGAAAGAAAGACAACTCAGATAAATTTCAAAATCAGCGCTGAAAAGATAATGAAGGTTGTTCTTTAGTTTTCAGATCTTAAGCCTTCACCATTTTGCTTTATTTTTCTGCAAATTTTAGTCTATGTGCAGCTTGTTTTTATGCCATAGACCAACAGCAAGTTAGACTGATTAATCCTAGCTTGGTTGTTTTTAAATTTATGTTTTAGAGTTTAGAGAATAAAATATGTCAGACAGCCTAATCCTGACAGATAATAGTTAGGTAGAGAAGATTATGAACTTAATTGTTTAATCTGAGTTCATGGAGAAATAAGGGTAGACTTATATAGATTATGTTTTCATTAAAAGAATAAAATATTGATGTTTAAGGTATGCAAGCCCAAATGCACCTTTTTGAAGAAAAAAAGTTAGGAAGTAGGTGTAGGTAACCATTTGGGGAGGAATTTTTCTGGTGACATGTCTAATATTCTGCTCATCTTTCAAGCAGTTGATCAGAGAAGAAGAAAAGGTTGTCAAGGTACAAAGCCACTGATCTACATCCAGAGAACACTAATATGAGGTTCTTGACACCTCCAAGGAGCTGTCATCCCAAGTTGGAGCAGTTGTTAGCCACCTATAAAATTTGTCATATCAAATGATGGCTAAAAATTTTTCTAGCCTTTAAGAAACAATTTCATGACCAAATTGTTGGTTCTTAAAGTCTTATGATGATCTTTATTCTTTGATTTAATCTTCACTGTTGTTTTCCTCATAATCCTGAAAAATCTGTTATTTGCCTAAAGAAGACTGCTGAAAAACCCATTTTTCCATCATTTTTACCCCTCCTTCACTCATAAATAATCCCATTTTCATTCCCTTCTTTCTTCATAAAATCCCCCCATAAGCCTCATTTAACCTTCAAATTCACTTCAAGACCCTTTTAAAAGCATTTGGTCTCCTTCCATTTGGTTTAAAAACTCCTTTTCCTTCTACCAGAACCCTCAATTTGCCTTAAAAACTTTGTTTTTAGGCCAAAAACACTCTTTTCTGCATATAAATTTCTTAAGCCCCCGAGGGCTTAACTCTTACAAACCTCTTCTTCATCAGACCATAAGCCCCGCAATCGGGCGCTTAAAAGGCCTAAACTTCTCTCCAAACCTCGCCAAACCTTATTTTCCTTTGTTATTTCATAAAACTCGACTTTTCATTGTGTTTTAATAAAACCCAATAGTTTGAACTTGCAACGAATATCGACCATCGATCTAAACCGATCAACGGTCATCGGCTCATCGCATCGCAAGTCCGCATTGGGTCCTCCCTTTTCTTCATGTCCTTTGAAAATTTTCCAATGCGAACCTTTAGACCAAACCTCAGTCGTCGATCATTCTTCCAATCCGACAATCAATACACCATCGCATCGCAAAATTCCCTTTGTGCTTTCCCTTGCCCTCCTCCGATGACATTCTTCCCGATTAAATCTTAGCTGTCGAATCCACAAGAACCGACGGCTAAGATCTCATCGCACTCCGCCCATAACTTTTCTTCTTTACCCCACCCCGATTGAGTCTCAACCGTCGATCTAACTCCCAGATTCGACGACCAGCACTTAATCGCATCGCGCCAGTCTCAAAGTGCCATCCCCTTGCCTCCGTCGATTTGTGATCCCCGATTAAATATTGACCGTCCATTTAGGAGGATCTAACGACCAGCGCTTAATCGCATCGCGCTCGCCTATCGCGTAGCCTTATGCCATCCTGACCTCCGATTAAATCCTCGTCGTTGATTTCCTCAAATCCAACGGTCCACGTTGCTCCCACTTTGAAACCCTGCCCTTCTCATTATCCCTCGTCGATAGATCTCCGTCATCCATTCCTACAGATCCGACGGTCAAGATCTATCACTCGCATCTTCCTCCGTCGCGTGCGATTCGCACCGTCAGATCTCCGACCTCCCATCCGACGGATCACATTAAGTTTTGCGTTTTTTCTGCATCTAGGGTTTAACACTGAAAAATTACGCAAAAAAGGTGGTTTTCTGAGGAGACGCGTCGGGCAACGAAGCATATTGCATTTTTTTGGCCTATTTTCGAAACCACTTCAGAGCTGCACGAAACCAGTAGTTTTCCGCTAAAACCACTTCTCCGCAATATAATCCTTCGTTTAATCCTAACCGTCGATTGTTTTAATCGGACGGCTCCCACTTAACGCAACCACCATTTCATTTTCCCATCATCTAAACGCCCAAGCACTCCATTCAAGAAATCCCAACCGTTGATCATTCTAGATCAACGACTCTTCTTCATCCTGCGTCCAAACTTCATTTTAGCCCCTTTTCGCTTCCGCCAAAGACTTTTTCCCGTTTTTATTACATTTTCTTCCATTTCATTATAATGTTACCCCCTCCACATTACAAACTCCCTGATTGATCTCAGTCGTTGATCAATCTTGATCAACGGCCCGAACTTAATCTTCCTTCCACTTACCCGACCGCCTCCCCATCAAATCCATCGAGCATTCTCGATCGTCAATTAACCTGGATCGATGGTCACGATTTAATCTCACGTCTAGAGCAGCCTAACATATATTTTCGCCAGATTTTTCATATATTTTTTGTAGTTTTGCAGGTTATGAAGCTTTTCCACAGTTTTTTAAATAAAACAAAGGTCGGGGATGACAATCCCCCAAGCCACTATCAGTGAAGAAAATGAATCTGCAAGGTTCACATCATGATTTTGCCCATGTCTCATGAACATTGGTAATGTTATAAAACCCTCTGCGCGCCTGCACAGCAACAAAACACAGTAAACATTAATCAGACAAAGAGTATCAGTGTTACAGCATTAGATCAAAGCAGAAATGAAGGATCAAAGGCTTTTAACCTAGTTTTGAGGGATTAAGGCATAAATTCGACTATCAAAGGCCTAATCCACACAGTTAAAGACAGTATGAAGACCACAAGACAGAAAGTAAGCCTAATTAGGCCTAAAACACAGATCTAAAGTAAATTAAAGGTGTTTTAGGGAAATACAAAGAAATCTATCAGTCCGAGAAGCCTCCACTGCCACATCAGAGGCTAATTGAATCTTCTCTAGCTACCAAAAGCCACCTGCAACCTCACAAAAATCAAAGAAGGCCTAGTTATTTCCAGAACAGAAGATATTTGCCTAAAGACAGTTGAACAGTTATTTCAAATCAAAGGAACTTATTTACTAACTGTCAGCAGAGTTATTATAAAGATAAGGAACATCTCTAAAGTCAATTTTCTCGTCCATTAAGCCTCAAAAAGCAGAAAACGAGTTATGAAGCAGAGTTATAGGTAGAATGCATTCTTGCCTTATGCCTTGCATGGTTTTCAAGGCTAGGAATTGCATTGATAATGGAATTAATGATACTTGAACCCTAGAAACTCTTCCACCTCCTCATTTTCTTATAAAATCTCCTGGAGGATCACATTGTAAAAGGTTGGTCTCTGGATATCTGTTGCATGTAAATAGTTTACTGAAGCTGCTGTAGCCCTGTTTGTAATTGAAGATACATAAGCTGAGATGAGAATTTTGAAGCTGTAAAGACCCACTAGACTTGATGATTGTAACTGGTTTGAACATCAAATGCAATCTGATTTATGGGATCCTGGTCTATGTCAATGGTGATATGTTTCTTATTGTAAATTGTTATTTTCTTTTTGTTTCCATTCTGTCCACCTTCTCTGATAAAGAACAGCAAATATAGAACTAGGATTTACTGTTACAAGTACCATACTCTCACTAATAAGCTTTATCTTTATGTTTTCTTCCAATTGTGTATTTAGGAATGATTTAATACAGTGCAAGCAATTAAGGAATGTTGGTGTTCCCAAGTCTTACTGTCTGAACTTTAAATATTGTTCTTGAATGATATTTTCATTACATGCTAAGTAGAGTTGGACTAGGAAAGTTTATGGTTTGCCCTGTCTTCTAGTTCTTTCTCCAAAGGTTGTTTGAAGGTTTCCCTTAAGAGTATGTTGAAATAAGGATAGGTTCAAAGTCCTTACCTGATCTTAGACTACTTTTTTTGTTTATCATGGATGTTTTCCTTTTGAATACGCTGAAAGAGGGATAGGTTCAAAGTCCTTACTTGATCTTAAGCTATTATTTTTTGTGTTTTAAATGTTTTCTATTGAAAGTGCATCAAAAGCAGGCTAGTTTCAAAGTACTTATCTAATCTTAGATTACTTTTATGTTTTTCCTTAAGTTCATGTCAAAAGCAGGATAGTTTCAAAGTACTTACTTGATCTTAGGCTGGTCCTTGTTCTTCATTTGTTTGATTCCCCTTCTTATTATTTCATTCCATTCCATAAAATCAACTTAAAGAGATCCTTTGACATAGATGACTTGCCCTATGGACCACTCTTGAACCTTGTTGTTTCAATTAAATCCTATTATGACTCCATAGCCCAATGGATTGAAGCTGCTCCTATCCTATCTTATTAGTTGAATCATCCCTTCACTTTCATACTCCTTCACCCTTCATTAAGACTTCATTCACCTTCATTATATCTTTGCCCAACCAAAAACAAACAAAAACCTTGTTCTTCTTAACTAGCCTAATATCACATTTCGAGCCTTAAAGATCACATCTTTGCACTTATAGAGAGATCCCTCTCTGGATTCAGGAGGGCTAGATCCTAGAATCCCAAAGTGGTTCAAATGTTGTCTCTGCAGCTTTAGTCTTGCCAATCTGCTAAAATTACAGAGACCTAACACGCAACGCTTGTTAACTTAACAGGGATCTTCCAGTTCCCAGGCTGTGTTAACAAACCATTTTTCCCAAGGGCAACAGTTAGTTGTTGGCGCAAATCAAAATACTGGGGCTTCCAATGGAGGCACCCAGGAAGGGGAAACTCCATTGAACATATATATGATGAGTGCTCACGCAGATATCGCTACGAGATCTCGTGATTATGGTACAGCTGAGTCTTCAAAAGCTAAGGGTACTTCTGATACCACTGAACCGCTTCACATTACGAGGCCCACTGTTGAACCCATACCTCGGATGCCAAAAGCATCTACAAAGCGTACGAAGATTAATCCAAATGCCAAGACTACTCAGAACTACTATGTTGTAGAAGATCTAGCCCAGAGTCCTTGTGCTATGTCTGCTCTCGAGGTGCTCCAATCTTGTCCAGCTCAGCGAAGTGCTCTTCTCACTGCTATTGGGGTTGTTGACACGAAAAACTCTCTTATGATTACACTTGATATGACTAATTTTAAAAAGAGACTCCCACATCATATGGCTTTCCATATGAGATCATCGTTTCGAAGATTCACTATATTTCGAACAGTCGTTGATGAGGGTGCTTCCACGCGTGTGATGTCTCTCGCATGCTGGAAAGGAATCGGATCTCCTGCAATTGTTCCATCAGCCACTCTTCTGACTGCGTTTGATGGTCATTCTCACAGGTCGCATGGTATTGTCCCGGTGTTGACCACACTTTGTCAACGACCCCATAGCAGTACACCCCCATTTTTTCAAATGGGATTCATCATGTTCGACGTGTTTGCGCCATTCAGATTCCATCGACAGCCGACAGTTTTATGAATGATGTAAACCCATTCTGCATGTTTATGAAGTAAATGATCTAAGTAAGATCGTCATGTATGTAACAACCTAGGTAAGCCTAGTATGTTGGTGATGATTTCTATCCTAAGAGGTTTTTTGTCTCACTGATTTACTTGTGTTTTTCGACACAAGTGATCGGCAGAGTTTTCCCCTCCAGCTTCACCCCAAAGCTAGGGTGGATTTTGTCATCAAGATGCTAAATGAGTCCTAGTGTTTTCTATCGAGTCTTTGTAAAAGTAGTTTGGGAATAATCCTAGCTAGTTGGTTAGATTATTTTATTACAAGCTACTTGGTCTACTAGTTCATGTTTTTGAGTCGCAGAATTGGGTACCTTATTGAGGGTCTATATGAATGGGTATTCCCCCTTCATGTGTCTAAATGTATTTATCTTATGTAAAGAGGGTTGGAAAAAATAATTAAATCCCTTCTCAGTCAATTAATTAAATTTTTTGGCCAAATTAATTAAAAATCCTAAGCCATAAATTTAATTAATTTTAAGTCCTAGGTGAGTTAAAATTCTTCAAGGCAAATTCTAAAGGTTGGAGCGAGAGGAGTGATGGCTTCAGTTAGGGTTTTAGTAAGGTTTCTACCAAATCTTGTTGTCGTCAAGCCTGTGGATCTTGGTAGCACAAACCCAGTAAGGGTTTCTCACGGTGTTGTTGCCGATCTGATCGCATCAGAAACAAACAAGGTGAGAGAGGTCATTCTGTTGTTGCCTTTTGGATTTGAACTCTGGACCCGAACCCCATGGGCAGATAATTAGAGATTGAGAGATACGTTTCCAGCCCTAAAGACAACAGTCGGCGATCTGCCTCGATCCAGGGAAATCTGCAGCCGATCACGTTTGGATCAGTGTTCATCGCGTAAAGAAGACGTCGTCATTGATTTTGCTTATGGAATTTTCATGGCGGGCAGGGCGTTCTAGCTATTACGGTCAAGGAAGTCCGCTGAAACCTATAAAGGAGCGCACGGTTTCTCGCTTTTATGTGCGATTGGGGACGGGATAAGCTCTGGTCCGGGATCCCTGCTCCTGGTGAACTTCTTAGCTGACTTTGGCAGGGAGCTTCGTGTTGGACAGTGCGCAGCAAATTGAATAAACACAACAACAGCAAACTTAATCATGCACACAAAGACAAAGGTTTACCGTGGTTCACCCAACCATTCTGGGCTACGTCCACACAACAGGGCATTGGCAATCTTTATTATTCAAACAGGAGATTACAAACTCTCACACCCACTCTACAAAACAAACGTATGGATACCTGTTATATAGCAGGAGAATCTAACAGCCTCATAAATCCTCTCAACTCAAATTTAGGATGCATTAACTCCCTCCCAACAAACTGGAGCTAATCTAGGAACTAATTCCTAATTTTTGTCACCTACTGAGATTTTTCCTATTTTATTTAGAAAAGAAAATCTCAACAATCTCCACCTTGACAACAATTAGCCTGATGCCCTGTTATTATTATTTTATCTCTTCTGCAAGCCAAGAGAAGCCAAACACCAACGCAACTTCTCCAACAAAACTGGTTTCGTGAACATGTCTGCACAGTTTTCCTTTGTATGCACCTTTTCAAGAGAGACTCCCCTTTCAGTGATAACCTGTCTTACAAAATGATACTTAATTGGAATATGCTTTGATTTACTATGATAGGCCGGATTCTTAGCCAAATGTATTGCACTTTGACTATCACAAAGTAACCTGATGTTGTCCTGTAACCTACCAAACTCACCAAGCAAACCTTTCAACCAAACCGCCTCTTTTCAAGCATGAGAAGCAGCAATGTATTCTGCTTCAGTAGTGGATAAAGCAACAATGTTCTGTAGCTTTGACATCCAGCTGATAGCTCCACCTGCAAGAGTAAAGACGTACCCTGAAGTTGACCTTCTCTTATCCAAATCACCTGCAAAATCAGAATCAACATACCCGCAGACAAATTCACTACTCTTATTGTAAGTGATACAATAACTACTTGTGCCTCTCAAATACCGAAGCACCCATTTCACTGCTGACCAGTGTTCTTTACTCGGATTTGCCATGTACCTGCTGACAACCCCAACTGCATGTGAAATATCTGGTCGAGTACAAACCATCACATACATCAAACATCCTACTACATTGGCATATGGAATTCGAGACATATAATCCTTTTCTTCATCTGTATTAGGACATAAACTCGAAGAAAGCTTAAAATGGGAAGCGAAAGGGACTGACACAGGCTTCACATTATTCATACCAAATCTCAAAAGTATCTTCTCAACATACTTCTGTTGTGATAGCCACAGCTTACCATTGCTCCTGTCTCTGAAAATCTCCATGCCCAAAATCTGTCTTGCTGCTCCTAGATCTTTCATATCGAATGTCCTTGCCATCTGAGTCTTCAACCTGTTGATTTCTTCAATGCTTTTGCTTGCTAAAAGCATATCGTCGACATACAACACTAAGATAATGAACATGCCATTTTTCAATTGCTTGAAATACACACAATGATCATATTCACTTCTAACATATTTCTGACTCAACATGAAAGAATCAAACTTCTTATACCACTGCTGAGGCGACTGCTTCAGGCCATATAATGACTTCTTGAGCCTGCAGACAAATTTCTTATTGCGATGCTGAACAAACCCTTCCGGTTGTTCCATATAAATTTCCTCATCTAAGTCTCCATGTAGAAATGCAATCTTAACATCTAGTTGCTGTAACTCTAAATCAAACAAAGCAACTAAAGCTAACACAATTCTAATTGAAACAATTTTAACCACTGGTGAAAAAATCTCATGAAAGTCAATATCGGCTTTCTGAGAAAACCCTTTTGCAACCAGTCGCGCTTTGTACCTGTCCTCTGTATCATTCACACCCCGTTTCAGCTTGATAAACCCATTTACACCCCACAGTTTTCCTGTCTTTCGGAAGCTCAACCAGATCCCATGTGCCATTCTTACTCAAGGCCATCATTTCGTCCTTCATGGCTGTTTTCCACTTGTCACTTTTCGAACCTTCTATTGCTTCCTGATAGCACAGAGGTTCATCATCGTTAGCGGTCAAAGCAACTGAAGTAACATAATCATCATACCTTCTCGGCGGTCGTTTGATTCTTGTCGACCTCCTTAAGGATGTTTCTGGTTGACTACCATCTGTAGGAACTTCTTGCCGATCAGTATCTGAGACATGTTCATGATCTAAACCTGAACCCTGTTCATGTTCTGATTCTGAAACATGTTCATGACTAGTATCTGAACTATGGTCATCATGACTATCATTAGAAGTGTTGTCAAACTGAATGTGCTCAAAATCAAATACATCATCCTGTTTCAATTTACTATCTACATCTAACTGTACAGGTGAGGATTCATTAAACTTTACATCTCTGTTGATGATGATTTTGCGGGTAGTAGGATCCCACAATCTATATCCCTTTGTTCCAACACCATACCCAACAAAGATATACCTTTTATACTTTGGATCTAAATTAGTTCGCTGATGTTTAGGCACTAGATCATATGCATCACAACCAAACACTCTGAGTTTAGAATAGTCACAAGGGTGTCCTTTCCATACCTCTTGCGGAATCTTGCAGTCTATCGCCGTCGATGGAGATCGGTTTATCACATAACAAGCTGTTGCCACTGCTTCCGTCCACAACTCCTTTTGCAACCCGGCGTTACTCAGCATACTCCTTGCTCTCTCCAAAAGAGTCATGTTCATGCGTTCAGCAACTCCATTTTGCTGAGGAGTATAAACCGTGGTCTTATGTCTCTCAATCCCTGCATCCTTGCAATAGCTGTCAAACTCCTTGGAAGTAAACTCACCACCATTGTCAGTTCTTAAACACTTTATTGTTCTACCAGTGCTGTTTTCTACCAATGCTCTAAACTGCTTGAAAACTGAAAAAACATCAGACTTTCTTTTCAATATGTAGACCCACACCTTCCTAGAAAAGTCATCAATAAATGATACAAAATATGACGAACCACCATATGAAGTAGTAGGCGCTGGACCCCAAACATCTGAATGAATATAATCAAGTATCCCTTTACTAGTATGTTTGCCTGTTTTAAATTTTTGTTTACTTTGTTTGCCAAACAGACAATGCTTACAGAAATCTAACTTTCCAGACTTTAGATTAGGAAGTAACTTGCGATCAGCCAAAATCTTTAACCCTCTTTCGCTCATATGGCCCAACCTTTGATGACATAGGCGAATGGAACTACTGTCATGTTCAGACACTGTAGACACATGATCTGACCCTGTTCTTCCTTCTAATTGAAATAGATTTCCTACTTTCTTAGCTTTCATTACTAGTAAAATACCTTTATATATTTTCATAACTCCACCTTGAATTATAGTTTTATATCCATTTGTGTCAAGTGCACCCAGTGAAATTAGATTTTTTCTTAAGTCTGGAACATGTCTCACATCTGTTAACAATTTAGTTGTGCCATCAAACATTTGCAGTTGTATACTTCCTATCCCAACAATATTAGATGTGACATCATTACCCATGTACACGACTCCATCATTAATTGATCTATATGTCTTAAACCATTCTCTATGAATACACATGTGGTTTGATGCACCAGAATCTAACAACCAATGTTGACCATGATTTGACATATTAACAGACAACACTTCGTCGCTCATACCTGAACCAGATGTCGAACCTGTATCTGTCGCATTTGCCTCCTTCTTCTCTGTCGAAGAGTCTCCTTTCTTCTCTGTTTGCTGTCTCTTCCAGCAATCTTTCTTCAAGTGCCCCGATTTGCCACAAAACCAGCACTTCACTTTGCTCTTCTTCCCTTTCGACTTTGAACGTGAATCGCTGCGCTTACCAGAGCGTCTTTCTCTAGAACGACCTCTAGCCATCATTGCCTCTGATGTAGAGGTGTCAGCATTCGACCGCTTCCTGGTCTCCTCGGACAACAAAGCTCCAACCACATCGTCAAACTCAAGGATGTCTGCAGTACTAAAGCTTATGGAAGTAACAAAGTGATCCCACGATTCGAGCAATGAACACAATAGAGTTATTGCCTTATCCTCTGAATCAAATTTTACATCTAGACTTTGTAATTGTACCAATAGAGTATTGAAAACATTCAGATGGTCAGTAATCGAGGTACCTTCCTTCATCCGCAAACTGTATAGCTGCCGCTTTAGGAGAATCCGATTTGTCAAGGATTTCGTCATGTAGAGCTTTTCAAGCTTTATCCACAAGCCTGCGGCGGTCTTCTCTGACACAATGTTGAACAGAACGTCATCTGCCAGACATAACCGAATTGCACTCAGAGCTCTGTCATCCAACTCATCCCATTCATCCTCCGTCATGGAAGAAGGCCTTTTGCTCCTCCCCAACAGCGCTTTCGCCACGCCTTGTTGTACCAGCAAATCGTGCATCTTTACCTTCCAGATCTCGAAGTTGTTTTTGCCATTGAACTTCTCAATTTCAAACCGGGCATTTTGAGTTTTCGCCATCTTGTTTCAGCAAAAAACACAATAATCTCCAAATCCAACTTTAAATGAAGTTAATCTCAAAACACTGCCTATGCCTTAAAAACAAACTACCCTTCACCTTCTTTTAAAGTGCCTCTCACTTCAAAATACCATATAAAAAAAAAATGGCAATATTCAAATCAATTTTTAAATGCCACCCTTCACCTTATAAAAAAGGCCTTTCACTTAACAAACCAAATGTAAATGGCATTTACATTTTTAAATATTATAAAAAAGGGACCTTTTAATAAAATCGATTTATGTAAAAAAAAACACATACCATATGTGATATGTGACCTTTTTTTTAAAAACTCCAAATCGATTTCCCTTTTTTTAATATTACACTTTTAAAAAATCCTCTTTCAAATCGATTTAACATATCGATTTAACATATGCCATAATAATTACCATTCGATTTTAAATTTTTACGAACTTCAAAGGTGAGCACCCTAAAGAATTGATTTTTAACGTTCCTTAGTTTTTAAAGCCACTTCTGAAACGATTCTCCACAAATCGTGTTGTCTTTTAAAATACACATTGAATAATTTGTGACTTCAATGTAAAACCGTAGCATTTCAAAACAGCTTTTAAAAAAAAAACTAATGGCAAATGACTCACGTTTGCAGTGTTGTTTTATATGGCATTTGACCAACCATTCAACGTTCTCTCTGTTCAACGCCAGTTAACAGCCTTCTCCAACGCTGCTTCAGACTTCAACCGACATTCTCTGCGCTCATCAATGTTCTTGTGTGTTCATTCAACGCTGTCACTCAAGCTTCCCACGCAACAATCGTTTACCATTACGCAGGTCCAGCTGAACACGCAGTTCAGCAGTCAGCAGTCTCCACGTCCGGATGAAGAAACAGCAATTCACCTTTCACTGCACCACATCTTCATGCAGAAAATCTGCCAGCAACTAACAACGCAGGTAGGCGATCCTTCAACGCACCATGCAGCAATACGCAGCACTCGGTCAGCCACACAAATACATATTACACGCAGAATCCTCCGCTATGCGCTCCTCCAACACGCTCCGATACCAATTGTTGGACAGTGCGCAGCAAATTGAATAAACACAACAACAGCAAACTTAATCATGCACACAAAGACAAAGGTTTACCGTGGTTCACCCAACGATTCTGGGCTACGTCCACACAACAGGGCATTGGCAATCTTTATTATTCAAACAGGAGATTACAAACTCTCACACCCACTCTACAAAACAAACGTATGGATACCTGTTATATAGCAGGAGAATCTAACAGCCTCATAAATCCTCTCAACTCAAATTTAGGATGCATTAACTCCCTCCCAACAAACTGGAGCTAATCTAGGAACTAATTCCTAATTTTTGTCACCTACTGAGATTTTTCCTATTTTATTTAAAACAGAAAATCTCAACACTTCGTTTAAGATGTAAGCCTTCACCACTGCCTGTTGTGAGAGCAGAGGCATCCAAGCCAGATCAGCATAATCCTTCGACGAATCAGAAGAAAGGGGAGACAGAAACGATGAGTGAACGACAGCAGAAGGGAGCGCCTCTCACTCTCTCTTTAGCAATCTATACGTTCTCTGATCCCCAAATAACAGGTAATCCCTTGTTTCTGCAAAAGATCTAATCCTTTTCAAATTTTTATCAGACCCCCTATGGGTAAGTCTCATTTAGTCTGGGTATACGAAGACACCTTTATTCTGCAGCGAAAACAAAAAATATGGGCACTAATGGGGTACCCATTACAGATCCAACATATAGTCAATGGACACAGCTCTCTTCAGGATTGCGGGCTCTTGAAGGACTACACCATAAAGACAGAAATGACTATTTCCCTAAATCTGTGTCTGAGAGGGGGTGTCGTGAACCAGAGCATGCCAAGATCTACAGGGGGAGATAAAGGGAAAAAACCCATCAGCCAGCAACAAACAAATGGAGGCCCTTCCTATAAAAACATTCTACAGGGGAAAAAAGTTGTAGGCTCACCTCCAGAACAAGCTGGAAATACTCCGAGGCCATACATAGTAGAACAATAGGAACAAACTCCAGCATTAAAAATCAACAGTTTAGCAACAGAGGAGCATGTAAAGACATACGAAGCCCAGGCATCAATATGTCATTTCAACTGCTTCTGGCCCAAACCCATGGACCTTTTCCATTGGATTTTCACCCGATGGACCCTTGAATTTGAAATACACCTCTGTTCCAAGGGGTTTTTTATTGTGAAATTTAAAACCTCGAAGGAAATAGATATTATCATCAAAGAGGGGCCTTGGTTTTGGGGTTCCACGAGGCTTTTCATCACCCCATGGTTTCCATATTTCGACCCAAACACTATGAAAGTATCTAGATTACCAGTATGGGTGAGATTATGCAACCTCCCTCTTCACTTCTGGAATGATCAGGTCCTCGAGAGCATTGGGAATAGTATTGGGCGGTTTATTAAAACAGACATGGAAAGAATAGAAGAAAGAATCTACACTTTCACCCAGATCTGTGTCGAGGTAGATCTAAGCAAAGGATTACCGGAGAACATTATGCTGATCTATAAGCAACAAAACTGGGTGCAACCACTAGATTATGAGAATATTGCATTCAGATGCAGGAATTGTAGAATGACAGGACACCTACAGAATACCTGCCTAGAAGCTAAGAAAGCAAATAGCAAAAAGAAACAGAAAGGGAAGCAAAGGAAAGGTTGGCAGTATCCCCCTCCAGATTCAGAGGAGGATGAGTCAGAAGAAGAAGAGGAACCAGTTCCTACAGAAAGTAAACATCCTACACAGGAACCTGAGATACAAAAAAAGGACACGACCGCACTCATGAATCCACACTTTCAGGAGAATCAAACAGAAAGGAATGTCGATGACATGGGTAGTGGAGGGATTAAACGACACCATCCATCAGAAACTTCAGATTCGGACAAGGATACAAGAACCCAAACAGTAGAAAATCAGATTGTCCTTGCCACTAATGTGCCATCTCTGGGTGAGTGGCAGAAGTTTGAGAAGAAGAAAGGGAGAAAAACCTGATTTGTGGGACTTTTACCCATGATCTAGTGGTTGTTAGTTTTTCTGCTTTCTCTTCTCTACCATTTCACTTTTTTCCTTTTATTTTTACAATTTTTACTCTGAATGCAATGTAGCCTCGCTACGATGCATTGTGTGTTTTCGAAATGCTTCAATGCATATGCTACATGTAACTTTTCATTTTATATATAAAAAGTCGTTGATTTTTTTCTGTGGATATAAAAATAAAAAATTAAAATAAAAAAATTAAAATTTAAAAATTTTAAAAAAAAAAAAGTATCATTCTTCAAGGCAAAATTCGTTGGTCCTTAAAAAATGAATTTTTAAAGGTCCTAGGCCAAGGGAATAATGAGAATTTCAAGAAATTTTGGACCATTGGGCCTAGGTGGTTAAGTCAAAGTCAAAATTTTGAGGTAATTAACTCAAAAATAGTATTTTTCAGTTAATTGAAATGGAATTAAATGACAAATTCGTTTTTCCTCAAATTTATAATTTCAACGGTCCAGATTAGAGGATGATCAAATCTTTTCGACGGTCAAGATTATTTTGACATGGATCAACTGAACTAGCTCTTGGAGACTTTATCTTATAAATTAGAGGTCTTTATCAGTCTTTCAATCATCTGATATTTGGATCATGCACGTGTTCTTGGATGCTCGTGTGATTCCTTTTGATGAATAAAGCATAAAGACTTTGGTGTTCCTTTTCCAGATCTATGTGGTGATTTATCTCTAAACTCTGCTACTTTATTTTGCATTTTTATGTTTGATGGTCTTCATGGATTAATCTGCATACATGTATCTTGTGCAGTTTTTTGGGTTCATAAAATGACATTTTTTATTTAACAGAAAAACTAGTTATCTATTTTTCTAAAAGGTCTCATGTTTATTTTCTTAAATCTCTATCAATCTAAATTTCATATCTAAGTGTGCAGGGAATTTTTTTAAGGTTTGAGCGTCTGGGGAAGTATTCAGTTAGACCAGCCGACTCTCAGATTTCCTAAATCTGAAAAAGTTCATTGTTTCTAATTTCTCAAAGCTATCTTACGAAATTGTGGTTTTGCAAAGTCTTCTAGGACTTGTGTCTCTCTTTAAAAATTTGAATTTCTAAAACATTGTGCTGAAATGGGTTTAAATCTAGCCATGAAGGCCTTCGATCTATAGATTAGCATTGTAAATTTGTATTTATTTTAGGATTTCAAGGCTTATTTCTGAGTAGCTTCGGATTTGATTTGGTTCTGTGCAAATTTGCAGGGGAATTCTCGAAAAAAAAATTATCTGAGCCAGATAACACCCTCGGAGGGTCAGATCTGGTCTCAGGATCGCTTTGCTGGCAGATCTCAGTGTAAAAGGGAAGATTTCAAGTTCAGTGTTCTGAAAACCTGAGTTATTGTGGGAAAAATTTTAAATCTGCTGGGCGAATTTTAAATATTGGGTTTTCTTTGCTGCCTTTGCCCTTGTCTTGCTCGCAGCCCTCGATTTCCAGTCTGACGTCTTCACTTGTTGCCTTTATTCCATTGTGCATCGACTCTGGCTTCCCCTCCATCCATTACCTCCTCTTCCAGCTATTGATTTCTCACTTGCCATCATGCCTTGTTCAACGTTGTCCTTCATCCTCCTTAGCCACCGTAGATCTTATCCGTCGACCCTTCCTTACCCGTCGAGCCCTCCAAATTGTTTGCTTGCCTTCCTCTGTCGTCAAGCCATTTGCCTCGCTGCCTCGCCTCTTCCTCTGCGATTCCCTTTTGTCGTCGTCCAAATTTCTCCTCGACCTGCACAAAATAAACAAAACCAAAAAAAAATAACGCATACAATAAGTCCGAAAAACCTTAAGTATATGTGTTCATTTTTGTTATAAGATTCATTTTGTGTTGGGTTAGCGTTAGTTAGTTTTTATTTTAAGTTTGATTCTTGTTATTTAGCTTTTAGGTTTCATTTTATGCGTTAGTTTTAGATTAATTTTTTGAGTTTTGAATCTTAGATTAAACGTAGACATTAGGTGTTAGATTTTAATACATTAGTTTAATTTAGTTTAGTTTTAGGTTTATTTTGTAATTCGATTTTTCATTTTTTTTAGTTTTGTAACTTATGATTGCGTTAGTCTTAGTTTAGAGTTTAATTTATTTTTTTAGATTTTAGTTTAGAGTCTTTTAGTTTTAATTCTTAGTTTTACTTTTAGCCTTTAGGATTTTTTTTAAATTAGCTTTGTTTTAATTTGTTTTAGAATTTCAATTTTTTTTTTTAGATTTAAAAAATAAAAACATAAAAAATTTACTTTTTGTTTAGTTTGTTTAGCTCTTAGTTTTAACTCCTAGTTTTTTTTAGATTTAGAATTTTAGATTTTAACCCTAGTCATAGTTTCATTTGTATATATGTATTTTGTTTAAAAAATAATTTAAAAAAAAAAAAAAATATATATATATATATATATATATATATATATATATATATATATTCTAAAAATTCTGAAAAAAAAAATTCTTATAGTCAAATGAGCTTTTAATTTTTATCCTAAAGTTGACTATACAAAATTTTTAATTTTTGGATTGGGCTATTTGAAACATCATAAATTCGGAAATATTGCAATGATCTGGAATTTATATTTGATGGTCGTCTCATGATAGCATTGTTGTGGATTCAGATTATTTTAATGCATAGTTGTGGTGCATTCTATTAAATATCATTGTGGTCATTTGTGTTTTCATAGCAATAGTTATACATCAATTACTTGGCTTTAATTGCATAACGGGATCTTTTAACTCCATAAGGCACTGGTTTTAATATAATTGGATCTGTGAAATCTCGTTAATCTCATCAAGTACTTGGTTATTTGACTGTGTCTCCTGAGTTGGTTGACTTCCAACCAATTACATTTCTTCATTTCTATTAGGGTCTACCTCCCTTAGCTTGCAAGGAGACAGCTTAGATAAAGAGATTGGGGATCAAGGTGACAGCCCCCGATCTGAGCCGTTGTCGCAGTGCCTACACATTTTGTGCGACAACATTTTTTGGCGCCATTGCCGGGGATAGAGTTATTTTGTCCCTTGTCTTAACGACATTTTCTAATCTTCTAATCTTTTTTCACCATTCATTACCCTGTCGCACATCACATTTTCTGGCGTCATTTCATCTCTTCATCTTTTCATCATCTTATCTTTCATCATCTCACTAATCATTCCATCATTGTATCTTTAGCACCTGGACATTTTGGTTGGCTTCTTGTTTGGGTGACGACTCCACTTATTCATCTATTTACTCCCAGACAAGAATCCCCCCCTGATATCCACCTGCTACTCTCGATTATTTCTTCTGTTTCATAATTAGTTTCATGTTCAAGTGGCGACTCCAATTCTTTCATTTCTTACAAGAGTTCCTGCAAAGAAGTTGCTTCTTGAGGACCTTTTGACTATTCTTGAACACGGATCTCTTTCTCTAACATCCACTTAACTTTTAAACAGGTCATCATGGATGACACCTTTCATGACATGCCAGAAGAGGTCATTTCTAAATTACCTTTTTTCTCAAGTGGTGATCCAGTGGTGATCTAAGGATGGTCACTTTTTTTATATATAATTATTGTCGTCCTTCACAATATCATCATGAAGATGTCAAGATACATATCTTTGGCTATTCCTTAAAAGGTGATGCTATCGATTGGTTTCGAAATGCTTTTACAAATAAATATATAAAACAAGATGACTCGCCTTGTGCTCCCAGTATTATGCAAAATAATGAAATTGATCTTGTAGAAAACTCAAGTATCAGCAGGAGATTTCTAGACAGTTCTCAGGATGAATCCACTTGTACCACGACAACACAAATCCATGATAATGGTGAAGTAGAAACAAGTTGTCAAATCAGTGTTGACAACGATAAGCATTTTGTTAACGAATTGATTCAGATGGTTAAGGATATGCAGCTAAATCAAGCTCAGGTAATCAAGAATATGGAGGCTAATCAAGCTCAGGTAATCAAGAATATGGAGGCCAACCAAGCTCAAATCATTAAGAATATGGAACTTAATCAAGAAAAAATAATAGCAGATCACGTCAGGGAAATTGGTTCTATGCAGAGCAAGTTATTGGCCTTAGAGGAAAAAATGACGATCATGGAAGCAAATCATGAAAAAGAGATGAACTGTATGCAAAATTTCTTCATGGCCATGAAAGCAGATAATGATGAATCAACAAAAAACATGGAACACAAATTGTTGATGATTGAAGAGAGTCATGCACAGGAAATAAATGTCATGGAAAACAGGTTAAAGATGATGGAAGTTAATCATTCTAATCAGATGTCTTTTCAACACAATTTGTTGACTATTGAAAAGAGACATGCGAAGGAAATTACTGTTGATAATGTTAAGCATTCTACTAATATCCAAAATAAGTTGGGAAAAATGGAAAAATCACACATGTAGAATTTCCAACCCAAGTCAGATTTATCAACAGATCATAGGCCTCCCAGTTTGCTAAAGCAATTTCCAGCTCATCACACAAAGGTCACTTTTCCCATTAAGAAAAAATTAACTATGGCTACAAAGGATGTTGAGAAAGACCAAGCTTATGTGTCACCTTTAACAGAGTATATTCAGAATAAGATCAGTCACACTCCAGGTTCATCAGAAGTTTTGTACAAGCATTTTCAAGATAAGGACAAGAAAATCTCATTACTGACATCACAGCCAACTAAGAAGAAGAGAATAAAATAGAAAAGAAGTAAGCGGTTTGATTCGTCTGATGGCCAAGAGCAGCTTGACATTCAGATAAGACAAAGTCCTACGATTAGCAAGATTTGACATGGCACATCTGAAAAGCAGCCTATAGACTTGCCTGAAAGCAGGCAAATGCTCAGCATGCACTATATTGAGCACATCTGATGCCACAGGGCATCCTTTGTATTGTATCTCTAACCTTACACCTTGTTATTTTAGCATTTCATTTTTGCAGTTAGAGTAGATTTGATTTTCATGTTAAGTAGAATAATAAATGAAAGAAGAGCTTCTATTTTTTTATATGATGATATTTGGATGGATGCTACTTATGCAATTTTGTGTGTTGCTTGGATACAGATTCTGCATTCTCACATCTCCGATGAAGCAACGTGTCCCCAAGTAGAGCCAGATGTTGAACACACTTTGTCAACGACCCCATACCATTACACTCCCATTTTTTCAAATGGGATTCATCATGTTCGACGTGTTCGCGTCATTCAGATTCCATCGACAGCCGACAGTTTTAGGAATGATGTAAACCCATTCTGCATGTTTATGATGTAAATTATCTAAGTAAGACCATCATGTATGTAACAACCTAGGTAAGCCTAGTATGTTGGTGGTGATTTCTATCCTAGGAGGTTTTTCATCTCACTGATTTACTTGTGTTTTTCGACACAAGTGATCGGCAGAGTTTTCCCCTCCAGCTGCACCCCAAAGCTAGGGTGGATTTTGTCATCAAGATGCTAAGTGATTCCTAGTGATTTCTATCGAGTCTTTGCAAAAGTAGTTTGGGAATAATCCTATCTAGTTGGCTAGATTATTTTATTACAAGCTACTTGGCCTACTAGATCATGTTTTTGAGTCGCAAAATTGGGTACCTTATTGAGGGTCTATACGAATGGGTATTCCCCCTTCATGTGTCTAAATGTATTTATCTTATGTAAAGAGGGTTGGAAAAAATAATTAAATCCCCTCTTAGTCGATTAATTAAATTTTCTGACCAAATTAATTAAAAATATTGAGCCAAAAATTTAATTAATATTAAGTCAAAGATGAGTTAAAAATCTTCAAGGAAAAATTCATTGGTCCTTAAAAAATGAATTTTTAAAGGTCCTAGGCCAAGGGAATATTGATAATTTCAAGAAATTTTGGATCATTGGGCCTAGGTGGTTAAGTCAAAGTCAAAATTTTGAGGTAATTAACTCAAAAATAGTAATTTTGAGTTAATTAAAATGGAATTAAATGATAAATTCGTTTTTCCTCAAATTTATAATTTCAACAGTCCATATTAAAAGATGATCAAATCTTTTCGACGGTCGAGATTATTTTGACATGGATCAATTGAACTAACCGTTGGAGATTTTATCTTATAAATTAGAGGTCTTTGTCAATCTTTCAGTCATCTGATCTTTGAATCGTGCACTTGTTTTTGGAAGCTCTTGTGATTCCTTTTGATGAATAAAGCATAAAGACTTTGGAGTTACAAACTTTCGTGTTCCTTTTCCAGATCTATGTGGTCATTTATCTCTAAACTCTGCTACTTTATTTTGCATTTTTATGGTTGATGGCCTTCATGGATTAATCTATATACAGGTATCTTGTGCAGTTTTCTGGGTTCATAAAATGACATTTTTGATTTAACAGAAAAACTAGTTATCTATTTTTCTGAAAGGTCTCATGTTTATTTTCTTAAATCTCTATCAATCTAAATTTCAGATCTAAGTGTGCAGGGAATTTTTTTTAAAGGTTTGAGTGTTTGGGGAAGTCTTCAGTTGGACCAGCCACCTCTCAAATTTTGTAAATCTGAAAAATCTCATTGTTTCTAATTTCTCAAAGCTATCTTACGAAATTGTGGTGTTGCAAAGTCTTATAGGACTTGTGTCTCTCTTTAAAAATTTGAATTTCTAAAAAATTGTGCTGAATTGAGTTTAAATATGGCCATGAGGGCCTTCGATCTGTAGATTAGAATTGTAAATTTGTATTTATTTTAGGATTTCAGGGTTTATTTCTGTGTAGCTTCGGATCTGATTTGGTTATGTGCAGATTTGCACGAGAATTCTCGAAAAAAATTTTATCTGAGCCAGATCTAACCCTCGGAGGGCTAGATCTGGACTCAGGATCGCTTTGCTAGCATATCTCAGTGTAAAAGGGAAGATTTCAAGTTCAGCATTCTGAAAACCTAAGTTATTGTGGGAAAAAGTTTAAATCTGTTGGGCGAATTTCAAATACTAGGTTTTCTTTGTTGCCTTTGCCCTTGTCTTGCTCACAACCCTTGATTTCCAATCTAACGTCTTCACTTGTCGCCTTTATTCCATTGTGCATCGACTCTAGCTTCCCCTCCATCCATTACCTCCTCTTCCAGTCGTCGATTGCTCCCTTGCCATTGTGCCCTGTTCAACGTTGTCCTTCATCCTCCTTAGCCACTGCAGATCTTATCTGACGACCCTTCCTTACCCATCGAGCCCTCCAAATTGTCCGCTTGCCTTCCTCTGTCGTCGAGCCATTTGCCTCACTGCCTTGCCTCTTCCTTTACGATTCCCTTTTGCCGCCGTCCAGATTTCTCCTCGACTTGCACAAAAAAAACAAAACCAAAAAAAAAAAAAAATAACACATACAATAACTCCGAAAAACCTTAATTATATGCGTTCATTTTTGTTATCGGATTCATTTTGTGTTGGGTTAGCGTTAGTTAGTTTTTAGTTTAAGTTCAATTCTTGTTATTTAGCGTTTAGGTTTCATTTTATGCGTTAGTTTTAGATTAATTTTTTGAGTTTTGAATCTTAGATTAAACGTAGACTTTAGGTGTTAGATTTTAATACATTAGTTTAATTTAGTTTAGTTTTAGGTTTATTTTGTAATTCAATTTTTCATTTTTTTTAGTTTTGTAACTTATGATTGCATTAGTCTTAATTTAGATTTTAATTTATTTTTTTAGATTTTAGTTTAGAGTCTTTTAGTTTTAATTCTTCGTTTTACTTTTAGCCTTTAGGATTTTATTTAAATTAGCTTTGTTTTAATTTGTTTTAGAATTTCAAATTTTTTTTTAGATTTAAAAAATAAAAACATAAAAAAAATTACTTTTAGTTTAGTTTGTTTAGATCTTAGTTTTAACTCTTAGTTTTTTTTAGATTTAGAATTTTAGATTTTAACCCTAGTCTTAGTTTCATTTGTATATATATATATATATATATTTGTTTAAAAAATAATAAAAATATAAAAATTCTGAAAGAATAATTCCAAAAAAAAAAAATATCTTATAGTCAAATGAGCTTTTAGTTTTTATCCTAAAGTTTACTATATAAAATTTTAAATTTCTGGATTGGGTTATTTGAAACATCATAAATTCGAAAATATTGCAATGATCTAGCATTTATATTTGATGGTCGTCTCATGATAGCATTGTTGTGGATTCAGATTATTTTAATGCATAGTTGTGGTGCATTCTATTAAATATCATTGTGGTCATTTGTGTTTTCATAGTAGCAGTTATACATCAATTACTTGGCTTTAATTGCATAACGGGATCTTTTAACTCCATAACGCACTGGTTTTAATATAATTGGATCTGTGAAATCTCGTTAATCTCATCAAGTACTTGGTTATTTGACTATGCCTCCTGAGTTGGTTGACTTGCAACCAATTCTATTTATTCATTTCTATTAGGGTATACCTCCCTTAGCTTGCAAGGAGACAACTTAGATAGAGAGATTGGGGATCAAGGTGACAGCCCCCGATCTGAGCCGATGTCGTAGTGCCTAGACATTTTGTGCGACAACACCCGGCTTTGCCCATCTGTGTTGGGGGCAAAACTGTAAATAGAGGTTGAGATAGTTGATGCAAGCTTGGACTACAACCTTCTATTGGGGCGAAACTGGATTTATGAGATGGATGCTATTGTGTCCTCCTTGTTTCGTATTATTTGTTTCCCTCACAAAGGGAGAATTGTTACAGTTGACCACCTGGATTGTTCTCCTGTAGACCAGAAAGCATCTGCTGACTCAACTATCCCTTTGGTGGATAATGTCAAACCGCTTGTTGAGAATCTTGGGGTTGGAATGTATTCTTCTCTAATGGGTACTTTCGATATTCCACCTCCTTCCGTTCATATAAATGCAATTTCGTCCTCCAGGGCTCCTATTCGAAGAGAGTTCTTCAGAACTCATTATTTTTCGGATCCTTGGACCTTACCTTCCCCTACTTCCACATTAGCAGAAGGTCAAGTGGGTGGAATGGCATTTCCGATGTCTGCAGCAGAGATTGCTTATAAATCCGTTGTTGACTCTGCAGAATCCATTCTCGTTTCTCTTTCACCAGAGGAATTGGATGGCGATTTGGCCCCGGCTTGCACACTTAGTTCTTCTTCCGCCCAGGATTGCCTAGATACCACTCTTCCATCTGAAGAGGCTATCCTGGAAGCTATGACTAGTGTAGATAGACCATGGGATGATTTGCATCATCAGTCTTACTTTCTACCAGACTTGAACGAAGTTGATTCAAGTTTTCCAAGTCCTTAGTCTTCTGGTCTTGTTCACCTTGCCTTGAACCCTTTAGCACCAGCACAGGTATTTGCTGAAGGGAACATGGTTGTGATTTCTCCAACTATCCCAGTGAACATCTCCAGGAATCCCAACGTTATCAAGAATGTTTTCATCGAAGCCGAATGTTCCCCTGAAGAGATTCAAATTTACACCGGTCTCTTTAAAGAATTTAGGGATGTGTTTGCTTGGTCTTATGATGAAACGCCTGCTATAGATCCATCTATTGTCCAGCATGAGATCAAGATCTACGAGAATGCTAAGAAGGCTGCAGCTATCAAAGCCGAGGTAGAGAAGTTGCTTAAGGCGGGATTCATTTTCCCTGTTCCTTTAACTGAATGGGTTTCAAATCCAATCCCGATGGACAAAAAACAAGGAACAATTCGCGTTCAGGATTGATTTCAGAGATCTTAATAAAGCATGTCCGAAAGATAATTACCCCACACCATTCATAGATCAGATTATCGATGAGTGTGCAGGCAATGCGATTTTCTCCTTCATGAATGGTTTTTCTGGATATAATCAAATTACTATCCGTCCTGAAGATCAGCATAAGACTACCTTTATTTGTCCTTGGGGTACCTTTGCTTACAAAAAAATGTCTTTCGACCTTAAAAATGTTGGAGCCACTTTTCAGCAGGCCATGTCATATGCCTTCCATGACATCAAACATATTATCGAGGCGTACTTAGGTGATTTAGCTGCTCATTCTCACAAGAGAATTGATCATCCTTCTCACCTCCATCAAGTATTTGAAAGATATCATTTTTACAAGATAAGGTTGAATCTGAACAAGTGTGTTTTCGTGGTCACATCCGGTCGGTTGTTGGGGTTTATTGTGTCTACGCAAGGGATTCGAGTAGATCCCTTCAAAGTTGAGGAAATACTTCGGTTGCCTCCCCCGTCATCTATTTGTCAACTTCAAATTCTACAAGGAAAAGCTAATTTTCTATGGATATTTACCGTAAATTATGTCGAGATTACAAGAGGATTCATGAGATTATTAAAGAAAGGATTCCCATTTTTGTGGGATGACCTTTCTCAATGTTCATTTGATGCTTTAAAAAAAGCATTGACCTCTACTCCTATCCTGAGTCCACCTGATTATAACAGAGATTTCCTCTTGTATCTCACAGCATCAGAATCTACTATCAATATGGTTCCAGTTCAGGAGGATGATGCTCTTATGGAGCATGTTATATACTACCTTAGTCGAGGCTTGGTAGGACCTGAACTTCAGTATTCTCCAATAGAGAAGCTTGCTTTAGCAGCTGTCCATGTTGTACAGCGGCTCATACATTATATTCTTCTTCGGAAAACTTATGTTTTAGCAGCAGTCAATCCATTTCAGTTTGCTCTTAGCATGCGAGTGATTGGGGGCAAATACAATCGATGGATAGTGATTTTGCAAGAATTTGACCTTGAGTTTATGTCTGCCAATTCCAAGAAATCATTAGTTTTCGCAGAGTTAATTTCTAAGTTGCCCTGTGGAGAGGAGATAGTTTATGACGAATCCTTTCTGGATGAACATATTTTTCTCATCTCTTCACAGGATCCTTGGTATGGGGATCTTATTGATTATCTTCATACTGCGAAGTTTCCTTCAACTTTTTCGAAAGATGAGCACCGTAAGTTGCGTTACCTGGCTAAAAATTACTTGATCATTGGTGATACTTTATACCGTCGAGGGGTCGATTCGATCCTAAGACGTTGCTTAACTCTCAAAGAAGCTGAAGTTGTGTTGAATGATTGCCACAGTGGAGCTTGTGGAGGTCATTTATCTAGGCTTGCTACAGCCCAAAAAATCTTGTGTGATGGATACTTTTGGCCTTCGATTTTCAAAGATTGTATGGAGTCGGTCAAACGGTGTCATTTGTGTCAATTGTATACTCGAAAGATGCGCGCTCATCCAGCTCCGCTCTTCCCAGTTATCATTGTCGGTCCTTTTACAAAGTGGGGTATTTATTATACTACTTGGAACCCGCCTTCCGCTAAAGGTCACAAGTACATTATTGTAGTCGTCGATTACTTCATGAAGTGGGTCGAGGCTATGCCTACTTTTGGGAATGACAGTGAGACAGCAACTCTTTTTCTCTTCAATCAAGTTATTCCTCGTTTTGGTCTCCCTAAAGAGATTGTCACTGATCATGGTAGTCATTTTCAAAACAGCATGATGGCTGATTTAGCTCTAAAATTGGGTTTCCGGCAAGAGCATTCATCTCCTTATTATCCTCGGGCCAATGGGCAAGTGGATGCCGTGAACAAATCCTTGAAGACCATTCTTCAACGGACAATTGATAAAGCTAGATCTAACTGGCACATTATGTTGTATCCTGCGCCTTGGGCATACCGGATGTGAGTCAAAACTGCAACTAGTTTTACTCCGTTTCAACTAGCTTACGGGTTGGAATCAATATTTCCCGTCGAGTGTGAGATTCCTTCTCTTAAGTTAGTTGTAGAACTTCTTCCTAACACTTCTAGTCTTGAATAACGCCTCCTTCATCTAGAAAATATTAATGAGCAGCGTCAAGATGTCGCCACGATGAACGAAGCACATAAGAAATGGGTACAAGTTCAGTATGATAAAGCGGTCAAACCTAGAATTTTCTCCGAAGGCGACCTCGTTCTGGTTTATGCCCAGGAAAAGGATGCCCTAGGGGCAGGTAAATTCAAGTCTATGTGGTATGGCCCTTCATCGTTAAAAAGGTCCTTAAAAAAGGAGCTTATACCTTGGCTGATTTTGAGGGAAATGAGTTGGCGGAGCCAAGAAATGGGCTCAATCTGAAAAGGTATTATGCCTAGGCTTCGGCCTGGCATCTTGCTTTTTGTATATTATTTTTGTTTTTTTTTTTTGTACATATCTGAGTTTTCAGTCTATGGGGTGATGGTGATGTTTTTGATCTGCTTTGGCACGTTGTGTTGGATATCATGAGTCATTATGGTTTCGTCGATGGTGCTAGTAGACACACCCAGAACTTAGCTTCTGCAACTTGGGTACTTCATTATCCATTTGGTCAGTTGTTAGTTTCAAGAGGGGTCTACATTGATCCTGCTTCCAACAACGTAGCAGAATACACTGCAGTAATTCATCTACTCTCAGAAGCAATATCTTCGGGTGTTGATTCGTTGGTAGTATTCTTGGACTCCCAGTTGGTGGTGTCGCAGTTGAAAAATACATATCGGGTCCGAAATCCTTTCTTGTTTTGATTGTTTTTTAGGGTACTTTTATTGCAAAGATCATTTTAGTTTATAAAATTTATTCATATTCCTCAAGCTAACAATCACATGGCAGATTCATTAGCTAATCAAGCAATTGACTGGCACATTATTCATTCAATACTTTAAATCAAATCATCAAAATCATTATACATTTTCACACATTTGTTTCATCGCATCATAAACCGTTGTATATATGTATATATCATCAGAATGTACAAAAAACTATAAAAAAAATTGGACCCATATGTCCTACAAAATTAGGGCTTATGCCCAATCATGTTCAGTCTCAAAAATATAATATAGTGATCCACTAAAATCTATGGTCCCTGTCCAACATTCGTGTTCCTATAGAACAAAATCGCAGTAGCCACATGGTGGAATAACTGCACCCAGTCTCGCAGTACCCCGAATACCCGTCTCTGGATAGCCTCTGGTAAGTCTTCTACTGTAGACACAGGCACTTGGCGAGTTAAACTCTCCAAGTTTCTTTGAACGGCATGTAGGGTCTTCAGCATCCGCTTTGCCTCTGCGACATTTGTGCCATGGGTATCCTTCAGGACGAACTGGTCCCATATCTGTGTCATGGTCATATAATTTGTAAGTCATTTGAAATCCAATCGAAAACATGTTTGCTTTTTATTTTATTTTTTCACATATATTGAAAAAATCAAAAAAATCAATCAAATATTGCAGGCTTACCAATAACACCCCATGCTGCGTCGGGTGGAAGGACTAAGTCTGGATCACCGCGAAAATACATCCTAGCATAGGGATAGTCATCCACTGCAATAATATGTTCTTCCCACCATTGGAAGAACTCATCATCCCATGTCGTTCGGGGAACTTCACTTCCCCCCAGTCTCTTCATCAAATCAGCCCATCGGGCTATTCTTGGGTCTCTAGGGCTGCTAATGGATAAGATCACTTTGGGTCAAAGCCTAGGAATCTTCTCAAAGAAGAAAATCATCACGATGGTTCCATACCCGAAATGCTTAGTTTTAGCTTTATGGATGGAGATCAGTTGTTTTTTCATGTTGGTTAGAAGAGTTGTACACCAATCAAAGAGATGCACTAAACATTCCACAGCTATACTCATTTGTGTTCTCGATGCCTGGTGAAAGGAATCAGATCATGCCACCCTGCCAATGGTAAAGAGGAGAATTTTCATATGCAGCTCTGTGAAATCCTTGATTGCAATTTTAGTCCCTACTTTTTGAGACCCCTCTACACAATAGACATGGACATAATCTTCAACTATAAGCCCTCCCATAGGCTTGCCACGTAAATCTACCAGATCTCCTCTTCGGGAGAGTCCAGTAATAAATTAAATATCTTCCACCTCTATGTGTATAGGTATTTGATCAATCATGAAACAATCTTCCTCCGGTTCCCAATGATTCACTAGCATTTCAAGTAACCGGACGTTACTTTTAATATTTGGCATTTTGAAGAATTTGAGTAAACCACAATTTCGAACGATATTGAGCGAATTTTGGTCCTCCATGACCTCTTGGTCAATGGCACTGTGCTCACGTTCTCTCCAAGAGATAGTCATCCTACAAAAAATCATTAATTGTCTTTTTTTTTAGAAAATAAAGGAATAACCTGTTACGAGTATTTTTAATAACCCAACATTTCGGACTTTCTAAGTGAGTCCATCATCAGGGGTTAACGCTTAAACTTCTTTGAAAATTTTTGAGGATTAGGACCAAGGAATGAATATATAAATAGTAATTTTTATGAAAAGTTAATTGTTTAAAAGGGAGGTCGGTTGGATGAAAGGGTATGTAAATTTAATTATTTATAAGAGTATTTTATTTATTTTATTTTAAATTATTTATTTGCTTTAAAAGTTATTTTTTATTATTATTGATTTGTTTATATTTTTTTATTTTTTATTTTTTATTTATTTATTTATTTTTTAATTATTATTATTATTATTATTATTATTATTTTTAAGAGGTAAGATTTTAAGGAAGGTGGAGAAATTAAGATAATATATTAAATTAAGATAATATTAATTTTGTCATTAGGTTCATTTTTTGCAATCACGGTCTGCGCATACGCGACTTCCCTTTTGGACTATCGCGTATCATATGCGGGTTCGTCCACATGAACCCGCGTATGCACAGAATGATAAATAAAAACAAATCATTTCAATGGTGAAAAATCAAAATTTGTAATCTATAAATGGATGAAATTAATCACAAAGATGAATTTAAGGCTTTCCGGACTAATCTGACGAAGTTTGACCGCTATTTGCTCCTAATTTGAGGAAAGAGGTTTTTTCTCCAGAGCTCTTTTCTCCAATTCAGCAAAGTAACAATGAACCAAATATGAGGTAACATGTGTATTTATGCCCAGAAATTGAAATTTTTTTGAAAATTTTCATTATGCTTAGTTTTCACATCAGTATTAAGCTGCATAACCCAGTTGCGTGGAAGTGTTGGGATGGGTATATTTTTCAGGTACATTTTGTTGACTTTGAGATTTTTCTGGTTTTCGAATCCATGACCGCTGACCTGTCATGGCAGGTATATGATCTTAACTAGCATATAGGTTAGGGAATCCACTTTTCGTTGCTTTCTGCATCCTAACCTCCATTTTGATCACTTGTCATAGGGTTGATCCCATCATGGCATGAGTAATCAACCCATTTCACTCGCCAATTATTTAATCATGACTTGGTGGTAGAGCCTTCCTTTACATGGGCTTCCTAGTTAGTTCCTCACTAGCACTTGTTGCCCATGCTGCACTTTATGTAGGCTCGGGAGTCCTCTTTAGTCTCGCCATGACTTATATGTTGAAGCTTCATTATTCTTCTTCTTCATTATCATTTTTCTGGCTATTACCCTAGAGGATCCCTGGTGTTCTTCAGTTGCATTATTGCATTGCATATTGACTACTTGTTTATCTTGGCCTTTAGCCAGCTTCATTTGGACTGGATGTTTAAGCCATATTTTGACCTTGACTCTCTGTACAAAGTTAGCCATTGCAAAGCACTTAGCTATCGCAACTTGACACCCTTGTTACCCATGGATGGAACACTCCTTTGAGTATCGCTTACCAATTTCCGCCACCTTGCATTGAGCATAGGATTCTTCCTATCCTAGGAACTAGTGCATCTGTTTCCTGATACTCATTCTATCCATTGTACCATAGCATTATTTTATTCTTTTTCAAGCTTATTATATGAAAAAGACAAAAAAATCAAATATGTTAAAAAAGGGCGGGAACGGAATGTTACTTCATATTTTGATGGCAATTACAGTATCAGTTTGTCGCCCTTGAACAAAGCATATACCACTATGTCTTTTCCTCATTTGGGATGGTTTTAGTTGGCCTAGGCAATGCCATAACCTTGTTTCACGAGTCAGTTCTCCCCCGGTTGGTTATCTCTTCCAATAATATGGAGAGTTTGTTTTTGCCTCCTGCATAACAGACTTATACAGTGTCATTCTTTACTGCCATGGTCATCATGAGTCGTGCTTTTGTTCAAGGGAAGTTAACCTTGAGTCGGCCATTCTGCGGTGTCTCTTGACTTATTATTCAGGCCTTCCCGGTTTTGTCAATATCTTGTACTATCACATCAGATATTTGGTCTTCTGCTTGTGCTGGTTTGAGAAGGTCTCCATTGACTTCTTGCCGGCGAGTTTGTCTCTTATCGACTACGACATCTTGCTCTGAGAGTAAACCTAGAGCCGCACCCTGGCCCTATTTACATCATTGATAGGTGACCTTGTGCTCAGCATTTGATCATCATTATGGGTCTTTAACTGAGTGGTTTTCCTTTTGTTCGACGTCAACATGCATTATCACACTTGGGATTCGTGCAGTACCTTGATTTCCTTTTGACCCTCTCGGTGGATATCTCGCCTCTTTGTCAGCTTTCATTATTGGTTGGTTGAGAGGGTTTCTTCCATGTGTTAGCTTCATCTTGTGCATGTCGGAAACGTACTTCGGGTTAGTTCCTTCTGTTAGCCCCCCCTATGAAATTCTTGACAAGCAAGCTGGGGGGCTATGTCATTTTGGAGACCTTCAAGGAATGCATCTCCCTTGAAGACGCATCATCCTTGAGGTCTCTCTGTGCTTTGCCTTATCCAAACCCCCTCTGCTAGTTTCCTACCTCAGTGCCTTCATTTACCCCTTGTACCCCTGCAAATGTCCCTCTTTCCCCCTTTTCCCTCCTTCTGTCAAAGTGCCTTTGTTCCCCTCTATTTCCCCTATTAACCCTCTAAACCCCTCCAAAATCCCCTTTAAATCCCACCTTTATCCTTGGTTTCCTCATTTTTCCCCTTTATTCTTCTATCGTTAACCCCCTTAGGCCTTGGAATGCACTAAAAAGGTTAGAAAACTCACTTCCGATCTTATAATAGGCCTAAGCCCCCTTCTCCGCTAGCCCAGCGCCTTTCCGCTCCATATAGCCTGGCGCCGTGACCAAGGCTTTTTCCTTGCGGGGGTTTTTTCTCTGTCCGTAGAGTCAAACCATGGAGCCCCCGCAGTTGACTCCTCGGGATATGGGACGACTCAAATCAACAGTTGTTATTCACTACGGGGGGTCGCTCCAAAATTCTCGTGCCCGTACACCTTGGCCCCCCGCAGTCCATCCCCACCGTCTGTTTTTATCCCGCAGATCAACGGCTCACGATCCATTCATTTCGGGGGCGTTCCTGACCGTCAATCTTGATTTATCGGATGATCCTTGTTGACCTCGTTGCCTCCGTCGTTTTCCACGTTCAAATCCTAGATCACATCTCCGCCATCCATTCGCCTGACAGATCGACGGAGCGGAGCCCATCCACCCTGTGGTCCCCGCTGCACTGTTCATAAACCGTCAGTTTATTCCGCACCGCCTATGCGCAGTTGGTGGTTTTCCCTCGTCGTCCAGCGATTCCACTCAGCGCCCGACACGCGTCCTTCTGTACAATTCCCAAACCACTTTTCCCGCCTGTTAAAGTCATCCCCCGCGCATTATCTGTCGGACGTGGGCGCCCAGCGAAATGATCGTCAATCGTCCGATCTGGGACGGGCCATCCAAAGGCCATCGCACGCTCAAGATGCACGAAGTCTAATGAAGTTGCATGTGCAATAGCTCACGCCATGGCTCGCCGTCCATCGTCCTCCGCCGTTGATCTCCGCCACGATCAACGGTCTAGATCCGTCTGCCCGCTGTTGACCTTTCCACCGTCGCCTCGGCCTCCACATCATCCGTCCACGTGTCTTCACCGTACACCAGGTCATCCCCACGTGTACCCTCTGTACAATCTCCCCATCCATTCATTTTGATTCATCCAAAAGGGCCATTTTCAATGTTTTTCGTTGAAATTTCGCCTGCGACTGCACTCCGCCACCTTTCTCCACGCCATGCATATTTCACCGTAACCCCGCATCATTCCGCCATGTCACCAACCTACACGTCCACCCTCATCATCCCGCTGCATCCATCGCCCCATCCATTGTCTTCTTCACAGATATTGTGTTGTTGCAGGGTTTTCAACGGTAATGACCGCCATGATGCGTGATCTCTGTCATAGTGACAGAGGGATCAATGAAGACCAGGTGCAGAGGTTATATTCAGAGCTTGATGTTACAGGAAGCGTCTGGAGGGTTGCTTGCGCCATTAATTCATCAAAGGACAGATTTTAAAACTTTACCAACCCTCCGACGCCATTGAAGCTCGAAATTCACAGACAAGGTCAGCAGAGAGCTCGAGGCAGGAAATGGAAGACTCATAAGCTTCTACAGGGACTTTTAGAACGCAAAAGTACAATTTGGAAGACCTCGTGGATCTCTTGGACAGTCCTATGCACAGAGAGATAATATTATCAGGTTTTCCGTATCAGCAGAGCGTTCTCCATGAAAGGACACGTTACACATCATTTTTCAGTCTACATTGTGCCTCAAATGAAGATCTACGCCCTTTCAACAGTCCTACATCATTAAGAAGCATTTGTTACACAATATGGATACCCTAGCATCATTATTTCACCAGTTTGTCCAGTCAACAGAGAATGGCAGTAGTTCTGCAGCCAGAGTACCAGAAGTAATTGCACAGATTTAAAGCAGAATGGGTTGCGGCCTTCCTCCTCTTCTGAGCGTTAGTTCTTCATTTAATTCTTCACCTACCATCTTCTGCTATGTTTTTTCCTATAAGAATCCAGAAGAACACATTGTAAAGGTTGTTGTTCATTTGTTCGGTTGTTGCTGTTAGAGGGATTCAGTTTGACTGTTAGAACAGTCTTGGGAGGGAGTTACAGAGTAGTTTGTATGTAATAGGCTGGGAGGAGAAAGTTTGGATTGTATTAGCCATTGAACTTATTGTAGATGACTGGTTTTGCATCAATTAATCAAAGCACATTTCACAGGATCCTGATCTATTACTATTGGTGATGTCTTTCTTAACTCTGTTATTTACATTTTCATACTGTTTCATGTCCTTCTGGTAGGCAACAGAAGTGTAACATAGGATTCACCCTTGATAGGTGCCCTATGTTCCTGCTCTCCCTACTTTTAATGTTTCTCTTCTGAAATGTGTTATCTAAGGATTGCTTTCAGTCAATTTAACCAGTGTAGTGGATGTCATTGCCTGCTCTCTGATGTATGAATTGGATGGATCAGTTCTTAGATGTTCTTGTTGAGGTTTAAGCTGGAAGGTTTGGGAACACCGGGGATTAGAGTTAGCACTGTCCACTAGGATCCTTGCGCGACTAGCTGGCCTTTCTAAGATCCCTTTGTTAATCTTATCTATGTTTTCCCCTTGGAGTTGCTAAAGCAGACCTGGAGTTAAATGACCTCTGGTCTGATCTATAAGCAGCCCCTTTGTCCCTCTTTGAGAGCTGCCTCTGAGTATGTCCAAGCAGGTCTGGAGTTAAATGACCTCTGACCCGATCTATAGACAGAAATTTGGTTGTCTTTCCTTCTTCCACCTTCTCTCCTTAATGTTCCATCCCATCATCTATCTGAAAGATCCTTTAGTGTAGATGACTTGCCCTCTGGAAGCCTTGGCTAGTTGTTGCATGTAATTTCCTTTCATGACTCCATAGCCCAATGGATGGCACTTTCTTGACCTATCCCCTCTGCTGAAATGTCCTGCTGCCTTGTTCCTTTCTCCCATTACCTTCTCAGTTTATGATCTCCTAACCAACCCAGCAACCAACCAACCAAATCATTTGAAACCCCCTTTGTGCTTCATAACTAGCCTAACAATGAAACATTGAGCCTCAAGGACATATGCTTTGGCAAATATATATAGATCCCTCTCTGGACCTAGGAGGGCTAGATCCTAAGGTCCCAAAGTGGTTCTGATGTTGTCTCATCTTTTGGTCTTGCCAATCTGGCCAAAACATGGGAACTCCAACACCTTCACTCTACTTCGTCGAATTCCTTCCAAATCTTCGCTTGCGGGTTACACTCGCGCTGGACTGATGTGGGATGTCTCAATCCCTTCCTTCCAGCAGATCTTTTCCCATCGACTCTGAATCATTGCTATGGGAATCAGGTCTAGAGTCTTTTTGTCAGTACCTTAGGGTTTGCAGTCATTAGTGGCAGACTCTTCGTCGTCGACAGTGAGGATTCGTTTTTGCCTCCTGATTGATAGATTCTTACAAGTGTTCGACTTCAACTCATTCATTCGCACTTGTTAGATTGTACTGGGGCACCTTGACACTCATTATCATTATCGGTGGGTTGTCTGTTAATGGTATACATTATTGACCGGTAATCAAATGATTTCTCACATGGTCGACTTCAGCTCATTTATTCCCATTGTGTAGAATTGTGCCATAGTGATCGGTGAAGACCTCGGGTTTGCATCAGCATGCTTCGGTTCAATTTTGATAGTTCATTCAGTTTCTGCCAGTGATGTAGTCCTCCCTTATATGTTGCAGTTTCAGTACAACATCATCTTATATGTTGGCTCCCGAGTTGCATGATTGTACCATGTATTCCACTTGTTATGATTTGGTACCTGGAGATTCAGTTACTTGTGTGATCAAATATCTACTACAGCATCATTGATCAGTATTCTATATGTGATACTTGTACTTGTTTTTTGACTTATACTTTCGGGCAGTGCTCAGATGATTCACTATGCACTTTCCAGTTCAGTTATACTTGTATACATTTTGGATCTATAGACATGCTTTTCTTTCATTGAGCATGGGTATGCCCACCTCAGACATGAGTTGACTCTCTGACTTCTTTCATTGGTTTTTTGACAGGCTGAAATCTGGTGACGTCCTCTCTTGTCTTCACAAGGTTCTTCCTATGCACATAATATATTTTGGCCATCATGTACCCCTTCTGACCTCATATATTAGGGGGCATATGTTATAGCATCATTTTTCACCCTCGTGTGAATAATGATTGTCTCTTTGGCCCTAGGCACCCTTTCCTTCCAGACTTGAACGAATTCATAAAAAACAGTGTTAAAATTCCCATATGCAGTAATGCCTAGAATTTTCCGCGTATATACGCGAGTCCGTTCATACTTTTCCGCGTATGCCATTTAAATCATTAAAAGTATATATAAATTCCTTATTTTCGTGGCAGGGTGATGGTTATTCCCGTAATTCAACCACCCCAGCCCATGGCCCAACTGTTTCCAACTGCTGAAACTACTTTGAGGGAGTATAAAAGCCCCTCATGTGTATGGCCTAAGGGGGAGAGAAAATTATAGATATTATACTCTGTTGGATCCCTATTTCAAGTCTGATGTTCCCGTGTCTCCTGCTCTTTCCAAGTATATTCAAGAAACCCTTGTTTCCTTGAAGATGATCATCATCCTATATGACATATCATGTGCACAGATCCTGGAAGAATCCTAACGAGGTGAGGGTTGGACGAATCTAGAGGACGGTCTACTCGAAGGTCGTGGAAGGATTTAGGTGATCTCTCCACTTTCTATTCTTGTACATGTCATTTATAATAAGAAGTACCATCTTGTTCCTGAATATTCACGTCTATATATGTGTGAAGATTGTTAAACATTCAGTATTGCTTATATGATATTATACATGAATTATACTGACGTCTAGGAACAATATATGTTGCACAACTAATGTTTCGTGTTCGTTCTTTCTTGATTTCCAGGTTATGAAGCATGAGGAGTGGCTGGGGGTTTGAACCTTGCGGGATCTACATCAAACGTAGGACTTTCGGGTAAGTTCCACAATTGGTTAAATCTAGTTTTCAGCATAAAAGATAGGTTGAGTGAGTCCTTGAATGGTTTGCCCCTGATCTGTGAAGGTTGCCGACCCAAAAACCTTTAGGGAGTTATTTCCCAAAACACAGCAAGAGAAGTTTTGATATAGAAGATTGGATATTTTACGACTACAACCATACAAACAAATGTCCCTCAAACAAGCTAAGAAGTATAATAAATTATTGCCGAAGTAGTATGGGTCCTTACAAGGTGTTGCAAAAGATTGGTACTATGGCATACAAATTGGAGCTTCCTTCTTCTTCGTGAGTGCATACATTTTTCCATGTTTCATGCGTAAATAAGGTTATAGGGGACAAACTTCCAGTTCAAACAATATTGCCTGGACTAGATGAGGAAGGAAAAATCATACTGGAACCTGAAGCAGTCATAGAAACAAGAACTCGACAGCTACGAAATCGATCAATTTCAGAGTATCTCATGAATTGGAATAACTTACCCACTAAAGATTCTACATGGGAGGATGAGAATTTTATACAGAAGCATTCGGAGCTACTCAAGCGTTGAGGACAAGACTTTTTTGAAGGAGAGGGGCATGTTAGGTCCCTATATTACTAGTATAGTCCCTTATTGTTGTTAGTGTAACCCCCTTATTTTTATTGTTGTACCCCTATAACCCCAATATTGTTATTATTTTTCTCTTACATTATTATTGTTAGGTCGGCTAGGTTTATATTGTGACCCCATGGACTCCTATATATAGAAGGAGGTTTTGTCAATTGTATCATCCAAGAATCGTTCATTTATGTAATGTATTGGAGGTTGCCCCCTCGAAGTGGCTAATTTCTAAGGCGTTCATCTCCCTTTTCTTCTATTTTTGGAGCTAGTTTCATAACAGAGTGAGCCACAAGACCTTACCACTCTCCACTGACAAAAGTCAGTCCAGGGGTAGAACCCCAATCAGACTCTATCCCAGATCAATTTGTTGAACGCCATGCATCCTAAACATAGGGAGTACGGCAGTACATGACGCATACATATATAGTGCCGTGGTCCCTATCCTCTTTTCCCAACTCATTGGCTAAATGAGAGGTACTTCCCATCAGTCTCAGACTACATGGGTAGGAGCATGTTGGGGCATCTGTAGAAGAAGGTGAACCATTCATCCTGCTCATATGTCATAGGAGAAGGTGAACCACTCATCCTTTGCATATATCATCAATCGTAGGGGAAACTAAACCACTCACACTACACACATTTGTCATCAATCGTAGGGGAAGGTTAATCACTCACCCTACACACATGTCCACCATCAGGGGGTATCAGAGGGGCAGGTGAATCACTCACCCCGTACACATCATACCTATGGGGAAGGTGAACAACTCACCTCGTACACAATGTACCTATAGGGGAAGGTGAACCACTCACCCTATGGTCACTCATAGATCCAAGAAGTACCCCAAGCGCCCAACAACTCCCAGAGCTCAATGTCCAAATCAAGCAAGACCCTCATGGGAGGGTCATTCCACGACTCCAAGTCTCTCTCCGAACGCTAAGAATTTGACCTTCCCCAAGGGCTTCGTGACGATGTCTGAAACCTGCTCATCAGTCCTGATATGTTGGAGCCTTATTTCTCCCTGTTGTATCATATCCCGAATACAGTGTTATATGATATCAATGTGCTTAGAGCAGTCGCGGAACACAAGATTCTCTTAAAGGTGAATCCCACTCTAGTTGTCACAATAGATCACAGTGGTATCCAGCACGTGCTCAAAGAGCTCACTGAAGAGCTTCCTCAACCAAATTGCTTCATAATAGGCCATAATAGCTGTAATATATTCGACCCTGACAATGCTTAGAGCAATCGATATTTGCTTCATGCTCATCCAAGAAATCGAAGCAGATCCCAAAGAAAAGCAACATACTGACGTGTTATTTCTATCCACCACACTGCCAGCCTAGTCAGCGTCAAAATATGCATGTAGCCTCAAATTCTCGGCAATGTATATCAACCCCTGTTTGATTGTGCCATGAAGATATCTTAAGAGATTCTTAGTAGCAACCCAATGTATGTGATGAGGCTCAACCGTAAACTGACTCAGAGTATTCACAGCTAAGCATATTTCTGGTCAAGAGTTTACCAAGAACATCAAGGCCCCCACAAGTTGTCAATACTCTGAAGGGTTTGCCAATTCGGGCCCAACAGCACTTCAACATAGCTTCTTGAAGTTGAGTTCCATCGGAGTAGACACAAATTTGCAATCCACCATCCCACATCTCTCTAGCAACTTCATAACGTATTTTCATTCAGAAAGGAAAATATTGCTTGGCTTTTGTCAGCCCTCTAGGCCTAGGAAGTAGTGCATTAGAACTAGGTCCTTCATCTCTAACTCCAAATTCAACTCCCTCTTACATTGATAAATGAGAGGGTTTGCACCAATCAGAAATAGATCATCAACATAAAGGACCAAAATAAGAGGCATGTCATTTTCAACCTTGAAGTATAGGTTAGGGTCAGCATAACTCCTTGTAAATCCCAGCTTCACAAGATAATTATCAATCCTCTCGTACCAATCCCTACGGGCTTGCTTTAACCCATAGAGGACTTTCTTCAACCAGCATACATGTGTCCTTTGATCTTATACTTATAACTCCTGAGGTTGTTCCAAGTAGACTTACTCCTTAAGCGATCCATGTAAGAAAGTAGTCTTGACGTCCATTTGATGTAGGCTCCATCCTTGCTTGGAAGCGACAACAATAATAGATCGGATAATGGTATATCGAGAAACCGATGCAAATATCTCGTCATAGTCCACTCGTTCCTTTTGAGAGAAGCCACGAGCAACGAACCTATCCTTATATTTTTTCAGTACTCCCATCAGCTCCATGTTTGATTTTGTAAAGCCATTTTTAGGTGACCACAGACTTGTCCTTGGGGTTAGGCACCACGTCCCAGACATCATTCATCATGATAGATTCATACTCCTCATTCATCAAATCCTTTCATACTTGGTGTTTTACAGCTTCTTCAAACGTGCATGGTTCATCTTGAACGATAGTACTAATGGCAGCCAAGTATCCCTGATACCCATTTGGCTTCTTACTTTCGCGAAATGTCCCTCTTGTAGCAGTATGTCTTTCAGCATCTTCGAGATCAAATTTGACCCATAGAGGTTGTTTCCTAAAGGTAGAGGGATCTCTAGGAGGTGGATCAAAATGATCCATGAGACCTTCAACATCGAGCATATATTATGTTGGCATGTGACCGCACACAAAGGAGAAAGGAAGAAAGGAAGGCCAATCCTGACTGTCAAAGAGCTTCAAAGGAATCAATTTGCATCTCAGTTAAGTAGAAACGGGGGAAAATGTAGCTAATAAGGCTTGAATAGTGAGAAAACCTTCATTTCTGCAATCCCTCATCTCATCTACCCTCTTCACATACATTTTCCCTCACTTATCCTTCACTTTCCCTTTTATAAAGCCTCGCGTTGCATTTCTTCACTAGCAACACTGCCCCCCGCAAGCTTTAACCTTTACATCTTAAGAGACTCACCGAAACTTATCTTGCCGCCGATGCGACTTGGTGGGACCCATCCAACCTTGATACACTACTCGCATCCGCATGCAAACCTTCATATTCTGCATTTTTCGCACATTCCGCCTTTTCGCACTACCCAGCTTTTAGTATGTCACATATCGCAGTTCACGGATTTCACAACTTACCTATTACAGCGCATGCAAGTTAAGTATTTTATCTTGCGATATGACCCGATCGCCATCGCACTTCGCAACGAATACCACATCGCAAATCGGCAATTATAACTTTTTCATCTCTGCCAACCTCTATCTCTTGCAATCGTCGATGTGCAATATCGCATCGCACACATTATAACTTTATGCTCCACCGCGCCTCACAAATTTTGAAGTTCAAATCATATTCCCGTAGCATACCCTGTTCCTATTGCGATTTTGCGATGCGCTTTGGGACCCACTTCCTCGCCACGCCATCAAAGCCTTCCCCACGGCCTTTTTCTCACCCTTTGTAGTGATTAAAACTGCGTCGCCGTGTGTCATGCGCTGCACGTTCCCTTCTAAAGCTCGGTCTCCGGTCTTCACAAGCTAAAACACAGCATGAGTTTTTGATGGAACAACGCGGCTATGATTGTTCAGTTCATCCATTAACCTCTGATGAAGAGTGGAGCACGCGCGACACAAATGGCCTTTCCATTTTGGTTAATGCGAATCATGAGAACATGGAGTGATGCCCTTTCATCAGTAGTTGAAATCAAGTGACAGAAATCATACTGCTCACCGATTTCCAGCCACTTCTCGCCACTCATTTGAAGATTCTGGGTTTTTGCCTCCCACGCCAACTGTTTTGTTCCTTGTTACTATTAGATAGTGATGTTTTGCTGGGTAAAATCTCGATTTTACCCATTATGTTTTGATTTTTCTGTTGAAGGAGAAATTGCTTGAAGTACGCTTTGATAGTTTGTTAGGATATTTTGGTTTCACCCATGTGGGTCGATCATGAAAAAATATTTAGTCAGAAGCCCTCAAGGAGAAACCTATATGTGGTGAGTTCTAAGATGAAAGAAAGGTTCTGGAATTTTGGAAGAATTTTGTTGTAGGTTGTATGATTGTGCTCCTTGTGCTCTAAGAGACATATTTGGGAAAGTTGTTTGAACTCAATATAATACAGAGCTGATGTTTGGATTCCACAGGGAGTAATGAGCAGTATGTATTTGTTTTCTTTGGTTATCAATAATCTCCTCTTCATGTGTAACTATATTTCATGCTATTCTACTTTGATGGCTCGTGTAATGTAGCTGCAGGTGATCTGCAATTTTATTCATGAATTTGTATCTGTATAACACTTAGGTGTTAACACTCATGTAATTAAGCTTGTTGTATTACCTTAATTTGCACTCGATGAACCTCTGTTGCTATCCATATTTCATTTATATGTGTTTCCTCTGAGTTCATAGGGGACAGATTCTTAAATCTCTTAAGCTTATCTCTTGTGGGTTCCTTCTCCTTTCTCTCCCAACACCTCTGCATATTTTCAAGATTTATGCTCATTGTTTTATACTTGGCCCATTTAAAAGCCACTAAGCTTCACAACCCCTTGAGCCCTCTCACAGTATAAGGAATTCACATGAATCGACTCCAAGGCCTTTTCAATCCATGAACCACCAAAACCATGGTTCCCTCATTCCATATTTTGTCAGAGGCATTTTACACAGTTGTCCGCTTTAACCTCTAATTTTAAGATGTCCTGGGCACCGGTCTTTTGCAACTCAAGGTTGTCTCTAAAAGCTACAACATCTTTTTGCGTCATTGTCAGGGAACGAATTAGAAAACCTTTCCGTGGGATATGACATTATCTTCACCCTTCAATCAGGTGAGCACAAAGAGTTGAGAGTTGCATAGTCGTCACCTTGGAAACACCACTATTATCAAAGTTCAAATTAAGTGTAATCTTGGCTTACACCATGTTGGGGTCCCGTGATTTGGTAGATTGCTAGACCAAATGACAGGGCAACATGAAACCAATCTTTGGAGTCCTAGGACCTAGCCTTCCTAAACTCAGCGAGGGCTCTCTCTATTAGATGCAAAGGATGTGTTCTTGTTTGCTTTAGATGGTTGATTTTAGGCTAGTTGTTAAGTGTAGGGTTTGTTGATTTTTTTGGCTAGGTAAGATGAACAGGTAGAATAGATAGAGTGAGAGGTCTTTAAATCATTGGGCTATGGAGTCAATGAAGGTCATGATTAACTCAATAATGAATTAGAATGTGTTACAGGGCCAATCTAGTGTGGTCAATGGATCCTTAAGGTCACGAGTGAAGTGAAATGGACATTAAGTTTGGGAAAAACAAGGTAGGGCAAAGGACAGTGAAGTATCCTTTGTCATATACCCAGAAACAAGAAGGTCTTAAATATGATAAGTAAAAGATACTAATCATGAGATAGGACAAATCATTTACTCAATGACAATGCTTAAACAAATAAATATCCAAGATAAACATTCCAGTGAAACAAAGAAAGGATAAAAGCTTATCTAACTTTAGTAAATTCACCTTTAGAATTGGAAAACATATAATATGACACAATAACTTTCATCAATCAAAGAGGGAACTCCTAAACATTGTTGATTAAGCTAAAAGAACTCTGAGGCAAACTGATAGGTGGACAAAGGGCAAAATCAGAACAAGACCTCTTTGACCTAACTTAACAAGCATTACTTCAAAGAGAGGTTTCAAGACAGAGTTTAGATAGTTTCAAACAAGTAGGGCTTACCATGAACCATATTTGTAAACTAGCATATTAATCCATAGATAAAACAAACAAGCATAAGGAGGCTTGAAGAGTAGCTAAGAATTCTTCAAACACACCTAGCGGAGGAAAACATCAAGGCCATAGAAGACACGAGGACTAAGGTGCTTTAAGGAGCATTTCTCAACCTATACTTTTATGTTCAAGAGCAATAAAGAAGAATGAAACATAATGATAACCAAAAAACATAAACAAATTAAGAAGACATCACCATTAACCAAGCTTAGGGATCCTGCAAACAAGCTTCTCCATCATCAATCCAAGCAAGCCATTCATCAACTTCACAACACCAATTTCTTCTCCAAGCTCATAAAAACCATATATTGCTCTCAAAGTTCATCAAATGCCAACATTTACAATGAAGCCCTCATGCTCTATTTAACTTAGCAAAGCAGGGCAAAAACCCTAGATAGGGTTGGAAAATGTCAAAATCACCCATAAATGTCATTTATGCCTAAGAGACCATGCAAGGCCCAAGGCAAAAAATATCTCATGAAATAAAAGCTAAAATGACTTCTTGCACCTAATCCTAGAGTGATTTGCTTCAAAAAACACTAAAAAATGATTTTGCAATAAATGAGTGTGTTTTGTTGACTTTTTGTCCAAAACACACTAAACAGTCCATTTGTGCAGTGCCACTTTTAGCAGAAAATTGGGTCTTTAGCAACCAAGTTTTGGACCCCTTCCCAATGTCAGATTTGACTTTGTGATGGCTCGTTGGAAAGTTTGATGAGTCTTCTTTAAAAAAATGCATGTAACTTCCTGATCCAGCCCTTGTAGCCTCGTCAAAAAAGTCAAAAATCCCAAGACTGTCATTTGCGCAGCGCCAAGCCTAAAACAGTGGCAGAAAGGTGAAAAAAGAGATGTTTTTTGACCTTTTGAGGGATCAAACCTGCTCCAAATCATCTAAAACTTGGTGAGCATAATGTACTAGGTGTGAGAAATCCAAAAATGTCAAGTTATCCTCCTGAAGATGCTCCATGTATTAGCGTAGCGCTAGTGGCGCTGCGCTAATGAGCCTTAAAAATCTCAAAAAACCAAATTTGCTCCAAATTTGCTCAAAAATGGTGGAGAGCTCCCTTAAGAGGTCTTGGACAACTGTTGAGAAGCCTCAGCCAAAACTCCAAGGCTATCATGCACTTTTGCCTCCTTTAGGGTTTTGGCTTCAAGGAGGGCTTCCTTCAGTCTGGCACAAACAAGCTTGTGCTTCTTTGCATAATACTTTGTCATCTTTCTTTGCAGCTCTAAGCCTTCATTTGCCTTCTTCAGCTTGGCCTCTAGGTGTATGTTTTCCCTCTCAAGCCATGACTCCTGATCATGCTCAATTTCCATGGCAAGGAGTTCAGTGAGAGAAAGTTGCTCTGCTAGGGCTTATTCCTCTTCCTTCTGTTTTTCCAATGCTTTCCTTAACCCCATGGTTTTTGGCCTCTTCCTAGGCTGTTCCTTTTCACCTTCACTTTCTTCATATGGGCCCATGTATTCTTCTAGTTTGACTTGTGCTCTTTGGGCTTCTTTCCGGGCTTTGAGTGCTCTAGCTTCATAGATGGCTTGCTAAGCACTCATTTGCTTGTTTTGCATTTGATAGAAATGAATGGCATCCTTTGCACTCTCTAACTCAGCTTCTAGGTCTTCTATTTGTGCATTCTTGTTTTGGAGGACGAAGTTTGAAATTATTGTTTCATTTTCTTCATCATTGTCTATGTGGATAAGTTCAAACTCCCTTTCTATTTCAGGATCCTCCTCTTCTACCTTTACCTGTTGCTTACCCTTTTCCATATTTTCTTTTCCTTTGTCAAACCTTGGAGTTGCTGCAGATGGCAAGGCCCCTTGCCTTTTGGAGGCAGCAAACACTTGCCTTGGCCCTCTTTGGTATGTGCATGCAAGAGGAGTGATGGTGGTTTTGGTAGTGTTTTCATCATGGTTGTGACCTTTGGTGTTGTCACCAGCCCCTTCATCTTCACTATGATCCCCATCAGTCATCTCATGTTATGTTTGATCACTGCTTTCTTGATCTTCAAAACCATCATCATCACTTCTTTCTTTACTGCCTTTTGCACTGTCATCTTGGTCTTCAATGTGATCATCAGCCTCTATACTTGCTTCACTTTGGTCTTTTTCATCACTAGGGTCCTTTTCTTCATCATCTCCTGCATTGTTGTCATTCTCATGTTCACTAGGAGACTGATTGGTGTCATGACTGTCATGGCTTTCTTCCTTGTTGTCTTTTTCCTCACTACTTGTCCCATCAGTGCCATCTTCTTCACACTCTGTTTCTGCCTCATCATTTTCCTGTTCATCATTTGTTTCCATGGACTCTGCCTCATCATCTTCTTCCATACTGTCACTATCCTCATCATGACATTGCTCACTGTCATAATCACTGCTCCTATTTTCATCATTACTTTATTTATATGTTTCCATGTTTTCTATCTCTTGCTCACTAGCTGCTGGCTCATCCTCTTGTTCATTGTTGATTTCTCCTCCTTCAAAACTCCTGTCATTTTTACTTTCAACCTCTTCATTTCGTCCAGCATCCTCTTCCATGGTGGCAGAGTTTTGTTCACTATCTTTTTTACTGTCGGCCTCTTCATTTTCATCAGCATCTTTTTGGTCATCACTTTGGGCCGAGTCATTGGTTTCATTACCATCACTGCCTCTCTCTAAATTATCAATGTTTTTGTCCTCACTACTTTTTTGCTCATTTCCCTCTTCTTCACCATCATTTCCCTCTTGCTCTTCCTCATTAATTTATGTCTTTGCCTCACTAATTTCATCACCTTCACCCTAATCTTCATGTGATTCTTCATTGTCACTTCCTACTTCACCTGATGCACCAAGAGAAGGAGAGTACGGGAGGTTTGCTTGTGGTGAGGGTACTTGTGCAGATGAGGAAGGCAGATTTGGTTGATGAGGAGGTTGTGGGTTTGTAAAGACTTCATGGGTTATGAATACATCCCAAGGTATACCTTGCTGCTCCAACTAATGTAATACCACCATTTTAATCAAGGAATGGTGGAACAAGCTATGCATTTGTTGTGGGTGATTTCTCCTCCAGACAACAGAAGACATTTTCTCAATGCCCCTTTAGAGATAGTGAAGTAAGTTTAGCACCTTAGCCCCTGTGAAATGCGTGAGGAGTCTAACATGATACTTATAGACCCTGGAGTACCTCCCCTCACAAGTGAAGTATTTCATGATAACCAACATCAAGGATGCAAATTTGTGTTTGAGGTGTGAGAAAGGGAAAACTGTTTTGCTGCCTCCTCTATACCTCGTTTTGATAAATGGCTCTAAAAAGTCTTTGTCCAATTTGCCCTTTTTAAACCATTTTTCACCCACAGCTAGGATACCTGTAGCCTCAGAGATGGAAACTGTTGAGATCTCAAAATCCACTCCTGCAAGGCTTGAGTGTTTGTTGTGTAAGTTGAGAATGAGAAGCCTTGTAAGCTCAGCGTAGCTCTTCACTTGCTTGACCTTCTCACAAAATTGAAAACACCTTGTATTCTAAAAACATGACAAGATCCTGGGAGAGGAGGTGATGGCCACTATGCTTTGAGGTTCCAACCTATTTACCTTCCCTCCCATATGTTTTGGTCTTAAAGGCCTTTGACCACTTTCACTGCCACTGTTGTTTTCAGCTCCTCACATAATGATGGGAGATGTTGTTCGACAATATAGGGTTTGGTGAAGCAAGGTGAAAAATGGTGATGAAGTCAACCTTGGTGAATGAAGGATGTGGAGGATAGGGTTCTTAGGATTGAGTGGCTTTGGATCTTAAGGAGACCCTTCTCAAAGGTGTATTTCAGTCACCTTAACTCACTTACCCTTTCATGACATCAAACTGGTTTTAAGGAGGTTTTAAACACAAAGGCTCATTGGTATGCAGGACCTAGGGTTTTACCCACCTGGGGTTTTAACTTTAAAGCCAAAAAAGACCAAAAGTAACTTGAAAATTTGCTTGGGGACAAGGAAAAAGTACCAATTCCTGGCTTTTCTACAGATCTTGGAGGCGAATGGAGGACGAAAATTTGAAAAAGGGCAAGAGATTTTTCCTTTTGAAGGCTCTCTATGTTTGCACAGTGCCCTGCCCGAGCTGTTGGGTCGGCCCGTTTGCGCGGCGTCGGCAAGCCTGCAATGTTTCGACAATCTACGGGCGAGTCAACTTGCGTTTGCGCAGCACCCGGGATTTGCGTATCGTCAGGGCTAATTAGCACAGCGCAGTGCAACTTTGAATGGGCAGAGGGCCGATTAGCAAATCGTTGTCCTGTGTTTGTGTAGCACCAGTGATTTGCGCAACGCCAGACGTTTTTCTCTTGAAGACTTTCTCCTCTTTGTAATGGAAAAATGAGATGGAAAAAAGACTAAGGAGGCCCTTTATACCCTTAACAAATAATCAAAGATACAAAATCCACTTTACTTATGTTTTTAATCTTTTCCTTTTGACTGATATCTTTTTATCTTTTGCAAGGTTTTGGAGACTTCCTCAAGGTAAGAATGTAGATGTCTTTTTTATCCTTTTTTACCTTTTGAAAGTTTGGGCATTGCTCAAATTGTCTTTGGCATGCTTTTGACAAACTGAGAACACTTTGTTTATCCTTTTGGCCTTCTTAAGTGTTACCGACCTAAGCATGAGTTTCTCATCTTTCATTGATACCTTTGACAGTGATGTGTCTTTGGTGGGAGAGGTTAGCAAACTATACCATTTTATGTCTTCCCTTAGCCACTTCTGATTTCTACAGGTGCCTATAGTACACTTGCTTTTGATCCCTTAGTCCCTTTTTTGGAGTTTGACACCTCATTTTCTGAACAGTGAACTTATGCTCAGCATGATTTTCTCCTTTGGCACTTTACCTCATGCTTACCTTTATCTTGACTATTTTGAAGACCTTTGAAAACTAGGGCTCCCTCATACTGATACTCTTTACCATCTCTCCCTTTGGTGTAGTGAAGCAGTGTTGTCTTTGAAAAACCCTAAACACCACCTTGAATATCCTTTAAATTCCTTTTGTTGTTTATGAAGGAGGACTTATCATCGTTATTTGACCTATTTTGTCCATCCTTCCAAACTCTTAGCTTTTAGGGCTGTTAGAGAAAAATAAGCAGTGTTGTCTTCTAATTTCTCTCCAACCCTTCCAAGTTCACTTATTATTTCTGAAAATCTTCAATGTGCCCTTGCTTGTGTTGCTTTTCCTTCTGTCTTGGTGGTCTTTGTGATGGTTCTTTGCTTGGCAACACTGTCTTGTTAATCAATCACAAAACATTGATTCTCTTTAAACATAGGCCCGTTGCCTTTCTCTTTGTTGTGGATGTCTTCTTGTGATGATTCATCTTATTACCTTACCTCTTCTTATGCTGATGGCAATCTTCACCATTTTTTTTGCAGAAATGTGAACAAGGGCAATTGTCCCTTGCAGAATTTATGCTTTGGCCAAGGAGGCCTTTCTTGAATGGCTTTTTGATCAGTTTTGGACCAAGTTACTTGACCTTCTTCTTCTTTAAATGTAGCCTCTTTACACAGGAAAAACAGATATTTTAGAACACCAACTCAACCCTATGACCTATGAAAAACCTACGTGACCTAGTGGAAGGTTCCTTGGACTTGGACTTTTCCTGAAAACTTGATTTGGAATCCTTAGATGTAAAACAAATTTGTGTACAATATGATGTATTGAAGACCCAAAATCCAATGTACTTTATTTATCTAAAGAGCCTACAGAGATAGCTTGAGACCATCAATGCCTGAGGTATTTATGGAGATATAAGAGAGATGGTTGTTTGGTGGCCCTAGGTAGCAGTGGAGGGGTTAAGCAAAACAAAACAGAGGAATGAGGCCAAAGGTGACAAAACATACACAAAATGAGTGACATGAGCCCATGATGGGTTTTCTGGGATGGGTGAGTTAAGCTTGACATGATGGGATGATGAAATAGTGAAAATTTTATCTTAAGGATAATGAAGGCAGTGATATTTCTAGAACTCACAATGTTCATGAACTTTATTTCTAGAAATCTAAGAAAAGCATTTAATCATCTACAAAAGCAAAAATTATTGATGACTAACAGTGGCTCCACTTGTGGAGGGCAACTCCTTTTCAGGAGGTGTCCAGAACTTTCAGATCTCTGATTTTTATGGAGACCAGTGCCTCATCCATTGGGCAAATTTTTACCTCCTTTCACTTGTTGATGCTTGCTTTGGAGTTGCGATCTTAATAAATCTGAAAAACATGATTAGATCAGTTTCATCTCTACCTACCCAACCTACTTGCCTAACATTTTTTCTTCCTTGGGTGCATTTGGACTAGCAAACCCTTGACACTTTCTTTTTTTGAGAGCAAAACAAACTATCTACTCCTATCTTATTTCTCCTAAGATTTCAGATTATGCTAATGAACTCTCTTATTCTCTACCTAGACTAATAAACTGTCAAGATTAAACTATTTGACAAGATTCATTCACTAAGCTATAAACATGAAATTGAAAACATGGTTTAAATCAGGATTAGGCAATCTGACTTACCATGGGTTTGTGGCATAAGAACAAGCTGCACACAAATATTATTTTTGTACAAAATAGGACCTTAGGAAATATAAGCGTTGTGATTAATCATGTGCTAAGCATCCCTATTTTCCTCTTTGGTTCAGATTTGAGCATGTGGAACCAGTATCTTTCATTCCTAATCTATCTTTTGACAAGTCATGTTTGAATGATTTCACCAACTATCTTTCACTAACTTATCAGCAATAAATTGAAAACTTGTTTCAGCCATGATTAGGCTAGATGACTGAAACAAGACTTTCTTTTGAACCAGCAGTGGCATTTAAGGTTACTCACTTTCAGTAGTACTATTTTTTGAGTATGGGACTTTACCTCTTTTCAAATCTATCATCTTTTTCATTCTTTCTATGTTTTTGTATTTTTGTGATTTCCCTCATGCAATGTTTATGTATAATGAATGAAAAAAAAATTAAACTAAGGGTTTTTACAGCTATGGTACATGAGCATCATGTCCTCAAAAAGATCTCCTAACACCCTTTGTCCATTCAGCTCTTGTAAACAGAAATCATAGTTACCTCCATTTGAAAACATGGTACAAGGATTTTTCCAGAAATTTTCAAACAATACATGTTCTCCTTGGTATTTCTCCTTTGAGTATTGCTTCCCAAAATCATTTCTGTCAAAGGTCTTGCTTAGGTAAAAAAGGTGTCCTTTATCAGCTTCAAAACAGATGATGATGTCATCAATGTATAGCATAGTGAAGAAGTTGAAAATAGGGACCATGGCTTTTTGGAAGGTGTCTTCAGCACCCCATAGCCCAGGAAGCATTTGGTTAAACATGTAGTTATTCCAAGGAACTTTGAAAATGTCTTTATGTTGATTGATCTGCAGTGGTATCATCTGATGGTAACCTAAAACACTATCATACAAAACCATCTTGTTAGAAACTTCTACCCTTGTCATAGGATGGTTTATGTTGGGAGAAGGGTTTTTGTATTTCATGGGGGCTTTGTTTAGGTACCTAAAGTCTATACACATTCTGCATCCTTTGGCTTTCTTTGTTAGTGACATAATTTGTTCAAGGGTTTCATATTTTTTCTCAAAACGAGGACCCCTTTGAAAAATGGCCATGTCACAAGGTTCTAAGATTTCAGTCCTATATACAAAAACATCCCGAAACTTCTTGCATAGCCTTATGTATTTCAGCTTTGTGTGTAATGACAAGGTTCTGGACAGCTTAATCATTTTGGGCCTTCCTAGGTTGCCTACATTATACTCTTCTATATCAGTTTCAACAGACATTTCTTTATGATTCATGGCAACATCTATAAGAGTCAACAACTTTCCTAAAGGGGCAAAAATTTATGATAATGTGGTGCCTATATAAGGTAAAAACATCAAACTCTTTTGATTTAGATTTCCAAAGTCTTTTGTCATGTGAGAGTATTTCAACTCTTTTGGATTGAAAAAAGGGAAAAGTTTTGTTTTAGATGTTTGTCCTTTATTTGAGCAACCTGACTTAGATTCTAAACTAATTCTTGGTTTTGAAATTTAATTTTCAGTTTGTAGAAATTTAAGTTTGGATTTATCATTATATGGTTGTTTAGGGCTGTTAGAGTTTTGATTGTTGAACCCTCCATGAAGAGATTAGTTTGACTATTGTAATACGTCTGGATGTGTTTCAACTTCATGTCTTCTTCACTACGTAAAATAAAAGAATCAAGATCTGAATGTATGGAATAGAGAGGTGAATTGTCTGGCCTTTCTTGACTGCTAACCATATGCTTCATGTGTGACTCTCGGTATAATCTCCTTATTTAATTAAAAACAGGGATGGTAGCATAAGACATGTTTAGTTGAAGGTTCCCCTGAAGCTTGGCTTCCCAAGACCTGGATAAAAGCATGCCATACTTGGGGGGAATATATGCCACTACTATGTCCATGACTATATTCTTAGCAGGCACGTGTGCCAGGTTGACACAAAGATCCTTGATCAGGCCCAAACACTTGACCCTACTTGACTCGAAGGAGTACAAGTCTTTGTACGGTTTAGTTATTTCTAAGCCTAATCTATCCATCACAACTTTTGGCATCAGATTGTGAGAGGCAACGAAATCCAGCATGGCAATATCTAAGATTTTGTCATGTATGTTTAGGCTAATATAGAAAGGGGGAATGGCCCCTTCTTGGTGTTTTCCTTCTATTTTGTGTCCAAACAACAGCTCAGGTGCGTCATTAGACAAGTGTAAAGTGTCGGCACCATTTTCCATGTTTAGAACTTGAGACTTGTATGTGCCTTGGGTAATCAGTTCAGTGAGAGGCATGGTAATCTTGATTTTGGCAATCTCTCCTTCAAAACTGAAAGGTACTTGTGTCTTAGACATATTTATATTAGTTTTCTCTGGCATAACCTTTTCCACAGGTTTAGTTTGCTGAATCTGATTTGGGACTTTAGGCAACAGGATTTTTTCAGGGCCACAGTTGAGGTACTAGGGTAGCTTGGGTCACTATTTTGTTGGCTGATTTTTTCTTTGTTTGGATCAGCATTCTTAGCCATAGTGTTTATGTTTGTTGTCCTCTTGGGGGTGCTTTCGGGTGCTTTCCTAGCAGCAGTGTCTATTTGGCTTTCTTGGGAGAATCTAGGTTCTTTTTGCTCCTAAGGTCATATTGCCTATGGACTTCCATTATGGCATTTTCAAATCACAAGCAGTAGTTTTCAAAATCCTCATGGTTTGTGTCAGTTTGATCTGAGAAAAAGAAACCTTGTAATTCTTTGGTGAGAAAAACATCATCTTCATTATCAGAAACTATTAGGTTTATATGGCTTTCTTTAGGTTCTATAATTTCTCCTTCTTCTTCAAGTACACAGTTTTGTTGAAAGGGAGGTCTGATTTGTTGGTCATTTTCCCTTTGTTTGATTTGAGGAGTGTCTCTTCTGAAGTTTTGAGCTCTATTTATGTTTTGGAGAGTGGCTTGGTTTTCCCTAGGAGGTGTCATTTCATTCAAGTTTATTCTTTCTATCATTCTCTCCATTGTTCTCATTAGGCTATCCATTTTGGTATCGGATGAGGAGGTTGAGGGCATGGTTTCATCTTTGTAGGTCATGCTCTTTTCTGATCTCATCCTAGCTCTCTTTTCAATCAAGTTGACTTCAGCACTAATAGTTGCCTTTTGCATTTCTTGTAAAGTTTCAAGGTCTCTTTCTCTCAATTGGAATGTCATGTCTGGATCAAAGCCTTCAGGAAATTTCACTAGTGCTAGGCCTTGTGGGAGTTTCATGTGAGGTGGGAGGGCATTGTAGACACTGTTAAACCTGGTGCGATAATCTTGTACAGTTTCCCCTACATTCCTTTTAAAATTATTATATTCAGAAAGGATTTGGAGGGGATTTTTCTTGATTTCCCACTTGTTTATGATATTTTGGTAGAGGGAAGGGAGATCATGTATTGTGTTAGGATTTAATGCTTTGAACCATTTTAATGAATAGGTGGAGTGAGAGGTATTTAAATCATTGGGCTACGGATTCAATGAAGGTCATGATTAACTCAATAATGAATCAAAGTGTGTTACAGGGCCAATCTAGTGAGATTAATGGATCCTTAAGGTCATGAGTGAAGTGAAATGAACATTAAGTTTGGGAAAAACAAGGTAGGGCAAAGGGCAGTGAAGTATCATTTGTCATATACCCATAAACAAGAAGGTCTTAAATATGATAAGCAAAAGATACTAATCATGAGATAGGAAAAACCATTTACTCAATGACAATACTTAAACAAATAAATATCCAAGATAAACATTCCAGTGAAACAAAGAAAGCATAAAAGCTTATCTAACTTTATTAAATTCACTTTCAGAATTGGAAAACATATAAGATGACACAATAACTTTCATCAATCAAAGAGGGAACTCCTAAACATTGTTGATTAAGCTAAAAGAACTTTGAATCAAACTAATAGGCATGGACAAAGGGCAAAATCAGAACAAAACCTCTTTGACCTAACCTAGCAAGCAGTACTTCAAAGAGAGGTTTCAAGACAGAGTTTAGATAGTTTCAAACAAGCAGGCTTTACCATGAATCATATTTGTAAACTAGCATATTAATCCATAGATGAAACAAACAAGCATAAGAAGGCTTGAAAAGTAGTTAATAATTCTTCAAACACACCCAGCGGAGGAAAACATCAAGGCCATTGAAGACGGGAGGACTAAGGTGCTTCAAGGAGCATTTCTCAACCTATAATTTTCTGTTCAATAGCAACAAAGAAGAATGAAACATAATGATGACAAGAAAACATAAACAAATTAAGAAGACATCACCATTAACCAAGCTTAGGAATCCTGCAAACAAGATTCTCCGCCATCAATCCAAGCAATCCATTCATCAACATCACAACACCAATTTCTTCTCCAAGCTCATAAAAACCATATATTTCTCTCAAAGTTCATCAAATGCCAACATTTACAATGAAGCCCTCATGCTCTATTTAACTCACCAAAGGAGGGCAAAAACCCTAGATCTTGTTGGAAAATGTCCAAAACTCTACTCAGAGCTTCATCAAAGATTCAGAGCTCATCACAGATAAATATCCAAAACTCTACTCAGCATACACCTATCAAACCATAGCCAAATCATCCTTAGAACTTACCACCACTGCCCCTCATGGTTGTACCTAGTTTCCTTCTCAACAAATATGCTCCATTGGCTTTACCTCAAGTATTGAATGACATGACTCAATATTATCTAAAGCTTTTGCCTCAGTTTACTGGGGAGGATAGTACTTCCACACAGAAACATATTGAAGACTTTTGTGCCTTTGCTGAGAATGTGAATGTGGAGCACCTAGATGTGGTGTTGAGGCTTTTTGTCCAATCCTTGGATGAAGAGGATCGAAAGTGGTTCAAATATCTTGCTAATAATGTAGACACCACTTGGGAAGAAATGGAGAATTTCTTCACACTAAAATGGGGAGAGAAGAGGGACTATGGATATGTTCTCACAAATTTCAATGCTCTAAAAAAGAGGCACAACGAGGATGTTACGAAATTTATAAAGAGGTTCAATAAGCTCTACAACAATCTCCCTACCGAGATAAAGCCTCCCAAGCAGTGGCAAAGGTGGTTTTCGCAGGAGCTTTCGAACCTGAGTTTGGGTTCACCCTGAGAAAAATAAAGTCCACATCTCTAGATCAGATCCAGAATGTTGCACTGGAGATGGAAGCAAACTTTGCTTTTACTGCTAAATTCAAAGGGAAGACAAAACATGAAGCAAGGAGAAAGAGCAGGGATGAGGCCTTTACTTCTAATCAAGAAAGGGACTCACAGGAGTACAGAATTGAAGAAATGAATGGCTGATCAATAACCTCTCGAATAAGCTGGTAAAGCTTGAATTGGAGGCTAAGAATCCCTCCCCTCGCTCTAACCAAATGATTCCAAACCGTGCGTTTAATCCCTAATACCGGAAGCCCCCTCTAAAATTGTTACAGCGGGAAAGGAAGGAGCAGCAAGATCACATCCAACCTCCTCTATACTTAGAAGGGGAAATGGAGAGACAAGCCGAGGAAGTCACTGACATCCAAGAAGATCTATTCCTCGCTTATTCAGAATATGAAGAAGGAGAACTCACCCTGCAAGAAGAACTAGAAGAGAAGGAAGTCCCCCCAGAGGATTGGGATATTGATAATTACTACAAGCAGTTTGTGGACTTCATGCAAGCTCAGTTCCATAAGAAGTATGACCTCAAGTCCTCTAGAAAGAGAACCTGAATACAAGAACAAAACCAAGAATCAATACCAAGATAACGGGCCCCTTCTAGTTCTGCCAGTAAGGGGAAGAAGCCTTTAGAAGAATTTTCACATCATAAAGCCACTGCGTCCACTTCCACAAAGCACGGTTCTGATCCTCCCACAAACCAAAAGTCACCTTTTGTAGCCATGAACCTGCCTGATTAGTCCAAAGAAGTCATTGCAGAAAAATCTCCCACGGCCTTTAACCTCCAGAAAGAGCTAGAGAAGGTCAAGATCTGGGTTCCCCTGATCGAGCTCCTAAAGTAGCCTTCATACAAAGCCCAAGTGTCTCAATTCATGTTGCCCCATAGCATAGGCCCTCTCCCTAATAGCCTCAATCTCCAAGAGGAAAGGCCCATGGTAATCTTTGGACGTCATGTAAAAGAGTTGGACTCAGCCACTCCCCCATTCTATGTGTCTCTAGTTATTCATGACCTGTTACTGCACAACTGCATGCTAGATTCCAGGGCTTCACATAATCTATTGCCATTGTCTGTCATGGACCTTATAAAGATCTGTATTTTTTTTATTCCAAGAGGGTAAAGTGCTTGGGCATGATCAAAGATTTGGTAGTAAACTTGGCCCAGATTCCGACCAAAAGTGTGGTGATGGACATCGTTGTAGCTGATATCCCAGCTCGATTTGGAATGTTGTTGTCCAGATCCTGGGGAACCAAGATTATAGGGTCCATAAAATTGGACCTCACTTATGCCACTATTCCAGTATTTGGTGGAGAGGAAAGAAGGTTATACTGTGAATCCAAATTCGTGAATATGGTAACCAAAGCAAATGGTTCTACAATTTCTCCAGTATATGGTAAGGAGGGTGAATTCTCTTGTCTCATGCTTGAGGAGGATGAAGATTTCCTGCAAGAAACAGATATTTGCCTTATGGTACAAAAGAAGCCCATGAGCAGAGAGGAAAACAAGATATGGACATTGCATTTTAATGGAGCTAATTCACGAGAAGGCAATGGGGCCAGGGTACTCTTGATATCCCCAGAGGGATGTTTGGTTCCCCTCTCCTTTAAGATGGAATTCGAAGCCACAAATAATGTGGCTAAATATGAAGCACTGTTGCTAGGGTTGAAAACAGTGCGAAATATGAACATACAAAACCTCATGGTGTTTGGAGATTCAAAGCTTGTAGTGAGACAAGTTAGGAACCAATGCCAAACCAAACACCCGCGGCTCAGAGCCTACAGGAACGAGGTATGGGATTTAGTTGAGAACTTCTTTTCTACATTTAATTTTCAGTTCATGCCAAGGGATAAGAACAGAATGGCAGACTCACTGGCTGTGGCTGCTAGTAATTTCCGCCCCCCGCAGAATCCTCTGCTCATATACGAGGTTGAAGTGCGATACCGCCCTTCCACTCTGGACAACATAAAGAATTAGCAAGTCTTTGAAGATGAAGAGCAGGTCCAACGTTTCATGGAAACGATGGGAGAATTTTCAAATATGGTGATCGATTCAGTCCCTGAGGACGACAGCGAAGAGCCAAAAACCAGGTAGGAAGAAACACTGGTCGGACACCGTGTTCTACAATTAAGGGAAATGTCATCCCCAAGGGGCTTGTGCCATTAGAGAGGTTGTTTGACAAGAATGACATCCCAGTAAATCCCAACAAAATGACCATCGATGAGCATGTTAGGGATATGAATATTGGGACAGAAGAAGATTTGAAGGTGATAAAGCTATCGAAAGGGGTTCCTAAATAATACCAAGGTCAGTATCTGACCCTGTTCCAATCATACAAAGACATCTTCGCCTGGTCATACTAGGATCTTAAGACTTTTAATATAGATATTATACAGCATAAAATACCTTTGAGAGAATATACGAAGCCTCATAAGCAGAAGTTGAGGCAGATCAACCCCCTTCTCCTCCCAGCTATCAAGAAGGAAATAAAGAAGCTTTTGCAAGCCAAGATCATTGTCCCTTTAAGATATTCCGAGTGGGTGGCGAACCTGGTGCCGATAAGGAAGAAGAATGGTGAAATCAGACACTGCGTGGATTTTCGCAATCTGAACAGAGCCTCACTTAAGGATAATTATCCCCTCCCAAAGATGGACCACATCCTGCAAAAGGTGGTGGGATCCTCCCACATGTCCATGATGGATGGCTTCTCAAGATATAATCAGGTGGCAGTGCTCTCAGAATACCAAAAGAAGACGGTGTTCACCACGCCTTGGGGAACTTTCATGTATGCTTGCATGCCCTTTGGCCTGATAAATTTCAGTGCTACATTTCAGTGTGCGATGGACATTGCTTTCATAGGAGAGCAATTTGTGGTGATTTACCTGGACGACATCACCGTCTTTTCAAAAAGTGACATTGAACACATCAAGCACCTTCGTCGAACCTTCGAGAAATGCCACAGGTCTAGTCTGTGTCTGAACCCTCATAAATCCATGTTTTCCTTGCAGGAAGGAAAGTTACTAGGGCACATAGTAACTAAGGAAGGAGTGAATATCTATCTACAGAGGGTAGAGGTGATAGATGGCATCCCCTTACCAGGAAACAAGAAGGAGATACGGGTGTTCCTGGGAAGAATAAATTTCCTCAAAAGGTTCATTCCCAATTATGCTGAGATTGTCTGAAACATCACTGGGATGCTGAAGAAGAACAGTGAAGTTAGATGGACCCCTAAATCCAGGGACTCCTTTAACAAGATCAAATAGGCTTTTGCAAAAGATCCAGTGCTAGCTAGTCCAGATTATGGGAAGCCATTCATGATATTCTCTTTCGCGTCTCCTCACACAATAGTCGCGGTACTTTTACAGAAAAATGTCGAAGGACATGAGCAGCCCATTGAGTTCTTCAACCAAGTCCTGCGAGACGCCGAGCTGAAATATGATATCTTGGAAAAGCAAGCTTATGCCCTGGTCAAATCTCTAAAGTCATTCAGGGTATATGTATTACAGTCTGTTATAACTGCCTATATTCCCACAGTGGTGGTGAAGGATATCTTGGTACAGGCCAACAGTGAAGGAAGAAGGGGCAAGTGGATACACAAGATTCAGGAGTATGAACTAGAGATAAAGCCTACCAAGCTCATTAAAGGCCAAGGGTTGGCCAACATCTTATCTGAATCCAACTGTCAAGATCTGGAGATAAATTTGTCTATGATAGGAGGAAAGGCACGAGAGGGCACAGGTGCATATCAAGGCATAGAATCTTCTACTCAAAAAACACACGTGAAGTACCTTCTCTCCCCATGGTATAAAGATATAGTGGAATATCTTTTATCGCTGAGATGTCTTCCCAACTATGATAGGGCCAAGTACCGCACCCTGAGGCTCAATTCTCAAAAGTATATCGTGGAAAATGAGCGGCTTTATTGGAAGGAACCGGCGGGGATCCTACTATTGTGTTTAACAGAGCAGGAAGTGGACCAAGTGATGGTTGAATTCCACGAAGGGATATGTGGCAGACATTATAGCTAGCGATCCACTGCACACAAGATCCTGAGAGCAGGTTTCTTCTGGCCTAAATTGTTTGTTGATGTACATGCTCGTGTTCGAGCCTGCGAGAAGTGTCAGACGTTCGCTGAAAAGCAAAGGTATGTACCTCTCCCGTTGATCCCAATACATGTTGAAGAACCTTTTAGGTAGTGGGGAATTGATTTCATAGGAGAGATTCACCCGACCTCTAGCAATCAACAGCGATGGATCCTCACTGCTACAGATTACTTCACCAAGTGGGTAGAAGTCGTGCCCACAATAAATGCTACGGATTAAGTGATGATCAAGTTCCTAGAGGAGAACATAATAGCCAGGTTTGGATTCCCAACTAAAATCATTACAGATAATTCCCAGGCATTCAAATCGGATAAATTTGTAAATTTTTGTCAGCATTACAACATCATGTTGGGACACTCCACTGCATACTACCCACATGGCAACGGGTTGGCATAATCCTCTAATAAGACACTGATGAGAATTCTGAAGAAGACCATCAATGAAAATCAAAATAACTGGGACTCCCAGCTCAAGTTCGCACTAAGGGAAAATCGCATCACCACTTAAAGATCCATAGGAAAGTCCCCTTATGAGTCGGTGTATGGCAGAGCCGCGGTCTTCCCAATTCAGCTTGCATTACCTGTGGCGCGATTCCTACAAGAAAGCGAGGAGGAGCCAAATGACCTCGTCCAAAGAATGAATCAGTTGGTGGAGTTGAATGAAACCTGGGAACAAGTAAGCCTTAGACTAATAGAGTACCAAGAAAAAATGAAGGGCTTATTTGACCAGAGAGCTAAAGATAGAGAAATCCAAGTTGGGGATTTGGTGTTGCAATGGGATATCAGGCGAGCAAACAAAGGGAAGCATGGGAAGTTCGACCCCCTCTAATTTGGTCCATTCAAGGTGGCAGAGGATGAAGGCAACAATACTTTCGCACTGGAGAACCTAGAAGGAGACATACTTGAGGCGCCCGTAAATGGGCAGTTCCTCAAGTTTTATTTTCATCACTGATGAGGGCTAATCTAGCTCACTGTATATATCATTCCACTGTACTCCCTTTTGCTTACATTTCTCCTATTTCATCTTCCACATCATATCCCACTATTTCCATTTTGTTTCATCCATTGTTTTCATTTCCCATTTCATCTTCCATATCATCCTCCATTTCATCTTCCATTTTGTGTCCACTTGACCGTTCGTATAAAATTTTGTTTAATAAGTGTGCATTTGCGACTCCATGTACCCAATAAAAGCACAAGCATGCAGGTCTGCAGCTTCTCAACGCACTGAAGAACAGCACGTTGTCCGTAGATGGAGCCAATGTTGGCCTGTAACCGCACACAAATGAGAAAGGGAGAAAGGAAGTCCAATCCTGACTGTCAAAGAGCTTCAAAGGAATCAATCTACATCTCACTTCAGTGGAAATGGGGGAAAATGTAGCTGATAAGGCTTGAATAGTGAGCAAACCTTCATTTCCACAATCCCTCGTCTCGTCTACCCTCTTTACCTACATTTTCCCTCACTTGTCCTTCACTGTCCATTTTATAAAGCCCGGCATTGCATTTCTTCACTAGCAACACTGCCCCCCGCAAGCTTTAACCTTTACATCTTAAGAAACTCACCAAAACTTATCTTGTCGCCGATGCGACTTGGTGGGACCCATCCAACCTTGATACACTATCCGCATCCGCATGCAAACCTTCATATTCTGCATTTTTCGCACCTTTCGCCTTTTCGCACTCACCAGCTTTTAGCATGTCACATATTGCAGTTCGCGGATTTCACAACTTACCTATTACAGCGTTCGCAAGTTAAGTATTTTAGCTTGCGATATTACCCAGTCACCATCGCACTTTGCAACGAATACCACATCGCAAATAAGCAATTATAACTTTTTCATCTCCGCCAACCTCTATCTTTTGCGATCGCCGATGTGCAATATCACATCGCGCACATTATAACTTTATGCTCCATCACGCCTTGCAGATTTTGAAGTCCAAATCATATTCCCAAAGCATACCCTTTTCGATTGCGATTTTTCGATGCGCTTTGGGCCCCACTTCCTCGCCACGTCATCAAAGCCTTCCCCATGGCCTTTGTCTCACCCTTTGCAGTGATTAAAACTGTCCCGCCATGTGTTATGTGTCGCACGTTCCCTTCTAAAGCCCGGTGTCCGGTCTTCACAAGCTAAAACACAGCATGAGTTTTTTATGGAACAGCGTGGCTATGATTGTTCAGTTCGTCCATTAACCTCTGATGAAGGGTGGAGCATGCGCGGCACAGATGGCCTTTCCATTTCGGTTAATGCAAATCATGAGAACATGGAGTGAAGGCCTTTCATCATTAGTTGAAATAAAGTGATAGAAATCATATCGCTCACTGGTTTTCAGCCACTTCTCGCCAATCCTTTGAAGTTTATGGGTTTTGGCCTCCCAGGCCAACTGTTTTGTTTCTTGTTACTATTAGATAGTGGTGTTTTGCTGGGTAAAATCTCGATTTTACCCATTCTGTTTTGATTTTTCTGTTGCAGTTGCGATTGCTTGAAGCACGCTCTAATAGTTTGTTAGGATATTTTGGTTTCACCTGTGTGGGTCGATCATGATAGAATATTCAGTCAGAAGCCCTCAAGGAGAAACCTATATATAGTGAGTTCTAAGATGAAAGAAAGGTTCTGGAATTTTGGAAGAATTTTGTCGTAAGTTGTATCATTGTGCTCCATGTGCTCTAAGAGACATATTTGGGAGAGTTGTTTCAACTCAATAAAATACAGAGCTGATATTTGGATTCCAGATGGAGTAATGAGCAGTATGTATTTGTTTTCTTTGGTTATCAGTAATCTCCTCTTCATGTGTAACTATATTTCATGCTATTCTGCTTTGATGGCTCGTCTAATGTAGTTGTCGGTGATCTGCAATTTTATTCATGAATTCATATATGTATAATGCTTAGGTGTTAACGCTCATGTAATTAAGCTTGTTGTATTACCTTAATTCGCGCTCCACGAACCTCTGTTGCTATCCATATTTCATTTATATGTGTTTCCTCTGAGTTCATAGGGGACAGATCCTTAAATCTCTTAAGCTTGTCTCTCGTGGGTTCCTTCTCCTTTCTCTCTCAATGCCTCAGCATATTTTCAAGATTTCTGCTCATTGTTTTATACTTGGCCCATTTAAAAGCCACTAAGCTTCGCAGCCTCTTGAGCCCTCTCACAGTATAAGGAATCCACATGAATCGACTTCAAGGCCTTCTCAATCCATGAACCACCAAAACCATGGTTCCCTCATTCCATATTTTGTCAGAGGCATTTTACGCAGTTGTCCACTTTAACCTCTGATTTTAAGATATCCTAGGCACTGGTCTTTTGCAACTCAAGGCTGTCTCTAGGAGCTACAATAGGTTCATTTGTCGGAGGTTCATCTTGTTTTTCGACAACGTCATCATCCTTCCTTGGGATAGGAAGATCTTTGGCTTTCCCAAGGGCAATATCTTCATCAAAGGCAACATCATGACTTACTTCCACATCTCTTTGACCAAGCACATAAATTCTATATGTCTTTTAATTTTCACTGTAGCCGATGAATATACCTTTCTTCCCAGAAGCTTCCAACCTATTTATTTTCTCTTTAGGCACATGAAAATATCAGAACAACCAAAGATTCTAAAATGAGAAACATCGGGTTTCTCACCAGTGAAGACTTCTTCAGGTGTCTAGAAATCTAATGCTTGATGTGGGCTCCTATTTTGAACATATACAGCAGTGCTGGAAGCTTCTCCCACAAAAATTTTGGTAGACCTTGATCATGGAGCATGGCATGGGTGGCTTCCATTATTGTTCGATTCTTCCTTTCAGCGGCTCCATTATGCTCAAGAGTTTATGGAATAGTTGTCTCCCTTTTAATGCCAACCTCTCTACAAAAGTCATTGAATTCATTTGATTCATATTTGGTTCCATTGTCGATACTCAATATCTTGATCTTCTTCCCTGTTTGATTTTCCATCAATGTTTTGAAAGAACTAAACCATTTGAACACTTCATCCTTCTTCTTCAAGAAATAGATCCAAGTATTGCGAGAGTATTCATTCACAAAGATTGCATAATATGAGTATCCTCCCAACGATGTTATGGGCAAGGCACCAGATAAGTCAGACTAGACCAATTGAAGAATATCGGTTGTTTGGATTTCACTAGAAGGGAATGGTCCCTTTGTATGTTTCCCAGTTGCACATCCCGACAAACTCCTCCATGGTTCATATTAAAGTCGGGCATCCCTTAGACCATCTTCCATACCCCAGGTACGACTTTGTAATGTAAGTGGGCAAATCATCAATGCCATAGCTCATATTAAAGGGAAGTATCATTTGCAAAACCTCCCAAAGGACTTCCACCAACTTGATAGAGACCACCAATCCTAAAACCTGGTGTAAATGCAACTTTAGGGTCTCTTTGCCAAATATGTACCTTTCCATCAACGAATGCTACCTTGAAGCCTTCATCTTCCATCGTAGAAATAGACACCAGGTTCTTCTGCAATCGAGCACATATAATACTTCTTGTAGATGAATTATTTGACCTTGATTCAAGTGAAGAGTGACAGTACCTATCCCTTTCATGGGGTAGTTGGTATTATCTCCAAATATGATCTTCAAATTAGTCTTTTTTTCAACCAAATTTGAGAGGGCCTCCTTGTACCCAGTGAAGTGCCTTGAGGCTCCATTATTAATCAACCAATGATCCAAAGTATCCGAAGGAGAGGCAGTAGATAGAGCGCAAATAAGATAAAACGCATCTTGTTTTTACACAACATTACTTCATCATACCTGGTATTTCTTGTCCTTTTGGGAGGTCGCCCATTTCCATTTCGAGTAGCGGGAGCACTCCTCTTTCCTTTCTTGTTGAACATCTTGTTCCTTTGATTGCCATTGCCTTTGAAATTGTTGTGGATGTTGTTTTCGTCATCCCTTGGAGAATTTCTTCTTATGAGGACACTCTCTAGCATAGTGGTTGAACCTGTTGCAATTGTAGCACCTTCCTTTTCTTCCTTCTTTGAATCCCTCTTAGATCCTTGACCTTGTCTCCTCAGACCAACATTTTTCTTCCTCTTTGCATGAGTGGAGAAGGCAATAGGTTTACTTCCATTTGAGGGCTTGTCTCTTTCCATCATCCTTGTCTCCTCTTGAATGCATCTAGCCAATAACTCATCAAAACATCCTGTCATTGTTGAGAATAGTGGTGACAAATACATCCCAAGGACTTGAAATACCTCCAAGTGCAATGAGAGTGAGCTCCCTGTCAGCAATGATTTCTCCAATAGATAGTAGGTCATTCTTGATTTGTTTTATTCTCATAAAGTAAGATTGGATAGACTCCCCTTTATCCATCTTGATATCCTTCAACTTGTTCTTGAGAAAGAGGATTTTACTTGCATTGTTCACTTTGAACATCCCAACCAACTTATCATATATTTCCTTAGAAATTCCCAAATCAGAAACATAGGCAACCAAATGCTTTTGAATAGAGTCAATCAAAATTTCTTTTGCTTTGACCTCACACATATTCCAATACTTCATGCTCCTCCAAGGTCAGGTTCAAAGTCATCTTCCATGCATGATTATCAGATTTATCATTGAGCTTGTCCTCAATCTTGAAGTAAGATGTAGATGCCATGGAAACTTATCAATAGACTTGTCCAACAGATCTCTTTTAGTGATTTCTTTTGTCTCTTGTTTGGGCTTTGTCTTGACCTGGGCTCTAATGCCATGTTAATTTTAGTTAACAATGGTATGTTCTATGCTTACCACAATTACTTCAATGTCCTTTTAACAGCCCAATGACATTTTCCAATTTAGTTTTTCAATAGCAATCACATTGATAGTAATTGTAGATAAAACATGAACAATAAATGCAGAAGAAAAGCCAAGACAAGAGAACACCAGGATTTGGCGAATGCTAGGGAAAAACCCCAAGATTGGGAAAACCCTTTGATCAATTCTTCTTATTAATATATCAAATGTTCATCAAAGGGAGAGAGAGTATGATAAAGTCAAAATTGACTTGCCAAATAATGATCAAAGCAGCCCTATCAAATCTGAAATTTTCCTACAGCAGTCAACAGCCCTAACCAGAAAGTCAACATTGGTCAAAGCAACAACAAACCATCCACAATACAGTTGGGTCATACCCAATCAAACTCGACCTTCTTAAGTGGTCAAAGTCAGCCCAAAAAAATCATTAAAACAACGGTCAAAGTCTGCACTTCAACCCTGCGGTCAACCCAGTCAACATGCCCATAACACCTTGGTTTTTGTGCCAATTAATGCAGCCTAGTCAAACATAGTCAAGTCCTCCAAAATCGTAGTCAAACTTGATAAAACAGTGGTTGGTCAATGCTAGTCAAACCCTACTTCAGTCCTAATTTTCTAGTCGTTGGTCAATGCTAGTCAAACCCTACTTCAGTCTTGAAATTCGGCCTTTGAAATTCAGCCTCTTTTCTAGCCACACGTGTGAGAAGAAGAGCTGCCCAATGAGCTATACAAACCAACCAGATGAGGAGAGAGAAGAAAAAGTTGAGTGGATGAGATGCCAAAAGAGGTTGGAGGTCTCCATTATATATACAAGTCATTGGGGCTCAAGGGACATGTCCATTGGGCTTCATAAGCCTATATGATGATGTGGTTGACCTTGACAATTTGCACATGTGTGGGCTTGACCTCAAAAACATATTTCCCCTTGTCCAAATTTGATGATCTGTAGGTTGATTTTGGTTCTCTCGAAAATAGGAATTCAATGTAATAATCATCTCCATCAAATGAGTTGTACAAAGTGGAATTTTTCCCTAGTTGCCAATTTTAACAAGAAGTGAGGGTGCAGAGGATTCTTAATGAAACAATGAAAGATCATCTCATTCCCTTTGTTGTTGATTTGAATTCATTTAAAGCAATCTATGATAATTTGGTGAAGTTGTACTCTATAATTACATCGGATCAAAAGATATCCTTGAGGAATCAACTATATAGAATAAGGAAGTCAAAGAATGAAGACATGACCACTTATCTTATGAATATATCACAAATAAGGGACCAATAGCAAGGGCTTGGGGAAGTCATTTTCTATTCAGAAATGACTACTTATGTAATAAATGCTTTGCCACCTTATTGGAGCAGTTTTGCAACTAATTTCTGTTCAAGAAAGGATATTACTCATTTTGATGAACTATGGGCTCGATATATCTTGGAAGAAACAAGGATAAAGGCAAAGGATATCACTGAACCAAATGAGAAGTCTGAAGCTTTTGTTGTAAATTCCAAGAAGAAGAAGAAAGGGAAGTTTGGAAAGTCCCAGGGAAAACAATATATGTCAAAGATACAATGCTTTGGATGCAATGAGTATGGACATTTCAAGAGGGACTATCCAAACAAGAAAAGAAAGGAAAGGAGTGAAGCTCACATAGTTGAAGAAAAGGGAGAACCTAGGAAGAAGTTGAAACGAGAAGATCCCAAGGATCTTTATTATTGAAGGAAGCTCCATTTCTAATAGGTTCATTTGCAATTTGCCTTTCCTTTATTAGAAAGTAGAAGTTAGAGTAAGCATACATAGTTGCATTCTTTATAAGAAGTCTTGATTTTTTAGAAGCATAGCATCATAGAAGAAAACATATGATGATAAAAGAAGTAGAGTCTACATAATCAAATTGCTTTGGAAGGAGTCATCTAACTTATAAGAATGAGAAGATTAGGACCATATTGCACATTGTAGTTCATCCAAGCATTTTCTAACATAATGCTAGAGGTAGTCATCTTGCAAAGAAGGATCATCAAGATCCTCCAATAAGAACCGTCATTTAGGAAGGTTCTTAGAAGAAGCATTATGACTAGAATAATCCATCTAGTATGGAAACAATAGTCTTGTAGGATGAAGGAATGCAGATAGTCGAGTTGATATTTGAGAGGAAGAATTAAAGTCTTTCTCCTGTTAAACGAAAACTTATCTTCAATAAGGTTGGAAGCAAGCTCATTCAAGAAAGTATGGCTAGATGGTTGTTTGAAAGCAAGGTATGCATGTTTTTAAGTAAATCTTCTCTAAGGTAGGGTTCATATCTACAAGAATCTTGCAAAAAGGAGTTGGTTATAAAAATATTCCTCGTAAGTCTTCCATATGGTTACTCGATGCTTGGAAGAAAAAGTTTGGCATGCTTTGAAATGGTTAAGGTTCAAGACTCTTGCATAAGATGACATAACTTAGACATGATGATGTTGATCAAAATTGAATAGGGTTTCCTAAAGAAAGAAAGAGAGTTGATAATGACAACTCCAAGGAAGAAGAAAATTGCAAATTACTGGTCAAGTTTGTTCCATGAGCACTTTGATTACAAATGATTAGCATGGAGAAGGATCTTTGGTAAAAATATGAAGATAGACCATGCGAAAAGATGTTGATCTTAGAAGTAAGCAGAATCTGAAGAGGCCATCATATTGAAGTAATTTTGATATTTATGCCATGGTTTTGGTTATATGGTCAATATATGTTTTGCTACCTGGAAGGAAATTGCAGAAAGCATAACGACAATTGAGATATGTATATCTCTACAACTATTGGTTTTGAACTCAATGAATACATGGATTGAATGGATGGTTTTAGTAATCCTTTGAAGGATTGTATGGTCAACATGTTTACATCATCTTGGGCTTAAGAGGTAGCAATGCAAAGAGATAACATGATGTTCATATGAACGATGAAGCTCACTTTCATGTCTAAAAGAAGCTATGATTAAGCTCTATTGTGACTAAATATAATGTCATTGTTGATGATGACTAGAGGAAATTGATAAGAGGGGTTGATGGCCTGAATCCTGTCACGGTTTGGCACCAGTAAATTTAGGAAGATGAAAGCTTAAGATACGAAGAAGAGGAGGAGTCGTGTAGCTACTTGAATATCTCCATGAAGGACTAGTAGCTAATGTATTGATGAAGATACATTCCGAATTGAAAGGGAGTAAAAGAATCTCATTTATTCTTTAGATGGTGTAAGAAGTCTCCTTGAATATTTGAGAAAGAGCAAGAATCTATTCCCCAGTCAATAAGGAATGACGATATCCACTCTAGGTTGAGAAGGAGTGATATTAAAGACATCATACTCTCCATGTTTCATGAGCTAGACTGGGACTAACAGTCGTAAGTATTAGTGAAGGCACTAGGAAGGAGAATGGAGGATTGGATAAGCATCTAAGGTTAATAGTCCTTGAGGATATAGAATCCAAGATAAGAAGTAGTCTTGTTAGTCAACACCCAATGATTATTGGACAGATATCCAAGACAAGAGTGGTAGAAGAGGACCGATGTTCTTTGCAGATTGGGAATCCAAGATAAGAATATTCCTAAAAGGACATACCTAGTGAACATCAAGATGGGGTATGTACCTTGAGAGGAAGTGTGGTATCTCACATAAAACCTCTCAACATTATGCTCTTATGTAAATAGAGCTTGTTAACTTAACGTCTTGCTATGTTGACAATGTTGATTATGATGTTGATGCTTAAAGATGGCTTACCAATCCAACTCTTCATATGAGAACTCTTCATTTTAAGAATATTCTTGTACCAGTTGTACAATTATGAATACCTCACTAGTTAAGAGGAAGTGTCAAAAAATATAACTAGTTTTGGTCTTCATAATTGTCATTGTACTCGTGTCATGATGTATATCTTATGGGTTTCATGCTTCTCTTGATTGGTCAACTAGGTTAAGCATGTTCTTCATGTTTCTAGGGTTTGTCATGTCATAAGAATAATTGTCATGAGTCAAGAGAGTCAATGTTTGGGGAAATTGTATCATGTAAATGAATTCATTCTGAGTCTAAAAAGTCAAAAATAAGCCTCCAAGCACAAGTCGACCCTACCGGCAAGAAGTCGGCCTAGAGAGGGGTATTCGACCTCATGAAATGCATATATATATAAGGAGATTCGACTCACACATATTCACAAGTTCGATTTGCAAGAGAACAAGAAGGAAAACAAGAGCGATGAGACTAGAAGACAAGAAGAAGAATCCTAGAGAAGGAAAGAAGATGGAAACTTAACTTTTATGCTCACACGTTCGAGGATTAGGGTTTCTATTATGCTACAATGGGCCGATTGTTTTAGGTTTAAGTTTCTAAAGTCATTGCAGATCCAAAGTTCTAAGAATAGGAGCCGAAATTTGAGTTTGGAGCAAACTTGGATAAGGTTTGACTTTTACTTACTAGAGTTGACTTTGACTTCTTGGAAGGGATTTGAAGGAGGGTTGACTTGGTGTTTGGAAGGGTCTTGGTCAAAGTGTTTGGGTCTTGGTTTTCTCATTTGATCAAATTCTATAAGAAAAGAAGAGATTCTTTTGGGTTTTCCCCTTGGAGGGGTTTTCCCTGGCTTGGAGCCTATATTTTGTGTTGTTTGTCTTTTATGATCTTTATGGTTTATGCTCTTGATAATAATTTGATGAAGAGAATTTAATAAAGAAAATAAAGAAGCTAACTAAAGTCACAAGTAATTATTAAGGATAAGGAGAATTGTTTAAATAATTTCCCTACGAGATTCTCCAACACTTTGCACTTGGGTGATTGATTGTCATGCTACTATGTTGGTTAGTCTATCTATGAACATGATGTATTGTTGAAGGGTTTCTCTAAAGAAGGTTTGTTGGGTTTTCCCCCTTGGAGTGGGGTTTTCCCTGGAAAAATTGTTGGTGTCACTTGACTTATTGTTTCGTTGTGATTTCTACTACTCCACTGAATTTTATGGTTGAATTTTATAAGTATAACTGCTTGATGATTTATCATTGATGATGTAGCAAGGAATGGCTTCTTTGACTTGTGCCTTAGTCAAAGATGCCTATTTGAATTCAATCTCAAAGTTTCTTGAGTTAGTTGTCAGTTAACATGTGTGATGTGGCCTATCACTGAGTTATAGTCAATCAATTCGAATTAAATGGCATGCAGTGAGTTGTGGACTAGTTGATGGCTAAAATTAGCTATCTAGTGGAGTTAAAACTCTAGTGCATGTCAATTAATTGATCTCTATTTCTAGAATAGAGATATATTTGAGTTTAGTTGAGTAGTTTACAATTTGTTAACTCAACTTACTCTCAGTTAACTGCATCAACTACTAAAATTAGCCCTAGTAGGTCATGCAATTTGAATTGCCTATTGAGATTGAATGAAGGCAAATATGTCTTTATTTATTGTACACGGGTTTTTGTGTGCAAGACTTGAGGATTGAGCAGGGCAATTTATCTTTGGAATTGTGCAAGGAATAGGAGAAATTCCTATTTTTTAGGGGCATATTTGCGCTAGGAAATAAGAACTCCTAGCAAGCTTTATTTGCCCAAGTGTTGGTCAAGTCTTCTAGAGAGTTGATCAGTATTGCAAGGAGCTTCAGGCTTGAAGCAAATTACATGTAATAGATCAGATTTCTCAATTGATTTAATACAAGAAAGAGGGGTTTTTCCCAGTTGGGTTCCCTAGATATATTATGTGTTCTATGTGTCATTGTGCTTCTATTCACTGTTTTATTTCCACAATTTTTTGGTAGAGAAATCTTGTGTCTTTTGTGATTAGTTTTCTCTCATTAGAAATTGCAAGGTTTCAATGAGTTTTTACATGGTATCATAGCAGAAAACAAGATAGAGGTTGAGTTCCTTCAATAGATTCAAAGTGCGTTGGAGAGAATATCAGTTAGTGTAGGAATTTTACAATTGCGGGAATCATGTCATCTTATGGATTCAGGACAGAGCATGCCCTAGAAAGACAAATGGAAGGAAAAAATGGAGGTTGCGTTACATAATATTGGGGTTTTTGGAATACATCAAGACTAATATTCCTAAACCTCATGAATCATATGCACAGCAACTAACTCAATGGAAGAAGGATATTTCCAAAGTAAGGAGGATGATCCTAGAAGGAGTCACAGACAATATTGTTCCAAAATTTCATGGGAAGGAAACTCCATTCTAGATGTGGAAGGCCCTTGTTGATCTGTTTGAAAGTAGTGATGCCAAACAACTTGCTTTGAATAACAAATTTAGGAACATTGGAATGGGCAAGGATGAGACCATTGTTACATATCCATCCAGGTTTGCTCGAGTGAGAGATGAACTTGGAGGTGTTGGAGAGACAATTCCACCAGTAGAGCTTGTGAGCTTTGCTCTTCTTGGGCTTCACAAATATTAGCATAGTTTCTAGGATGCAATGAATGGCAGAGATAAGCTCCCTAATTGGGAGAGACTATGGTCAAATCTTGTGCAGGAAGAGAAGGAAGAACGCAAGGGATGGAGTTTCATTTGGGACAAAATATGAGGATAACTTTGCTTTAGTTAGCAAATGGAAGAAAGCCAAGGGTGAGAAGGCCCAAGGCAAAACTGAGACTAGTCAGAACGCATGCAAGGAAAAGAAGGATCTTAGCAAGATCAAGTGTTTTCATTGTCATGAGTTTGGAAATTTGTTGCAAAATATCCAAACAAGAAATCTAGCAAGCATGTTGCAGCAGCAGCAACAAGAGAAGAACTCTCTTCTCAGTTCAAATTGGATTTCTCCTTGATAGCTTGCATAGAAAGTTCATTGCGAGGTAATGGGTGGTACATTGACTCAGGGGCTTCATTCCACATGACAGGGAACAAATATCTCTTTAGCAATTTGGAGGAGAAAGACATGCAATTCCATATCGAGCATGGAGATGATGGAAGATACTTGACCAAAGGATTTGGTACAGTGAGCTTTAAGAGGGTGTTTGGTTCCCTTCTCCATCTCAAGAATGTGATGTATGTTTCAGGATTGAATAAAAACCTTGTCTCAGTAGCATCCATTGAACAAAAAGGATATGATGTTGTATTCATCAAAGGGACGGCCTACCTCAAGCATTTTGCTTCAGGACATATCAAGTAGAATGGGGTCAGGATCAAGAACCTTTACAAATTGGAGGTTAATGCATGTGCAACCTTGAGAAGCAAGGTATGGAGTACTCAGAGAAGAGAAGTTGTGGTTGAGCGAGAGAAAGATAAAGCTCTCAAGATAGAGCCTCAGCCAGTATCTCAATTTCAGTCTAAGCTAGTTAGCAATTTGGCTGACCAACAGGATGATGATGAGGACCATAGCCCAAGGCAAGTGGAGGCATCCACTCAGTCAGAGGCTTCCATTATAGGGAAAGTCAGAGCCAAGTGGGCAGAGGATTTGGTTAAGGGAGCTCATAAGAGAGTTAAGTCTCCTAGAACCAAGAAGCAAACACCCAGATACATAGGGTTCATGGCTCTTTCTAGTTCAGGGAGCAGTGGCAGCAGCAGAGAACTTGGTAGAGCATACAACAAATCTAGGTGGACGAGTTCTTCGCAGAAGCCCTTCCTCGCTAAGAGGGAGTGTTGAAAATGTAGCAAGGAATGGCTTCTTTGACTTGTGCCTTAGTCAAAGATGCAAATTCAAATTCAATCTCATAGTTGCTTGAGTTAGATGCCAGTTAACATGTGTGATGTGACCTATCATTGAGTTATAGTCAACTAATTCGAATTAGATGGCATGCAGTGAGTTGTGGACTAGTTGATGGCTACAATTATCTATCTAGTGGAGTTAAAACTCTAGTTCGTGTTAATTAATTGATCTCTATTTCTAGAATAGAGATAGATTTGAGTTTAGTTGAGTAGTTGACAATCTGTTAACTCAACTTACTCTCAGTTAACTGCAACAGCTACTAAAATTAGCCCTAGTAAGTCATGCAATTTGAATTGCCTATTGAGATTGAATGAAGGCACATATGTATTTATTTATTGTACACAGGTTTTTGTGTGCAAGGCTTGAGGATTGAGCAAGGAAATTTCTCTTGGGAATTGTGCAAGGAATAGGAGAAATTCCTATTTTTTAGGGGCAGATTTGCGTTAGGAAATAGGAGCTCCTAGTGGGCCTTATTTGCGTAAGTGTTGGGCAAGTATTGTAGAGAGTTGATCAGTATTGCAGGGAACTTCAAGCTTGAAGCAGATTCTATGTAATAGATCAAATTGCTTAGTTGATTTAATACAAGCAAGAGCAGTTTTTCCCAGTTGGGTTCCCCAAATATATTGTGTGTTCTATGTGTGATTCTGTTTTTATTCATTGTTTTCTTTCCGCAATTTTGTGGTAGAGAAATCTTGTGTCTTTTGTGATCAGTTTGCATTCATTAACAAGTGCAAGGATTCAAGGATTTTCTACATGAAGTAGTTATCAGATTGAAAATTGTTCTAGTCTATCTTGTTTCAAGAAAATCAACCAAGATTGCCATATGACAAGACCACTCTTAGTTATATAGGTGAAACCTCATACAAAGAAGATGCAAACACCAAGTCACCAAGTCAGAAAGTTGAATAAAAACCTAAAAGCTCCAATCTCAGGAAGAGCAAGGACAAGGGACGGGATAAGTCTGGAAACACGATTACACCAAGAAGTTATGTTGATGCTCTCAAGAAGTCCATTCACAATGCAGGTAGCAATCCAATGAGAGACGAAGACCAACAATCTTCTCTCAAGCAAATCAAACTCTAGAAGAATTGTTCCATTACAGCAATTATATACATACAAGTATCAAACTATCTTTCTTGGTCATTGTTTCTTATGCAAAAAAAATTGGACATCAAGCAAGAGAGTGTAAATCTTATAATGATTATGACAGAGGTTCTCACCAAACCTCTAAGAATAAAATTTTAAACAATAGAATTAGATATACTAATGGCTTCAACAATAGAGATCATAATTCATTTTCTCCATTATCCAAGTATAGTATACAGTGTTAAAGGTGCAACAATTTTGGACATATGGCACAAGATTGTCCTACAGAGTTAAGAGAAGGGTTTTGGAAGAAAAAAAATGAAGAATAACCAAGAAAAAAATGTGGACTAGTTATGTATGCTTGAAATAATCAAATTCAATGATATGTTGATAGAGGATATTCTAAACACATGATCGGAGATCAAAAGAAATTAATTACTCTAAAAGAAGTAAAAGGAGGAAATGTGTCTTTTGGAGACAATGGATCTGCAAGAATCATTCGAAGAAGTACATTTTGCCTTGATAATGGTAGGACTAAAGCACAAAATGTTTTGTACGGTGAAGGAATCAAACATAATCTTTTAAGTGTCCACCAAATGTGTGATCAAGGTTATGATCTCACTTTCTGTGCAAAAGATTGTGAAATATGGGAGACTAACTCGGGAATATTAGTGGGAAGAGTGATAAGGAATTCAAGCAATGTATATATTCTTGATGAAATTCAAGAAAAAAATGCTACAATGGATAGACAGATGAGGGTTGTTTATGGCATAAAAGGTTATGACACTTGAGCTTTGACAATTTGGTAAAAATCAGCATAACACTAATAAGAGATATGCCCAAAATCTCGAAACCAACAAGCACCATCTACAAATCTTGCCAATATGGGAAACGGACAAGAGTGAACTTCAAGTCAAAGGAGTGGAAATAAAAACCACTATAGCTTGTTCCTAGATATCTGTGTGTACCAACAAGAACACCCACCCTACAAGGAGAAAGGTACTTTAAGTTGTTTATTGATGATTATACTAGAACAGTTTGGGTTTTATTTCTTAAAGCAAAATTAGAAGCACTAGATACTTTCAAATCATTTAAAGCCTTAGTTGAAATGAAACTGATCTAAGAATCAAATTTCTAAGATTAGATAGAAAAGTGAGTTTACCTCAAATGATTTTAATCAAATCTGTGAGAACTATGGAATCAAGAGACAACTTTCAGTTGCAAGAACTCCACAACAAAATGGATTCATAGAAATATAAAACATATCAATGCAACACACAACAAGAACCATGTTGTTAGAGGCCAAATTACCATAGAAGTTTTGGAGAGAAGCAGTTGTTGATATAGTGTATATCATGTACAAAGCACAACTCTGAGTTAATAGCGATAAGACACCATACGAGTTGTAGAAAGGTAGGTCAACATCAGTTAACTATTTCTGAACTTTTAGAAGAAAATGTTACATGAAGATAAATGATGATAAATTGGGCAAATTTGATTCCAGAGTAAATGAGAGAATCTTACTTAGATACTCAACAAGGAGTAAATCTTAAAAATGCTACAATAAAAGACTATGCAAAGTTGTGGAAATATTGATGTAGGAATTGACAAAACATTGCCAAAGACGGAAGCCAAGAAGAGATTATCAGAAAGGAAGAACAAGAAGAAGCACAGTCTCCATCCAAAATGACTTTTAATATGGAAATACATCACCCAAAGAACCAAATTCTTGGAGATGTTGATGCAGGAATACAAACCCGGAGAAGAATGACCAATTCACCAGGAAAAGACAATCTTGCTTAGCTATCCAAAATAGAGCCAAAGGACTTTGCGCAAGCCAATAAGGACAAACATTGGGTAAATTTTAGGAAGAATAATTGAATCAAATTCAGAAAAATGGTGTTAGCCTCTCTCATAAAACAATTATAAATCCAAATTAAATATTAAAAGCTAGGAATTTATGCCTAAATCTCTAGATTGGGTTGTTCCTCTAAGTTAGGAGTACTTAGTTTAGGTAGCTCCTAGATTGGTGTGTGGATGGTTAAGAAATTGTCTCAACCAAAGTGTCCAAGATAGAACACACTATCTTGAGACACAGTCTCCTCATCTATTTAATTGTAATATTACATTCTTTTAATAATGTGAAATATGTGAGGTAGCCGTGAGGCTGAAGCCTTTTCCGCCAATATTTTCTCTTTGATTTGTTATGTGAGTTTTATGTATTTTCTGTTTGATTTGATTTTCAATATGTGGTAACGGAGCATACAGTGATGTTGGGTATATATGAGTTTTTGTTTAAAAGAATGAATTGTTTGTTGTGTGAAATTGTGCAATCTACATGAATGTTTGCATAATAAATCCGTGTTTGAGTGCAGTCGTATTTTCACGGTGGAGTGCGTGAACATTGTGTTGTGGAGTGCGTGAAGATTGTGTTGGAGAGGTGAATTGCAGATTTAAATATTTTGCACAATGAATCATTTAATATCACAACTTCTCCAATGTTGTTGGCTAGTTTCCTAATTTCTCTCTGCAATTCACAGAGCTGTGATTTTTTATTATCATATATTATATCCAATTCTTCTGCTCCAGCATCGATTTCTTCTGGCCATCAGAAACTGATCTCAAATGAGTCTAGCACCTCGGTATATTCCTGCGATGAAGAAAAAGTACGAGATGTGATTTCTCTCTATGGTTTCGAAGGACCCATCTGCATGTGGAGTTTTGCAGTTTTAATGAAGCCATTCACAGCTCGACGCATCATCTAGTAACTTGGTGATCCAACATAGTGTCGAGGCGATTTCTCCCATGGGTATTGGCATAGCTATCAGTATCGACTACTCAACATAGGGGAAAGATATCATAGTCGTTTTTGTTTTGGAGTCGTTCTTGTGCCACAACTGAAAGATAAAAACATAATTGGATTAAGTGGGTATTCAAAAACAAGATGAATGAAGAGGGACAAATTATCATAAACACGGCGAAACTTGTTTGTAAGGGCTATGCACAAATTGAAGAAATTGACTTCAAAGAAACTTTTGCTTAAGTTACCAAATTATAAGCAATAAGAATGTTCTAGGAATTTGTGTATTCTAAAGGCTTCAAAGTTTATCAAATGGATGTTAAATCAGCCTTTCTAAATGGAAACTTAAAGGAGGAAGTGTACATCGCCCAACCAGAAGGTTTTGACTTGTTCGAAAATAAACACTGCGTGCAAATTGAGGAAAGCTTTTTATGGGTTAAAGCAAGCTCCAAGAGCTTGGTATGCCAGGCTAGCCCATTATCTTCAACAACAAGGTTTCAAAAGAGGAGTTGCTAACGATAAAATAAACATCAAGATGGAAAAGGAAAGCTTATTGATAACACTTGTATATTTGGATGATCTCATCTTTGGAAGCAATAACGATGATACGAATCATGGATTTGCATAGGAAATTTCAATGGTTGGAGAATTATCCTTCTTCCTTAGACTACACGTTTCTGAAATCATATTCATTACCCAAACCAAATACCTCAAGGTGATGCTCAAGCGGTTTGGAATGGAATAAGGTGCACCAGTTAGTATACCTATGATTATCAAATACAAGTTACACAGGGATGATGAATCCCTTGAATTCAATTCAACATTTTACAGGTCTATGATCAAAAGTCTACTATGCTTGACAACTTTGAGACCAAACATTAGGCAAGCAACTAGAATGGTTGCAAGACTTCAATCAGCACCAAAGGAATCACATATCAAAGCAACAAAAATGATGTTTTGATACTTAAAAGGTACACTCGATTTTGGACCATAGTATCCCCAGAATACATATTTCACATTAACAACATACACAAATGTTGATTGGGCCGGTAACATTCATGACAGAAAAAACACCAGTGAGAGTGCATTTTTCTTGGGATATTGCCTTGTATCTTGGTCAAGCAAGAAGCAATCATCGACTACTCTTTCTACAGTTGAAGTTGAATACATAGCAGTAGCAAACTGTTGTACCCAATGTTGAATTTCCATGACCCTGGTGTCTAGGATAGAATCTTAAATCTCTGACACTACCAAACCAAGAATCTCAAAAAAGCTACTTTGCACAGTGGAATATAAAAAGCAGTAATCACACATGCACAAAAATAGACAATTTTTTGCAAATTTTTCAACCTAACTTCGTTATATTATTCAACATATAAAGCAATTTTCTAGGGCTATCGTACCGGAGAGAATAGCCCTCAAAGATCTAATGGTACAATAAGACAAGATACAATGACAATCTCGCTACTCTAATGCACAATCACAACCTCGATGTCGTATCTCGTCATGTCGGTCCTTCGCTCTCGATCTACAGCAACACAGCTTTGCCTCTATTAATTAATCAAGTCCATCTGCCCACTGAACACGACTCCACCTCCTCTCACGTTGATCGTAAGTCCATCTACACATCAACACATCGAGACTTTGTGTGAGTTGTTCATAACTCCCTCTACCCACTGCTGCTCCTCAGCTACTCAAGGTCCTCTTCCCACTATAGCCTTCCACTGCTGCTATATGAAAGCTAACATACGGCAGGTAGGTTTCCAACTATCACTGTTGCAAGTCTCTTCTCCAACATTGGACATAGGTTGATCTAATCTACACCTCTAGGTTGGCCAATCCTTTGAGCTCTCAAACTGCCTCCTTATAGTAGCTTCTTTCTTCCATCAAAGCGCTGAACATAGGCTCAATACTTCACCCAATCATGCAACAGTCCAAAGTCCTTCTTGCTTGTTGCTCTAGGGCTACTCTTGGGTCACCAACCTCCAAACCCTGAACCCTAGGGCTTGGAGTACATCCTAAGCTATAAGAAATCAACACTCCCTCTTGGCGAGGGAGGTACTTCCAAGACTAGGAAGTAACTCATTCTCATCATCACTACTCGCAACACTCGCCCAACTCTTGGTGCTCACAACTGCAGCAATCCTTGTAGTATGAACTACGCCTCTCTCGGAAGTGTCACTGTCACTAGAAGCTTCCTGCTTCTTCTTCTTTTCCTGAAATGTCTTCCACTCTCTCCATGATTCCTTCTTAGTAGTTGTAGGAGCCCCCTTGCTCCCAATTTACCACGAGATCTTCTTAGGCTGCAAAGTCTCCCTTTGAACCTACAAACTTCCTCTAAAACTTGACTCTCCCTGAGTCTCTGGAACATATCACGCTATACCTAAGTCCTGGAATAAATAGTACATCCTTGACCCACATCACTCATCCTAAATTTGTCCTGAATGGCACAACTCACGATCCTCGTATCTCCTTCTCACTCTTGTTTCCAAACACCATTTGCAACTTCGAGTCCCACTTAGCTAGAGTCTAGAGAACCTCCTGTGAACCTGTCATATGTTTTGATGCACTATTGTCCAAGTACCATCCATCTTCATCGATAGTATCGTATGAGAAATGAGAGATCATAGCAAAGTCCTCCAATCTCCTGGTGAGAGCATCTATCTCAACAGAAGTGGAAACGTCGGCGACCTGCTTCCCTTTCTTCTTCTCATCATCTCCTTTCTTCTTCTTCATCGTACATCTCGATGAAAAATTACCCATTTTGCCACAATTGAAACACTTAATCTTACTCAAGTCCTTCTTTTGATTAGCCTTCATTTGTGTCGCAAGTACCATGTCACCATCTGAAGCCTTCTTCTTCAGATGAAGATCCTCGTCTCGCAACTCTTCCTCAATGAAATCATCCCACAACCTATACTAGTATGGAAACTTGTCCCTAGCAACAATCCCTTTGATGAATGGCTTCCACTCTAGAGTAAACCCTTTCAAGGCAATCATCACCATGTCAGAATCTAAAATAGCGACAGCAACAAGTTCATCTTTGACGTGAGACAACCTTGTCAGATACGAAGTTACTCCTTCACCCTACAACATCTTGGTGGACTTCAACTTGTCCTCCAATACCAGTACTCGATTCTTGTCTTATGTTGGAACAAATTCTGAAGAGTGATCCACGTCTCATGAGCGGAGTTCTTCCCGGACAAATGTGGTATTAGGGAGTCCTTCACACCATCTAGGATGATCAATATCGCCTTCGTATCCAATTATTCATACACTTCCAACTTCGCAGGGTCAGTCGACTTCTTGATGGCTTTCTTGGAAAGCTCCCAAATCATGTTGACCTGCAAGACCAACTTGATCCTTTCCTTCCATGGACTATAGTTGTACAACCCTTCCAACATGTCCTCATACTGGAGACCAGCCTGCAACTTCGACATTGTAGTGAGCCCTTCACCTACAACGTGACCAACTCCCTCTTAAGTTGTACTTTGTTGTGCACTCTTGATTCACTGTCTCTCAAAGTAGCTCAGACAAGCTTTCAAACCATGTTAAATTTCCACGACTCTAGTGTCTACGATAGGATCTTAAATCTCTGACACTACCAAACCAAGAATCTCAACAATGCTACTTTGCACAATGGAATATAAACAGCAGTAAATCACACATGCACAAAAATAGACAATTTTTTCAACCCAACTTTGTTATATTAATCAACATATAATACAACTGTCTAGGGCTCCTGTACCAGAGATAATGACCTTCAAATATCCAATGGTACAAGAATACAAGATACAATGACAATCTCACTTCTCTAGTGCACAATCACAGCATCTATTTCGTATCTCGTCTTGTTGGTTCTTCGCTCTCGATCTACAGCAAGTTGCAACACAACTTTACCTCTATCAATGAAACAAGTCCACATACCCGCTGAGCGCAGCCTCGCCTACTCTCATGTTGATCGTAAGTCTATCTACACATCAACACATTGAGACTTCGTTTGAGTTGTTCACAACTCCATTTATGAAAAACTCCCTTTGCCCACGGGTGCTCCTCAACTACTCAGGTTCCTCTTCCCAATGTAGCCTTCCACTGTTGTTATATGAAGCCTAACCAAGGGCATGAGGGTTGCCACCTATCATTGTTGCAAGTCTCTTCTCCAACAATGAACATGGGTTGATCTAATCTGCACCTCTAAGTTGACCAATCCTTGAGCTCTCAAACTGCCTCCTTCTAGTAGCTTATTTCGTCCATCAAAGAGCTACACATAAGCTCAATATTTCACCCAATCACGCAACAATCCAAAGTCCTTGTTTGTTACTCTAGGGCTACTCTTGGGTCACCAATATGCTGCCCTCCACCAGTCCAAAGGCACCCAATATATTTGTCCACATGAGGACTCCATCCCTAGCATCAAATCAACAAATGCTTCAACAATACATACCTTGTTCATAAGTATGTTCATTGTTACAAGTTATGCTCCTGGTTAGGGCTTATAACTCTCTGCTACAGCCATTTATTCTTCCTCCAAAACCAATCTAGCAACTGCGGCCTTGCTCCAATATGCTCCTACTGTCAAGTGTTGCAAGTTTAGAAAGAAACCAGCCTTTGATTAGGTCGTCTAGACCTCTCCAACATGTGATGTCATCCTCCAGACTTTTTATTAGGCTTGTGGCACCCTACATCAACCTAAAAAATCCCTTGCAACACTCCCATGTGATCATGCTACTACGTTGTAGCAAACAGAGCTCCCTTCACACAAAAATGCACCTCAAAACAGCCCAACAACCCTCTCCTATAATGCGGCCTTCTCCTGCAATGAACTCGGACCAGCAATGAAGGAAAAACATGCCCAAAACAACCCTCCTCCTCCAAGCCTTGTCCTCCTTTACTTGCAGCCAGATTCAGAGATGTATTAGATGAGACTTGATGCACTTGGATGATTAAAATGACTCTAACTCACCTCATATTTATATGAAATATGAGGGCTCCACAAATTCACCTCAAGCTGACATTACTTGTATGTCCAAAAACCGATCATTGCCTTCAAAAATTCATAACTCATCGTAGAAAACTCGAAATTCGATGATTTTCATTGTGTTGGATTCTCCTCAACGTCCTCTATCATCTCCATTCATCACATGTCTAAAATTCTCCATGGTTTTCGCCCAAAAATCAATGGTACAAAACCCCAACCTTGGGTTTCAAGCCCACAAGTGACTTTTGTGGTTCTCCAACCTCCAAACCCTGAACCCTAGGGTTTGGAGTACCTCCCAAGATATCAAAAATTAACACCCAAGTTCTTTGGATGAATCAAACTTTGCAATACATCAAAGTGGAATATGATCAACCCATTGTTATTTTCCACAACAACACTAGTGCAATCAATATCTCCAAAAATCTTGCCATGCACTCAAAAACAAAGCATATTCCAATCAAGTATCATTCCCTCAAAGAACAAGTCGTCTAGCAGAATGTCAAGATGGAATATATTGCACCAAATAACAGATTGTTGACATCTTTACCAAACCTCTACGCAAAGAAACCTTTCAATATCTTAGGAAAAAGTTGGGAGTGATCTCTCCTTTATCATAGTAAAGGAAGCACAAACTCAAGGGGAGTGCCCTTTGCTATTGATGTCTAAGGGGAAGAGAACGCAAATAGAGGGAGCAGCAGACAAGGAGAATGGAGAATATGCAGATAGGAGGAGCAGTTGTCAAAGAAGCAGATATCAAAGTATTGTTATCAATAACAAAGGGGGATATTTTTTAGAATGGTTGTTATTGATGTCATAGGTTGTCAAAACTAAAGAGAAAGATACATAGTCAAATAGCATATTTTGAGGCCATTAAAACGATATATGGCATGCCTTCTAGAAATATTGCATTTTGATTTTTGATGCCCCATTTAGATACCCTAACTTTGAATGAATTTTTACTCTGATTACCTAGCTCAAATGCGAGCATAATGTATATGGTTGGAAAGCATATTCCAAGACCTTTCCAACGATATATGGCACTCCCTCTAACTCCTCACAGTTGAGGAGAAACGATTTTTTGAGTATTCATTATATATTCTACCAGTTGCACAAGTCAACCGAGCTAGTGGACAAGTCAACTCAATCGTAGGCAAGTCATCCCTATTTGTGGGGGTCAGTCACATTATATATAGGAATGAGGAGGAGGCACTTAGGGTCTCACTCAAGTAGCTCACATGTGTCTAACAAACAAAGAGAAGGAGGAATTTGGAGGTTCATACCTCATCAACCAAAAGTAAAGAGAAGTTGAATTAGAGAGTGTTAAATTTGGCAACTAGGGCCAAATTCCACCTTGGGACAGCTCCTTTGATGGAGATGATGATTGCAATGGATTCCTCTTTTCAAAAGGTCCAAGATTGATCTAAAGATGATCTCATTCGAACAAGCAAAAGTGTAATTTTGAATTTATTCCCTCACATGTGCAAATTGTTTGGGCTAGCCTCAGCTTAATGTAGGCTCAAGAAGCCCAATAGACGTGTCTCTTCACCCACAACGAATTGTATAAATATGAGTGACCTCTCACCTCATTTGGACATCATTCACTCACACATTCTTCTCTCTCTTCATCAGATTGTTTAGTACAGCTTGGGTATCCTCTCTCTCTCTCACACACATGTGGCTGAAGGACAAATTTCAGGGACAGATTGCAGGCCGAAATTTTAGATTGTTGACCAGTGTTGACCGAGTTGTTCTTGACCTCGCTTGACTGTGTTTTGAAGGTCAAAATTTTCATTTTGAGAGACCGCATTGACTGGCACTAAATAGAGAAATTTTGGGCATGCTGACCAGCACTGACTTCGAGGTTGACTACAGTTTGACCACAGAAAATTGCAGCAGATTTTCTCTCTCCTTTGATCGAGTTTGACCGAGTTGTTTTGGGATGCATTTGACCTCCTGTTCAGGCCGACGTTGACCAAGGAAGACTGAGTTGCATTGAGGAAGGTTTTTTGTTGATTTGACTAGCGTTGATTTTCTGGTTAGGGCTGAATTTTGACTACAGTTGACTACAGAATTTGACAGGGTTGATTTGATTGTGTATTGGGCAAGTAAATTTGATTTTTGTACTCTCTCTCTCTACTAAACTATTGAATAATAATAAGAAGAATTGATCAAAGGCTTTTCCCCACATTGTGGTTTTTCCCTAGCATCCGCCATATCCAATGTTCTCTTGTCTTGGCTTGTCTTCTGCAATTGTTTTCATGTTCTATTTGCATTTATTGGCAATGTGATTAATGTTTAATGTGATTGCTACTGGAAATAATAGTATATTTTTATTGGGTTGCTAAAGGAACATTGAAGTAAATTTTGCTAAGCATAAAACATACCATTGTTATCTAAAATTAACATGGTATCAGAACCCAGGTTAAGACAAAGCCCAAGCAAGGGAGAGAAAAGAAATCACTAAGATATGTTGGACAAGGACAAAGCCTCAATGGCTTCCTCATCTTCATAACTGAGGATAAGCTCAGTGATAAATTTGACTATCATGCATGGAAGATGTCTTTGGACTTGACTTTAAAGAAAATGATGTCATGAATTATGTGCAGGGAAAAGTTGTGGAGCCTCCTTCAAATGCACCAATTTCTACTAAGACAAAGTATAAGAAAGGTGAGGTCAAAGCTAAGAATATCATCAAAGACTCCATTCAAAAACATTTGGTTGCTTACATTTCTGATTTGGGCACATCTAAGGAGATGTACGACAAGTTGGTTGGGATGTTCAAAGCCAATAATGCAAACCAAATCCTCTTTCTCAAGAACAAGTTGAAGGACATCAAGATGGATAGAAGGGAGTCTATCCAATCCTACTTCATGAGGATTAATGAAATCAAGAATGATCTACTATATATTGGAGAAGTTGTTGGAAAAGAACTCAATCTTATTGCTCTTGGAGGTCTCCCACAAGCTTGGGATGTGTTTAACACCATTATTCTTAACAATAACAGGATTCCTAGTTTCGACGAATTATTGACTATATGCACCCAAGAAGAGACGAGGATGATGGAGAGAGACAAGCCTTCAAATGGAAATGAGCCCACTGCATTTTCCACTCATGTTAAGAGGAAGAACAATGTTGGTCCAAAGAAAGAAGGTCAAGGATTCAATGAAGGAAGAAAGGGAAGATGCCTCAATTGTAATAGGTTTAGCGACTATTGTAGAGAGTGTCCTCATAAGAAGGATATACCACGGGATGATGACAACAACAACAATTGCAATAATATCAAGGGCAATGGAAATCAAAGGAATAACAGGTTCAACAACAAAGGAAAGAGGAATGCTCCTGTTGAACAATATGGAAATGGTCAACCTCCCAAAAGGTTAAGAAACTTCATGTATGAGGAAACTAACGTTGTAGAAAGAAAAAATAATTTTATCTTATTTCTGCCCTCACTATTGCCTCTCCTCCTGACATTTTGGATAATTGGTTGATTGATAGTGATGCCTCAAGGCACTTCACTGGGCACAAGGAGGCCCCCTCTAATTTGATTGAAAATCAAACTAATTTGGATATCATACTTGGATACAATGCCACCTACCCCGTGAAAGGGATAGGGATTGTCACACTTCACTTGAATCAAGGTCAAATCCTTCATCTACAAACTACATGATGTATTGTATGTACATGATTTGAAAAAGTACATGGTATCTATTTATGTGATGGAAGACAAAGGCTTCAAGGTAGCATTCATTGATGGGAAGGTACGTATTTGGTAAAGGAACCTGAAAGATGCATTTACACTTGGATTTAGGGTTAAAGGTCTCTATCAGGTTGGAGGAAGTCCTTTGGGACACTTCTCTTCAATCTGAATTATGGCACCGGAGGTTTGCTCACCTTCATTACAAAGCCTCACCTGATGCAAGGAAGAGGGTCACAGGTATGTCTGAATTCAATATAGATCATGAAGGTGTTTGTCAGGGTTCTGCAGCTAGAAAACATACAAGGGGACCAGTTCCCTCAAGTGAGAGTCAAACCACCGACATTCTTCAATTGGTCCATTCTGATCTATCTAGTATGTTGCCTGTAACATCTCTGGGAGGATACTTGTACTATGAATTTTTTGTGGATGACTTCTATCACAAAACATGGATCTATTTCTTGAAGAAGAAGGACGAAGTGTTCCAATGGTTCCACTCTTTCAAAGCGTTGGTTGAAAACCAAACAAGGAAGAAGATCAAAATATTGAGGACCGCTAATGGGACCGAATATGAATCAAATGAATTCAATGACTATTGTAGAGAAGTTGGCATTACTCCTGAGCAAAATGGAGTTTCCCAGAGGAAGAATTGAACCATCATAGAAGCTACTCGTGCCATGCTTCATGACCAAGGCTTACCAAAGTTCTTATGGGGCGAAGTTGCCAACACTGTCGTATATGTTCAAAATCGATGCCCACATCAAGATTTGGACTTCAAGACACCTAAAAAAGTTTTCATCGATAAGAAACTTGATGTTTCTCATGTTATAATTTTTAGTTTTCCCGTGTATTTTCATGTGCCGAAAGAGAAAAGAAACAAGCTAGATGCATCTGGGAAGAAAGGAACATTTGTGGGCTACAGTGAAACTCCAAAGGCATATAGAATCTATGTGCCTGGTCAAAGGGAAGTGGAAAAAAGTCATGATGTCACCTTCGATGAAGATTCTGCCCTTGGAAAAGTTAGAGATCTTCCTATCCCAAGGAAGGACAATGATGATGATGCAGGAACGCAGGGTGAATCTCTGAGTAATGAACTGATTCCTGATGTTGAAGGCCTGACAGATCCCATTGATCCACCTCCTCGTGAAACCTCTACCTCAAGAAAAAGACCTTTGTGGCTCAAAGACACTCTCGAAGACGTTGAAAGACATTGCTCCAAGAGGGACATTTCTTAAAAGTAAGAATCTAACAGATACCAAGGGTACTTAAGTTGTTATGAGTACCATTATTCAATCTGAGCCATGTACATTCGAAGAAGTCGTGAAGCACCAAGTATGCAAGGATGCGATGAATGAGGAATATGAATCAATCATGAAGAATAAGATCTGTGATGTGGTTCCTAGACCCAAGGACAAGTTTGTGGTCCCTAAATGGATTTACAAAATCAAACATGGAGCTGATGGAAGTGCTAAGAAGTTCAAGGCCAGGTTCGTTGCTCGAGGCTTCTCTCAAAAGGAAGGAGTGGACTATGATGAGATATTTGCATTGGTTTCCCAATACACCACCATCTAATCTATCATCACTCTTATTTCCTCTCAAGGATGGAGCCTACACCAAATGGATGTCAAAATTGCTTTCTTGCATGCCTCACTTAAGGAGGAATTCTATGTAGAACAACTTGAGGGGTTCGAAGTTCAAGATCGAAAGACACATGAATGTAGGTTGAAGAAAGCCCTCTATGGGTTGAAGCAAGCCCTTAGGGCTTGGTATGAGAGGATTGATAGTTATCTTATGAAGTTGGGATTTACAAGGATCGAAGCTGGCCTAAACCTATACTTCAAGGTTGAAAAGGATAGACTTCTCATTCTGGTTCTTTATGTGGATGATCTCTTTCTGACAAGTGCATACCCTCTCATTTTTCAATGCAATAGGGAGTTGGCTTCTGAATTCGAAATGAAGGACCTAGGGTTGATGCACTACTTCCTAAGCTTGGAGGTTTGGCAAAATCCAGGTGAGATTTTCCTTTCTAAAGGAAAATACATTGTGAAGCTACTCGAGAGATGTGGGATTGTGGATTGCAAGTCTGTGTCTACTCCGATGGAAATCAACTTCAAGAAGCTATGTGGAAGTGCTGTTGGGACCGATTTGGCAAATCCTTCCGAGAATCGACAACCTGTGGGGGCCCCGATATTCTTGGTAAACTCTCGTCCTAACATATGCTTCATTGTGAATACATTGAGTCAATTTATGGTAGAGACTCATCACATACATTGGATTGCTGCCAAGAATCTCTTGAGATAACTTTGGCGCACAATCAACTATGGTTTGAGATACACTATCGGGAATTTGAGGCTACAAGGATATACTGATGTTGATTGGGTTGGTAGTGTGGTGGATTGTAAGAGCACATCTGGATATTACTTCTCATTGGGATCTTCTTCGATATCTTGGATGAGCGGGAGGCAAAAATCGGTTTCTTTAAGCACTGCCGAGGCCGAATACATTGTTGCTAGTATGGCTTGTTGTGAAGTTGTTTGGTTAAGGAAGCTCTTTAGTGAGCTATTTGAGCATGTGATGGATACCATCATGATCTACTGCAACAACCAAAGTGGAATTATTCTTTCAGAGAATCTTGTGTTCCACGATCGCTTCAAGCATATTGATATCAAGTACCACTTTATTCGGGATATGGTACAATGGGGAGCAATAAGGCTCCATCACATCAGGATTGATGAGAAAGTCGCAGACATCCTCACAAAGCCCTTAGGGAAGGTCAAATTCTTAACCTTCCGTGAGAAACTTGGAATCGTGGAAAGACCCTCACATGAGGGTCCCACATGAATTGGACACTGAGCTCTGGGAGCTCCTGGGGGCTTGGGGTACTTCTTGGAGCTATGAGCGACCATGGGGTGAGTGATTCAACTTCCCCTAGTGATGTGCTATGTACAAGGTGAGTGGTTCACCTTCCCCTGTGATACCCCATGATGGTCGACATGTGTGTAGGGTGAGTGGTTCACCTTCCCCTACGATTGTGGACACATGTATGTAGGCTGAGTGGTTCACCTTTCCCTACGATTAACATATGCATAGGATGAGTGGTTCACCTTCTCTTGTGGCATATGAGCAGGATCAGTGGTTCACCTGCTCCTGTTGCTGCCCTAGCATACATCCTACCCATGTAATCTGGGACTCGTGGGAAGTACCTCTCATCTAGTGAATGAGTTGGGAAATGAGGATAGGGACTATAGCACTACCTATGGACGCATCATGTATTGTCTTACTCCATATGTCTAGGATGCATGGTGTTCAACAACTTGATCTGGGATCAATTGAGGTTCTACCTCTGGACTAACTTTTGTCAGTGGAGAGTGAAGAGATCTTGTGACTCATTGTCGATCAATTCTTCTTCATTATTACTTCATGGTTCAGTAGAGTAGGGAAAAGCAGAGATGACAAAGATGGCACATGATGACAAGATGGAATGATGATCAGTGACAATAGTTGGATTGGCAGTTGGAATTCTCCCTAGTTGAGAGGGAGTGTTAAATTTGGCAACTAGGGCCAAATTCCACCTTGGACAGCGCATTTGATGGTGATGATGATTGCATTGGTTTCCTCTTTTTGAGAGGTCCAAGATTGATCTAAGGATGATCTCATTCAAACAAGCAGAAGTGTAATTTTAAATATATTCTCTCACATGTGCAAATTGATCAGGTCGGCCTCAGCTTAATGTAGGCTCAAGAAGCCCAATAGACGTGTCTCTTCACCCACAAGGAATTGTATAAATAGGAGTGACCTCTCACCTCATTTGGACATCATTCACTCAGACATTCTCCTCTCTCTCTTCATCATATTGGTTCGTATAGCTTGGGTATCCTCTCTTGCTCTCACACATGACTGAAGGACAAATTTCTGGGACAAATTGTAGGCCGAAATTTTAGACTGTTGACCAGCGTTGACTGAGTTGTTGTTGACCTCGTTTGACTGCATTTTGAAGGTCAAAATTCCAATTTTGAGAGGCTGCTTTGACTGGCACTAAAGCCAAGAAATTATGGGCATGTTGACCAACATTGACTTCAGGGTTGACTGCAATTTAATCGCATAAAATTGCAACAGGTTTTCTCTCTCCTTTGACCAAGTTTGACCGAGTTATTTTGGGTTGCATTTGACCTCCTATTCAAGCCGAGTTTGACCAATGAAGACAAAGTTGCATTGAGGAAGGTTTGTTGTTGATTTGATTAGCATTGACTTTCTAGTCAGGGCTGAAATTTGACTGTAGTTGACTGCAGAATTTAACAGGGTTGATTTGACTGTGTATTGGGCAAGTAAATTTGATTTGTGTACTCTCTCTCTCTCTACTGAACTATTGAATAATAACAATAAGAATTGATCAAAGGGTTTTCCCCACATTGGAGTTTTTCCCTGGGATCCACCATATCTGGCATTCTCTTGTCTTGGCTTGTCTTCTGCAATTGTTTTAATGTTTTATCTGCATTCACTGTCAATGTGATTAATGGTTAATGTGATTGCTACCAGAAATAATTGGATGTTGTTATTGGGTTGCTAAAGGAACATTGAAGTAAATTGTGCTAAGCATAGAACATACCATTGTTATCTAAAATTAACATAGAGTCTTTCTATGGAGGGGTGTTGACACATATTTTAAAGGGATTTAGGCATTGTTCTTGGGAAGTGTTTTGGTTTGTTTGAGGTATGGTTTAAGAGCAGAATACAAGATTTTTTAGGGTCAAATTCAGGCCTCTTGAAAGCCTAGTTTATACCTATTTATGTCGAACTATAGAAGGTTGACCCCATCGTTGTTCAGGCTGAGTTACAAACCTGTCTTGGAGGCCAAGTTGTGGGACAGAAGGGGGTTGAGTTCATACATGTTCTAGTCTTGGTCACAGCCATGTCTTGAAGAGTGAGTTTTGGTACAGAAGGAAGACAAGTTTTGTCTCTATGAAGGCCAAAGTTTGATGACCAAGATCTAATGTTTTACAGGGTTGACTTCTATTGTTTGAAGATCTAGTTCAAGGTTAGTTTGAAGGCCAAGTCCTAGTGTCTTGAACGTCAAGCTCAATGTGTTGACAGCAATCTTGTGTGAAGGAGAGAGGAGCAGCTACCAAGAAGACAACATGTCTTTCACTAAGAATTGATTCTTGAACAAGTAAACAAGTTGGAAGTTGTAGCTCACTAAGAATTTGTGTCCTCATCTCCTTGATAGGTTGGAGCCTGATATATTTGTAAGTTGGTGCTTACAAGATGATTGGTGTCCTCATCTCCTTGATGTTGAATTTTGTACTTATGGTTGGTCTTCATAACTTATATTTTATCCCTTGTAATATATAAAGAAATTGTAAGACATGTTCTTCATGTCATTTTGATTATTTGGCCCTTAAAAGAATTTATATATGACATGTTCTTCATGTTGAATTTAAAAGACAAAATTTCAAAATGCGAAATTTGATTTTTTGGCTCCAAACTTATCAAGTCGGCCCTCCCTCAAGTCAAGTAAACCCAATGAAGAGACAACCATTCTAGACAGGCAAATCACTATATAAAGGCATTCAACCTCTCACTAGAAAGAATGTTTATGGGCATTCAAGTGAAGGACAAGAATAACAAGAAGGAAGAAAAGAAGGATGGAGGTCATCTCTCTCTCTCTCTCTCTCTCTCTCCCCCCTAGCTCACACATGTGTTTCTGGGCAATTTTCTAGCAATAATTTCTGGACAAGCCGAAATTTTGGGCAATTTCTGGACAGGTTGAAATTTTGGGCAACATATTTTGGGCAAGCCGAAATTCTAGACAGATTTGAGAGGAATAAAGTTTTGAAGGGAAAAAGTTTGACTTTACTTGACTTGACTAGAGGGTTGATTGACCAAGTTTGACCATAGCTTGTTGGATGTCATAACTGACTAGTTGCATTAGATGTATCTCTTGTTGAACTGAAGAATTTCTCTAAGAAAAAGGTTGTTGGTTTTTTCCCCTAAGTGGGTTTTCCAAGCATAAATATTGTGTTCTCTTTCTGCATTGTGATCTCTATTGTCCTTGTGGTTTTATGGTTGATTTTTTGAAGTGTAATTGCTTAATGATAAACTGAAATTGTTAAAAAAAGATATATATGATTTGAAGTAATTATCAGTATTTCAAAAAGTAGTGCTTGAATCTTTTGCACTTGAAAAATCAACATGGTTTCAGAGCTTTGGTGAAGAATAGGACATTGAGATCACCCTTGGAAAGCTTCAGTATATGGACGAGCATTGTAGAAGACCTCACCTAGATCTATTTGCTTGTTTATGACTATGGGTTCTCATATGAAGCAATGTTATCGGAACCGAACTGGTCATCGAACCGGAAAACCTTGTGGACCGGGAACCGGTCGGAACCGATAAATAAATTAAAAAAAAAAAAAAAAAAAAAGGGTTTACAAAAAACTCATAAAATATTCATATTTTAAAGAAAAAACAAATATATTCATGTCCATCCATATTAATCCAAACCATTTATACACAAATATGCAAAAGTTTTCATTTATATAGCAAGTAATAGTGCATACAACCAAAATAGCACTTAGTGCAAAACATCGTTGAACTTAAAATGTTACAAACATCAAGAAGCAGGCTCTAAAAGGCCTTTATAGTCCAAAATAACATCATAGATCATAGTATTATACTACAGCCTACAATACTACAAGCTACAGCTACAACAAATCAATCATCAAATCATCAATCATCAATCATCATCATGATCGTCCTCCTTATCCTCATCTGAAGAATGAGTAGCATCAAAGTATACAATGGGATTATGGCTTGATTCCCATGGCCCTTGATTTACCCTCTGAAATTTTGGAGAAGATCAGCTCCAAAATATTTTGAAATCAACTATGTAGCAACCCCAACAAAATAAAAAAAAAATCTTCCACCAGTTGCAAAAACTACTGAAGAAAACCCAAAGATCTTTGGGAAAAAAGAAAAAAAAAAATCTTTGAAGTATCTTGAAAATCTTCCAACCCAACAACTCTGCAAGACTCCAATCAGCTCTTCAAATCTGCAAAAAATCTCCCTTAGAACAACCCTACAAAAAACTCTTTGAATTCTCCTCACCGAACTCAGCTCAAGAATTGCAAGGGACTCGAATGAAAGTGTGAGTGAAATAGAGGGGGTGGGGGTGTTTAAGTAGCTTTAGGGGGGGCCTAGGGTAGCGTTAGTAACTAGGAAAAATAATAATTTTTAAAAAAATTTAAAAAATTATTAAAAAAAAAACGAGAAAAAAATATATATATATTTTTTTAATGCCCAGGCTTGTGAACCGATGGAACCAGTCCAAACTGGACCAGTACGGAACCGGCTGATTCAGTACCAAACCAGTCATTTCCGGTTCGAATGGCCGGTTCAAACCGTTTTTGCCTCCAAACCAGTCGAACCGACCGGTTTTTCAGAATCGGTTCGGTTCTGATAACACTAATATGAAGGCAGAAAACAAATTGGAAGGAGCTACAAGCTTTAGGGCTTGGAAAACAAGGATCGATCTCGTCCTTGCAAAGAATAATCTTTTAGGAATTGTGAAAGGCAAGGTCACTAAACCTAAAAAGGATGAAGAAAAACTAAAATTTGAGAAAGATGATATTACAACTAGAAGTATCATTGTTGATTCATCAAAAGTCATTTGATTCCATGTATTGCAAATCTTAACTCTTCAAAGAAAATGTAGGATGCCCTAAACAATATTGGTCAAGCAATGAGATTAAAGAATGAGCTTTGTGATGTTAGAATGACAAGGAATGATACTATAACCTCACATTTCAAGAGGACTTCTAAATTGAGAGATCAACTTCAAGCAATTGATGAAATCATTCCTGAAAAGGAACTAGTAACTACTGCACTTAATGGTTTCCTGAATCATGAGACTCATTTGCAGCAGGAATATGTGCCAGAAAAGAAACTCCAAAGTTTGATGAAATATGGACTACATGTACTCAAGATAAATCAAGGCTCGTGTCAAGAGGGAAGATTCAAAGACCCGAATAAGGTGACTCTCAATCACATGCAACTTTCAGGAAGAGTGGAGGAACAATGTTACCGATGAAATAGGTAACCGCACTGTTACCTACTTTTTTTTGGTAGCATAAAAAGCACCCGATTTTGAAAAGTGGTGATGCAGAATCACCTTTTTTTTTTTTTAGCACATTTTCGACACTCTAATATTTTTATTTATGAAGTATGAATATTTGTTTTAAAATGTTAGTGATTTTCATGATAATTTTGAAACGTATTGATGCAACATCAACTTTTTTTTTTACAACGGTGATTTTCATGCTAATTTTGAAACGTATTAATGCAACATCAACCTTTTTTTTAAGAGTGGTGATTTTCATGTTGGTAATAAAACACAAAACTTAGATAAAATATATATATATATATATAAAAACAATTTTAAAAACCAGTAAAAATGTAAAAAAAACAAAATTAACTCGTAAAAATAAAAAATTTAAACAAAAATAAATTTAAAAAAAAAAACAAAACAAAACAAAAATATTCGAAAATTATATTAAAAAAAATGACAAAATTTGAAAAAAAAAACACATAATTTAAAAAAAAAAACAAAACAAAACAAAAATTAACCCAAAAAAAAATCAAAAACATTTTTTTCTAAGTTATTAAAAAAAACCATATAATTAAAAAAATAAATAAATAAAAATTTAAAATTTAAAAATAATTTAAATTACAAAATTAAAATTTAGATTTAAAAAAAAAAAAATTTAAATTTTAAATTAAAATAATAATAAGAAGAAGAAAAAAAAAATACAAATTTTAAAATTAACAAAAAAATTATAATAATAATAATTTAAAATTGAAAAAGAAAATTAAAATAAAAAAACCTATCATTAAAAAACAAAAATAATGAAAAAAACCACGTGCAAATAATTAAAAAACAAATATCCATAAATTTATTGTTTTTTTTTAAATGAAACAATTTATAAATTTTAGAAATGAAAAAGTAAATAAACTAAAAGATTTTAAAATAAATAAATAAATAAATCAAATTAAAATTTAATAAATAAATTTTTGAATTAAAAATAAATAAATAAATAAATAAAATAAAAATAATAATAATAATAATAATTTAAAAAAAAAAAAAGGGAAGAAGAAGAAGAAGAAGAATTTTTTTATCGTGGTGGCAGAGGCCGGCCGCTGGGCGAGAGGCCGATTCCGGGAATCGACCTTCCGCCGCAGGAGGGCTATTCCTGGAATCGGCCTCCCACCGCGAGAGGGTGATTCTCGGAATCGACCTCCTGCGGCGGGAGGTCGATTCCCGGAATCGGCCTCTCGCGCCGTGACAGGGCTATTCCTGGAACCGGCCTCCCGCCACGAGAGGGTGATTCTCGGAATTGACCTCCCGCCCAGCGACTGGCCTCTACCACCACCTGGACGAGAGGTCGATTGGCGGCGCCACCACGATCAAAAAATTCTCTTCTTTTTTTTCTTTTTTTTTTAGTTTCTTCTTCTTCTTCTTCTTCTAAATTTTGTTATAAATTTTTATTAAATTTTTTTTTTTTTATATAGTTTTTTCATTTAATTTTCTAAAATTTAGTAAATTTTGTATTTTTTTTTTAATTTATTTGAATTTAATATTTTTTTTTTTTTTTTTTATTATTATTTTTTTAATTACATATAATTTTTATATTTTTTTTATTTCAATTAAAATTGTGTATTTAAAATTATATATATATATATATATATATATATATATATATATATATATATATATATATATATATATATATTAAACTTAATATTATCAAATTAATTTGTCTTTTATTTTATTTTTTACTTAATATATTTTTTTTAATTTATTTTTTTCAATTTTTCAATTTTAATTCATTTTTAAAGTTTTTTAACTTTTTATTTTAACAATGTTTTTTTTTTTTTTGAAAAAATCTTTGGGTAAAAATCACATCCAAATAAATTTGGTCGACGCGTTTCGAACCAGCCAGTGTGGTTCATCATCAGGACTTGATAAAAAAACTAATCAGGAGACCCAATTAAATAGATATAAGAAGCTCCAACTAGCTGTTGAAAAATAACAACTAGTTAGACTAAATCAAAGTCATAGAAATAAAACGTCAAAAAATATATATAAAAAAATTAAAGTTTATAATATGAATATTATTTATTATTATTTTTAATTTTAATAATTTTAAATTTTATTTTTATTTAATATACAATAGGAATTATTCAAAATATTCTAGAAGATTAAATAAATATAGGATTACTTCTATTAATAAAACATAGTTAAAATATTTATTTTGTTTAATATTATTTAAAAACATAAAGGATTAAATGCTACTACAATAAAATAAAATAAAATAAATAATAATAATTTAATTTTTAATAATTTTTATTTTAATTTATTTTATTAATATTTATTAAGTAATTTACTTATTTATATATTTATTTTATTTAATTATTTATTTATTTATTTTTTATTTTATTTTATTTTATTTTATAAATTTATTAAGTTAATTAAAAAAATTAAAAAAAATAATTTAAAATAATAATAATAATAATAATAAAATAAATAAGTAACAATAAAATAATAATAATAAAATTAAATTAAAATTAAAATAATAATTATTATTATTATTATATAAAAATAAATAATTAAATAAATAAATATTTTTTTTTATTTTTTTTTTTTAATATTTAAAAAAAAAAAAAATTTATTTCAAAATTTATTTGTTTATTCATTTATTTATTAAAATTTAATATTTGTTTTTTTTTTAATTTAATTTGTTATTTTAATATTAACATTTTTTTAAATTTAATAAAATTTAAAAGATATATTTTTAATTTAAGTTCATATATATATTTTTTATTTTTTATAATTTAAATTTAATTTATTTTTTAAATTCTATTTGTTTTTTAAATTTAATATTTTTATTGTATTTTATTTTTCATTTTTCATTTTTAATTAATTTTTTATTTTTTTACTTTTAATTTCAATAATGTGTTTTTTTAAGTTTTAAATTTATTAAAATTTAATATATTTCTTTAAATTTAATTTTTTATTTTAAAATTTAAGTTTATTTTTTTTCCTAATTTAATAAAAAAAAAAATTAATTTAATTTCTATATTTTATTTTTTATAACTTCTTTCCTTTTTTAACTTTTTTTTTTTTAATTAATATTTTTATTTTGTTTTTATTTTTTATTTTTTATCTGTATATATTTTGAAATTTTAATCTTTAAATTTTTTTTTTTTTTTTTTTTTTTTCTTAAATTTTAGGTTTTTTTTAATGTTTGAATTAAAATTTTTATTTTTATTTTTTTAATTTTTTTATTCCTATATATTTTTAAATTTTAAGCTTTAAAATGTTTTTATTTTTTTAATTTATTTTTTTTCTTAAGTTTTTTTTAATTTTTGAATTTTAAAAATTAAAAAATGTTATTTCTATTTTTAAAAATGTCAAAAATATGACAATTTTTTTTTTTGTTATTCGAGCGTCAACTGGTTTTGTTTTGAGGGTGTTTTTTCAATCCTTTTTTCAAGAAACAATTTTTTTTTTAGCATAATTTTATAAAATGTTGAAATTTGACTTTCAAAAAAAAAAACCAAGTGCTTTATGGAATACATTTTTTTTGTTTTTGGGGTGTTTTTTCATGTTTTTTGAGCTTTTTTTGTTTTTGAGGTGTTTTTTCATGTTTTTTTAGTCTTTTTGGGTTAGATTTCCGGTTTTGAGGTCAGGGTACCTATTTCATCGGTAACAGTTTTGAGGAAGAAAGAAGTATGGCTTTCAAAGAAGAAATGGAGAAGAAATAAATAAAGGAAGAAGACTAGAAGAGAGAAGACATGCTCCTCAAGGAAAGAGAGATATGTCAAAAGTTCAATGCTATCTGTTAGCACTGGTATTTGCATCCCACCCATCCCACCTTATTTTACTCTGCTTTCACCTCATCTTTGTCTTTATCATTTACCTCGCTCCTTTTTTTAACCATTTTTTCCCAAGGGTGCCCAAGTCATCACTGTTCATAAACCCTAATTTTCTCTCGCACTAAACTAGGGTTTTCTATGGAAACAGAGACATTTGAGTAGAGGAGGCATAAGGTAGGTCATATCAGTAAGTATGAGGCCATTCCAACTCATAAGATCATGTCTCCATCATTTTTTAAGAAATCATTCCAAGGGTCAAGTTATTTGCCACTCATATGGTCGGATTTTCTTCAAACTGTTTTTCTGACCAAACAAAGATGAATTTGACAAACGTGAGAGAGGTTTTTGTCCATCATAGGTCAAGGAAGAAAAAACTCCTTTAGTTTTTACACAGGTGTCATGGTTTTGGAGAAATGTCAAAAATACAGGTGCCACAGGTGAGTTGTTGTACTTCTGGAGTGACCTTGGGAAAATCAAGTTTTCTCCTAGTTGGAATGTCCAAATGACTTGCTTGATGAGTCAAGTGATAACTAAACAAAGAGAGCTTTCCAATGAGCTATCATGAGCTCAATTTGGAGTTGAGGAAGGCCTCCAAAAGTTGCCTGCAGCAGCACTCTGAATTTATGAACCCTCATTCTACACCTTTTGACCAGTCATGGGAAAATCCACTTTTGACCAGGCAAATCAACTCCAATCATAAAACCAAAGGTAGATTTGGAAAGTAGACAAGATAAGCTTTCCAAAGAGCTATCATGGGCCCAATTTGGACGCCAGGAAGGCCTCCAAATGTGGTCTGCAAAAAGGTAATGCACACAGAGGGCACGTTTATTTTTGCACAGTAAAATTGTAAAATTGCTAAACGCGCAGCACCTTGGACGCTACACTCTTTTTTGAGGCATCTAATGGACAAATGGCCACCAAAAGCAAATTTATAATGATGAGTACATCAACCATGTGCATTTGCTAAGCTTTTGGAGGAGAACTGGTCACTGAATAAGACAAAAAAACGATCAAAAACCCATGTTTTTGCCTCAATTTTTGCTTGGTCGTCGTGTGTTTACCAGTCTTGGGAGAAGTGATTTTTAACAGGGCAAGTCGACTTCATTTTGCAAACTGAAGGTAGCTCTGGAAAGTAGACTTGAAGGGCTTTCCAACAAGCTATCTTGGAGCAAATTTCACCCCAGGAAGGTGCTCAAATTCAACCTTGAACAGAGAAGACATATTTTACAGGAAAAGGATGTGTTTAACAAGAAAATGGTGCATTTGGCAGTGTTCTGAAATTTTTTGAGTTTCACTCCAGTTTTGATTTTTATCTTGGGAAATGTTGAATTTACCTATGTAAATGATGAAGATGAATGTAATTATCATGTTTTTACTATTTACTAAGGTAAATACATTAGGTAAATCAAGCAAATGAGGTGTAAGGAATCAGGTCACTTGAGATAGGAATGAATCACATTGACCATCCTATACTCTAGCTATCAGTTTAGCTTTTTGTGTAATATCTTCCTCGCCTAATGGATTCGACCCCTGAGGATGAGTGAAGGTGGTTTTCATGTCTATTTAGCTTAGTTCTTCACATTAGTCAAGGGTTGGAATAGTTGGAATGAGTTTAATTTTGCTAGTTGATCAAGGGAACTTGTACTCAGTTTTGGCCAAGCTAATAAAGAGGAGTTGCAGCTACATTTATGGGATACCTGTGGTATTTAATGTCTTTCATAGTTTCCTCTTCAGTCACATATGTTTGAATGTATTGTTCATGTCACTTTCATGTCTATGTTATGATCTTTTACAAGTATGAAATTCAGAATACATGTTTGCACATGCTTTGTTTTGGGTAACTGGTCATATTTTGTTCATTATCTTTTGTCTGAGAGAAATACATCCCTTATGCTTTTCTCAACCTTCTTATAGTTTCAAACCATTCCATAACCATTCTCTTCAAGTGATTGCCATTGTACCTACCTTGCCCCATTGATCCATGTAACCCTAACTCCATTTTCCTTGACCTAGCTTTCCTTGACCTAATTCCTTTATCCACTGATTTTCCCAACCAAATCAATTCAAAACAACCCCCCTGCACTCTATACCTAACCTAAAACCCTAATTTCTACAGCCCTCTTGGTTGTGACCCTTTTGGAGAGAGCTCACTCCGGCTTGATAGGGCTAGCTATCAAGTCAAAAGCTTGGTTTGTGGTTACCTCTGTTGGGATTCCTTCCTCAACCTTGGGAATCTAGTGGAGTGATAACACTATCATTGTCACAAATTTGGTCACTATAGACACAATTGAATTAAAAGATCAAACGATAGAAAGAGAAAAACATGCCACCGCAGTAGATTTTGAAGAACTTCCAAAAAGGCCCAAGAATGAAGAATAGAGTGAGAAAGGTTTTTTTTTACTTTTCTGCTCTTATAGGTTCTATTGCATATGACTATGATTTGTGGCTAGTAGATAGTGGTGCCTCAAGCCACATGATGGGAGATCATGACAACCTCATAAGCTTAATGGAAAGAGGACTCCCTCAAAAGGTAGAACTTGGAGACAACAACATTTATGCAGTCAAAGGAATTGGGAAGACTTCTATTGAGCTGGAATCATGTGAAAATGTTCATATAAGCAACATACTATATGAGCCAAGTTTGAAAAAGAATTTTCTTTCTATTTCATGTTTGGAAGGTAAGGTAGATAGAGTAGCATTTGTGGATGGAAAAGTTCTTGTATGGCCAAAGGGCTTGAGTATAGATTTTTCTAGAATAACTGGAATTCGTGACGAAAGATTGAATAAACTCTTGAAACAATCTGCTCAAGCATTTGCACATAATGATATAAATCCATGTGAGCTTTGGCATCGAAGATACGATCACCTTCACTATAGAGCTTTCACTACCCTAAAAAAGATGGTTTCAGGTGTTCTAGATTTACAGGTGGAGCATGAAGAAGTTTGTAAAGGTTGCACGTCAAGAAGCCTTTTCCAAGCAGCAAAAGTAGATCCAAGGAAGTTTTGGATTTAATCCATTCGGATGTATGTGGTCCAATGCCAGAAAAATATCTTAGAGGCTCTTTGTACTATGTAACATTTATTGATGACATCTCTCGAAAACTTGGATTTACTTCATGAAGACAAAGGATGAAGTCTTTGACAAGTTTTAGGGATTCATGGCTAGAGTGTAGAACTTGAAAGGAAAGAAAATCAAGATTATGAGATCAGATAATGGAGGAGAATACACCTCTAAGGAGCTCATTTCCTTTCGCAAAGAAGTTGGGATTAAGAGGGAGTTGATAGTCACTCACAATCCACAACAAAAAGGAGTTGTTGAAAGAAAGAACAAAACTATTGAAGAATATGCTGACGCAATGATGCACGATCAAGACTTTCCTATGTTTCTATGGAGTGAAGCATCTATGGCAGCTATCTACATTCAAAACAAAAGTCCTCATCGAATTTTGGAAGACAAGACTCCTGAATAAGCCTTCGCCAGGTTTAAACCATAGGTTGGTCATTTGAGAATATTTGGTTGTCTTGTTTATATCCATGTAACTAAAAATAATAGAAGGAAGGTAAAGCGTTCGAGAAATAAAGGAATATTATTGGATAAAGTGAGTCATCAAAGGCCTATTAAATGTATGTTCCAGGAAAAAAATAGGTTGAAGTTAGCATGGATGTGACCTTTGATGAAAATGTTGCTTATTGGAAATCTAAATAAGTATCCATCCATTCTGATGGTGCGAAGAACGTGAAGCTCCCAAGGAATAAGTTACTAGTCCATCCAATACTAGAGAACATCCCAACGATCGTCAAGAAGAGCCGGAAGGGTCTAGCCAACTAGTGGATCCAATTGTTATTCCTAAAATTAGGAAGAGACCAACTTAGCTTATATCTACCTTGCAAGAAGCATAAGGATATGCAGCACCATGTGGCACCTTCAGGGAAAGCAATAGGCCAAAGAGGTATTTGATTATGCAGCATTGATGACTAATCTCATTGATGTTGAACCTTCTACCTTTGAAGAAGCAACTAGCCAACAAGTTTGGAAGGATGAGATGTTGGAAGAATACCAATCAATTATGAAGAATGATGTATGGGAGATTTTGCTTAGACCTAAAGTGAAATTAGTGGTGTCCTACAAATGCATATACAAGATCATGCATGCAATGGATGTCAAGAAGCAAAAGGATATGCAGCACCATGTGGCACCTTCAAGGAAAGCAATAGACCAAAGAGGTATTTTGATTATGCAACATTGATGACTAATCTCATTGATGTTGAACATTCCACCTTTGAAGAAGAAACTAGCCAGCAAGTTTGGAAGGATGCGATGTTGGAAGAATACCAATCGATTATGAAGAATGATGTATGGGAGATTTTGCCTGGACCTAAAGTGAAATTAGTGGTGTCCTAAAAATGGGTATACAAGATCCCGCATGCAATGGATGTCAATATTGATAAATACAAGGCAATATTTGTGACTAGATGGTACTCCCATAAAGAGGGATTAGATTATGATGAGACTTTTGCTCTGGCTACCAAGTACACTACCATTAGATTTGTTATTTCTATTGCTTCTACTATGGGTTGCAATTTACATCAGATTGACGTAAAGGTTGTTTTTCTTAATGGCATGATTGAGGAAAAAATGTACATAGAGAAACCTCAAGGTTTTGAGGTCCAAGGAAGAAAGTCTCATGTTTGCATATTGAAGAAAGCCTTGTATGTTAAGCAAGCACTGAGGTCTCGGTATACACGGATTGACAGTTATCTGACAGGACTTGGTTTCTCCAAAAGTGATGTTGATCCAAACTTGTATTTCAAGGTTGAGAAGAACAATCATGTGATTCTATTCTTATATGTTGATGACTTATTTTTGATAGGCGTGGAGCATCTCATTATTCGAATAAGAGGAAGTTGGCCTCTGAATTTGATATGAAGGATATTGGGTTTATGCATTACTATTTGGGACTAGAAGTATGGCAAAATCCTAGCAAAATCTTTACTGGTTAAGGAAAATTTATTATCAAGATCTCGCAGAAGTTTGGAATGATGGAATGTAAATCAATGGCAACTCCCATGGTGACAAATCTGGGAAAGTTGAGAGACCTTGAGTCAAACTTGGAAGATCCATCCATGCATCGGATGTTGATTGGCTCGCTAATGTATTTGGTTAATACCACGCAAAACGTTTTCTTTGTAGTGGACACTTTGAGCCAGTTCTAGGTGGAATCGAGACATGATCATTAGATTGCAATAAAGCATATATTGAGATATTTTTGTGGTACAGTTGACTATGGTTTGAGATATGTCTCAAACGGTGATATACAGTTGCAGGGTTATACAGATGCAGATTGGGCACGGAGTGTTGAAGACAGAAAGAGTACCTCAGGAGGTTGCTCCAATTTTGGCTCTGATATGATTTCGTGGATGAGCAGGAAGCAGACATTTGTTGCACTCAATATTGTCGAGGTAAAATATATTGCAGCTAGCTTAGCGAGTTGTGAAGCAAAGTGGCTTTGGAAGTTACTCGAGGGATTGTTTGATCATGTGCTTGAGTCGACTATGATAAATTGTGATAATCAAAGTTGTGTGAAGATGACAGAGAACCTTGTTTTCCATGACAGGTCGAAGCACATCGAGATCAAGTACCACTTCATTCGTGGCATGGTGTAGAAGGGAGCAGTGAAGCTCCAGTATGTCTCCACTAATGAGCATATTGTTGATATTCTTACAAAGCCTTTGTCTAAACAGAAGTTAGTATACTTCAAGGACAAGCTTAGACTTGTTGAGAATGTCTCTCTCATTGAGAAGGAGCGCTGATAAGATAGCATCATGAACTGGCATTCTCCCCATGTCAAGTATATTGACCCAAATTAGGGAGAATGGTTCAGTAGAGGACAATTATTCTTCCTATGTCTAGTATGTAGGGTCAAAAGAGGAAGAATGGTCCTAGAGCATCATGTTCATTTAGAATTAAGCCCTGGATTGTATAGCTAGAGTTTGGCCTTTGGAAATTCACCATGTGTCATTGACCAGAATGATGGTGAACAAAGACTAGTAAGGATTCCATGTGTCAAGGATGTTAAAATTAAAAGGGAAGGATAGTTCTATGTTGTAGATAATTGCAATTTTAAACATTTTCAAACTTTTCACATTACATTCACCCTATATTATCATAAGCAATTATATAGAGAGGACATTCACATTAACAATGCAGCGGGATAGTAAGGAACATTAAAAGAAAAGCATACACAATGGAGACATCAAGATTTAGGTCAGAGCCCAGGGAAAAAACCCCACAAGGGAGAAAACCCAGAAATCAATTATTCTTCTTCTTTGATATTCATCAAATGTTCAGTTGAGAAACAAACTACAATTATAATGAGACACAAGTCTCTCAACATCAAACACATGTTATGTGTCATGGTCATATCATTGTCAAGTACAATCATAAGTATCACTGCCATACATCATTGTCGCCAAGACAAGTATCACTGCCATACATAACTATTAAAGCTCATAAGATCACCTTTGTAAATCCATTAACTAGCGTACTCAAATTTTCCCTTACAAACTAACTAATCAAAGGCATCCATAGCACATACTTATGCAATTACCCTCCTCTGATTGCACAGAACTACGGCTGTCTAGTTCAACCACTAACAGTCCATACATAATGTTCTGATGTTGCCCCAAGCATTGTCCAAAACCAAACTTACCATACTACATCACCTTAGCAAACCTCACGTAGAACAACAATCATACATACCTCTTCAATTCGTCTTCTAGCAATCTTGATAGTCCAGTCTTGTGCACTTTCCTTCCTAAGATTTTCGGCCCTCTTTTAGGACATTTGTATAGCCACGGATAGCCTTAATTATAGCCACATCAGACCAAACAAAATAGCAACAATCCTCTCCACAAGACCCTCATCTCTTGCGTTACTAGCCAAGGAATCACAACTTATTGTTACAGCTCTCCTTTAGGTCATATGACCACCATCCAGCATCTAAATAGGGGCTTTTCCCTCCTTACGAACCATAGGTTACAATGTGGCCTTATACAAAGAGTATTTGTTACATAATAAACCTTGCAAAATTGGCTAGTAGCTAACTTAAATTGGCCCTCTAAAACAATCCTTATAGCCCTCCAAACAAGATACCACAAGGGCTTGGCCCTACCTTCAATACACACGAACTTCGGCCTACAAAACAAAGAATTACACCATTCAAACTTGCACGGATTATGCCTAGAATAGTGCCTCCAAATATGACCAACAGAATGCCCTAACTTGGCCCTGTTAATGCACAGAAAATATGAAGATAGGTCGCATAGATGACAGAGAGTAGGCTGCAAAGAATAGGCCACGTTGTTGAGAGATAGGTCGCATAGATGACAGAGAGTAGGCTGCAAAGAATAGGCCACGTTGTTGAGAAGGCCTCACCACAAAAATACCTCAGAGATATACCTTCTTTGTATGCTAGAATAGAACTTTCGTTGCCACTAAAATCTCAAATCAAGATGTGTGTTGAGCATGCTTCAAATGAGCCACAAAATGGTCTATTATATAGGCATTTGATTGGGTGAAAGGGTGCCACCAATAGAGGAGTTGACCTAAACTTGTGTCAACATGACCCTGCAAATTAGTGAGGTCAACTTGAGGAAGACCTTTAAATTTTGCTCTTGATATTGAAGCCAACATGACTATGTACCCAAATAGATTTATGCCACATTAAATAATAATGAGAGGAGTGTCAAAACAATACCAAAATAATAATTTCCTTTTATCGATTTGAATTCTCCTTTGAAGCAAAGTGATTTCCCCTTGGGGTAATTGGATTTCTCTTAGGAAATTCATCCTGATGTTTCCCCAAATTTCAACACTCCCTCTCAACTAGGGAAGAATTTCTGATTGCACCATAAAACTTATCTTGGATGTACATGTCTCAATATAAAAGAAGCTCATCTTATCTTATCTCATCTCATAGAAGAAGAATAATCCACAACCAATGGTAGGGGAGATTTATGGTGAACCACTCATCCTGCTCATATGCCAAGCTTTAGTGAGTCTAATGGTTAAGAGCATGTGTTTCCTCTTAAGAGGTCACATGTTCAAAACTAGAGAGGGGTAGAGTAATGTATGCATGCGTAGACTTAGCAGTGAAATCGTTGCATGGAGATGGGTCCCTTGTCCCACAAACAAGGGGGTCTCATACACCAATTTGGTGTCTGGCTTGGCTATGACCTTAAAATTGGATAATAATAATAATAATAATTTTACCACAACCAAGTCCATGGCAGCCACAATTGACCTTGGTAAAGATCACACGCACCATACTAGTTTCCAGGTCAAGCTCCATGACCTATCATAGATCTCATCTCAGCTAAACAATGATGTCTTGATCCAGAGAAGAAGAAGAATGATCCACATGACAATATGGGAGATCAATTTACCACAACCAAGTCGATGGCAGTGATAAAATGACCTTGGTAAATATCATCCAAACCCTATGTCCACTGACAGGTCCTCACCCAATTTGATCCTCAGTAATCAAGTGGTAGAACACTGGCATCCAATACTTACAGGATTCAATTTACTGCTCCTTCTGTGTTGGAGCCACAATCCTCCATCAGTGGCACCATGTCTGACAATCATGTGGATAGATTTTGAAGCCACACTACTCACAATTCAGGCATACAAGTTCCAATATAATCGACCACTGCAAGACAAAGTGCAATGGAAGTCTGCTACCTGCTCATCCAGGAAATCAAAGCAAGACCCATACTGAAGCAACACCTCAATGTGTTCCTCTTGTTCACAACACTCCAAGTTCACTTGGCATTGGCTTATCTCTTTAGTCACATCACTGTCTCATTCCATCACTGAATGTATCATGTAGGTATCTCAATACCATCTTTGCAGCATCCCAATATACATGGTCAGGCTCTATTTGGCTCAGGGTACATGTTATATAGCAAGGATCCATATGGTTGTCTTCTCATCGTGAGATCCACCAAATATGAATATGAAGAGGAGTCTATCAACTACTTAAGTGAAATTCATCATGCCAAGTATTTAACAACACACTTCCCTTAACAAGGAAGTCCTCACCATCTCTCGGTTACACTTCTAGTCTCAAGAAGTTCATCACCTGAGTCAAAGGTCAACTTCCTCTGGTATTGAATGTTGAGGTGATATGAACCTGTGATAAATAAATTATTAGCATATATAAAACCAAATATCAAAGACATACCTTCAACCTTGGAGAAAGGTTGGAGTCTGCATCAGATGTCCATGAATGCAAGCATGCCAAGCCTAGGGGACTTGCCTGAGTCTATATGGGTTTTTTCTTCAGTCTATGATCATGAGTCTCCTTCTCACGTGCCTCAAAGCCCTCAGGTAGCTCCAAGTATGCTTCTTCCTTAGGTACATCATGGAGGAAGGTATCTGATATTAGAGCATTTGGCAACAGGTGTTAGGATCGCATCATAGTACTCTGTCTTAGTATCATTGTTGAAATCTCTGACACTGCAACATCATCTAGTATGGACCTTTCATGCAGGACATATTGCTCTAAGAGGCTTCTTGTCTCTAAGCATCTCATCAGACCGTTACATTCAATTTGACAGTCTACTCCCTCTAAATAGGAAGTCTCTTTAGTCATAGTTGTCAATCTGGGAGACTGTAATCCTTCCTTCAAGGTTTGAGCTCTTGACCATTTTCAAGTGCCACTCTAATCATGGGGTTGCTCTACATCCTCCTCAATCTCAATATAGAGGACTTGGTCCTTACATACATCTGATGTACCCGTTGACCCTAGAACAAGAGGAAGAGCAATAATAGCAAAGCAAGTAAACATAATGAAAGTGTACTTGATGATGAAGCAAGACTCTGCACAGTCCAATCTTTCTGTCAGGAGAATCCTCTACATTTTGAGCTTCATCATGTTGTCATCATCTGTTGCAAGTTTTATCCAAAAGACATTATTGTCCTTCTTCTCTAAATATGAGAGTGGCTTCTTCATTCTTCTACGCCAACTCCCTCTTGGAGCTAACACTTCCTGCATTACTCTTCATCTTGATGACCCTCAACATGGATTTGATTTCCTTGATCACAACCTCATCCAAGAAATTAGGGAAAGAAGCATTTCTCTGGCCAGTTACCCATGCAGGAAGAATAAACCCTAGTCTAAGGAGATAAATCAATCCAAACAAGAACAATGTCGCAAAGAAAAAGCATAAGTCTTGATGGTACTTATCTTAAATGAGGATTGTAGGAAGCTTTCAGCTCCCTCTTGATCATGCCTCCTTAGCCATGAGGCACCATTGACCATCAACCATATGTCAATATCGTTTGTAAAAAAGAAGAAATGCTTCCTTTTGAGCACCACCCATATTCTCATTCCAGATCCTTAATCTCCTTCATCAACGATCAAACCCAACTATCAGTGTCAAAGATGAGCACTCAATCTACACCAGGTTACTCTGAACCTATCATAGGTACTGAATTTACCACTTAAATATCTCAATTGCTTCTCACGGTTCATATCATATCATGAATATTTTGAATCACACTAGGGTTCCAATGTTATAGAACCTGAGCCTTTATAATATACAAGGCCACTCCTAGGGTTTCTCCCAAATCCTAACCTTTATTTGTAAGAACAAGGGCTCCCTAAGGTTTCCTCCAAACCCTAACATTCTTTTAGGTCTCTAACATCTTCATCTCTCTCCCTCTGCTTGATCAAGAAATCCATCATAGGTGTCTCATGGGGATGATCTCAATGACTTTTCTTTAACCGAACTCTTATACCATGTTAAAATTCAAAGGGTAAGATAGTTCTTTGTTGTAGATAATTGCATTTTTAAACATTTTCAAACTTTTCACACTACATTCACCCCATATTATCATAAGAAATTATAAATGATAGATCATTCACATTAACAATGCAGCTGAATAGTAAGGAACATTAGAAGAAACGCATACACAATGGAGACACCAAGATTTAGGTCAGAGATCGAGGCAAAACCCCACAAGGGGTAAAACCCAAAAATCAATTCTTCTTCTTGGATATTCATAAAATGTTCAGCTAAGATACAAAGTACAATTATAATGAGACACAAGTCTCTCGACATCAAACACATGTTATGTGTCATGGTCATATCACTATCAAGTACAATCATAAGTATCATTGTCATAAGTATCATTTCCATATAGACAAGTATCACTACCATACATAATTGTTCAAACACAGAAGATGACCTTTGCAACTCCATTAACTAAGGTACCCAATTACAAACTGACTAATGATGGACAAGATCCATAGCACATACTTCTGCAAATAGCCTCCTCTTATTGCACAGAACTAGGGCTCTCTAGTTCAGCCACTAACAGTCCATACATATTGTTCTTAGGTTGCCCCAAGCACTTTCCAAAACCAAACAAACCATACTACATCACCTTAGCAAAGTTCACGTAGAACAACAATCATACATACATTTTCAATTCGTCTTCTAGCAATCTTGATAGCTCGGTCTTGTGCACTTTCTTTCTATTGGCACCCCGTAATTCCTAACGCTGAAGACAGAATCCCAGAGGGCCAACATCAAAACCGCTTCGAGCCTAGGATCTAGCCCTCCTAGGCTCAAAGAGGGATCTCTCTATTAGAGGTAGCTTTGTTGATTTGGCATTTTAGGCTATTTATTAGAGCAAAGGGGTTTGTTTGAACATTTGTGGTTGAGACAGCAAAAAGGGGCCATTGGGCTAATGAAGTCAAACAGGTGTAAGCAAATTTAAATGGATGAATAACTGAGATCATGTGTAATCAGGCAAGCTAGTCATGTCAATGGATCTTTACAGTTTGTGAAATGGAAAAGGAGAAGACATTAAAGTTCAATGTGAATGTAGAGCAGACCTTATCTGAATTCTACATTCAAATTTCAAAGGAAAACATAGATAATGTTTCAAGACTGAGTAGGGTGCCCAATGACAAATCCTGAACAAAATTTTATTATCAACAGTAAAAAAAGAAACAATATGTGAAACGAGAGGATGACAAATTACATGGAAAAAGCACTTCACCACATATCATGACACAAGAATCTGGAAACATTAGGGTCTTTTCATTCATCCAAAAAAGGTGTTTACAACCATATGAGCATTTTAGAATGGTTTTCTCCCTTCAGGTCTAACCCTTGATACTGCCAATGCATGCAGTATTTAACTAAAACTCAAGTCAGTTCCCTTGTCTACTTCAGCGATCGTCTTTTATTACATTCAAGCAAAAATTGGACAAGTGGAACCATGCAATGGCGGTGATAAGAGACAGTCGCTGTGTTTACTTTGGCAGTCCATTATTGATTGCAAAGAGATCAGAATCTAGCTAGTGTGATGCTGAAGATGCAGCGATAAAACAAAACTGACATTTGGCTCTACTTTTTCTTAGGAAACAGTTGTTGCACGATCCAATCTGCATGTTGCGCTCGTTGTAGCTAATCTTCACTTTTATTTATGCTTTCTAATTTTGTAGCAGGTGAATGTCAACAGCAATATTATGTTTCTCTTTGGTTTAGCAGCAGACCCTGATATGGCGCAGAATCCTATTTAAGTTACCAGACATCCGAAAGAAATGCCATCGCAGAATCTGGTTGGCCAAGTAGGTCAACGTGGAGCAGCAGTGGCGGGAGTTGGTAGGTCGACATGGAGCAGCAGTGGCGAGAGTGGCGTGACGACATTTGAACGACCCTTTCAACGGTCAAATCGCAGCGGTTTTGTTTAAACAGTAGAAATCGTTTTCGGAGGGGGATGATGGCGGTGAGTAGTATCGAAGCGGGGGGGTGCGAAGTATCATGGGCGCAACACGTAGCAGAATCGGCAGTAATAGATATACCTTCTTCGTATGCTAGAACAAAACTTCCCTTGCCACCGAAATCTCAGATCAAGATGTGCATTGATCATGCTTCCAGTGAGCCACAAAATGGTCTATTATATAGGCATTTTATTGGGTGAAAGGGTGCCACCAATAGAGGAGCCGACCTGAACTTGTGTCAACGTGACCCTACAAATTAGTGAGGCTGACTTGAGGAAGACCTTCAAAATTTTCTCTTGATATTGAAGCTGACATGATTGCTTGCCCAAATAGAGTTATGCCACATTAGCTAATAATGAGAGGAGTGCTAACATAATACCAAAATAATAATTTCCTTTTATCAGTTTGAATTCTCTTTTGGCGCAAAGTGGTTTCTCCTTGGGGTATTCGAGCTTCTCCTTAGGGTAATATTCCGAAGCTGACCCAAATTTCAACAAGGAATCGACCCAAATTATGGTGACTAGTTGTATGCTACATGATATCCCATATGTCTGAAGTATGGACCTGAATTATGGTGAGCACACACCATTGGTCTAAAGTACTTACCCGAATTATGGTAAGCACACACCATTGGTCTAAAGTACTAACCCGAATGATGGTGATTAGTTGATGCAATGGATTTACCATATGTTTGAAGCACTGACCCAAATTATGGTAAAAATATACCACAAGTATGAAGTGTTGACCCAAATTATGGTAAGTGGTTGATGTTATTAGATTACCATGTGTCACAATTGTGACCCAATTATGGTAATGATTTGTTATAACCTTTCCTTAGAGAAATTTGCTCACATGAAGAACATTTGTCTAGTCATTATGAATACCTCCCTAGCTAAGAGGGAGTGTTGAATTTTGTAGTTATGGTCGGTCTTCATAATTTATATTTTGGCCCTTGTAATGTATAAAGTATTTGTAAGACGTGCTCTTCATGTCATTTTGAATATTTAGCCCTTAAAAGAATTTGTATATGACATGTTCTTCATGTCATATTTAAAAGAGAAAATTTTGAAATTTGAGATTTGAACTTTTGTCTCCAAACTTGTCAAGATGGCCCTCCCTCAAGTCAAGTTGGCCCAATGAAGAGACGCGCCCATTTTGGACAAGAAATCACTATATAAAGGCATTCAACCTCCTCTACAAAGGCACCATTCAAATCTCACAAGAAAGACAGTTTTTGGGCATCCAAGTGAAGGACAAGAAGAACAAGAAGGACGAAAAGAAGGATGAAGATCACCTTTCTCTCTCTCTCTCTCTCTAACTCGCATCTCTCTCTCTTAGCTCGCACATGTGTTTTTAGGAAGTTTTCTAGGCAACGGTTTCTAAACAGGCCAAAGTTTTGGGTAGTTTTTTTACAGACAGAAATACTAAGCAATTTATGGGCAGCATATTATGGGCAGGCATAAATTCTGGACAGATTGGAGAGGGTTAAAGTTTTGAAGGGCAGAAGTTTGGCTTGACTTGACTTGCATCGACTATAAGATTCATTGACCAGGTTTGAACATAGCTTGTTGGATGTCATAATTGACTAGTTGCATTAGAGATGTATCTCTTGTTAAACTAAAGAATTTCTCTAAGAAAAAGGTTTTTTGGGTTTTTACACCAAGTGGGTTTTCCTAGGATAAATCTTGTGTTCTCTTTGTGCATTGCGATCTCGATTGTCCTTATGGTTTTATGGCTGAATTTATATAGTGTAATTACTTAATGATGAACTGAAATTGTTAAAGGAAGATCTATATCATTTGAAGTAATTATCAGTATGTCACAAATAGTGCTTGTATATTTTGCACTTCAAAACTCAACACTTGACAAGTTGAAGCTTGCTAAATTTGTAAGTTTGTGCTTACAAAGGATTGGTGTCCTCATGAATGATTGTAATAAATTGAAGATTGTTTTCAAGTGTTTCATCTTCAAGTTTTGACTTGCTCTTTGATTTATGTGTTCATACATTGTGGATGATTGATTATGTGATGTGAATTCAGTGAAATTTTGTTAAAAGTAATGAAACATCGATTCACTCCCCCTCTCAATATTTCCAACACCTTTGGTAAAGTAAAAGTAACTTTCTTACTTTTTGAAACAAAATGTAATGAATCAACAGCTAACCTTTGTCTATAAAACTCCAAACAAAAAGGTAAGGGGTAACATAAATTGGCAGACAATAAGGCTCAATTTCATTGTCATTAACACAAATGATCACATAAATTTCATTGATAAACCAATCCCCAAATTGAGTTTATGTACTTAAGTGGAGGATCCTTCTAAAATCTCTGTGCATCCTTTTAGAAACTTGACCAATTAACAAAGTATTATGGAATAGTAATTTATTTTCAAAAGCACAATACCCCTCCTCTGTGTTTATAAATGATAGAATTGATGTCCATCCTAACATTGGTAAAGACGTACCATAGTCATTTTCGTTTTCAGTTTTAAGCCCTATTGTTCAAAGTAATTTGCTTGATAGAACAATATCAAATACATCAAACAACACTAATACCAAAACATTGAGAATTGATAAAAGGTACTTAATTGAAAATTAATAGCCCAAAATAATTAAATTTACTAACGATGAATTAAGGGAAGGAAAAAAGTCTTCTCTCATGCTAAAATAGTTTCATCTACCTCCAAATCATTGTTATAAACCAAAACCATGAATAACATACATCATCTACTATGCAATTGGGTTTAAAAGGGTTGCTTTTATGATAGAAGAGTCACGTAAATAGGAAGTATCAACTAAAAAATGTTGCAAAACCCTATTTCTCTATTGTTCAAACCAATATTAATTCCTTCCTCTAAACCCAAGTCCACAATAGATTTTTCCATAATTGGTAACCCTATTAAGCTAGCTGTGGATTCAAAGGCGATGGATATGATAACCCTAGAACCATCAGATGACAAAATAGCTCTATAATCTACATTATATAATTTAATTAAAGGCACAACATGGTTTAGCTCATGATAAACACTAGAAGTTATGACTTGAGCTAAAGCGATAGCCCAAAGATATGCCACTTTTGAACCCTCATTGAAAGTTATACGAGATGACTCTCTAAGATGACCTAAGTTCCTTGTCTACATTATATAATTTAATTAAAGACATGGTTTGGCTCGTGATAAACACTAGGAATTGTGACTTGAGCTAAAGAATTAGCCCGAAAATACGCCACTTCGAAACCCTTGCTGAAAGCTTTACGAGATGACTCTCTAAGCTAACCTAAATTACATGTCACCTTGTCATTCTTGACTTTTGCACTCAGTTCAACATCTTCCTTGTCACCAACTTGCGTTCCCATTTTCTCATTTTATATCAAAAATACTAGCAAATATATCTAATGTTATCTTAGATTACATCGACCTAGACAAACCTTTCCACTTGGATGCCATTCTTATATTCTTTTAATTAGAAAAAACTTATCAAGAAAACTTGTTAGAGGCATGCAAGCTTACCAATTTCAATAATGAGAGGTGTGAATCCTTCGCCTTGACCAAAAGTTTTTCCCTTGGGATCTCTAGATTACATGCAATCGAAAAAAATGAGCACAAGCATGAAAACATTTGTTTTAATTTATGCAAAACTGCATAATCACTAAATCTTTACACATGTACAAAACAAATAAAATTTAAACAAAACAAAACCATCGTTAATTTGAAAATCTTGTTAACTAAACAAAAATTAATGTTCATAACTCAAAATTAAGTTTATCAAGTCCAATATTAAACTAACAAATCTTCTCGTGGGGCCAAACTTCCATGAACTTAAATGTGGTTGAGACAACTATCATAATATGATAGGATCACAAACCCTTAGATCCATCAACGACCCTTCACTTTGCAATCTGATATAATTCTTAGTTATCGGATGGGATTAATATAAGTCATTAAATCCATTGGATGGCAAGGAAATGAGTAAAAGTCTTGCAAGTTCACGCCTGATGGCTCTCCCAGACCATTGATCTATTTTAATGCCCATTATTAGATCCACCTAACGACTACCTTGTGGTAAAACAATGTGCAACTCTCAATCCCATATCAACGCTAATCATCAGATCATGGCAATGTTAGTTGTTAGATCCATCATGACGCCTCAAGCATATTATTTATCACAAATTTCTAAAACCGATTCAAATCACGACCGTTGGATCGAGTAAATTTGCATTGTTGGATTGTTTAGGCCAAATCTTCATTAATTACTCAGATTTACATATTAAACATCAAGCTTCACATGGAATTGTAGCAAAACTTAGTCAATAAGAGAACTGTTTGTGATCATGTGAATGTCAAATAAGCATTATCAATCAAAAGTAAGAAAAAATGAAATCCAATTTTATAACAAAAACTAAATTATCAAAAATAGACCACAACAACTTGCAAACCAAAATTTTCCAATATTATCTTTGATCATGTAGACTTCAAAATCCTTCCAACGATCCATGTTGAACATTAATGGGAAATGAATCCTACAAATAAGTTGGCATGCTTACATGTACACTTTTTATCTCCAACAGTGGTAAGTGAATGGATGAGGTATGGAGGAAGGGGGTTGATTGGACATTAGATGGGAGCACTAGTGAAGGTTTCAATCTCCTTCCATTTCTAATCCTCTACCATAATATTTAACCTTATGTTTGAATCAAGAAAAAAACGCAATGTTGCAAAGAAGGATGAGAGTGATGGAGTAGATATTGTGAAAAATCTACTGCAGTATCTTGGTTTATTTCTCCTACTTGATTTAGATTAATACAAGTTGTTTTCATAAATTAGATTCAGAAAATATCGAAATAAACACAACTACAACCTACACATGCAAATCATTTACTAATAATACGCTCATACAACAAAGTGACACATGGATTTTTGGAGATAAGTCCCCGGAAAAACCCAAAGCGGGAAAACTGGTGCAGCAGATATGAGGGTTATTTTATTAAGTAGTTCCTGGGTATAGTAAATCTGGATTCCAAATCTAGAAAACCCGACAGAGAATAAAAGAAATCAAATCTGCAACTAACCTGATGTTCTAGTGCCAAATATCTGACTGATCCACACCCTCGAACGGAATTTACAGAACTCAACCCAGATCTAGCCCTAGAAACCCTCAGCGTTGCCCCTGAAACACCAGCGTCAACCCTGCTAGCCTCAGAATGTCACTGCGCTGCCCAAAGAGGGACTGTGTAACCCCTAAAAGGGTGACGCAAGCCTTATGCTGGCCTTGGAGACCCTCTGCGTAACTTATGCAGCCCCTTGGAGCCTCTACATTGTCCTACGTAGAGGTTGTGCAGCACCTGCGTAGCAGTTGCTATGCTTCTTTGCGTTGTCCTTGTTGCTACTCCTTTGCCTCTCACTGACTCGTCCCTGGGATCAGATCATCCCCTTAGCCAATACTACCCCTCACTGCAAGAAATTCCTCCGGAAATTCTTAGCAAACCCGCCCTCGAATTCCAAATCTATTCCTCAGTTCTACTATTGTGTGTTTTCTCCATGACCCTCAAGCCTTTCTCTTATACTTTTTCATTCACCTCGTCAACAACCAAGATTGAAACATCCATCAATGGCTGAGATTAAAACACTGCATGATCCATATCTTTTAGAACATTTCAGCACATCTGTTAATTAATTCACTTTAATTATTTAATTTTCCTAAGTTTAGACTTAGGAAATCCATCAAAATAATTAATTATTTGAATAACTTGAACACCAACTGAAATTTCACAAAACACTTTCTGGGTTTTGGAGATCAAGTGTGTCCTAGCCCCTCCACAAAATTTCAGAGCTAGAGCACATCCAATTCTACACCAACTATACGAAATCTCAACACTCCCTCTTAGCACGGAGTGTGCTCTAGCAAAGTGTACTCTAGCAATGCATCCACACCATGCACTACAAGATCTTGAAGTTGGATTATGTGTTGTTGATGCTTGGCCTGCTGCCCTCCATCCACTACACTACTGCTCTCTATACTGCTGCCCATGCCACTGCAACATCTATACTACAACTCCTTCTCAAATTACTGCATCATGTTGCCCATAGCACTGCCACTGCTAACTTGCACTGCAACTCAGTTGCTGAGAAGTAAGAAACTGAAGGAAATATGCCCAACTATTTGACAGATAAGTCAAGTTGCCCTCCACCACTGAAGCTCCCTAGATGCTGACTCACGTTGTCCTCCTGGAGACACTGTCATGCTGCAACACTGCACTGTGTGAGCACCGCTTCTCTACACTGTTGAGGTCCCATCAGCCCATCTGCGTTGATGCCTCCACGTTGTTGTTGCCTCTTCATTACGTTTCTCCTTCTTCAGCTCTTCAGTGACCTCTTCTGCTTCAATGTGGCCTCCTGCAACCATCACCTGACTCATCTCGTTATAGTCTTAAGGCTCCCGTAGCTCGTATGTGATCCAAGAGTAGGGCTGACTCAAGGATCCTGCCACTGTCTGTAGATGCTCTACAGATCCATGTCACCCCACCTCTTCTCTCAAGGCACATGAACACTCATGGTTGCATCATCATCAAAGCCATCATCCTTAGTTGTTGCAGCCTTGGAATCAAAAGATCCTTTGTCCTTCTTCTTAGGACAACTGTTGGCGAAATGTCCAAGATCACCACAGTTAAAGCATCGGACCTTAGAAAGGTCCTACTTCTTCTTCCCTTGTTGTTTCTTTTCCCTTGATGCAAGGGTTGCATCCTCCTCCTCCTCCTTGACTTTGGCCAATCCGCTTCCTGCACTGATATTTTGTCGCTTGGTGACCCTCCTGATCTCCTCTTGGCGGAGGATAGCCCACATATCAGCCCAAGATGGTAACGTTGCCCTTCCCAGAATGCTCTGGACAAATGTTTCCCAATCTTCTGAGACTGCATTCAGAGCAGTCCTCACTAAGAGACCCTCATCGGGAGTAGCACTAATGCCAACCAACTGATCTCGGATGGCTTGAAGTTTGAAGAGGAATGGATCTATCTCTTCACCCTTCATCATTTGGAACAACCGCATCCGGTTCTCCAGAAGCATTCTTCTTTAGACGGAGCCTCCTTGGTACATCGTGTCCAAGGCTATCCACATGTCCTTTGTTGAAGTCTTTCCAGCAATATGAGGAATAGCATAGTCCTTGACTCCCTCTATGATCAAACGGTTAGTCCGCGCTTGATTTTCTTCATACTTCTTCAGAGGATCGGCGTTGGTTGGTACAGCAAGAACCTTCTCTGCATGATCTTTGAGACCATAGTCATCCAGAACTGAAAGGATTTTGGCTCTCCAAATAACATAGTTGGACATGTCGTCCAATCCATCTTGATCGCTCAGTCCATATTGAGCCATCTTGCTCAAATCTGACAAAAATAGTTCTTCTCCCTCTAGAGTTGGATTTCTTAGTGACTAGAAACCCTCTAGTAACTGCTCCTGTTGAAGATTGATTTCCTTCCTGGAAATCTTTCACCCAAACATAAACGGACAACACTCTCCAATCCTCCTGATTGAATCTTAGATCTGCTGAGTAACTGTCTTCCTCCTTCCTTTGTTGTCTTAGCTAGGCACAATTATGCACCTCCAGAATCTCCACCCCACCAGCACTACTGAAGATCTGAAGCATTGCTTCCGGATCTTAGCAAAACTCTTCTGCAACTGGAGAAATGACTGAATTGTGTCTCACTGACTGGCCCAGCACAGCCTCAGCATTGCTCAGAAGTGGATTGTGTACCCCAGACTGGGTGACGCAGTCTTTACGTTGCCTAGGAAAGGATTTGCGTAAGCCTGAAGGCCTTCTTGAGCTTCAGCTTTGTCTTCCTCTGGATATGAGTTCTCCTGCTGTCAAGATGCCCTTTCCGGATTTGTTGATTCTTCTGCCACCCTGCAGAAAGATATTTCTTCAGCTGCTTGCTGGAGATTTAGATTGATCTGTTATCGCTTTGATACCATGTGAAAAATCTATTGCAATATCTTGGTTTATTTCTCCTACTTGATTTAGATTAATACAAGTTATTTTCAGAAATTCGATTCAGAAAATATCGAAATAAACACAACTATGGCCTATACATGCAGATCATTTACTGAATAATATGCTCATACAACAAAGTGACACATGGATTTTTGGACATAAGTCCCCGGAAAAACCCAAAGCGGGAAAATCAGTGCAACAGATATGAGGGTTATTCTATTAAGTAGCTCCTGAGTACAGTAAATCTGGGTTCTAGATCTGGAAAACCAGACAAAGAATAAAAGAAATCAAATCTGCAGCTAACCTGATGTTCTAGAGCCAAATATCTCATTGATCCACACCCTCAAACGGGAGTTACAGAACTCAACTCGGATCTAGCCCTAGAAACCCTCAGCGCTGCCCCTAAAGCCCCAGCGTCAGCCCTCCTAGCCTCAAAATGCCATTGCGCTACCCAGAGAGGGACTGCATAACCCCTGGAAGGATTACGCAGGCCTTACGCTGGCCCCGGAGACCCTCTGCGTAACTTCTACAGCCCCCTAGAGCCTCTGCGTTGTCCTGCGTACCGGTTATGCAACACCTGCGTAGCGACTGTTATGCTTCTCTATGTTGTCCCTGTTATTGCTCCTCTGCCTCTCACTGACTCTTGGCCCCGGGATCAGATCATCCCCTTAGCCAATACTACCTCTCACTGTAGAAAATTCCTCCGGAAATTCTTAGCAAACCCACCCTAGAATTCGAGAACTATTCCTCAGTTCTACAACTAACCCTCAAGCCTTTCTCTTATATTTTCTTCATTCATCTTATCAATGGTCGAGCTTAAAACATCCATCAATGGTTGAGATTAAAACACTGCTTGATCCATGTCTTTTAGAACATTTCAGCACATGTGTTAATTAATTCACTTTAATTATTTAATTTTCATAAGTTTAGACTTAGGAAATCCATTAAAATAAATAATTATTTGAGTAACTTGAACACCAACTATTGAAATTTCACAAAACACTTTCTGGGTTTTGGAGATCAAGTGTGTCCTAGCCCCTCCACAAAATCTCAGGGCTAGAGCTGTTAATCAAGGTTGTCAATGATGTCAATGTGGCATTGACCGAGATGTCAATATTCTTGAGAAGCCTGGTTCTAGATAATGATGTCATGACTCTTGGTTGACTAGGATACTATCAATGAAGATGTTAAGTCACGAAAAAGTCAAACCACTAATGAAGGAAGCCCTAAGTACTTGATCAATGTTGCATGCACTTGATGATCTAGATCTTAACCAATGATGTCATGATGATGTCATACACTTGGATGATCTTGGATGATACTTGATGATGACTTATGATGATCATGGTTGGAGATCATTTGAGGGTTAGAAGCCTATTTTTGAAGTTCCCCTAATAATGCTGCACTATAACATATCACTGCACCAATATGTGATGACATGAGTGATGCACTCATTGCTGGACATTACCATGATGATGTGGATGTCCTACATGTTCTATGATGATGAAGAATCCAAATAATGGAGAAGACAAACAATGGAGAAGCCAAACAAAGAAGCCATACTGTCCTAATCATCTTCTGCACTTAAGATTTCAGAAGCAGTCACAAAGAAAATTATTTTTGGACAGCTTGGAGGCATCCTTTCCAAATGAATCCTATACCATCTTAAAGAGGATTTTTCCCTCTTTCTAACAAGCCCTCACTCAACTTTTAACTCCAAATATCCTAAGAGAAAATAAATTTTTAAGTTAGAAAAATATTACTTTTTGGCCAGCCGACCTACATTCACACATTCATGTCGGCCTCCCTCCAAACAGACGTGTCCTTTCAAATTTGGCAAACCACTATAAATATGTGGACAAATTTTTCATTTCAGAGACGGAATTTCGCATATTCATCTCTGAGATTTTCGAATGGGCAGAATATAAAGTGGTTCGGATTTCCAATTGCAGTGAAGACAGTTTGTAGTTAAAGAAGAAAGGGCAGCAGTGAATATTTGTTTTTTGGGTTTGAAATCTATAGGACAGCGTGGACAATGGCATTATTGTTTTGAACTGACTGTGTATCATTATTTTGGATCAGATTCTTGGTCAGTGGCTTGGACATTTCATTGGACGTTGAAGAAGAGCTCGGATCATTCCTTGGGTTGGACAATGTGAAGAATTATTATGGGCAAAGGCTCAGTTTGCTCAGATTGTGTAAAATATTGAACAGTACTCTAACACACAGACCCTGTGACCCGTTCTACACTTCTGTGGCTCAGAACCTGTGTAGACTGTAGCTCCGACTGCAGCTCGGATTACTTGCTGAAGTCAACACAGTGACTTGGACCTACTGTGGCAGCGTGGAATAAGCCATAGTCTCTCGGATTGGACAATCACCTGTTGAAGAAGCTTAAACTTGACAGAATCACTGTGACTGTTGGAGGGTTGTCTCATAACTCAGATTAGGCACAATTGCAGACCTTGTTGACTTGTTAATCTACCCAGAGCGTGGAATGACTTACCTATGGTCAAATCCATACCTCAAATAAATGACTGAAGACCTTGCAACAGCAGCTTGATCTTGACTTCAGTGAACTTGAAGTTGCAGTGACACATTATCCTTGAAGCATCTTGGAAGCTATTTGTGATAGTATATGGATCTCTTGTTGACTGTTTGAAGAAAAACTTTGGAACCTTCTTTGAACATATTTGAGAGCAAGATCTTGAAAGTGCCTTGGAGCACCCGAGTAAGGACACACCTTGGAGCAGACTTCATGAAAAACCAATATACATCTTGAAGTGCATTTGGACTCCCTTGGGTATAATCTTGAGAATATCTTGAAATCCCATATTACCTTGAAAAGTATCTTAGGGCAAGCATTTTGAAGGTTTGAACTATGAAGAATTGGTTTGATTTGAGGAGCCATGTGTGAGAACATCTTTGGAGCGATGGATTTTAGACGGCTAGAAGACAGACACTTGGATCAGATCCTTGTGGAGTGACCTTGAAGAAGGTTCAGTTAGAAGACATTTTGTTGAAAAACCTTGGTGATCTTGGAGAAGTAGCAGAAGACATATTGAGAATCTTGAGAAGATAATGTTGAAGACGATGATGCAGTAATTGACCATCCTAGAGTGCTTGGAGAAATTGATTGGGTACGATGAGAAGCGGTGACACCTTCTGAAGAAAAGGGTTGCCATTGATGATGTGATGTGTAGATTACGGTGAAGAGTAAGATTTGAATATTGTTAGGGCTCGTTGAAGAAGACATTGGGAGCCATAAGTATAACCAAATATATCTTGACGAAATGAAGCAGGAGGTTGGAGCCTCATAGAGACAAGGTTGGTGCCTTGGAAGATAGGGTTGGAGCCCTAGAGGATAGGATTCCTCAAGAGACCAGGTGGGTTGGAGCCCTTTGAGGTTGGTGCCTCAAAATTGACAAGGTTGGAGCCTTGGAAGTCCAAGTCGGTGCTTGCAAAATACAAGTTGGAGCCTGGGAGATTGAAGATTGGTGTCTTCATCCAGGGTTGGAGCCCTACATATATTGTACTTGATTTATTGTAAAGAAGAAATTAATAAAAGCATTTATTCTTATTGTTCATTTTGTGTTATAAATATAGGTGTTAACTGGTAAAATTACCTGACGATGCTCCGCCAATGGAAGGAAATGCACACTCCCTCTCAACCTCCATGGCAGGTGATCCTGCACTAGTGGACTCACAAGCAATGAACCCAAACTCTCGGTCAAAGCAATCCATAAAGTCCTCTACCTCTGTTGATGCTGCCATGTTCTGGTTCTTCCCCTTCTTCTTCTTCTCCGGACACACAACTACATAGTGTCCCATCTTCTGACAATTCCAACACTTCACCTTGGAATAGTCCTTCTGCGTGTTCCCCTGTTTACCTTTGCCCCCACCACTGCTTGTGGAAGCTTGCTTCTTTCCCTTGCCTTTCTTGCTTCCTGCCAACAATGCTACATCCTCATCCTACTCAACTGGTTTGGCTGCCCCAAGCTGGTTCTTTCTGATTTCTGTTTGTATGCAATCATCCCAAAACCTCTCCCAAGAGGGAAGGGTCTCACGTGCACAAACCCCATCAACAAAGTTCAGCCATGAACTAGGGAGGACATTCACTGCAATCCGCACCAACTCAGTGGGTGGAATGACCTCTCCAACTGCTGCAACCTCATCTCTCACATTAGTAATCTTTGTGAGATATCCAGCTGCACTATCAGTCTTACCTATCTTAATGGTCTTCAGGTTCTCCCTTAGGACCATTTATCTGTTCTCATTGGTACTCTGGTAGAGATTGGTCAATGTTGTCCACATCTCATGAGCATTTCTCTTTCCTCTCACACGAGGAATGCAATGGTCCTTGATTCTGTCTAGAATCAGTGTCTTACCCTTGTTATTCTTTTTATTACAAGCTGCCAACTGAACAGCATCAGTAGGCACATTAACAGGGTGTTGTGCGGTATGCACCATGACATCCCAGACTTCTGCCTCCTCAAAGATGCTCTGCATTCTCTCCTTCCAAACGTTGTAGTTATTATGCCCATCCAACCTATCCTCCACCCTCAAACCCAAAGACATGCTTGCTGTCATAGATAAGCTGAAAATAACACTGTTGTAGTAAAGATAAAAAATTTTGTGTGAAAAATCAACTTGCTGTAATTTCTGAGTGAAAAATCAGCTTGCTGTAATTTTTCCTTCTTGTTGTCCCAAACTGCCTTTTCAGCAAAATAGCTTTAATACCATGTAGAAATTTATGTTTCCCACCCTGGTTTTCAGTTTCACCTTATTTCTCCATATCGTTAAATGCACATTCCCATAGTCTTACATTCAACAAGTTGAAAAAATAAATATTTTCTGAAAACACAAATTCTAGAAATTTTTCACAATGCTGAAAATTGCAGAAATAAAAATCAGCGAAATAAATCAGCCACACAGAACATTTAGACACGCTGATTTTTGGTCAATGAGACCCTGAAAAACCCCCCTACAACTCTTGGGGAAAACCAGTTCGAAAGCTTCTTCTTATTTCTGATAAATAGCTTTTACAATGAGACAGAAAATATACAGGAAAAATTACAGCAACTTCTCAAAAGTACTTATCTCGAAAACCGTGCAAAACTCCACCTCGATTTTTGTGCCCACACAAAATAGAAATTACAAAAAATTGTGCAACATTAAATGTTGTACGGATAGCATTGAAATCTGTGTTGTACGGCTGTACGGACTCCTCGAAATCCATGTTGTACGGCCTGTTGAAAGCTGTTGTACGGCCTCGATTTTGGTGTTGATTTTCTACTGTACGGAAATCAGAAAAACAATCCTCAATATTGTTGTACAACCTCCTTGGGAATCGTGCCAATAAAGCAGCAATAAATTATGTTCTTCACTCCTCGATTTTCATGCCCTCTTCCCTTGAAAACCGTGCTCTGTCTTGGCAGTACGGATTTGCTGAATCTGCTTGCTGCTACCCTTTTCCTCTCATTGCTCAGAAATATCCTTTGCTTTCTCTCCTCCTCTCTCAATCTGCTCATGAAAGAATGAATGACATTTTTCCTTCTTTTCCTCCTTTAACCTAACCCTAAGTGACTTTTGGGGAATTCCTAAATCCAATAGCTGAAATAGCTTTAGATCTAGGAATGAGATTAAATGTTCATTTAAATCTCACTTTCTATTTTTTAATTCACCCCACTTTAATAAAGACCCACTTAATCATTTATTTCCAAAGTCATTTTTCCTTTCTAATTTTACATTGACTTTATTAAAGTCACATTAAAATTAGACTTTAGTAACTTTATCACTTAAAGTCACTTTTAAATTAGATTTGACTTTATAACTTTATAAAGTCACTTTAGGAGAAAAATTAAATTATTTTGGACACTTTTTCCTAGGCCAGAGATCAGAGCCTTAGGGAACCACCTGTCCTCCGGTAACCAAATTTCAACACAAAGGTCTCCCCTTGATAAATCAGGGCTTGGCTATGCAGGTGAATCCTCAAGCAAGAATGACAATGCTTCAAACAACAAAGATGTGAGGAACCTAGAAAGAAATGTTGATGCTCCTAGTTCCAACAAAGGCAAGGAGAAGAATCAAGACAACGAAGGAATAAATTCTACTCCCAGGAGACTTGCAAATGGTGTCAAGAATACAAAAAGCAATGAATATCATCAAAGAATCCCAAGGCAAAAGGACTTCAAAAGTACTTCAAGGAACTCTTCATCTCCCAGGTACCAAAGTATATTTCTTGGATACTCTATTCTTGTACAAACTTTGGGCACATGGCAAAAGATTGTAGGGCATATCACAAAGACAAATATAATGATCCCCTTCAATCTCCTCGAAGCAATTTTGCAAGAAGAAGTCATGATTCTGTTTTCATGAACTAGATAGAGTGCTTCAATTGCCATAACATTGGACATATGGCACGTGATTGTAACTTGACTTGGGCCCCTGCACAAGCTAGAACCATGCCAGAGAAGAAAGTTACACAAGTATGGAGAAGGAAACAAGTTGAATCCGAAAGTCTCTTGAACACTCCAACGAATAACACATGTTGTTGACTAGATAAAGTCATCCTTGATATTCCAAGTATTTGATGGTGAAACCCTGCCAAAAGGAGACCATGCATATATTTAGGGGGAGTTTGTGATTCTTGAGTATTCTTGCAGAAAGTGATCCGTGAGTGGGCCCTATGAAATCATTGATGAGTTACACATGGACAAACTTGATAAATCATCTCTCGAAAGTAACTCCATTGAAGAAAAACATGATATTATGATGATGCCTTCTACTTGATCAAACAAGGTGAGAAATCCTTCATGAGCTAAAGCAATTTGTGTAGACAGGGGGAGATGGTGCATCACACAAAGAAATACAAATACATCTATCATGGAACATATATTGCCAGAAGAAAAAGCACCATGGCAGGGGGAGTAACATACCTATGAAGGACTATAATTCATGAAGAAAAAAAAGCAGCTTGACAGGGGGAGTATTTGGGCACCCCGTTTGCCATTGATGTCAAAGGGGGTGAGAGATTAGAAGGGCAAGAATATTGCCATCAATGACAAAGGGGGAGATTGTTAATCAAGGTTGTCATTGATGTCAATGTGGCATTGACCGAGATGTCAATATTCTTGAGAAGCTCAGTTCTAGATGATGATGCCATGACTCTTGGTTGACTCGGATACTATCAATGAAGATGTCAAGTCACGAAGAAGTCAAACCACAAATGAAGGAAGCCCTAAGTACTTGATCTAATGTTGCATGCACTTGATGATCTAGATCTTAACCAATGATGTCATACACTTGGATGATCTTGGATGATACTCGATGATGACTTATGATGATCATGGTTGGAGATCATTTGAGGGTTGGAAGACTATTTTTTAAGTTCTCCTAATAATGTTGCACTATAACATATCATTGCACCATTATGTGATGACATGAGTGATGCACTCAATGTTGGACATTACCATGATTATGTGGATGTCCTACATGTTCCTATGATGATGAAGAAACCAAATAATGGAGAAGACAAACAATGGAGAAGCCAAACAAAGAAGCCATATTGTCCTAATCATCTTCTGCACTAAAGATTTTAGAAGCAGTCACAAAGAAAAATAGTTTTGGATAGCTTGGAGGCATCCTTTCCAAATGAATCCTATACCATCTTAAAGAGGATTTTTCCCTCTTTCTAACAAGCCCTCACTCAACTCTTAACTCCAAATATCCTAAGAGAAAATGAATTTTTAAGTTAGAAAAATATTATTTTTTGGCCAACCGACCTACATTCACTCATTCATGTCGGCCTCCCTCCAAACAGACGTGTCCTTTCAAATTTGGCAAACCATTATAAATATGTGGACATATTTTTCATTTTAGAGATAGAATTTCGCATATTTGTCTCTAAGATTTTCGGATGGGCAGAATAGAAAGTGGTTCGGATTTCTAATTGCAGTGAAGACAGTTTGTAGTTAAAGAAGAAAGGGCAACCGTGAATATTTGTTTTTTGGGTCTGAAATCTACAGGACAGCGTGGACAATGGCATAATTATTTTGAACTGACTGTGTATCATTATTTTGGATCAGATTCTTGGTCAGTGGCTTGGACATTTCATTAGACGTTGAAGAAGAGCTCGGATCATTCCTTGGGTTGGACAATGTGAAGAATTATTATGGGCAAAGGCTCAGTTTACTCAGATTGTGTAAAATATTGAACAGTACTCTAACACACAGACCCTGTGACCCGTCTACACTTATGTGGCTCAAACCTGTGCAGACTGTAGCTCGGACTGCAGCTTGGATTACTTGCTGAAGTCAACACAATGACTTGGATCTACTGTAGCAGCTTGGAATAAGCCACAGTCCCTCGGATTGGACAATCACCTGTTGAAGAAGCTTAAACTTGCCAGAATCACTGTGACTGCTGGAGGGTTGTCTCATAACTCAGATTAGGCACAATTGCAAACCTTGTTGACTTGTTAATCTACCTAGAGCTTGGAATGACTTATCTATGGTCAAATCCATACCTCAGATAAATGATTGAAGACCTTACAACAGCAGCTTGATCTTGACTACAGTGAACTTGAAGTTGCAATGACACATTATCCTTGAAGCATCTTGGAAGCTATTTGTGATAGTATATGGATCTCTTGTTGACTATTTGAAGAAAATCTTTGGAACCTTCTTTGAACATATTTGAGAGCAAGATCTTGAAAGTGCCTTAGAGCACCCTAGTAAGGACACACCTTGGAGCAGAATTCATGAAAAACCAATATACATCTTGAAGTGCATTTGGACTCCCTTGGGTATAATCTTGAGAATATCTTAAAATCCCATATTACCTTGAAAAGTATCTTAGGGCAAGCATTTTGAAGGTTTGAACTATGAAGAATTGGTTTGATTTGAGGAGCCATATGAAGACATCTTTGGAGCAGTGGATTTTTGAAGCAGCTAGAAGACAGACACTTGGATCCCTTATGGAGTGACCTTGAAGAAGGTTCAAGATTGAAGACATTTTGTTGAAAAGCCTTGACTGATCTTGGAGTAACTTGAAGACATATTGAAGATCTTATGAATATAATGTTGAAGACGATGATGCATTGATGAAGCCATCATGAGGTAACTTGGAGAAATTGTTTGGGTACGATGAAGAGCAGCGGTGACACCTTCTACAAAGAAAAGGTTGTCATTGATGACGTGATGTGTAGATTACAGTGAAAAGTAAGCTGAAGATTGCCAGGGCTCGTTGAAGAAGACATTGGGAGTCATAAGTATAACCAAATATATCTTGACGAAATGAAGCAGGAGGTTGGAACCTCATAGAGACAAGGTTGGTGCCTTGGAAGATAGGGTTGGAGCCCTAGAGGATAGGAATCCTCAAGATACTAGGTGGGTTGGAGCCCTTTGAGGTTGGTGCCTCAGAATTGACAAGGTTGGAGCCTTGGAAGTCCAAGTCGGTGCCTGGCAAATACAGGTTGGAGCCTGGGAGATTGAAGATTGGTGTCTTTGTCCAGGGTTGGAGCCCTACATATATTGTACTTGATTTATTGTAAAGAAGAAATCAATAAAAGCATTTATTCTTATTGTTCATTTTGTGTTCTAAATATAGGTGATCTAACTAGTAAAATTAACAATTGAAAATAAATATTGATTCACTCCCCTCTCAGTATTTCCAACAAGAGCATGGAGAAATTTGATAACTCGCTCCGGTTTTCAGTTTCTCCTTATTTCTCCCATAAAGTTAAATGCCCATTCCCATAACCATACATTCAACAAGCTGGAAAAATAAATATTTTCTGAAAACACTGATTCTGGAAATTTCAAAATGTTGGAAATTGCAGAAATGAAACAAAGAAATATTTTCAGCCACACACAGAAATTTGACATGCTGATTTTTGGTCAATATGACCCTGGAAAAACCCCCTACAACTCTTGGGGAAGACCAGTTTGAAAGCTCTTCTTTATTTCTGAAAAATAGCTTTTACAGTGAGAGAGAAATACTCAAAAAATTTCAGCAACCAAACAAATACGACTTATCTTGTTTTTTGTGCTTAACCACCACCTCAAAAAATGTGCAAACAGCAAAATAGGAACAACAATAAATGTTGTACGGACTTCCTTGTTTTTTGTGCCCGAAAACACATTAATAAATGTTGTTGTACGGCCTCCTCGATTTGCATGCAAAGCAGCAATAAATGTTGTTGTATGGCCTCCTTGAACTGCTTGTAGAGGGACAGTAATAAATGATGTACGTAATCTGACTCGTTTTTTGTGCATGAGTACAATAGCATACTGTACGATCCGCCTCGAAAATTGTGCCACAAAACAACAAACCCTCACCTCGAAATTTGTGCCAGAATGTTGTACGGCTACCTATGAATATGTTCCCAAACTGCTGTACGAAATCTGCCTTGGAAAATGTGCCCAAACTGCCTTGAACTATGTGCCAATCCTTGTACGAATTTTCTAAATGTTGCCTTGGTATGTGTGCCAGGGTTCTGCTCTCCTTCACCTCACTGCTCAGAAATCTCCTTTGCTCTCTTCTTCTCCTTCTCTCAATCTGCTCATAAAAGACTAAATCATATTTTTTTTATTTTCCTCCTTTAACCTAACCCTAAGTGACTTTTGGGGAATCCCTAAATCCAAAGGCTAAGATAGCTTTAAATCTAGGGCTGAGATTAAATGTGCATTTAAATCTCACTTTCTATTTTTTAATTCACCGCACTTTAATAAAGACCCACTTAGTCATTTATTTCCAAAGCCACTTTCACATTGACTTTATTAAAGTCACTTTAAAATTAGACTTAGTAACTTTATCACTTAAAGTCACTTTCAAATTAGATTTGACTTTATAACTTATAAACTCACTTACGAGAAAAAGTGAAATACATTTGGACAATTTTCCCTAGGCCAAAGATCAAAGCCTTAAGGAACCACCTATCCTTCGGTAACCAAATTTCAACACTCCCTCTTACCGAGGAAGGTGTTCCTCACCACACCCACCTTGTCTCTGAAGTAGACATGCTTGCCCCGTGGTAAGGCTTTGGTAAATATATCTGCTACCTGCTCATCTATGGGAATATACTCAAGCTTCACAGCTCCCTTCTGAACATAGTCTTTGATGAAATGATATTTGATGCCGATATGCTTTGACTTGTCATGAAATACTGGATTCTCTGTGAGTTTAATGCAACTCTGATTATCACAGTAAATCATTGAAGGTCTCAACGGCTGACCAAATAAGCCAAACAACATCTTGCGAAACCATATGGCCTCACAACTAGTTAAACTGACTGCCATGTACTCTGCTTTCGCTGAACTCAATGCTACTAACTGTTGCTTTCGGCTAAACCACGATACCACTGCCAAACCCAACCCAAAACAGCACCCTGAAGTGCTCTACCTATTAGAAGCACAACCTGCCCAATCAGAATCAGTGTAACCTACCAATCGAACTCCATCTCCCTGCCTATAATCCAGACCATACTCCACTGTCCCTTGCAAGTACCGCAAAATGTGTTTTGCAGCAACCCAGTGCACCCTCCTGGGCTCACACATGAACTGGCTCATCGTGTTGACTGCAAAACATATATCTGGTCTAGTGTTGACGAAATACATCAAGAAACCAATCAGCGATCTATACAATGTGAGATCCACCAACTCGGAATCTGAAGCGTGAAGCTTATTCCAATTAGTGATCATAGGTGTCGACATGGGTCTACAATCCTCCATGTGGAATCTGCTAAGGATGTCCACAATATACTTCCCCTGTCCCAGGAAAAAATGCCCCTCCTCCTGCCACACCTCCAAACCCAAAAAGTAATGCATCAAGCCAATGTCCTTCATCTCCAACTTTGATGCAAGATCTCTCTTGCAGCCCTCTATGAGTCTCTCTGCACCCATAATGACCAAGTCATCCACATACAGCACCAGAATGAGAGGCTCCTCACCTATCACAATAAAGTATAGGTTTGGATCTGCATCACACTTTGTGAAACCCATCTCCTGCAAGTACGTATTAATCCTGGAGTACCAAGCTCTAGGAGCTTTCTTCACGCCATAAAGGGCCTTCTTAAGTCTGCATAATGGGACTCCTTCCCATGTGCATCAAAGCCCTGTGGTTGCTCAATGTACACCTCCTCTTCTGTGAAGCCAATGAGAAATGTGATCTTCACATCCATCTGATGGATCTTCCAACCCATCTCTGCTGCAATCGATATAATGGAGCGAATGGAAGTATATCGAGCCACGAGAGCGAAGGTCTCCTCATAATCTACTCCCTCTACCTGGGAGAACCCTCTAGCCACAAATCTTGCCTTGAATTTCTCAATGTTGTCGTCTGCAGCATGCTTTACCTTGTAAAGCCATATGGAAGTAACCGCGGATTTGCCCTCAGGCCTCGGCACCACCTCCCAAACATCATTCTTCATGATAGAAGAATACTCCTGCATGGCCTCTCTCCAAACCTGCTGGCTAGCTGCCTCCTCATAGCTAGAAGGCTCAGAGTCAACGATGTTGGCAACCATTTCCATATAGCTATAGAACCTCTTAGGTGGTCTGCTTTCTCTGACCGGTCTCTTCAGCCCAACAACAGATGTGGCCTCTCTCAAGGTATCCTTAAGCCACTTGGGCTTCCTCTTCCCTGAGCACACTTCTCCCACCGGAGAATGAAACTCCTCATCCTCATTAGGAGCCTGAACTCTTGAATGTCCGTATGTTGTCCTCTTGCCTAAACCTGAACCTATATATGTTGAAGTACCGTGTGAACTGTCCATCAGTGGACTACCTAGTGAACTGCTCTGCAGACTTCTCTGCATGCTGCCCGAAGCACCACCCCTCTGACTCTGCGAGCCACTGCTCACTAATGGACCTGACACCGTAATCGATGTACCTCCTGATCCCTGCCCACTGGATCCCTGTGACTGACTCAATTGCTCTTGAGGGTCTCGCTGATCCAGATACTCTAACTCCCGTGACCTCCTGAAAGCCATGTGCTCCTCGAACTTCATATCCCGCCTGACAACAACTCTCCTATGTGCAAGAATATAAATCCGAAAGGCTTTCGATGTCTCACTGTAGCCCACAAAGATACCCTTCTCTGCGATGGGCTCTAGCTTGGTCCTCTTCTCCTTGAGTACGTAGGAGTATGCAATACACCCAAAGATACGAAAATGACCAATATCAGGCTTCTTTCCAGAAAAAAGCCTCCTCCGGAGTCACATGCCCCAAGGAACGATGCAAACTCCTATTCTGCAAATACATAGCAGTGTTGTATACCTCTGCCCACAAAAACAATGGTAACCCCTAATCATGTAGCATGGCTTTGGCAGCCCCAATGATGGATCTGTTCTTCCTCTCTACAACCTCGTTCTGTTGGGGGTTGTAAGGAACTGTGAACTCCCTCCTGATGCCTGCCTCCGCACAATAATGAACAAACTAGCCAAGGGTGTACTCCCCTCCATTGTCCGACCTGACGGACTTGGTCTTCCGACCTGTTTGAGTCTCCACAAGAGCTCTGAACTCCTGAAACCACTTGAAGACCTCACTCTTGGTCTTCAAGAAATAAATCCAGGTCCTCCTGGAGTGATCATCAATGAATAAAACATAGTACTCATATCCACTCAAGGAAACATGAGACATCTGACCGCTCACATCGGTATGAATCAAATCAAGTATCCCAGTCGATCTGTTGTCACTGCTGGGAAAAGGGGATTTGGCAAACTTGCCCATAGCACATCCTCTGCATGTATCTAGGTGATCAGAACTGAAATCTGGCACACCTGTAGTGATCTCCCACAACGTCCTCAAGGCTCCATGATACATGTGCCCCATCGTGCGGTGCCAAATCTCACACAGCTCTAAACTGCTAGCTCTGTTGCCGATACTACTGCTCAATGCCAAAAGGGCCTAAAACGCAAACTTGTACACCTTTGCATGGCATACACCAATCACTCCAGCTGAATCAACTGGAGCGCCCCTGGGATATATAAGCACTTGTCCTCTCCTGAACAATACCTCATACTCTCTGTCCTCCAATGTTGAAACGGATATAAGGTTCTTCCTCATCCCTGGCACATATAGAACATCCGACACTTTCAAGGGAAGTTTGGGTTCCCTATCAAATGTCAATGTCCCCACACCGACTGCTCTAACAATGTTGTCGTCTCCGAGTACTACCTCTATATCAGTGCCTCTCTGAAAGCTCTGAGAAGTACTCACGGACTCCTGTCATAAGACGTGAAGCCCCACTGTCAACATACCAAATACCTAAAGATGCTTCGCTAGTGGAGGGAAATGCACACTCCCTCTCAACCTCCATGGTAGGTGATCCTGCACTAGTGGACTCATTAGAAATGAACCCAAACTCCCGGTCAAAGCTCGCCGAAAAGTTCTCTATCTCTGCTAATGTTGCCATGGTCTTGTTCTTCCCCTTCTTCTTCTTCTCCGGACACACAACTGCATAGTGTTCCATCCTCTGACAATTCCAACACTTCACCTTGGAATAGTCCTTCTCCTTGTTCACTTGTTGCTTCCCTTTACCTTTGCCTATGCCCCCACCACCACTTGTGGAAGCTTGCTTCTTTCCCTTGCCCTTCTTGCCCCTTGCTAACAATGCTACATCCTCATCCTCCTCAACTGGTTTGGCTGCCCCAAGCTGGTTCTTTCTGATTTCATTCTGTATGCAATCATCCCACAACCTCTCCCAAGTGGGAAAGGTCTCACGTGCAACAATCCCATCAACAAAGTTCAGCCATGAATTGGGAAGGCCATTCACTGCAATCCGCACCAACTCAGTGGGTGGAATGACCTCTCCAACTGCTGCCAACTCATCTCTCACATTAGTGATCTTTGTGAGGTATGCAATAGCACTATCAGTCTTTGCCATCTTAATGGCCTTCAGCTTCTCCCTTAGGACCATTTTTCTATTCTCATTGGTACTCTGGTAGAGATTGGTCAAGGTTGTCCACATCTCATGAGCAAGTCTCTTTCCTCTCACATGAGGAATGCAATGGTCTTTAATACCATCCAGAATCAGTCTCTTACTCTTGTTATTCTTCTTGTTAAAGTCTGCCAACTGAACAACATCAGTAGGCACATTCATAGGGTGTTGTTGGGTATGCACCATTATAACCCAGACTTTTGCTTCCTCAAAGATGCTCTGCATTCTTTCCTTCCATGTACTGTAGTTGCTATGCCCATCCAACCTATCCTTCATCCTCAAGCCCAAAGACATGTTTGCTGTCCTAACAACCTGAAAATTTCATTGTTGTGATAAAGGTTCAGTTTTCTGTGTGTAAAATGTTCTTACATATTTTTCTCTTGTTTATTCATGCACTTTTAAACCAAACTAACCGATACCATGTAGAAATTTGATAGCCTACGATTTTCGGTTTCTCCTTATTTCTCCCATAAAGTTAAATGCCCATTCCATAACCATACATTCAACGAGTTGAAAAATAAATATTTTGCGAAAACACTCCGGTTTTCCTCAAAATCTTTAAAATTGCATAAATAAAACACATAAATATTTTGAGCCACACTAAAATTTGACACGCTGATTATTGGTCAATATGACCCTGGAAAACCCCCTACAACTCTTGGGGAAAACCAATTTGAAATCTCTTCTTTATTTCTGATAAATAGTTTTTACAGTGAGAGAGAAATACTCAGAAAATTTCAGCAACCAAACAAATACAACTTATCTCGTTTTTCGTGCTTAACCACTGCCTCGGAAAATATGCAAACAGCAAAACAGGAATAGCAATAAATGTTGTACGAACTTCCTTGTTTTTCGTGCCCAAAAACACAGCAATAACTGATGTTGTACGACTTCCTCGATTTGCGTGTAGAGTAGCAATAAATGTTTGTATGGCCTCCTCGAACTATGTGCAAAGGGACAACAATAAATGTTGTATGAAATCTGCCTCATTTTCTGTGCACATGTACAACAACAAACTATACAGTCTGCCTCAAAAACTGTGCCACAAAACAGCGAACCCTCACATCAAAATCTGTGCCAAAATGTTGTACGACTACCTAGGAATACATGCCCAAACTGCTGTACGGAATCTACCTTGGAAAACATGCCCAAACTGCCTTGAATTGTGTGCCAATCCTTGTTGTACGAATTTGCCAAATGTTGCCTTGATCTGTGTGCCAAGGTTTTGCGCTCCTTCACCTCACTGCTCAGAAATCTCCTTTGCTTTGTCTCCTCCTCTCTCAATCTTCTCATGAAAGAATGAATGATATTTTCTCACTTTTTCCTCCTTTAACCTAACCCTAAGTGACTTTTGGGGAATCCCTAAATCCACTGGCTGAGATAAATTTAGATCTAAGGCTGAGATTAAATGCTCATTTAAATCTCACTTTCTATTTTTTAATTCACCCAACTTTAATAAAGACCCTCTTAGTCATTTATTTCCCAAGTCACTTTTCACTTTCTAATTTCACATTGACTTTATTAAAGTCACTTTAAAATTAGACTTAGTAACTTTATCACTTAAAGTCACTTTTAAATTAGATTTGACTTTATAACTTATAAAGTCACTTAAAGAGAAAAAGTGAAATACATTTGGACACTTTTCCCTAGGCCAAAGATCAAAGCCTTAGAGAACCACTTGTCCTTTGGTAACCAAATTTCAACAGAGCACATCTGATGCTACACCAACTATACAAAATCTCAACAGATATATCAAATAATACAGGTGGTGTATGTCATTCAATGCAAATGTATCTCCACATTCCATTGACCTTCCCTAAGGCCAAGAGCTTATCTAATATTTTACCTTGCAAGTGAATGATCAACACTTCCAAAGCCAATGGATGGATATATGCAAGTTGTCTTGATATTAAATATGCATAGGATTTGATTTCTTATGTTGGCATACACACATCAAAGCATTCAACCCACCATTCCTAGCGTATGTGTTGAGTATGTCCTTGGATTAAGGAAAACAACAAGCCTTATCTTTAATTCCTCTCCTAGGCCTTTTAATAATTAGCATCTTGACATCATGGTAAGCTAAAGGGGTTTCTGACAGTAACAAGGGAGAAAATCAAGGTCTAAACTCAACTTTGGCTCTATTATAATAATAAGTTTAAGTTAAAACTCCTAAGTTGGAATAAATTCAATTTACACCTTCCAAATAACCCTTTTGCCCTTATTAATTGAAAAACATATGCAAAGGAGCCAACATCAAAAACTAGTAATGTGAACCATGTTCCTTGATCAAATTAGTATCATAAGCAAACAACAAATTGCTTTGTGTTCATTTGGCACTATGAATATTGAAAAATGAATTCAGAAATTAGCTCATGAAACCATGCCTAAACCTAACAAACATTGTCAACTAAACTAACATAACTGAAATAAATTGGCCAAACAAATATAGAAGAGCCATAGATCTATCAAGATAAGTAAGTGTATGCCTAGAAATTAAACATGGCCTCTATAATAAAGCAACCAACCAAATTTTATATAAGATGATGTGACAGACTCACAAAACAATGACTGGTAAAGCGCGTAAGTTAGTCTATGATTAACTACTAGTTCATAAGGCCTATGTTGCACCTAAGAGAAATTTGTGATCAATGTTGCATTGTTTGAATCAATATATCCAAACCCAATTCACTCCTTGAAATGCGCAAATCAATCTTTGAACCAAATAGTAAGCCAATTCCATCCTAAACTAATTGGTTCCAAGCTAAACAAGCTTCTCTCAATTCTATCCTAAACCAATTTCCACCCTATCAAACCCACCCACACAACAATTTGGCCCAAAAGATGATTGGACGAGTTCTTTAACCCAATTATTTGACTAGTCATGATATGACACCCAATGAGTTCATATCTGGATTTTGGTGGTGGCAACAGTGGCACTGGGATCCGCATCAATAATCTGCTTCCCTTTGTCATTCCCCTTATTGGGTTCTAACTCAGGGTCGGTGCATGCATTTGATTCGGAAGCCTTCAGCTCGGCCACCAATGACGCCTTGGTTTTGTCCTTTGTTCTACGCTTTGAAGGTGCCTTTCCCTTGCTTCGAATTCACAGATCCAAAGTCTCGCTTCTTTTGTTTAAACTTTTTCTCTATTTGACAGCATATCAATAGGCGGCATTAAGCAAGGAGATGTCCAAAAACTCCATTTCGTCCTGGATGTACTTATGCAAACAGTTGTGGTGCTTGAGTACCAAATGTCGCTTGGGATGTCGACACAACTACAACCGGCTGCATACCTTTTTGCGCACACAAGATCTTTCTACGCAGTCCTGGTATGTTGCCCTTTTGCCCTACAGTTATGTTGGTTGACCATGGATCGAACCTGTTGTAGTTCCTAGAGACAGCCTTGAGTTGTGAAAGACCAGTGCCTAGGACATCTTATCTATAGCAAGGAGCATAGGGTATAACAAGGGAAGTTATCAATAAAAGGCTCTCATGCTATTTTCCTGAAAACCAGAAATATTGATTTGAATGGGACCAAGGCCTTCAGAAAGTGACACAAGGAAAGGAATACTGCAAAGGCAATGTGCAAAACTCTGATATAAAAGCATCATACAATTCAGAGACAGCTTACTGTAAAGAGGGCCAATTCAGAAATACCTCACAGAAATAAATTATCAGAACGTGTTTGTTGTGAATGAAAGATTGAGAGAATACTAGTTGTCAATGAGTTGATATCCAGATACACAATATTACCATGTAATGGGCTTACCAATCTAAAAATCCATACATGACAATAGCATTTTAAAAATAACCTCCCAGAGAAACTAATATAGCAGAAATACGGTTTGAGTGAATAGTGAACCAGTACATCATGCCTAAGCCATATTTATAGTGCTTGACTAATCAGAGCATGGGTATCAACTAGGATAAATCCATACCAAAAATTAGTGAGCCACTCACATTCCAGAAACATGATACAGGAAAGATGGATGAAATGAAATGATCTATTAAAATAACACACAAGAGAGAAAGTTACACACTGTGAGAAATCAAAGACCAGAATCCTCTTTAAAGATGGAACTCCTCCTCACGGAGACCCAATGGGCTTTGTACATTCATATAAGAGCTTTTACAAAATGCATACAAAAATTCTTTCACTGCCTTATTTTTTGATAAAATTTGGAACCCCAAATCATCTGTTCTTCGGGAGCTTTATAGGAGAAAAAGAAAGCTCCAAAGGGAGTAGGTGATGAACATTTAATTTGCCTCATTAAGGCAAGATGGCGGAAACGTGCACGCCCATATTGTTGGATGACTCTGTAGCGCTGTATGTACTCTGCTGCCTGCTATCTGAAATAAATGCACTAGGTAGAAGTCTCTTCAAGAACACGGCAAAGAAGTAAAATCACATAGACATTCTGTCCTTTCCTGAAAGAAAATGGTGCTAAAAAGAAAACTTTAAGGTATTGTTTTCTGCGAATGGTACTCTCTGCCTTCTAAACCCTGAATTAAGGTTTAAGATCTTCAATGTTGAACGTTGAATTCCTCGATCATTCACTGATATTCTCTGCTGCTCCATTAATGTCTCCCTCTGCGCAATATGTGCTTTGAATGACTCTGGAGGGTTTGACAGATTCTAACCCTGCTTCTTTAATGGAAGTCTTGTCGACATACCTTCCCCAGCCTTTCTCCATAGTTCCAGCCTCTAAAAAATGTTCCTTTGATGTACTCACTATTACAGTAATAGAGATTGTAAATCATGGCAGTTTTCCACCGCTGTAACCCTGCAAAACCCGCAAACTCGTTAGGAAAACCATGCATGGGGATGGTGGATGTGGCGGGGTCAATGAAAAAGGTCGTGCGGACATGGCGAAATGGTGGAACAATGCAAGGTGGCGGCAAAAACGCAGTGAAACGATGGAGGATGGACTGGTGAAAGTTTTTAACGTAAAACATTGAAATTTGAATAATGAATGAAATATATAAGGGCGGAGGAAAAATACGACAAACACGTGGAATGGTGACGGGGCGGAAAACATGTGTCGATGGTGGGGAGGTAGGTGATCTAGACCATCCGATCTCAAGACGAGATCGACGGCTGAAAATGCGTCGGAGGGCGATGAATTGTGGGCCAGGGGTACGATTTCCCTGTGTTAACTCGCGAGCAACTTTGTGGAGCGATCGTCGTTGGATGGGCCACTCTAGATCGGACGGCTCACGTGCATATCACGCCGGATCTTCTGTCGAACTATAACGCGCGATGAGCGGCGGTTTTCCAATAGTGCTCGGTGACGCGTGTCACGCGATGAATGGCATCGCTCCAAAATGAGAAATATCGCCCGCCTCTGAAAGGCGTTGCGATATAAACCAGCGGGTTTTGTATAGTGAGCGAGTGCACTATGGACCGTTGATTTTGCAGGTTGATCGGACGATGGACGAGGTGGGTCACGGGCACGATAGAGCCTTACGAATGTCGTCCGATCTGTACAGATCGACAGATAATACTGCGCCCGATATATATATGTGATAAGTGCCTTCATGGCTAGCGCTTGGTTCTGACTTTCGGTCATGTGGAGAAAAAGGTGCAGGGTCTAGGGCCGAAAGGTGCTAGGCCTTAAATATATTATAATGTAGGATTTCGGCCCTTTTATGCAGTTTTGAGGCTGGGAGAAGGTAACGATGAGCAGAAAACGAATTTCTCAAGGGCGAAAAGAGGGGGTTTGAAAGGTTTAAGCGGGATTGCTTGTCAAAATTTTAATAGAATGCTGACATGATCAACATTGGCTCCACCTGGGGATGGCACGTTCATCCCTGAGCGTGTCGAGAACTTCGCAGACCACCTAATTATCTTCTGTGTGAATTCTGCTCTTCAGCACTTCTACTTTTCTTTTCATAATTCATCACGACACCCACATTATTCAAACAAGGGTGAAAACAGGAAACTAATATACAGTATAATACACCAGGTTGTCTATGCCTGAATCAGAACTGAAAGTAGGGTTTAAGGAACTGACCATTTACAGGGGCATCAAGCAAGTCACCCTGTAAATTTTCCAACTTGAAAGTGTTGTTACCTCCTTGTTCCACGATCTTGAAAGGACCGAACCAGAGTGGGTCGAATTTTCCATGTTTTCCCTTTTCAACCCTCCGGATATCCCACCTGAGCACTAATTCACCAATCTGCAAATTCATGTCCTTGGCATGCTGATCAAAAAGGTACTTCGTCTTATCTTGATATTCAGTCAGCCTTTGATTTACCTAGTTGTGTGTTTCTTCCAATTCCACCAACTGATTTATTCTCTTGGTCATATCATCAGGCTCTTCTTGACTTTCTTGCATGAATCAAGCTACTGGTAGGGCTAATTGTATAGGGAATACTACTGCCCTCCCATATACTAATTCGTATGGGGATTTCCCAGTTGCTCTCTTGCTGGTAATTCTATTGGCCCACAGAGCAAATTTCAACTGGGAATCCCAATTTTTCTGATTTTCATTTATAGCCTTCTTCAGTGCCCTTACCAGGGTTTTATTAGATGACTCTGCCAAGCCATTTCCCTAAGGGTAATAGGCTGTAGAGTGACTTAGTGTGATGTTATACTGCTGACAGAAACTCACAAACTTTGCAGACTTGAAGGCCTGGGCATTATCAGTCACTATTCTAGCAGGGCAGCCAAACCTGGATATGATGTTTTCTTCCATGAATTTTATTATCACGGTATCTGTGGCGTTCCTCGCGGGTATGGCTTCCACCCATTTCGTGAAATAATCAGTGGCAGTTAATATCCATTTATGCTGACCACTCGATGGAAGATGTATTTCACCTATAAAATCAATTCCCCATTGCCTGAATGGTTCGTCCACATGAACGGGAATCATGGGCAGAGGTGCCAATTTCTGTCTTTCAGCAAATTTCTGACACTTCTCACAGGTTCTAACATGGGCAAAAACATCTCTGAAAAGCTTGGGCCAATAGAAACTAGCCTTCAGGATCTTGTGAGCAATGGCCCTCCAGCTGTAATGACCCCCACAGATTCCTTCATGAAATTCGGCTATAATATTCTCTACCTCATCCTCTGTGAGACACAAGAGTAGGATGCCTGAGGGATCTCGCCAATATAGCCGGCCATTGGCGACTATGTACTTTTGTGATTTCAATCTTAGCGTTCTGTATTTAGCTTTATCACAGCTTGGAGGGCAGTTGAGTGTGAGGAGATATTCTACTATCTCTTTGTACCACTGACTGGTGAGGTACTTTATATGTGTTTCCGGAGTAGCTATCCCAATTCCTTGTCGCTCTTTTTTCTCCTCAAATTCCTCACCTGCAATTATGGACAAATTTATACCCAGAGCCTGATAGTTTGATTCAGATAATATTTTGGCAAACCCTTGTCCTTTGATCAGCTTGGTAGGGCGGATGTCTAGCTCATACTCCTGTATTTTAGCAATCCACTTCCCCTTTTTCCTTCACTATCCCCTTGGATAAGAATATCTTTTACAGCAGTTGTAGACACAAATGCAGTGATATGGGACTGCAAGATATACACGCGAAATGCTTTGAGGGACTTCACTAGGGCGTATGCTTGCTTTTCTAATATGTTGTATTTTAATTTTGCATCACGGAGCACCTGACTGAAGAAGGCAATGGGCTGCTCGTACCCTTCCTCATTTTTCTGCAATAAAATTCCTGCTATTGTATGAGGTGATGCAAAAGAAAAGATCATGAAAGGTTTAGCATAATCTGGTCCAGCTAGCACAGGGGCTTCTGCAAAAGCATTTTTTATTCTGGTAAAGGCCTGTCGTGATTCTTGGGACCATTTAACTTCATTATCTTTCTTCAGCATGTCAGTTATATGCCTAACTATTTCAGCATAGTTAGGAATAAACCTTCTCAGGAAATTAATGTGCCCTAGGAACACCTGTACCTCCTCCTTATTTATGGGAAGAGCAATACCATTTATAACCTCTACCCTCTTAGGATCTATCTTCACCCCATCTTTAGTCACAATGTGTCCCAAAAGTTTACCCTCTTCTAATGCAAATAAAGACTTCTGAGGGTTTAGAGAGAGACCATACCTTCTGCATTTCTCAAAGGTTCTACGCAGATGCTCAATGTGCTCAGTATCTGTCTTTGAAAATACAGTGATATCATCGAGGTAGACTACCAAAAATTTATCTTGCTCCCCAACAAAAGAAATGTCCATGGCCCTCTGAAAAGTGGCCCCTGCATTAATCAACCCAAAAGGCATCCTGGCATACATAAATGTGCCCCATGGTGTGGTGAAAGCAGTTTTCTTTTGATCTTCTAGCAGTACAGCCACCTGATTATAACCAGAGAATCCATCCATCATTGACATCCTAGAAGCTCCAACCACTTTCTGCAGGATGTGATCCATCTTAGGCAGTGGATAATTATCCTTTAAGGATGCTCTATTTAAATTTCGGAAATCCACACACAGCCTTATTTCTCCATTCTTCTTTCGGACATGGACTAGGTTCGCCACCCATTCAGAGTACCTCAATGGCACGATTATTTTGGCCTTTAGCAGCTTCTTAATTTCCTTCTCAATGGATGGAAGCAGCAGGGGATTTATCTGTCTGAGCTTCTGCTTGTGAGGTTTAGCATCTCCCTTTAGGGGAATTTTGCGCTGCATTATACTGATGTCAAAAGTTTTTAGGTCTTGATAAGACCATGCAAACACATCTCTGTAAGACTGAAATAATTTCTGGTATAGCTTTTTATATTCTTCTGGGACTTTCTTGGATAATTTTACAATTTTGGGGTCAACATCAGTACCAAGATTCAGGTCTTCTACCTGATTTTCTTCTACCACTTTGCCTGGCTGCAGTGGGACGTCATTCTTGTCAAATAATCTTTCTAGAGGCACCAGCCCTCTAGGTATAATGTTTCCCTTTAATTGCAACACTTTATTACCTGCCATTTTCCTCTCCCAATTTCCTTCTGGAGTGTCTTCAGTCTCTTCTTCTTCATCAGCATCAATCTTCATATTGGAGAATTTCCCTACTGTTTCCAGGAATCTCTTCATCTGTTCTTCATCCTCAAATACCTGCCAGTGCTTGACGTTATCTGGGATTGATGGTCGATAACGTACCTCGATTTCATATCTTAGAAGGGGGTTCTGAGGTGGATGGAATGTACTAGTAGCCACAGCGAGGGAATCAGCCATCCTATTCTGTTCTCGGGACATGAACTGGATATTGAATGCCAAGAAGAAATTTTCCACCATGTCCCAAACTTCATTCTATAAGCCCTGAGCCGAGGGTGTTTGGTTTGACACTGATTCCTGACTTGTCTAACCACCAGTTATGAATCTCCCAGAACTTTTAAACTTTGTATATTCATGTTCCTGGTTGTCTGCAATCCTAACAGAAGTGCTTCATATTCAGCCACATTATTAGTGGCTTCATATTCCAGTTTGAAGGACAATGGGACCCATTTCCCTGTAGGAGAAATCAATAGTATTCCGGCTCCATTACCTTCTCTTGAATTCGCTCCATCAAAATGAAGTGTCCAGATTCATGTTTCATGGCTCCCTGAGGGCTGCTCAGTCCTGATCTGGTAAAAGGATGGTTCATGAGCATAATCTCGATCTTCTTCTAGCATCAAGCATGAGAAATCTCCTTCTTTACTGTAGACTGGTGAATTGACAGAATTGTCAGCCTTAGTCACCATCTTGACAAATCTAGTTTCCTTGTACAGCCTCCTCTCCTGGCCACCAAAAATTGGGATAGTGGCATATGTTAAATCCATCTTAATTGACCCACCAATTTTTGTTCCCCAGGACCTTGATAGTAACATGCCAAAGCGAGTTGGGATGTCAGCCACCACGATATCCATTACCACACCTTTTGCTGGGATTTGGGCCAAATTGACCACCAAATCCTTGATCATCCCCAAGCATTTAACTCTTTTGGAATCAAATGAATAAAGGTCCTTGTATGGATGGGTGATTTGTAATCCTAGTTGTTCCATGACTGACAGAGGCAGTAGATTATGGGAAGCCCCAGAATCTAACATATAGTTATGTAATAGTGGGTCATGAATCACTAGAGACACATAGAAAGGAGGAGTAGAAGCATCTAATTCCTCAACATGTGGGCCAAAGACAACCATGGGTCTTTCTTCTTGAAGTTTGAGGCTATCTGGGATGAGAGGTGCTTTTGGAGGGAGCATGAAAGAGGTGACTTGGGATTGATAAGCAGGTTGCTTCAATAGTTCACTCAAGGGAACTGGGATTTTAACTTTCTCAAGTTCTTTTTGCAGACTGAAAGCAGGAGAAGATTTCTCTATTACAACCTCTTTTGATTCTTTATTTTCAACTAGGGTTTTGACTTCTTTTGACACGGACTTGGTATTAAGGGGGATGACTACTTTTGAAGAGGAAGGAATTTGATCATTAGACTGCAAAGGTTTGTTTAGAGGCCCCTTACCTTTTTCTGTGACTTTCTGCATTGTTGACTCCTTCAGAGCAAGTGCTTCCTTCTGGGGTAGTTCTTCTTCTTGATCTTGAGTACGAGTCCTCTTCCTAGAAGATCTTAGATCATATCTTCTATTGAACTGTGCTTGCATGAAATCAACAAATTGCTTACAATAGTGATCAATTTCTGGGTCTTCTGTGTCTCTAGCCTTTTCCTCTTCTTGCAATGAGCACTCGGTTCCATCATTGCCTTGCAAAGGGCATTCTTCTCCATCACTATTTGAAAAAGCAAGATTTGCATCCTCCAGTCCATAGGCAGTGTCTTCAGTAGGATCATCTACTGGACCTTCCAAGTACAATGGGTGTGGTACTTGATCTTGTTGTTCCTTTAGTTCCCTTGGCAATATTTGCAGGGGTGGTTTCCTACACTGAGGATTGTAACCTCTGTTTGGAGCATTATGGAAATTCTTGGAGGCTGAATTCTTGGCCTCCAATTCAAGCTTGACCAGTTTACCAGAAAGGTTCTTAATCATTTTGCTCATTTCTTCAATTCTGTCATTTGTTGAGTCTCTGTCTTGGTTAGAGGTAGATACCTCCTCTTTGCCCCTTCCTCTAGTATCTTGTTCAGACTTTCCCTTTGATTTGCCAATGGAGGCAAAGTTTGCTTCCAACTCTAGTGCATCTGTCTGAGCATCATCCAGAGTAGCAGGCTTTCTTTCTCTGAGAGAGAAACCAAATTCTGAATCAAAGGTTGCTACAAAAACAACTTTAGCAACAGTTTGATGAGGTTTCATATCAGCAGGAAGACTCAAATACAATTTATTAAATCTCTTGATAAATTCTGACACCCCTTCATTATGTCTTTTCTTGAGTGTATTAAACTCAGTAAGACAATGCCCATGATCTTTCTTCTCTCCCCATTTCCTGAGGAAAGTATCTTCCATTATTTCCCAAGTGGTAACAGAACGGTCTGCCAATGTCTTAAACCATTTTCGAGCTTCACCATCAAGAGATTGGACAAACAGCCTTAAGACCACATCTAAATGTTCCACATTAAAATTTTCTGCAAAAGAACAAAAGACCTCAAGATGTTTTTGAGCATCAATCTCATTTTCCCCATTAAATCGGGGTAAAATCTTCAGATAATCTTGTGGCATATCATTCAACACTTGGGGTAATGCCAGAGGGGCATATTTATTTAGCAAGAAGCCTGGAACATTGGCCATTAGAGGGGGTGGAGGTAGTGCAATAGTTTGATGCGTAACAGGAGGAGGAGGAGGTGGAAGTGGGGTATGAATAACAATAGGAATATACTGAACAGCAGCTTAAGGTGTTGAGAGGAACAATGGTCTATGGATAGCAAATACTTCGGTGACTTACTTGACCTCTTCGACCTCAGGAGTAGGGTGAAAATTATCTTTATTTCTGACACCTCCTCGGGGTGGACTATCTGAATAATAATTGGTATCTCCCACAGTGGGGTCAGTACCTAGCACTTGGGCTACTTGGGAAGAAGAAGATGGAAAGTTTTCTATAGACAATTCAGGGATTTCGGTGTGGACTGATTTTCTTTCCCTCCAATTTCTTCTATGTATGATCTTTTCAGGGTCAGACATTGAAGGTGTCTTTCGCTGAGACGTATCTGACCTCAGGTGTGGCTTACAAGGAGCCAGGACTGCAAGTAAATTTATCTAATAAAAAAATGTGGAGTCGCCAAGGTGAGGGATCTACAACTCTCAACTCTCCATACTCACCTACTTGAAGAGTGAATTAGGTTTTGTCGAAGCCCAGGGATTTAAATTTTCTCAACTTCGTTCCCCGGCAACGGCGCCAAAAAGATGTTGTAGTTCCTAGAGACAGCCTTGAGTTGTGAAAGACCAGTGCCTAGGACATCTTATCTATAGCAAGGAGCATAGGGTATAACAGGGGAAGTTATCAATAAAAGGCTCTCATGCTATTTTCCTGAAAACCAGAAATATTGATTTGAATGGGACCAAGGCCTTCAGAAAGTGACACAAGGAAAGGAATACTGCAAAGGCAATGTGCAAAACTCTAATATAAAAGCATCAGACAATTCAGAGACAGCTTACTGTAAAGAGGGCCAATTCAGAAATACCTCACAGAAATAAATTATCAGAAGGTGTTTGCTGTGAATGAAAGATTGAGAGAATACTAGTTGTCAATGAGTTGATATCCAGATACACAATATTACCATGTAATGGGCTTACCAATCTAAGAATCCATACATGACAATAGCGTTTTAAAAATAACCTCCCAGAGAAACTAATATAGCAGAAATACGGTTTGAGTGAATAGTGAACCAGTATATCATGCCTGAGCCATATTTAAAGCGCTTGACTAATCCGAGCATGGGTATCAACTAGGATAAATCCATACCAAAAATTAGTGAGCCACTCGCATTCCAGAAACATGATACAGGAAAGATGGATGAAATGAAATGATCTATTAAAATAACACACAAGAGGGAAAGTTACACACTGTGAGAAATCAGAGACCAGAATCCTCTTTAAAGATGGAACTCCTCCTCACTGAGACCCAACGGGCTCTGTACATTCATATAAGAGCTTTTACAAAATGCATACAAAAATTCTTTCACTGCCTCATTTTCTGATAAAATCTGGAACCCCAAATCATCTGTTCTTCGGGAGCTTTATAGGAGAAAAAGAAAGCTCCAAAAGGGAGTAGGGGATGAACATTTAATTTGCCTCATTAAGGCAAGATGGCGGAAACGTGCACGCCCATATTGCTAGATGACTCTGTAGCGTTGTATGTACTCTGCTGCCTGTTATCTGAAATAAATGCACTAGGTAGAAGTCTCTTTAGGAAAACGGCAAAGAAGTAAAATCACATAGACATTCCGTCATTTCCTGAAAGAAAATGGTGCTGAAAAGAAAACTTTAGGGTATTGTTTTTTGCGAATGGTACTCTCTGCCTTCTAAACCCTGAATTAAGGTTTAAGATCTTCAATGTTGAACGTTGAATTCCTCGATCATTCACTGATATTTCTCTTCTGCTCCATTAATGTCTCCCTCTGCGCAATCTATGCTTTGAATGACTATGGAGGGTTTGACAGATTCTAACCCTGATTCTTTAATGGAAGTCTTGTCGACATACCTTCCCCGGCCTTTCTCCATAATTCCAGCCTCTAAAAAATGGTCCTTTGATGTACTCACTATTACAGTAATAGAGACTGTAAATCATGGCAGTTTTCCGCCGCTGTAGCCCTGCAAAACCCGCAAACTCGTTAGGAAAACCATGCATGGGGATGGTGGATGTGGCGGGGTCAATGGAAAAGGTCGTGCGGACATGGCGAAATGGTGGAACAATGCAAGGTGGCGGCAAAAACACAGTGAAACGATGGAGGATGGACTGGTGAAAGTTTTTAACGTAAAACATTGAAATTTGACTAATGAATGAAATATATAAGGGCGGAGGAAAAATACGACAAACACGTGGAACAGTAACGGGGCGAAAGACACGTGTCGATGGTGGGGAGGTAGGTGATCTAGACCGTCCGATCTTAAGACGAGATCGACAGCTGAAAAATGCGTTGGAGGGCGATGAATGGTGGGCCAGGGGTATGATTTCCCCGTGTTAACTCGCGAGCAACTTTATGGAGCGATCGTCGTTGGATGGGCCGCTCTAGATCGAACGGCTCACGTGCATATCGCGTCGGATCTTCTGTTGAACTATAACGCGCGATGAGCGGCGGTTTTCCAACAGTGCTCGGTGACGCGTGTCACGCGATGAATGGCATCGCTCCAAAATGAGAAATATCGCCCGCCTCCGAAAGGTGGTGCGATATAAACCAGCGGGTTTTGTACAGTGAGCGGGTGCACTATGGACCGTTGATTTTGCAAGTTGATCGAACGGTGGACGGGGTGGGTCACGAGCGCGATAGAGCCTTGCGAATGTCGTCTGATTTGTACAGATCGACGAATAATACTGCACCCGATATATATATGTGATAAGCGCCTTCATGGCTAGTGCTCGACTCCGACTTTCGGTCATGTGGAGAAAAAGGTGCAGGGGCTAGGGCCGAAAGGTGCTAGGCCTTAAATATATTATAATGTGGGATTTCGGCCCTTTTATGCAGTTTTGAGGCTGGGATAAGGTAACGATGAGCAGAAAACAAATTTCTCAAGGGCAAAAAGAGGGGGTTTGAAAGGTTTAAGCGGGATTGCTTGTCAAAATTTTAATAGAATGCTGACATGATCAACAGAACCCTCAAAACCTGCCTCTCGTGAGTCAATCAGTTGCGACCACCAACCTGTTGTCGAGCTATGTCCCCGCAGCAACTTACCACTTACAATCCCTCTTGATCCACATACGCAAGCCCTCTCATCCACTTACCCAACAACCGTAGCCTAGCCAACTACTATAATGGATCGTTCTGTCAACTGTTGCGACCCACGACTATTAGCATCTTAATTCATGGCCATTAGTTCACTCTTGCCTACAATCGTCGACTCCCATGCACAATCCCTCTTGCGGCAACATCCTCCTGCACCTCCTTCCCTTGTCTGCACAACGACTAGGTGGCTAACAAGTTTGTTGGCCACCACAACCCACAAAAGAATCTTTTTTATTTTATTAATTATTTAAATTGTCCCTTTCATTGTTGTTATGAATATAATTTATAACAGATATAATTAATATAGTTATTAATAGTTAAATAGGGATTATGTAAGTAGTCATTAAGTTAGTCAAAGGGCACGTCTAAAAGACATGCCCATTCATGAAAGGTCACCTGCCTAGGTATATAAGCAAGGCCTCGTTGTAATATTTATCATCATCTTTTATACATTTTATATATAATATTTTATTATTACAATACCTCTTGTGTATTTTATAAATTAAGTCAACAAGCCTACAGCTTTGTTGCTCCATCTGGTATCAGAGGAGCGATCTTCTCGCCTGGAAGGAAGCACCTACGCCACTGTAGTTGCTTTCAGTTGTTACATGTTGTGCCTCGAAATTGCTACTGCTCGATGTCTTCAGCAATGATGATGGCCGATCGGATAGAAAGACAAATGTTGAAAATCCGTAGCGAGTCCAAAGACAATCATAACAAACTAATGCAGAATTTAAATTCCATTTTTGACAAGATAAATCCAATAGCCCAGAAAATTGAACATAATCAACAGAACAATTCAGCCAATTCAGAAAATCATGAAGAATCACTACATTCTGAAAAAGATCAGGTTATGGAAATCCCAAATTATGAGAATAAAGGTGAACTTAAAAATAAAGATGAGCCTGCTAGTCAGGAATTTGTTAAAATAACTGAAAGTGATGTAGATGAAGATAATATGAAGGAAGACTATTTTGAAAAACAAGAAGAGGAGCAATATCATAACGATGAGGAAGATGTTGAAAACTACAAGTATAATGATAAAAAAAGAACTCCTCGAACTGACATAGATAAGATTGTTGAAGCTAAAAATGAGGTTGCTATTGCAGAAAAAGTTGATCTTGTTATTGGTAGAGATGAAGAAATCCGGAGAGTAGTTAGAAATTTGTCTCAGAGGACAAAGAACAATCTTGTGCTCATTGGAGAGCCTGGTGTGGGAAAGACTGTTGTGAAGGAAGTGTTGGCATAAAGAATTGTTCGAGGGGATGTACCAAGCAATTTGCTAGAAGTGAGATTGATAGCCTTGAATATGGAAGAAAGTCTTTATAATTCAATACAATAGCAGCACACCGAACATATTAAAGAGCAAATCCGAAGATCATGGCAATTGCGTGGTGCGGCAGAAAGCCTTGAATTTGTTGTAAATTCTCTTTATCATGATATCTGTGCACAAATAGATATCATAGGCAACCTGATTCTGTATCTCAACCAAACCTATTCCTGCAGAAGAAATCTTCCTAACCTTTGCAACATGGTGTTAGAGATATTGCATGAGAACATTGAAAAGGAAAAGCACAGGATTGCAGAATGGATATGGTTCGTTGTTCAGAAGCATAGAGATGGTACCAATCACGAACCTTTTCTGCGATCTACTGTCCAACCTCTGCTCTCCATGGTGACCAAGTTCAATATTTATCCGTACATTGAAAATCAACTGTTTGAAAGATCAAAAAAAATTTAAGCTGCACATTTAGCACAACCAACAGGGAATAAATTTTCTACGACCAAAAATTGCACAAAGTTGACATTCCCTCCGAAATACTCGCTTCATGAGTATCAGGATATTGGTTTAGATTGGCTAGTCACTATGTATGAGAAATGCCTTAACAGAATCCTAACAGAGGTAATGGGCATTGGTAAGACAATTATGACAGTAGACCTTGGAATCCTAACGGGCAATACGCACAGTGATTCTCAAAACTCCAAAAATGGCGAAGTACCCTCCGACGTAAACGATATTTGGCCCGGCCAACAACAAGAGCACCCTCAACGTGAAGACCAAATCAAGATCCTAGACGCAGACCATGTACTAGATTATGTTAATTCGCTCGTTCATTGGATTGTACATGATATTCATATCCCTCGAGATTCGGAAGCCCTTCGAAAGAAGGTAAGTTTTCTTCACCTCAATTGCTGGATTGGCCTTCCTAACAAGAAGCAATTGCGTTCAGCGAATGGATTTGACATGTTGGTCGGAGCTCTGAAGAAGCATTTTGACATGAATGGGCTCAGAAACATATCAGAATTGTCGTACGGCAGAGATGAGATGCAGGAAACCCTAATTTTGTGCAGTGAATTCAACTGCACAAGTCTTCATGTTGATGAAAATGCCAAACGAACTGTGGACAGACCCACGCTATTTTTCATACCTCACTGCCCATTTTATCTCTGTGAAAATGTATTGGAGGCTAACTGGACTTCTGACAATTTAAATAAGATTATCGATAAATTAAAAGTTATCACAGAGAAGGGTTCTGACGCAGGAATCGACGTAAAAGGTCGGCGGATTATCGATATATTAAAAGTTCAGGAGAGTATGGAGAGTTCCGCTTGTGATACAGAAATCGAAGCAAAAATTCTTGAGATTATCGATATATTAGATGTTCGAAAAATCATGAAAATATTACAGGTCCCTTACTATCTGTGTGTTTCGAACATTATGGAGTGTTTAATGAACACATGCAGAAACCGAAATTTTCTGCCAACTATCCACCGGCCAACACACTGTCAGGTCGTCCTCCCACTGCCGCCGGTTTTTTCCACTTTTTCCGCTGCTAACCGACAACTCATTGAAGCTTAGTAAAAAAATAAAATTTGCAGACAAGTGCATGGTAGGGTCACACCATTTGTGACAGGGTCTCACACTTGTTCGACTATGACTACATTATACTTACCATAAGATTCTAAATATAATCGTAAATTAATTATTGATCTAATTTTTAATTATATAAATTATAAATAATTTATATAATCGTAAATTAAATTAATTAAAAAAAATTAAAAATAGTATATATATATATATATATAATTTAAAAAAATAAATAAATAAATAAATAAAATGTTCATTTCAATATAATACTATTGAAGACTTACATATTCTGCAATAATGTGGGGGAGTGAAAGAATTGTTAGCAGTTAAAGTGAAGAATTTTATTATCGATACAACTTTGAGGACAAAGTTCTGAAGGAAGGGCCAATTCATAGCAATTAAATTGTGACAGAAGCAAATGACGAAAGCAAATGAAGAAAACAATGCATGATTGAACTAAAGAAAAGTGTCAACTATAAGCTTTGAGGACAAAGCTTTTGAAGAAAGGGGCAATGTTATGAATATAATTCATAACAGATATAATTAATATAGTTATTAATAGTTAAATAGGGATTATCTAAGTAGTCATTAAGTTAGTCATGAAAGGTCACCTGCCTAGGTATATAAACAGGGCCTCATTGTAACATTTATCATCATCTTTTATACATTTTATATATAATATATTATTATATATAAGGGGCAATGTTATGAATATAATTCATAACATATATAATTAATATAGTTATTAATAGTTAAATAGGGATAATGTAAGTGGTCATTAAGTTAGTCAAAGGGCATGTCTTTAAGGTCACTTGCTTAGGTATATAAGCAGGGCCTCATTGTAACATTTATCATCATCTTTTATACATTTTATATATAATATATTATTATTACAAGACCTCTTGTGTATTTTATAAATTAAGTCAACAAGCCTACAACTTTGTTGCTCCAACTGTGATCTTCAACCCAGCTTGATACGACCAAAAAAAGCTGCTTTGTCACTCAATCTCCTTGGTTTGTGTACAATTGTACGACCCTGGTTCTCAACCCCTCAGAGTATGTGCCTCATATAGTTGCGACCAAACCTGGCCCTTCTGCAACACCTATATGAACCTGACACCCTGCGTGATTCAAATATATGTTTCTTAGAATTTAAGCTCGGATACCATGTTAATTTCTGAATCCAACACCTGGCAATCAATTCCTAGCAAATTTTATGTCTATTGAATAAAGCACAGCTAAGTTCTTAACATAAGCCAAAATTATTTAGTGAAAGCACGCTAAATCAACAAATCTCACATAAACATACACACAAATTTCTACCCAGTCACAACTCTTAATTTTATTAATCAGAACTTACTTGGGCTCCCTTACTAGAAAAATGGCTCAATCTAAGGAAAATACATACAACAATCTGGATCTAATCCAATTAATCATGCCCTAGACTAGGTTGATCTAGATCTCCTTACCGCCACCTTTGCACCTTCCTTGGACCCAACACACTTGAGCAAACATCCTTCTCCACCCCACCACTTAGATGCTTCTCTCAATGTCTTGTGCCCCTATGTTGTTGCATCTTCTCCCTTGCCCTAGTGTTTGTTTTGTAAGCTTAAGTTATGACCGAATCCACAACCTTAATCTCTAAAGTAATTGATGGTTGAGGTTAGATATTGCCTCATTTGAGATCAATGGTTGAGATTAATCTAATTTACTAATGCAAATTAACCTTTGCATTAGATTAGATTAAACTTTGTTTTTCCTTGTAAAAAAATTTACTTTAATTATTAAAGTAGTTACTAATGTCTAAGGGTGCATTAGGCAACTTTTGCGTGCTTAGACACTTAGGCCTGTGCAGAAGAAACTAGCCCAAGCTACAAACATTACGATTTTCGAGTGAAATTACGATTTTAGGCCAATTGAGTAAAATTCAGGTGTAGAGAGTGGCTTACACTACGTTTTTAAGGTCATTAATCATGTTGTAGCTAATGGAATCTAATTTAGACTCGACACCATTCCTCCAAACCCCTTATTCCTTTGCACCCCTTATCCTCCATTACATCCTTTTCCAATGTTGAATGTGGAGGTACAAAGCCATCTATCACTTCACTCCACCTCCACATTACCCTAATCTATCAACTCCACATCCACTATATATGAAGGTTGTCGGATGAAGAACCCTACCTAAACATTTTGGCTCATGTTCGATGACCTAAAACCTCGTAAAAATGCATCATCTAAGGGTCTCTTGGATGGTTAAGAATGCTCCCACAAAATTCATACCAATAATCTACCTTGTAACACTATTGGCAAGTTTGTCAGGCATCAAAAGGTTTTAAACTACCACAAATGGCCACAATCTATCCTTCCCAAGATAGATTAACAAGAAGTATTTCATTGCTAAAGAAGAGATCCTTGAGAGTTAGCAAATTAACAAACATCTCAAAAATCAAATGTAAACCTCATCTTTTCAAATCTACCATGGGCGTTGCTTTACAAGAGTTAGGGTCATCGAGGAATAAAAATTTTCGAGTGTCATGAACGATAGATCTCAATGCCCCCCTTTTAGATCTACGATGGAGGTTGCACAACAGGGGAGAGGTCTATCACGGGTCAAAATATTGGCAAGTACCATGAATGACTATGATCCACTTTTCCCAAGAGAAATCATCGTGCAAAGTGAGCTTATCAGGGATGGAAAAGAGTATACCGTCGTGAACGATGGATGAGAGCCTAGACAAAACCAAATTGATGAATTATATAAGTTCAAAGGTAGCTCTTCCCAACTAAATTTTGTGGGCATGAATTTTCCATACACTTGAAGTAGTAGATAGGCCACGTCATTTTTTGTCTATCAAGCATAAGCTTTATTACTATGATAAGTGGGGAGCCTCTTGAAAGGAAATGGCCAAGGTCAAATCAAATCTCAATTTGAAGTCAAATGTCGAGGTTATTATCTAAGATGATCCAACAATTGTTGCACCTAGATCTTTAATTGTCCTTAATGATTGTGGAGGTTGAATATGCAATTCTTTATCGAGGACATAAGCCTCTCCAACTTAAAACCACCATAATCTATGGTTTAAGCATATGAATTACAGAGGATGAATCATGGTTTCTAAAACCCTAACTCTCGCCTCCATAAACTAGTTTTCATCTAAAGGTGGTTTTCATTGATATAATGTTATTTACTACTAGGAAGCATACAGGCCTCTCCATCATAATGAAGATCAAATAAAGAGAAAACACTTAAGTGTCATGGGGTTATACTTTTTGTTCCACTTAAGCATCCCATACCAAGAAGATAATCCAACAATTATGGTAGCTAGATCATCAATGGTCCTCAATGATTATGGAAGTTGAATATGTAGTTATTTATCGAGGACATAGGCCTCCGCATTTTAAAACCACCATAACATGTGGCTCAAGCACATGAATTGTAGATGATGAAATGTGGTTTCTAAACTCTAACTCTCGCCTCCACAAATTCTTTTTCATCTAAAGGTGGCTTTCATGCATATAAATGTTGTTCATTGTAAGGAAGCATGCAATCATATCCATCGTAATGAAGACCAAATAAAAAGAAAATACTTAATGTCACGAGGCTATAATTTTTGTTCGACCTGAGCATCCCATACCACTCAAGAAGCCCAATCATTTTGCAACACCAACATGACCTTGGGTTGAGCATGACCATCAACCATTTGTATCACTCAAAATACACCTAACTGACATGCTCGAAATGAGCCCATGCTATTCACCTTCAACCGTGCAGAATGTCAAAGTGCTTGTTTCAACATAAAAAATGTTGCACCATTACCACCCAATCATAGCCAACCTAAAGTTGCTCCCTTAAGCCAAGCATACTTGAAAAATTGACTACGCAAGATGAGTCCATGTTGTCATCCATCTAGGCCAACACATGATAGTCCATTAAGATCATGTCCCTGGTTCACCAAGCACCCACATAACTTCAATGTACTTATCAACAGTGTTGGCTTGCCACTGTATCACACACAATCCATCACACTATCAAGTCGCACCATCCTTCGTCGAAACCTTTGATGTGACACCTCATCAATTATCCACCTCTGTTAGGCAAGATATCCTTAGTCATCCTAGGGTACATGTTAGTACACATTCCTAATTGTCTTGTGACTACCATCGACAAGTCACTCACCTAGGCTATATGGACACGCAACCTTTATCCATGTTTGCACAACACATTATCTATCATGCCATTACAAATGGCACCTAGGTCCTTACACCTAGCAAGACAACAAAATCGTAATAAATGAGAAAGTTAAGATTGATATGCAGGGATGTTTCAGGTCAAATTTCACTCTAATACTAATAAAGTTCCATAAAGAGTTGCAACCATAAAGCTCATTTAAGTTTAGGGAAACAATTCAATTCCACCAACATTATCATCTCCTTAGGCCTAGTAGATTACAAAATGAAAGCAGAGTTGGATAAGTCTTTCGAATGCCACCTAAACAAAAATACCTTATCAACCACCCATGACAATATCTTCGTCTCAAGCAAGGCCACCAACCCCCAAACCAAAAGTAGTTTCAAAAGGAAAATGCAACCAAAGCAGTAAATAATTCTTTTCAATTGGATTTCTCACATGTGCCCTTAATTTTATAGGGTTAAGGAAGAGTGGCACGCCCAAAGAAAAAAATTAAACCCTAAGCAAAACAAATCAATTAGCAAAGGCAATAGGTTAAATGAGAGCTCTCATTGGTTGCCTTTCTAACACAATTTTGGGCTCTTTTTCCTCCCAACAATCTATAAAAGACATTTTCCTCATTTACATGAGAGGTTCATCAGAGTTTCAAATCAACAACAAAAAAGGGAAAAATAGAGGAAAGAGACCATAAAAAATTAAATATTTACCTAGAGTATCATTATTTTTGTAGCAACAAGTGTCATTTTCCTTCTTCTACTCCTCTTCATTCATCATCCTTCTCTCTATGAACATTATCTAAGCAATAGACATTGTAAAGGGATGCAAGGAGGTTCATCACTAGAGGTTCATCAAAGGTTCATCGTTCTCATTTACACGAGAGGTTCATCAAAGGTTCAAATCAACGACAAAAAAGGTCAAAATAGAGGAAAAAGGCCATCAAAAATTGAAAATCTACCAAGATTATCATTGTTTTTATAGCAACAAGTGGCATTCTCCTCCTTTTACTCCTCTCCTTTCATCGTCCTTTTCTCTTTAAGCATTATCTAAGCATTAATCATTGTAAAGTGATGCAAGGAGGCTCATGATAGTGATTTTATAGCCCAACCCTTGATGCACTTATTATATAAATTAATGTTCATTTTAAACCTAATATTTTACAGTCCGCGACCCTAGAGCTGCTACTTTATAAGTGAATTGTTGGTTTTATTGTGTAATCAAGTCCAAGGCACGCTAACACTAGTGAAAGTAATCCATCTCAACCAAGTTATGATAGTTTCCTTTCATTTTTTTGTGCATCACGTGGTGTTGAATAAACTAATGGATCTATGCTTGTCTTTACCATTTGGTTTTCTGTCTAATGAATATGTGTTAGGAAAGTAGTTCGCACTCCTCCTCGACACATATTTGTTCTTTTTCTCCAAGTCATTTGTCAAGCAAAACTAGACCATGGTACCTATGTTTCAAAAGATCATTCCTATCACTAAAACCTATTAAATCCCCTTGTTTGTTTTCTTGATCATTCCCAAAAAACCATAATGCAAATCCTTTTTATTTTCTTTTAAATAAAATGTAAAGGCAACACCATGCACCATCCTACACCTGCAATAAATCCAATCAAAGCTTCATTGCAAAAAGTTGTTCTAATGTAACCGGCTAGTTCAGAAAATTTCAAGATAAACAAGGGTCCCTCACCATGGCTTGAGTGCTAGCTTGTCGAAGGCTTAGACTAGCATAAGAAGGTGCTCCTGCACACTATCCCCTGGCATTGAGACCAACACACTGTAGAAGAAGAATCATTGAAGAAGGGTGATAAAGCTTCAATGTAAAGAGAAAACGGACATGAGTGAGTTTTAAAAACATTTAAGTCTTGTCAAAAAGAGGTTTGCCTCCTAAGATATTGTTAATTTTAGATAACCATGGTATGTTCTATGCTAATGCGTTTACTTCAATATTTCTTATAGGCCCAATTCAAACTAGCAATCACATAAACATGAAAGTAAATGTTGATAGAACATAATAATAGATCAATAGAAGACAAGCCAAAATAATATATCAGAATTTGTAATTCTTCTTGTCCAGCAAATATAGAGAGAAATGTTTGTTACAGCAGTCAACAGGATGCCCTAGCCAGCAAAGACTTTTATTGGTCAAACCAACTCTTCTAACCTCCAAGAGGTTCAGTCAAACTCGGCCTTACTTCAGTGTCACAAACAGCCCTCAAAACCAGTCAACGCAAGTCAATTTCCTACAGTCAAAGACAATCAACGCTGCGGTCAAAGTGTTATGGTCAAAGTCAACAGATTTCCTCGATTTATGTGCCCTCCAATGCAGTTTTCCAAAATTGAAATTTTTGGGCAGAAAATGCAATCAAAGCATGAGGGTTGTCCCAAAGTCAACATTGTCCAGAAAGCCCTAAAATAGTCTGAAAACTTCAGCAGCCTGTTTCACATGTGGGAGAGAGAGAGAAGCCTCAAAAGGTTGTACGAACCAATCAAAAGAGGAAGAATGTATATGATGAGATGATGAATAATTGAGCATCAAGTCTCTCCAAATTATATCCATCAATGAGGGTGTGTGACACATCTTTTAGGGCTTGTGAGCCTACATTACAATTATGGCCGACCTTGACAATTTGCACATGTTTGTGGAAAATAAAATCAAAACATAAGTTACGCTCATCCAAACAAGATGATCTTTAGATCAATCTTGCACCTCTCTGAAAGAGGAATCCAACAAAAATACCATCATCATCATATGACCAATGCAACATGGAGTTTTGACCTAGTTGTCCAAAATTAACACTCCCTCTCAACTAGGGAGAACTCCATCTGTCCACATGTGCCATCCTGTCATATAGTACCATAGTGTACTATCATATATCATCCTGCACTCATGTGTCATCTTCTTGTAACATGCTTTGCTGGCTTTTCTTTACATAACGAGAGTGAGTCACAAAGAAATCACACTCTATTGACCCGAAGTCAACTTAGAGGTTAAAATCTCAATAGGACTCAAGAGAATCACATACTGACCCAAAGTTAGTTTAGAGGTAAGAACCTCATCAGACTTGATCCCAGATCAAGGTGTTGGATACATCCCATCCTAGACAAAGAGAGTATTGTAATCTCCGATGCGTCCATCAATCATGCTATCGGTCTCTATCCACATTTCCCATCTCATTGGCCAAATGAGAGGTACTTCCCATGAGTCTGAAACTCCATGGGTAGGACGCATGGATCAAAGAGAGGGTGAACCAGCTCAATATCATAATGTTGGGGAAGAAGCACACCAACAAGGTTTGGCGAACCTAGCCCTGTGGTTGCTTATAGCTCCAAGAAGTTATCCCCAAGCCCCCTAGAGCTCATAGTCCAACTCAGGGGAGACCCTCACAATAGGGTCTGTCCACGATTCCAAGTTTCTCACAGAAGGTTAAGAATTTGACCTTCCCTAGGGGCTTCGTGAGAATATCTGCGACCTACTCATCAGTCCCAATGTGATCGAGCTTTGCGGCGCCTCGTTGTACCATGTCCCAGACAAAGAGGTACCTAATATCAATATGCTTAGATCAGTCGTGGAACATGGGATTCTCAGAAAGACAAATCCCACTTTGGTTATCACAAAGGATAACGGTGGTATCCAACACATGCCCAAACAGCTCACTGAAGAGCTTTCTCAACCAAACAGCTTCACAACAGGCTATACTGGTTGCAATGTATTCGGCCTCAGCGGTGCTCAAAGCAACCAATTTTTTCTTCCTACTCATCCAAGATATCGAAGCAGAACCAAGAGTGAAGCAACATCTAGATGTGCTCTTACGATCCACCACACTTCTTGCTCAATCAACATCGGTATATCCATGGACCCTCATACTCCCTGCAGTGTATCTCAGCCCATGGTTGATTGCGCCCTGAAGATATCTCAAGAGATTCTTGGCACCAATCCAATGAATGTGATGAGGGTCAACCATATATTGACTCAAAGTGTTCACTGCAAAACATATGTCTGGACGTCAGTTCACTAAGAACATCAAGGTCCCCACAAGTTGACGATACACAGTGGGATTTCCCAACTCGGGCCCAGTAGCACTTCCACACAACTTCTTAAAGTTGAGTTCCATCAGAGTAGTCACGGACTTGCAGTCCACTATCCCAAATCTCTCTAGCATCTTCACGACATATTTTCCTTGAGAAAGGAAAATCTCACCTGGATTTTGCTAGACATCCAAGCCTAGGAAATAGTACATCAGTCCTAAGTCCTTCATCTCGAACTCGGAGGCTAGCTCCCTCTTACATTAAAGAATGAGAGGGTCAGCACCTGTCAGGAAGAGATTGTCCACATAGAGAACCAGAATGAGAGGCCTTTCTTTATCAACCTTAAAATAAAGGTTTGGATCAGCATCACTTGAGTGAAGCCCAGCTTCATCAAGTAGCTATCGATCCTCTCTCATACCAAGCCCTAGGGGCTTGCTTCAACCCATAGAGGGCTTTCTTCAACCTGCATACGTATGTGTATCTATCTTGGACTTTTAACCCCAGAGGTTGCTCCACATAAACCTCTTCCTTGATTGAACCTTGTAAAAAGGCAAACTTCACATCCATCTGATGGAGACTCCATCCTTGCGTTGCAACAAGGGCAATGATCGATCGGATGGTGGTATAGCAGGCAACAGGTGCAAATATATCATCATAATCTATGCCTTCCTTTTGAGAGACACCTCGGGTAACAAATCTTGCCTTGTACTTTTGGCACTTCCATCGACTCCATGCTTGATCTTATAGAGCCATTTCGAGGTGACAACAGATTTGTCCTTAGGTCTCGAGACCACATCCCATACATCATTCTTCATAATAGATTCATATTCTTCATGCATATCGTCCTTCCAAACTTGATGCTTTATGGCTTCTTCAAATGTTCCAGCCTCAGATTGTACAATAGTGCTCATGGCTGCTAGGTACCCTTGGTACCTATTCAGCTTCTTACTTTCCCGGAATGTTCCCCTTGGAGCAATATGTCTCTCGACATCTTCGAGAGTGTCTCTTAGCCATGAAGGTCTTCTTTTATTTGAAGAGGGTGGATCTATAGGATCCATCGGACCTTCAACATCGGTCGTTAGTTCAACCTTCGGTTCTTCCAGCTTCCCTGCTTCTTCTTCTTCTTCGTCTTTGTCTTCCTTTGAGCTAAGAAGATTGCTAACTTTCTTGAGCGCAGCATCTTCATTGAAGGTGACATCGTGGTATATCTCCACTTCTCTTTGACCAGGCACATATATTCTATATGCCTTCGAGGTTTAATTGTAGCCCACAAACATTCCCTTCTTCCCAGAAGCATCCAGCTTGCTCCTCTTTTCTTTCGGCACATGAAAATAAACAGGACTTCCAAAAACTCTAAAATGAGAGACATCGGGCTTCTTACCAGAGAAGACTTCTTCGGGAGTTTTGGAGTCCAATGATGAATGTGGGCATCTATTTTGGACATACACAGCAGTGTTGGCAGCTTCTCCCCATAGAAAATTCGGAAGACCTTGGTCATAAAGCATGACACGGGCAGCTTCCAAAATGGTTCTATTCTTCCTTTCAGTAACACCATTTTGTTTGGGAGTGTACACAGTGGTGGTCTCCCTCTTAATGTCAGCTTCCCTGCAATAGTCATTGAATTCATTTGACTCATACTCAGTCCCATTATCGGTCCTCAAAATTTTGATCTTCTTCCTATTCGATTTTCAACCAAGGCCTTGAAGATACAAAACCACTTGACTGCTCTGTCCTCCTTTTTCAAAAAATATATCCAAGTCTTGCGAGAGAAGTCATCTATAAAAGTGGTATAATATAAGCATTCTCCCAAGGATGTTACAAGCAGCATACCAGATAGATCAGAATGTATCTATTGCAAAATATCATATGTCTTCGTGACACTTGAGGGGAATGGTCCCCTTGTATGCTTTCCTTCGGCAAAACCCTGACAAACACCTTCATGATCATCTTTGAACTCAAGCATCCCTGTCACCACCTTCCTTGCTTTGGGAAGGGCCTTGTAATGAAGGTGTGCAAACCTCTAGTGCCATAGCTCGGTTTGAAGAATTGTGTCACATGTCATGGCCCCCAACGAACTTCCTCCAACCTAACAGAGCTAGCGTATCAATTCCAAAACCAATAGTAAGAGCTTCATTGAAGTTCTTCTTCCAAATGCGTACCTTTCCATCGATGAATGCCACCTTGAATCCTTCGTCTTCCATTATCGAAATGGACACAAGATTCTACTTCAAATCAGGTACGTACAACACATCTTGTAAGCAGAGGACTTGACCTTGAGATAGATGGAGGGTCATAGTCCATGTCCCTTTCACGGGATAGGTGGCATTATCTCCAAGGATAATCTCCAAATTAGTATCCTTCTCAATCAAATCAGAGAGGGCACCACTATCAATCAACCAGACATCCAGGGTGTCGAGAGGAGATGCAACAGAGAGGGTAGATATAAGAATATATTCATTTTTCCTATCAACAACATTAGATTCATCATACCTGGAATTCCTTGACCTCTTGAAAGGTTGCCCATTTCCACTTCGATCAAAGGGAGCTTTCCTCTTTCCTTTGAACCTGTTGTTCCTTTGATTTACATTCCCCCTGAAGTTGTTGTTGTCATCATCTCTAGGAGAGTCCCTTCTATTGGGGCACTCTCTTGCATAGTGACCAAACTTGTTGCAAGTGTAACATCTTCTTTTTCTTACTTTGGGACCCGCTCTTCCATGGTTTTGATTTCTCGAACCACCATTGTTCCTCTACTTTGCATGAGCGGTGAAGGGTAGGGTCACCTCCATTCCCATTCGAGGGATGGTCTCTCCCCATCATCCTTGTTTCCTCTTGAGTGCATCTCGTCAACAATTCATCAAAATCAGAAATCACGTTGCTATTAAGAATCGTAGTATTAAATACATACCAATCTCAGGGCTCCGAGAGAAATGAAAACAAACTCTCAGTCAGCTACTTCTTCTCCAATAACTAAGAGGTCATTCCTAATTTTTGTGAGCCTCATAAAATAGGATTGAATGGATTCTTTTTTTCCCTTCTTGATATTCTTCAACTTATTCTTGAAAAAAAGAACTTGATTAGCATTGCTAGCCCTGAACATGCTAACTAACTTATCATACATCTCCTTAGATGTGCCCAGCTCGGAGATATAAGCAACCAAGTGCTTATGTATAGAATCCCTGATAATCTTCTGACTTCACCTTGATTTCCCCTTTTCTATACTTCGTCTTTGTGGCAACCGGTGCATTTAATGGAGGTTCATTTATCTTCCCCTACACATAATCCATGACTTCTTGATCTTCCAATACCAAAACCAAAGATATCTTCCAAGCATGATAATCAGACTTATCAGTCAGCTTATCATCAGACTTGAAACCCTTGTAGATTAAGGAGGCCACTGGTCCTTGATAAGACAACTTCTTTGATGATTGCTTTTCACACTAGCTTGGCCTTTGTCTTCACCTTCGCTCTGATACCATGTTAATTTTATATAACCATGGTATGTTATATGCTTAATGCAATTTACTTCAATCTTTCTTATAGGCCTAATTCAAATTAGCAATCACATAAACATGAAAGTAAATGTTGATAAAACATAATAATAGATCAATAGAAGACAAGCCAAAATAATATATCAAAATTTGTAATTCTTCTTGTCCAGCAAATATAGAGAGAAATGTTTGTTACAGTAGTCAACACGATGCCCTCGCCAGCAAGACTTTTGCTGGTCAAACCACCTCTTCCAACCTCCAAGAGGTTCAGTCAAACTCGTTCAAACTCAGCCTTTCTTCAGTGTCACACACAGCCCTCAAAACCAGTCAACGCAAGTCAATTTCATGCGGTCAAAGACAATCAACATTGCGATCAACTGCGGTCAACGTTGCGGTCAACAAATTTCCTCAATTTCTTTGCCCTCCAATGTGGCCTTCCAAAATCAAAATTTCTGGGCAGAAAACACAGTCAAAGCATGAGGGTTGACCCAAAGTCAACATTAGTCAACGCTGTCTAGAACGCCCTAAAACAATCTGAAAACTTCAACAGCCTGTTTCACACGTGGGAGAGAGAGAGAAGCCTCCAAAAGCTATATGAACCAATCAGAAGAGGAAGAATGTGTGTGATGAGATGATGAATAATTGAGCATCAAGTCTCTCCAATTTATATCCATCAATGAGGGTGTGTGACACATCTTTTGGGGCTTGTGAGCCTACATTACAATTCTGATCGACCTTGATAATTTGCACATGTGTGGAAAATAAAATCAAAATATAAGTTCTGCTCATCCAAACAAGATGATCTTTAGATCAATCTTGCACCTCTTCAAAAGAGGAATCCAACAAAAATATCATCATCATCATATGAGCAATGTTGCCCAAAATTAACAGATTTGCAAAGAAAAAGGTTGTGCAATTTATGTATAATTTGACATTAAGGAGTTGGAGATCAAATTGCAACCAAAGAATTTATAGGTTGCACCATACATGTTTGAAAGAGACTAAGACCTCCATGCCAAGACATAACTAGACAAGTTTGGCCCTACTGTAGCAAAACATTATTTTCATCATGTATCAAAAGTATGAGAATACAATCTCTCCCATGTTTTTGGTTCAATAATACCAGACAAAACCCACACCTTTACCTTTATTCTTTTCTTGTATTTTATAAATACTTGCTCACACCCCCTTTTCTTAGATATTTGATCAAAGTAAGCCTACAAGAATTGCTCAAAATGGACATATTTTTGGGTAGTCATGTTTACTCATCAGCATTGAGATTATTGCAATTCTTTCATGAGCAGACTAGTAAAGAAAACAAAGGGGGCTTAAATGGCATAGAGGGCTCTATTACTATGTGTTTCTTCAAAGGTGGTATGCATAAGCATTGGCAATGCTTTATTCACTAATACAAGAGTGGTTGGAGTGGGAGAAAGGCGAAATGCCTCATTCATTGGCTAACAATTGCAAATGGGTGTCTATGACATTGCCATCTACATATCAGTGGCAAGGTACTTGGGATGAGGGTTTACCCCTTGGAACTAATGCTCTGTGACTTACGTAGATGGTTTTACCTAGTCATACAAATGATAATTTCACTATTATTTAATTCAAAATGTAGAATGGTTTTTTCATTTTACTGACAATGTCAGCTTATCCATCAAAACAAGACATGGCTAATCTAAGAGCAGTTGGCTGTCATATTCGGCTAACACAAAGAAGGGGCAAATGCCCAAGAGACAGTCACATTCAAGTGGGAAGATATAACTTTCACCATGCATTCTAGTCATCCTTCATTTCCCTCAAATACAAGATGTGTATGCATTGCAAAGGCATATAATTTCTTAAACATTACTCGCTTTGTCACAATTTACAATTATATCATTTGACAACGTGAATATGAGGTATCCCTTGATGAAAAGTATCGACTAGGAGGTATTCACCATGAGGTACCGCTAGAATTTTTTAGAGTAGGATCATAACAAGGATATGCAATACAAGAAATATGGGTTTCATAACTTCATCTCACACCAAAACCAAATCTCACTAGAACCTAGAAACTAGATAGACAGACGTGATACACTAAATCACTGCTACTAGCCTATAAGAAATATAATAAATTAAAGTAAGACAAAACAACTGTATTGTTATAGTGATGAAAGATACAAGTGAATTAATAGTAGCTATGTGAAAGAAATAAAATAGCCTTAAGAACTTACCAAGAGAGTAGGTTAGGCTTTAAATATAGGAATTTCAAACAAGATTTTCTACTTTATAGCAAAAGAAAAACACTGCATCTGATACGGAGATTGGCTAACGAGGTTGCCCCTTAATATGCATACAGGGATTTCTTGTAGCACCTACTTTAGTATGTGTTTAACCTTAAACTAGTGATGTCATTGTTTTTAAGAGCTCATTAGGAGCACTAGGAGAAGCAGATCAACTCCATCTTTCTGCACATTTCCAATGTTATGATATATCTGACGAATTTTATTTTGTTGTTCTCTAGATTGGTTGGACTGCTTATTTAACGTGGAGATGCTAGGGGCATCCTACAGCCCAGCTAGGAATGGGGATGATCCATCAATTGATCATGTTTGTGGCTGACATTGCATTGAGTGCATTAATATGGACACCAGCACAGATGTGCGTGACAGTGCATTGAGTGCATTAGTATGGACATCAGCACATACATTTCTAAAGCAGGGTCTGAAATGCACCTCAAGGTTGCCAAGCTCTAGGATCCATATCTGAACTTCACACAAATAGACGATGCATCAAATGTTGAAAGCATAGTCGCACAAATAGACGATGCATCAAATGTTGAAAGCATAGTCACACAAATAGACGATGCATCAAATGTTGAAAGCATAGTCACAACAGTTTAGGCTTGATGTGAGGAATTGAAAGAAAAAATTTCTACTTTATATCAAAAGAATATAATGAGATTAGCTAATGAGGTCTCTGCCTAGTAATTGCATATTGGGATATTTTTTCCAGCAAATACAACAGTCTGTATTTGATCTTAAACTGATGACGTCATTATTTTTAAAGCTCGTTAAGGGTGGTAGGAGAAGCAGAACAAGTACATCTTTCTGCGCATTGTAAATGTTACAATAAATCTAAGAAGATTATTTTTATTATTCTCTAGATTGGTTGGGTTGCTTGTTCCATGGAGAGAAGCTAGGTGTATTCTACAGCCCAGGTGGGAGGGTGAGTGTGATCCATCAACAGATCATGTTTATGTAGGACGGGTGCATTGGGTGCATTGAATATGGACATGAGCACAGACAAATACAAAGCAGTGTCTGAAGCACCTCAAGGCTGCCAAGCTCAAGGATTCCATATCCGAAGCTCACACAAATGGGCAATGCATCCAATGTTGAAAACAAGTCATGGCAGGTCAGGCTTGATGTGGGGAATTTCAAACAAGATTTCAACTTCATGGCAAAGGAATGTAATGAGATTACCTGATGAGGTCTCCGCCTAGCCATATCATACTGAGATTTTCTTTTTCCAGCAAATACATTTGTATGCATTTGATCTTAAACTGATGATATCATTATTTAATATAGCCTGTTAGGAGCAGGTGGGGAAGAAGAAGAACTCCATTTTACTACGCACTGTTAATGTTACAATAAATCTGAAGAATTTTATTTTATCGCTTTCACACTGGTTGGGCTGCACAGGCGAAGCAAGGTGCATTCCACAGCCCAGATGGGGTGGCGATGATCCATGAACTCTTCGTGTTTAGATCTGTATAGCAGCGCATTGGGCACATTGAATATGGAAATCAGAACAAACAAATCTAAAGCAGGGTTTGTCAATTAGGTCTAGCCCGAGCAGTTGGTTGGAGAAGTGTTATCGGTCAATTCTTATTAGTGACATGTTGAGTTTTTAATAACTATATTATTGTAACAGCTTTGAAACCTGAAGAATCTAGTTTACTTTGGATACCCTCCTCGAAATGAAGGAAATGCTCAATAAGTTTCCCCAAGAAGTTTATCCTTCGAAGAAAAGAAAAGAAAAATAACACTAAAACAGAGTGACTCAAAGTTCTCAAGGTCAAGTATACACATCTCGAGTTCAAACAAATGAGTGATGTATCATATATTGCGAACGTAGTCACAACTTTCAGCAGTGGACCTCAAATACCCAAAATAATTAAAAAATAAAAATAAAAATTCGACCAAACAAATAATATAATAGATATAGGAAAAAATAATGGAGCTTGCAATCTAAAAAATATAGTAATCAGACAGAAGTTTAAAATTCCTCATATGAAATACGAGTTTCCAACAAAATTTGAACGCTCAGCATTCTCAAAACCATATGGCGAAAATGTTAAGTCAACTGTTTAACTGTAGTTTGCGGTCTAGTATGGTCAAGGAAACACGGACTGGCTTCTTAGTTTATTGGCTATTTTTATTCAGCGGGCATGAAAAATAATTAAAAAGAACAGCAACAGCAAGCAAATAGCTGTCTTTTGTAGCTATGAAATTTAGAAATCGAGATAAGGAATCTCTAGGTGTATATCAAACAGGAATTCATCTATAAAAGGCTAAAGCCTGCTCGCAGGCAAAAACATGTCAGGATGTAACCATACATCCGTAAGGAAAAAAAATAACATGTAACCATACATCCCTAGGAGAACAGCAAACGTGGAATATTTGGTTTTGGATAAAAATAGGCCAGTTTTAGTCTCAACTCCAATTACCATTTCATATCATTTTACCAAATATTTGCTATCAAATTCAAGGTATTTTACATTAAAAAGAAAAATGCAACCTGTTTACAAATAGCAAGAGGATTTTTAAAACGAAACAAGAAAAAGGAATAAGATAATAAAATAAAAAATCTGAACAAATGCACCTTTGAAAGTAAGTACATCTTAATGTTACATAGAGTAAAGATGCAGAAGATGTTACTGGAACAGTAGAGCAAACCACGGCCGCTCGATCTAATCGCCATTTAACCACACAAATCCTTTCAAATCCCTGAACCAAGGGTGACTCCCCGAACTGTTTCCCCTCGAAGAAGGTTCGAATGCCATGATATGCCTGCTTTGATTTTACAAAACATTCATATCTCCTCCGTTAAAATCTTTACAGTGGATCCCCCAAGAGCTGCAATCGCTGAGAACCACAGCCCTCGCTAAACCCCTCCAAATCGCTCCACCAAGTTTAGAGAAGAAAAAAGAACAAAACTAATATGTATATTTCCTAATTCGACGACTCCTCGTACTTCCTCACCAAGTCTAGCATCTGTTTCCTCTTCAATAAAAGATAAGTCACCATCGCTACCTGTAGCAGAACCGCTATACCGGCAAACAGCAGACCAATCTTTTTCCCGTTATTTATCCCATTCTTCTTATGTTGACGAACCTTCTTTGGCCTCCTCCGAGAGGGAAATTTAGAGGGACCATTGGCCGATAAATTTTTCGACGATCTTGCAGCCATAACTATTGTTGATGGAGATTCCACCGCAAACACTTCCTTCAATTTAGAATGGAGCCGCAGATCCGGCTGGCGAGTAACAAATGCATTTGCGGACACCCACAGAGTAATGAAGATAAACAGGAAAAACAGAGCAAATGCTCGGCCTTCCATTGCCGTGCCTTCCTCTTTTCTCCACCCAAAAACAGAGAGCGCATTGATACAAGGCTTCAAACCCTAGCATTGTGATTCCACTGATGCTGCTTCTCCCTCTCATTTCTTGATCATCACTTCACTCGGCATATCCAACGACTCTCCGCCTGCCACGTAGTCCCATAAGGACCCACGGAATGCCGTTTTACCGTCTGATTTTCCGTCATATTTCCAGTGTTCGAATCTCGGGCCATGATAGGCTGATGCTCTTCTGAGGCTTAAAAAGGTACCCTCCTTCCTCAGATTGCTGTTAAGTGACAGAGAATGTCTTCAGTTTGTGTGATTCTTGCTTTGTCCTTTGCCGGGTGCGGTAAATATAGAAGAATTGCTAAGGTCATTGTCACGGATGGTGATACTGCTGCGATACCGTGGACCCTCTTTGGCATACCAGGGTCCAACGATGAGTTGGATAAAGTTTATCTAAAGACTAAAACGTATAAAGGCGTAATAGAGTCCAGCTGTGTTTTGGATAGAGTCTTTATTTAAAACGGTGATTTATTTTTATTTATATATTTATTATGTTTGTTGTGGGGGAGGATACATATAGAGAAGGTGGTTTAATTCAACTTAAATTTAGATTTATTATATGTGGAGTTATCAAATTTGTGAAGGTTTAAATTTTATTTCGAGTGTAAAATTTGAGGAAATGTTTATATCTTAAGATATGATTTTTTTTAATCTTTGATAGATCCACAGTTAACATAGATCTAGGTCAGTTTCAATTATACATGATCACACAAAATTTGTCTAACATATGATTAATCTGATCATTTCAAATATGTTTAAGCTTATTTCATTATTTAATAGAGGTATTTAATACAAATACAGACCCAAGGCACATGAGATTGAGATGTAGAAGTGAAGGATGTATTGTCTTATCAAGGGTGCAATGTTGAGAACATGGAATATTATGTTGGAATATGTAATTCCTACTTGTCTAAGTTGTGATTCTTTCTATGTATAGAGTTTGTTTGTGTTCAATAGGAGTTAGTTAAACCTAAGTTCCTAGTTTGGTGTGAGGTTGAGATATTCTCTCAATTGACTTATTGTGCGTCCAAGATAGCTTCCATATCTTGAGACAATACATCATGTGTATATGTAACTGTATTTGATTAATAGAATATAGTGTGTATCTGAGATTTCATCTTGGTATCATGGCCCGTAAGGGCCTTTGGCCCTTCCTGGGCATAGGAAAATAAATCATTGTATTGGTATAGTTTTATTAAATTTTGTTTGTCCATCTTGCAACATTGGTGAGCGATCTTCCGAAGCTAGAGTGTTGTTGGTGAAGGCCGTGATAGAGGTCATGGCGAGCAAGACAAAGAATTATTTTGTGATGGAATATGTCAGAGGCGGAGAGCTCTTCAACAAGGTCGCCAAGGGGAGAATAAAGGAGGATGCCACGAGGAAATATTTTCAGCAGTTGATGAGAGTCGTAATATTTATATATATATATATATATATATATATATATATATATATATATATATATATATATATATATATATATATATATATATATATATATATATATATATATATATTTATTTATTTATTTATTTATATTTCCACAGCCACGGGGGTTTACATCGCGATTTGAAGCCAAAAAGAGAATGAGAATCTGAAGGTCCCTGACTTCGGGCTGAGCGCGTTGCCCGAGCAGTTCAAGCGGGACGACCTCCTACATACGACTTGCGGCACACCGGCCTATGTAGCGCCGGAGATCATCACCAAGAAGGGCTACGACGAAGCCAAGGTCGACATTTGGTCGTGCGATGTCATACTGTTCGTTCTCATGGCGGGCTACCTGCCTTTTTTCAGGTATGGCTATGTGTTCAAGGGAGGGCAATCACCTTCAGTAGCAGTATGTGTATATCGCCCAGCATGTTGTTTGGCGTGATTAGTGTAGTTTCCAACTCCTTTGCTGTAAGACTCCACTTTTATCTTCAAAATTGGTCGAAAGACGTGTTGAGAATCGAAGCCAACTCCCACATGTTTTGAAGGAGCCATTGACGCTTCTGGGTAGGAGGAGGAGGAGTCGTTAAAACGATGACGAAATCTCGGTCCTCATTGCCACTATTGTTCCTACGGGGAGCAGAGCGCTCGATGGCTGGGGCGAGAGGCGTTAGCCGGGCTGGAGTTCGTGCAGTGCACGCGCATGATGGCTGACGTTTTCTGTTTTCCCCATGTTCCTGATCGAAGTTGATGGCTGACGTTTTCTTTCCAAGGATTCGTTGTCGTAGTCCAACAGGGAAAGAACGAAAGCACTGAGCCCTTCCAAGTGTGACAAATTGAACGTTTTTCCAGACCAAAATATGTGTAATTGAGTGCTTCCAAGGTGAAATAAACTCATCCAGGGCATCTGGACTGATGACATTCTAGAGATTTGTACCATTCTTTTCAGCAAATATGTTTCCAAGGTTCCATCCATCGTCTGAGATTCATTAGCCTGCAGTCGAGTTGCATCAATTGCATGGACAACCAGAGACAAGATATAATAGGTGAGGAGATGTAAAGGATGCAATTGCTGCAAGGAAAGTTCAGAAGGCAAATCGTGAGAAATTGAGAAGAGACCTCTTAAATGAGCAATTTGTTGAGTTGGGAAGTGCAATTGATCCTGATTAGCCTAAAAATGATAAGGCAACGATTCTTCGAGATACCATTCAGATGTTGAAGGAGTTGACTACTGAAGTAAAATGCTTGAAGAATGATGAAACATCTCTGACAGAAGAAAAGCATGATATTGCATAGGAGAAGAATGGACTTAGAGAAGAGAAAGCTACATTGAAGGCATAAATTGATCAGTTTCAAATTCAATATGAACAACGTGTACGAGCAATTTTCTCATGGACAGCTATGGATCTGACAATGATGATGGGGGCACCCCCTTTCCCATACTCTGTGCCAATTCCCCATCTAGGATCAACTACAGTACCTGATTCACACCCTACCGCACTGCAAGGTCATGCACAGACTCCCCTCATGGCACCTCCTTTTGTTCATGTTCTCGTTCCCCCAGGAACTATTCCCATGCACCCCTCTTTTCAGACATATCCATTCTTTGGAAATAGGAGCATTGATGGAAGTAGTCCATATCTAGCATTTCCACCATATTCTTCTCCAATAAATTCACACACTCACGTTGAAAGACCATCAGCACAGTATCCTTCACCTGTACAACCTCTACCAGGCTAGCTTGTACAATTACAGCAACATCTAGAGAATCAACCTCAGAGCACAACTGGTACATCTCAGTCTATTGGTGCAACAATATTAGCTCTTCCTTATAATCTTCAATTGGGTGTGGACGAATGCATGAATAGTGCAGAATATTTGTGGGCAAGTGGTAATGTTTTCTTAAAAGGAATCCACAGTATGATTCCCTGTGGGTCGATTTTATCTATGCTTATGTTTACTCGTCTCTCATTTCTGGAGTTTGGAGCTGAGAGCGATGTTGCTTTGGAGCTCGTGGTCGTCATGGATGTTGCATGGATCGTTGTAGCAGCGAATTGAGATTGCTTGGGTTGTTGCTCATGGTCATGGTGCCCAATTAGGCCTCTTTCTGCAATAGGGCCATGGCAGACATCTAAGGTGTGACGGTGGAGCTTTGCAGGCTGACATGGAGAGGTACTTCTTGCTTATGCACTATCAAATTTTAGTTTTTTAATTATGTGCACACACTGGTCTTGGACAGCCTCTCCTCCAAGAGAAAGTGAATGTAGGGGATTGAATGAAGCATTAGGGAGCTCAAAGCCATCGAATAGGTGGAGGATAAAGTCAAGGGTCTTACTGTCTCAGGAGACTCTACGGCCTCTAAGCCCAGTTCCTCCCACGCGATACTTGCTGATGAAGTATGCAAAGATGAATCTGAAATGGGCACCGAAGCTGGAGAATTGGCCTTGCAGATACCTGATGTAGATCGGATCATTGATATTGTGAATACTCGTTTGTTGTTTGGCGAGATGGTGGACGAGGCCATCGAGATGCCTGCCTACTTATTGCATTGCCACTGTTGCTGGCGTGTGAGGAGGAGCGCTACCTACCTACTTATCTTATTGCTAGTGTGTGAGGAGGAGCATTGCCTTGCGCTGCCTGCCTACTTATCTACACTACCACTATTGCTGGTGTGTGAGGAGGAGCACTGCCTTGCATTGCCTGCCTACTTATCTACACTGCCACCGTTGCTGGTGTGTGAGGAGGAGCGTTGTGTTGCCTTCCTACCTATCTGCGCTAGCACCGTTGCTGGTGTGTGAGGAGCGTTGTGTTGCGTTGCCTACCTAGAGGAGCGATCTACGTTGCCTACTGCCTACTACCTCCCGGCGTCATTGTGCTAACTATTGTTGACGTGGACATGGCATCTTGGTTATAATGTCCGGTAAAACTCAAGTTACTGATATACAGTTTTGGTGGAAAGGATTGAATGTTTAACAATCAATCTGGCCAACTATTGTCACATGTGTGGAATGATTAACCACCAGATGTAATGAAGACATGACATTGAAGATGACAACATTAGAGATTGGAGGATGAATGGACAGTCAAGTTTGTGTGATTTTGTGGAATATACTCATGACCATGAGTCACAATTTGTAATTAGAGCAAATCTACATGTTACTTATTGTTTGCATGTGTTGTAAGACCCAGAGAGGCATGCATACCCCTTTGTTATGTGTTCCCTCTGTTAGAGAGTTTTAACACCCTAGAAGAGTGTGTCATGCAGTATGGATACACTTGGGTGGGCCATATTGGTTTTAGACTCCATGAGGTGAAATTTCATATCTAGGGGGAGTTCATCGAGAGGTTGGATGAACCACGTATGTGGGGGACTTCCTAGTAGATTGGCAGTTGCAGCGGTTGGGAACCCATGCATTCTAGTAGATGGTTGTTCCTTTATATGGACATCGACAATAGCATGAATAAGATACAAAGTGTAATTACCAAACAGAACCAATGTAATTACCAAACAGGACCAGTTGTAGATTTTGTAGATGGATATTGAGACAAGTAGTCATTAAGGGGGTCTGTTGGAATATGGAATTCCTACTTGTCTAAGTTGTGATTCTTTCTATGTATAGAGTTTGTTCCTATTCAATAGGGGTTAGCTAAACCTAAGTTCCTAGTTTGGTGTGAGGTTGAGATATTCTCTCAACCGACTTATTGTGCATCCAAGATAGCTTCCCTATCTTGAGACAATACATCATGTATATATGTAACTCTATTTGATTAATAGAATATAGTGTGTATCTGAGATTTCATCTTATTAATAACTTGAATGAAAGTTACAGTGTTGCAATTTTGAATGATGGAAAATGTAAATAATAAGAATGTATGAGGGGTTTTCGCAGTACATTATATTAGATATAATTTTTTGGGATTCAATTGCATTAAATAAGTCATTCATCTATGACCATTTCCATGAGAGGTAGTCATAACTAACTATTTTCTCATGATTTTTGAATAGTCCACTTAGCACTCATTGCATCGGATTTTTTGGGATTCAACTGCGTTAAGTAAGTCATTCATGTATGACCATTTCCATGAGAGGTAGTCGTAACTGACTATTTTCTCATGATTTTTGAATAGTTCACTTAGCACTCATTGCATATGTTTTCTCATGATTTTTGAATAATCCACTTAGCACTCATTGCATCAGGTGATGCTCATAGGGGTGAAGAAGTGGGATTGAAACCAGTGAAATGAATCACATAGCGTCAATCATCACTTCTGGGGCTTGCACCTGGTAACCAAGACTTCCCGGGAGGTCACCCATCCCAAATCACCTCTGGCTCAAGTGCACTTAACTATGGAGTTTTCCCCACAATCAAACCCACTTAGCTTCTTACCCCTTTTGCAAAACCTTAGCAAGTATTGTGCATCATGAACCATTCAAGTAGAACTCCCTTCACTCTTTGCATTTAAGTATGAGGGGTTTTCATGGTGCATTATATTAGATATAATTTTTTGGGATTCAACTACGTTAAGTAAGTCATTAGGATTCAAACTTTTGTCGGAGATAGGAATATCTATTGAGAACCAAGAGCTTGACACTAGTATTTTAATCTTTGATATGATGTATGTGAGTCTTATTTTTTGTGAATGGAAAGCTTATTGATGGCCTTCATCTAAGTTAGCTTTGGAGGGTTGAAACCCTTGGGTTTGGGCCCAACCCAGAGGCTTTAGTCCCTCTCATGTATTATTTATTTTTCTTGTTCAAGTATGTTTACTTCCTTCCTTGTTTAATTAGGGATTGTATTACAAAATTGTAGTTGCAGATTTGGACACCACCTTTCTTGTGGGAAGTGTGGTTGAAGGGTCTACAACAACAAGCCAAAAATATGTGTTTATGATTTCTTGGAAATTACTAAGTTCTGGATTGAGATTATTTTGCATGCTTGGTTTTTGTAACTTAGAGGTTAACAACATTGTTTTGGAAATTAGATTAGATGTGTGTTGTGGGATAGAGTAGAACTTGTAGCAATAAAATTTAACTCATCTTTTCCACCTTGATTTATATTGCTTCAATATTGATTAGTAGAAGCATGTTTTGATTATTAGTCTGTAGGGGCTTCCAAGTGACTTGTAGGGGTTTGCAAACTCATCCACATCCACTTAGGCATTTCCGCCCTCCTCCTCGATATCTCATACTACTCTCAAGCTCTATCACCGAGGTCATCCTCCAAGGCTAATGAAGGACATCGTGGGCATGAACGTTTGCTCAAGATAGGTCTCCGAGGGGTGCTACGCTTAGCAAAAGGCATCACATATCCTTCATTCACCTTCATCCACCTTTGTCTTTATGTGCCTTTATCATCTAGTGACTAAGGGTGACATGAGTAGAACTTAACCTACTATGCATATAGCACTTTCACCTCTAAGTTTGTATGAACATTGGGTTGATAATTTAAGTTGAGAAGCCTTGGGAGGTGCAACATCCTTGATGCAATACCAGGGGTCATCACAGAGTCAGGGACTTCCACGTGCCACCCGACCATAGATTAGACTGAACCAAATCTCTCTTTCAGCCAATCACCCCTGTGCCATATTTCAAGTATGAATGTGGGATCTCGTCTAATAAACCAAGACAAAATCAACTAGGGCTTATAGAGGCCAAACTACCTCAACCACAACGATTCCACCTCTACGGTCCATATATCACTAACAACAACCAAATCAGTCTCTACCCAAGTTTTTCAAGGCTCAAGGAACTAGTATCTCAACCCACAACCTTCTAGTTCTCTACAGCATTTGTTCCAACCGCGACCCCAAAAACTAGTAACTCTACCCACCAATGGCTCCAAAGCGTTTGTCCTAACCAACGGCTCCAGGAACTAGTAACTCAACCCAAGCTATTCCGCGACTTCTAGGGTGTTTTTTCCAACCCACAACCATAAGGAATTTGAGCACCAATAAAATAAAATTAAAAAAACGAGTGGAAAAAACCACAACACCATGGTTATCCAAGAAATGGCAAGGCAATGGTGAAACCTCTATCAATCTAGGAAAATCTTAATGTTAGTGACAACACATAACTAGAGAATCACATGTATATACCATGCAATCAAGGAAATCACAAAGCCTTTTACCTACAAAGAAATCCAGTTGTAGTTGTTGATACCATTGTTTCCTTGCGCTTCCCTGCTTTCCTTTGCCTTATTTCTCCAAATCCAAGTGAATATTGTTAGGAAAAATACTAATATGGGGGGTGAATTAGTATTTTACACACTTCAAATTTCCAATTTCGTATTTCTATTTGTGTACACTACTGTTATAAAGGAAACTAGCATATGTACACGACTGTTATTAATGCAAATCGCATATATTCATATAACTAACTGATCACTAATTTCATCATATGTTCAACTTTTATCAATGTGTAATTGCTTCATTATTCATCAATTAAGAAGTAATCATGAGCAGTAAGAAGCAAATAGATCATCAACACACAAGAACCATGTCAACACACATGAACACCGGGATTTTAGTTGGAAACCCAATGTGGGAGAAAACCACCGTTGTTGTCGTCTTTGTCTTCTTCTTTTATTAAAAGAAAAACTTCTTACAATATTGTACTGGTGTAGACTCTAACCAGTACGCAAGCACCTACCTGTAGAAGGCTACAACCTTCTCTTGTTTTCCAGCACCTACTAGAAGGAAGCCGCAACCCCCTTTCTAAAGACTGCTATCCTCAACTCCTTGTGGACCACTTTTTCAGAATGTTTTGTTGAAGTTTGCAACAAGAAACAATGAAATTGGCATCCGAAAACAACAAGCAGCACCTACTCTAAGTGTGGGACCAGGAGGTCCAAGCAGCACCTACACTAAGTGTGGGACCAGGAGGTACAAGTAGCACCTACACTGGTGTGGGCTAAATTTGGTGCATGTCTATTTTAGTTATCCCTTAATTAAGATGGACAATAAAATGTAATTTAATCTCAAAATCACTTGTAATAGTTAATTGAGTGTGATAAACTCAGTTAGCTTGTGAATTTCGAGTTGGGGGTAGTTGGTGAGGCATTCATAGTAATTCTAGTTGTAACAGAGTTCGAAGTGAAGTTGGTGCATTAGTTTAATGCATGTTGTAATCAGTTAACTCAGTTAAGTGAGTTAAAGTCAATTGTGCTAGTTGTAACTATTTGTTGCACTAGCGAGAGATCAAGTGAATATTATTTGATTCACAATCAGTAATCTCACATGCAACTAAGGATTTAATATTATTAGCTGCATGCATGTCAGTTCCAGTGGAGACCTAGTTGAGATCTAGGTGAAAGGGAAGTGTGACTATCAGTTGTGATATTAGCTGACCACCCAAATGCAGTTAAAACATCCATTGGATTGCCCATGATCCTTGCCCAGTCAAGGAAGGCCAAAATTCCTAAAGAATAGGGATTTCATTCCACATGAATTGCACAAGCAAGGCAGTTTTTTTAGAGGTTGAGAATTGGCTAAGTGTTAGTCGGTTTTGTCCAAGACAGTGTGAGACAATTAGCTGAGTATAGGAGGGCTCTTGTGAGAAGAGTTGTACGCAATTGTTTCATGTATATATGCTGAATATACAATAGAAGATAGTGGGGTTTTGAGTAGCAAGCTTTCCCCGGGAAATTATCTGTGTTGTGGTTTGATTGATTCTTCTTTGCTTCATGTGATTGGAAATTGTGTTTTTAATTCCGCAATTGATTTATAGAAGTGATTCAATATCTAGCTTTAGCACATTGTTAGATCAGATTGAATCCATGATATACATGCTTGTTGTATAATTTCTACATGTTTCAAAATGGATCCACTTCCAACATTAAATCCCAATATCAAATAACAATTTTAAAACCAATCACTGAATCAACTCACCCAATCGATGAAATAATTGAATCAACAAAAAAATAATCGAACAACAATTCAGAACATATATTGTTCATCACATAAACCACATGTTGTCACTGATCAAACATATGTCAAAAGGTATATGCTATTGTTCTGAGGCATACCCGCGTATGTACGCACTTCCCCTAAAGAAGACCTGCGTACAAATCTCAAATCTCAAATCATTGATAAATGAATCTGAATAACTGTAACACTGAATCAATCACTGAATCATATACTGAATCCATCATAGATCACTGAATCAAATACATATCACCGCACAATATCATCATCATTAATCAACATTCCATTCTATAACCAATTCAACCCAACCAATACTATCAAACACATATTATCATGAGAGAGACATCATCGACATAAAACACCAATCATAACAACACTGATCAAATATCATCAACAACCCATACTACAAAACCCTAGCATGTATACACAACTTTTAAAATCCCATCAATGTGTGCATGTGCTTACCATTCTTAACACTCACATATAGATCTGCACAAACTAAAAAACACTTCGCAAAATATATATGCGACTACCCATAAGAATATATGTGTTTGTACGCAAATAACCTCAGGAAGAACTGCGTATAGACCTGAATACTTTCATTGTAAACATAGTTTTCACACTCCATAACCCTTACTGTCAAAAATAATTACTTTATTCAGATCACCACACATGTCACCATACTTTAGATCTTTCATATCTGAGTATTATCTTTGCTCCTTGGTGCACACCTATTTCAGATCAAATCATTCAAAGATAACACTAAACTTGCACACATAACACTTTGTTCTCCTTCTCCTTATATAGCTTTAGCCTTAGCCAATACCTTAGGCCAATCCCATAGTAATGTCATTAGTATTCTTTGACGAGATCAAATAACCATTATTGCACTCATTACTAATGGCCAGTACCATGGTAAAGACCCCTCGTATTAAAATTACCATGGTGTGGATTATGCACGCGACTTTTCTTCATCATTCTTGTGTATGTACGTGATCTTGTTTCACAGGACCCATGTATATTTTCTCAAAATTTATCTTTACCATCCATATGTCTCTGAACTGATATTCCTTTGTTCATATCACCTGTGGCATCTGCATAACTATCATGTTGACATGTTTATCAAGTACGTTTCTATCAAGGACAACATATTAGCCATAATGCCAACAATCTACCCCTTTGGACTTGATGGAAACCACATGGTGTTTGGTCACCACCATCTGTAAATACCTGTAAACACACCAAGATTATCTCCCAAGTTAGTTCACCAAGCATTCTTGTCTAAATACCAAGATTCTTTTCCAAACACCAAGCTTCTATCCCCTTTTTACATCAATGGAAAAGGGCAGACCAATGCTGAATGTTGAATGAAGAACTCACTTTCCTCCTGAACATATGCTAAAGATATTTAATGAAGTACATGACTTTACAACTTAACCAAATATGACCTTGCATATCACCAAGGACTCATACTTACATCAATCACCCAACACAACGAGGTTACAAATTTGACTCAACATTACATCAATTGCCCAAAATAATGGGATTACACACATGAGAGACTTGGCCCTAGTAGCCCATACATGATTGAATCTTACAATGATTTACAACATGGGTCTTGTCATGACATTTACATCAAGAGATATACATGTCGTTTATAATCAAAACCGGATACCTCAATAATGACGGAGAAAAATCATGATAGTCCTTAACAACCATCATAAACCATATGGGAATTTGCAACATAAGCCTCTGATAACAACAATATGGACAACAACATGACCAATATGTAAGATAAGACAGTGTAGTATCAAACTCTCCAATATCAAAAATATGCAATGCTTCCAAGCATCACTAAGCAACTTCATCATCACAATACATAGAACTAAGCAACAACATCATCAACCAACATCTTTATCATATCCCTTCATCAATGTTAACATGCTAGCAACCAGCTCACAAAATAGAAGAAAATATAGATCAACAACTTAAAAATTATCCACTTCGAGGGGGAAACCTCCTTTACAATACATAAATGAACAATTATTGGATGATTCAAATGACAAAATCTACTTTCTATATATAGGAGTCTAAGGGGTCACAATATAATCAGAGCCTACATAACAATAATAATGTAAGGGCACAACAATAACAACAATGGGCTTCTATGGGGCACAATAATAACAATATTGGGACTACATGGGCACAACAATAAGAATAAGGGGGCTACATTAATGATAACAATAAGGGGCTGCACTAGTATTATAGGGACCTCACATGCCCCTCTCCTTCAAAAAAGTGTTGTCCTCAACGCTTGAGTAGTTATGGATGCTTCTGTATAAAATTTTCATCCTCCCATGTGGAATCTTCAGCTGGTAAGTTCTTCCATTTGATGAGATACTCTGAAATTGATCGATTTTGTAGATGTCAAGTTCTTGTTTCCATGATTTCTTCAGGTTCCAATATGATTTTTCCTTCCTCGTCAAGTTCTGGCAATATTGAACTGAGAGCTTGTCACCTATAACCTTCTTTACGCATGGAACATGGAAAACTGGGTGCACTCGGGAAGATGCAATAAGCTCCAATTTGTATGCCATAGTACCAATATTTTGCAACACCTTGTAAGGACCATAGTACTTTGGTGATAATTTATTATCCTTCTTAGCTTGCTTGAGGGACATTTGTTTGTATGCTTGTAGCTGTAAAAATACTCAGTCACTTACATCAATACTTATTTCATTGCGATGTTGATATGTTTGTTGTTTCATTCGATTCTACGCCAAAGTGAGGTTATCCTTTAAGAGTTGGATAAGTTGTTGTTGATGCTCAACGTTATTTTCCACTTCTTGAACCTTAGAATTTTCTCTTAAAGATGATGTGTTGGACGGTGGATGATATCCATAAAGTGCCATAAATGGGGCCATTTTCACTGTAGTATGGAAGGAGGTGTTATAACACCATTCAACCAGAGGTAACCACTTGATGTTGGCAATATGATGCAATATGTTGTCCTTGATGGCAACCTACTTGATGAAGTTGTCCTTGATGGAAACCTACTTGATGAGTTTCCTATGATAAGCAACCTATGTGCTAAAGATGTAAGAATGATGTATATACAGATCAGTTCAGATGTGACAGAGAAAAGAATTCTAGTAAGTGCCAGAAAACTGATAAATTTAATATGTCACAATGTATACGCTACTTTTGTGAAGGCAACCCGCGTATATACTCTACTTTTGTGAAGGGAACCCGTGTATACATTCAGGGTTAGCATATACGCAGTTTTTATGAGGCGAAGTTGCGTATACACGTGGAAACGAATGCTCAAAGTCGCGTATGCCTTTTGCGCTCTAAAAACTATGATACCTAGGGGCATTACCATGGTATTGACCCATTGTATTGAGCGCTGGATTATCTATTTGATCCCGTCCAGGAATACCATCAGCTGTTGAGTGGTTTTGACTCATGGTATTGATAAAGGCTAAACCTATATAAAGAGAAGAGAATAATAGTGCAAGAAGAGCAAGAGTCTGGGTTTTAATGAATACTTCACTCTGAAGTATATCTGAATGAAAAGGGTAATAGTATGTTGATTGATCTGCACCTATGAAGAAAATGATGAAGAGGGATCTCTAGATCTGAAATGTATTTGTATCTTCTAGATCTGTTTATGAAATATTTAGATCTGAGATTAGGCGAACATGTATCTGAAGTAAAGGGTAAAATCTGAACTATAAATCTGATTTGAAGAAGTATGCTGCCCTATAATGTCTGAAGATCTGTACGCAAGTTTGTAACATAGGAAGCGCGTATATACGCGGGTCGTATTAAGAGAAAGCACGTATGGGTTGTGAAATTAGTTCTGTAATATGTGCAGATGTATACGCGGTTTTATATACATGAAGGCACGTATATACGCCGGATCAGTGAAAGGAAAGCGCGTATGAAAACTAGGGTTTGCTGAAGTATATGGTATGAAATGTCTAATCTGTTCTGTTATTTTACTGCTATCTGTTAGTGATGTATACATACAGACTTGGGTTGTTTAAATGATGATTATGTTGTTGATGAAAGATCAAGTTGTTCATTGATTGGTTGATGGTTCATTGAATGAATTGATGAAGTTATAAGTATCAGTTTGATGTATGATTGAGCTTAAATGTGTGAAGTGGGTTCAGTCTGAAAATATGATGAAAAGTGGCCTGCAAGTTTTGATCTATTTAAGCTATTGGATCCAGTATGAAAATTGATGAAACGTGGTCCATAGAGGTGCTGAGGGTTGTAGCCTTCAGTCAGGGGGTTGTAGCTCCCTTCCAGGTGAGGCTGGTAAACTAGAGCAGGGGGTAGTAGCTCCCTTCCAGGAGAAGCTGGTAAACGAGAGTAGGGGGTTGTAGCTCCCTTCCAGGAGAGGCTGGTAAACGAGAGCAGGGGGTCGTAGCTCCCTTCCAGGAGAGGCTGGTGAACAAGAGAAGGTTGTAGCCTTCTGCAGGTGGGTGCCTGCGTGCTGGTATGAGTCTGCGCCAGTACATGGTTCTAACATGTTTTCTTTATATAATAAATATTGAAGACTGAGATGACGGCAGCGGTGGTTTTCTCCCGACTTGGGTTTCCACCTTAAATCCTAGTGTTCATGTGTGTTGCATATGTGTGATGGTTTATTCTTTTATTACTGCACATGCTTACTGCTAACTAAACATCTGATGAATGAATGATGCATAGATCTAAGTAAAGAAATAAATGCATAATAAGATGTCTGTGTATACGCGAGTTTTATGAAGGATATCCGCGTGTATACGCGAGTTGGGCTCAGTAAAGTAGCGTATGGGTTTAAGAGAAAAAAAAATTAAAAAGATTTGAGTATGCCCTAAATACTGATTCACCTCTCGGTGTTTTCTCAACGACCGACTGTGTTTATTACATACAAAGCAACGAACATATCCTTTCAAACATTTGCTCACCATCTCAATTTGCATATTAGATTGAGGATGATAAGATGAGCTATGGGCTAGTTGAGTACCCAGACAAGAAAATAATTATGTCAAAAAATTTCCAGTGAAAACGAGATCTTTTTCGCTTACAATAATCTTTGGATTTCCATGTAGCTTTTTAAATGTTTCCATAAATGCAGTAGAAATTGTACTGGATTTAAATGGATTAGATAATGCACAAAAGTGTGCATACTTGGTAATTCTATCAACTACCACCATGATGACACTCCTTCCTTCGGACTTGGGTAAACCTGTGTTAAAATCCACTGAAACCTCCTCCTAACATTGACTTGGAATGGATAAAGGTTTTAGCAAACCTGAGGTCTTAATTGTGTCAACTTTATTTTATTGGTACACCAAACATTCTGCCACAAAATTTCGAATATCATATTTAAGGCCATCCCAAAAAAAACTTTCTTGACCCTGTGGCAAGTTTTTAAAAATCCTAAGTATCCTCCTAAGCGAGAGGTGTGCAATTCAAAAAGAATATTTTGTTTTAGTTTGGAATTCTTACAAAGTTATAAGCAATATTTGTACCATAATTAATCATTTTTCCAGCTAAATGTATCAGATGTGTTGGGATATTTCTGCAACTTTTGAAGAATGTCCACACTTATTTGTCATTCTTCCATTCCTCCCTTGCTTCAGTTATCCAATCTGGTTGGATAATAGAAATGGCACAAAGCAATGCTTCCACTTCCTCATCCTTTCTCGAGATTTCATCTGCAACAACATTTAACTTCCCTTATTTGTAGATGATTTCAATGTCATAACCCAACATCTTTGTGACCCATTTTTGTTGTTATTCTGAGGATATTCTTTGTTCCAAAAATTATTCAAGACCATCATGATTTGTTTTTATCTTGAAGTGTCTTCCCATTAGGTAAGGTCGTCATTGCTTTAGTGCATGTCATATTGCCAACATTTCCTTCTCATGAGTAGGTTTATGTAAATGCTTTCCTTTGATTGGATGACTTTCAAAAGCAATGGGTCTTCCTTCTTGCATTAAAACAACACCAATTCCATTTCCTGAGGCATCACATTCCACAATAAATGTTTTTGTGAAGCCTGGAGTAGCGAAGACTAGTACTTGGCATATTGCCTCTTTAAGATGTTCGAAGGCCTTAGTTGCTTCTAGAGTCCAAGAAAATGCTTCTTTATTCAGTAATGTTGTTAGAGGTGCTTCTATTCTCCCATAATTCTTAACAAACTTGTGATAATACCCTGTTAACTCGAGAAATCCTCACAAGTGCTTTATGCTTGTGGGGAGCCATTCCTTAATGGCTTTAATTTTGTTAGGGTCTACCTTAACAGCCTCATGAGATACAATATGACCCAGATATTCCACCTCCTGTATTCCAAAGAAACATTTGGAGGTTTTTGCATATAATTGTTTCTCCTCCAATAGTTTGAGCACCTTGTCAACATGTTGAACATGATCCTTCCAAGACTTTTCGTAGATTAGCATATCATCAAATAATGCTAAGACAAATTTTATAAGGAAGGGTTTGAAAATGGAATTCATCAACCCTTGAAATGTAGAAGGTGCATTGGTAAGGCCAAAAGGCATGACCAAAAATTCATAATGACCCTAATGAGTTCTAAATGTTATTTTCATAATGTCTTCAGTCTTCATTCTAATTTGATGATATCCTAAACGGAGATCCAACTTGGTGAAGTAAATTTGTCCATGTAATTCATCCAATAATTAATCAATGGCAGGAATGGGAAATTTATCTTTAATAGTGAGCTTTTTGAGCTCCCTATAATCTGAACACATGTGCCATGATCCATCCTTCTTATGCACCAATACTACTGGAGCAACAGAGAAAGAGCTTTGGCTAGGTTGAATTATACCGACCTCTAGCATTTCTGTAATCATACGTTCAATTTCACTCTTTTGGGAATAGGGATATATGTAAGACCTGATATTTGGAGGAAAAAATCATGGAATCGAATGAATAACATGATCATGATCACGAATAGGTGGGAGGAATTTTGGAGTATCAAATACCCTGGAATGATTATCCAAGACTTATTGGAGATCTAGAGAAATAATTGATTTCTATGTTTGAAACTCTAGTGAGAATAATTGTGCAATTACGCTTCATTATTCTTTCTTTATGAACTTTGTCATGCCATTAGAGTTTATTATCTTTCCTGGTTTCCCTGTGATACCCCTTAATTCAACTTCCTTTCATTCCCTAGAAAAATTCAAGAAAAGTTCTTGAAAATTAAAATCTATCGTACCCAACGATTATAACCATTGAACTCCTAGTACAACATCAACACCACCCATTGGAATGGAAAGCATCGCGATATTCAATACAAATTCCCACATGGTTAGCTTGATATTATGACACTTTCCAGAGTAATTTATATTTTCTTCATTTGCAACCATCACTTCATACTCTCGTGTTGGATATAGGAAGCAATTCAATTCCTTTGTTATCTTACAATGAATAAAATTATGGGTACTACCCGAATCAATAAATATTATTACCTTTTTATTCTTGATATTTCCTTCTATATTGAGAGTTTGAGGAGTGGTAATTCCTACCAATGCATTACAAGATATGGTCAGATTCATTTTTTATTTCTCTAGGGCTGGTTCCCGATGTATATCCTCTTCTTTTTAAGTTTCTTGTTCCTTTTCTTCCTCCTCTTCACAATCTATGTAAAATAATTTCTTCTTGGCACACTTATGACCTTTAGTGTCTTTGATATCACAACTATAACAAAGCCCTTTTCGTATTTTTTCTTCCAACTGTTATGGTGTCAACCTTGTAGGTTGCAGAAGGCTAGGAGTAGCAACACTTCCATCTTTATAGTTGTGAGTGGTAGGCTTACTCGTTGCCCTAATTTTGATTTCAATTTTTCTTTCCAACCTGAATGCCTTCTCCCATGAATAAAGTTCCCAAATGCAAACCTCATGTTGGATTTTATCCTTTAAAGTCTCTAAGAAGACATCAATCCTATGTTCATATGGAATATAATTTACCCTTATATTCAATTTTTGGAAGTCCTCAATGTGCTCACCATTGAACACTTTTTTTTTTAGATTTATCAATCGGATAAAGAAGGCATTGCTCTTTGTATCCCCATAATGTGCTATCATTTCCTATGTAAAAATTGACCAAGTGGAAAGTGGTTTACGAGAACAAATCCATTGATACCATACAAATTGATTGAGTTCTAAATATAAAGTTGCAATGCTTACCTTTTGTATGTGTTGAACATTATGGAGATCAAATTATTTCTCCATCTGTAGTATTCATGTTACCGGATCCTTGCCATCAAACTTCCTCATATCGATCTGGGTCTTCAATCCAACGTTAGATACTATGGAATCATGATTAAAAAAATTTTGTTCTCATCATGAGTTTCATGTAATACCTTTTCGCCATTAGGAATAATTTCTTTCAGCAACTTTGTCATACCTTCCTTCAAACCTTCCATGTCTTCTTTTAAACCATCCTTTAAACCTTCAATTTTTTCTTCCATAGTAGCTTCCATACCATATATATTAGCTTCCATTTCATTTTTGGTTGCTCTTGCAAGAGCGAATTTTGTTGCATTTGGTCTCGTAATTGTGATATATCATGTTTCAATTCTTCCTCTTCATGTGTCATAGTAGAAATTTCTGAGGGCTTAATGGGTGTTTAATTATTTTTGGGAGGCATTTTAGAACCCAATATTGATATCAATGCTTCAATATGCCCTTGGAATCACTTCAAACTGATTTTTCAAACAAAAGTTATGCAATTAAAAAAAACACACACACCTTTTTCTTGCTTTTGAGGAGCTCGATATTGAACCTGATATATCTTTGTGATTTCAAATCCCCAATATTTGAAATTTGGTCCTATAGTATCCTTCTGAGTCTTCTTTCCAATTCCATAGGTGAGACCTAATTTGGATTCTTGAAGATAAAGTTATGCCTGATCTCCCACAATACCCTAATTATGGACACGTTCTGTAGAGAAAACTTGTACGGAGTGCCACGTGTAATAGTTTCGACCTTCGGCCCTAAAATTGATACACAAGAGACTATAGTTCGTGCAATTTTGGCCACTTTTTACATAATACAAATACGATTCCTGAAATGAAAGTTATGATGATTTTCCCTCAGTCACATGTTTGAGACTGAATTTTGGAGCCTGCAAAAACCCTAACTTCGTTAGATCATGTCTCAGAAAAATATATCAAACCAAGCTCTGAAATTATGGAATGAATTTCAACAAGATTCTGACTCCACATGGTTTCATTTTCATCTTCTAAAGCTTCATTGAAAAAAATTATAGCGAAATTTCCAAGATGGCCCGTTTTAAGAATCGAAATCCTAGAATCCAAAGCTTTGATACCAAATGTCATGTAACCATCTCAAAAAACAGAAGAAAATATATATCAACGACTTAAAAATTATCCACTTCAAGGGGGAAATATCATTTACAATGCATAAATGAACAATTCTTGGATAATTCAAATGACAAAATCTACTTTCTATATATAGTAGTCTAAGGGGTCACAATATAATCAAAGCCTACATAAAAATAATAATGTAAGGGCACAACAATAACAATAGTGGGCTTCTAAGGGGCACAATAATAACAATATGGGGACTACATGGGCACAACAATAACAATAAGGGGGCTACGCTATCAATAACAATAAGGGGCTACTCTCGTATTATAGGGACCTAACACAACAAGCAAAGAAGAAATCACGAATTCATCCTAAACATCATCTTTTAGAAAGTAGTGCTCAAGAAGTTGTTGTAATGCCAACAATGTGCTATTATAAGCATAACATATTCTCCTGTTGAACCCATGCCAAATATTCATTAGTCAAATTTGATTATATCCACTTCAGCAATTAGTAAATTCATCAAGAATAAAGAAGTAATGACACTTTGCAACAAATCATGAGCCATCATAAATCAACATCATTTTTAAGCAACATCTGAGTAGCCAATCAATGTCAGAACCAAAAGGAAAAATAATAACTGATTGACACATATCATAAAAACCCCCCGTGTATGTCCCACTGCTTCTTTATATTAGAGAAATATATGCGTGACTTTTCTTCATGTAATCTGCGTACAGAAAGTAAACTGTAGTAATTTACTATCTCAGGTTCCCCTAAACATGAAATACTAGTTATAATAATTAACAGAGTGATGAAGAAGAGATCATTTCTAATTTATGTTAGAGATATTCAAAGGAATCATATGGAAGTGACTTTGTAAATATTTGCAACTTGTTGCAACTTGTTCCTTTGAAGGAACATATTCCAATTTTACCTTTTGTTCAGGCATATGTTCTCTCAAAAAATGATATGTGATTAGAATATTCTTGGTTTTTTAGTGCTTGATAGGATTTTTAGAGATACTTATGGCACTATTATTGTCAAAAATAATAGGTATAGGTTGAGGACAAGTAATTTGAATGTCTTGCAATGTTTGCATCATCCATAGAAGTTGAGTACAACAAGATGCAACAACAACATATTATGCCTCAACAGTAGATAAAGTGATAGAGTTTTATTTCTTACTAAACCATGATATAAAGCGAGGTCCCAAGTAATATGATCCTCCACTAGTACTCTTTCGATCATCAATATTGCCTCCACAATCTACGTTTGTGTAAGCATGAAGTGAAAATTCTGTATTTTTGGGATACCATAGACCAAAATCTTGAGTTCCTTGTACATATTTGAATATTCTCTTAAATGCTTGGAGATGAGTTTCTTTAGGATTTTCTTGAAATCGTCCAACAATCCCAACTACATGCATAATATTTGGTCTCATGCCTGCAAGGCAGAGAAAACTTCCGATCATAGACCTTTATTCTTGTTGATTAACTGAAGGACAGTAATATTTTTGACTAAGATTACATCCTATTACCACTGGTGTGCATACAGGCTTGTAGCCTTCCATTCTATATTTCTTCAAAATATGCTTGAGGTACTTGGTTTGAGAGAGAAAGATACCATTATTTGTTTTTCGAACTTGAAGACCAAGAAAGTATGTTAGTTCACCAAGTAGAGACATCTCAAATTCTTGCTGCATAAATGAAGCAAATTATTGACTCATCACTAGTAAAAATTGGCTAATTTGTTACTAAAAAAACGACTAAAATTTGCATATAAACGACTATTTTTCAGTCGGTGACCAATAGTAGCTAATTTACAGTATCTTATAACGCGACCAACTTTTGGTCATTTTTAGCTTAGTCATTAATTGGTTATCTCAATTTTGTTATCTAGTTGTATATTTGGTCATTGATTTGGTCACTAATTTAGTCATTCATTTGGTCTTTCATTTTGTCACTGATTTAGTCATTCATTTGGTCACTGATTTAGTCATTCATTTGGTCACTGATTTAGTCATTCATTTAGTCATTGATTTGGTCTTTGATTTGGTCATTAAATGTCACAATTAATGACCAAATATACAACAAAATATATTACTATATGATCACCCGAGAAAACCAATTAATGACCAAAGAACTATGACCAACATGTTGGTCGTGTTATAAGATACTGTAAATTAACTACTAATAGTCATATATATGCAAATTTTAGTCATTGTTTGAAACCAATTAATGACCGAAGAAATGTGACTAAATTTTAGTCGTGTTATAAGATACTGTAAATTAGCTACTAATAGTCGTATATATGCAAAATTTAGTCATCATTTGTAGTCACAAATTTATCATTTGCAGTAGCCATTTATTCATATAAACGACTAATTTAATAGCTTATATTCATTTCATTTACTTTCATTAATAATCATTATAAATGACTAATTTAGTCGTATATTCATTTTATTTGTGTTCATTATTAATCAACATAAATTAATTTGTATGATTTTAAAAAATGTCATACAATGTACATGTTCATCTAATATGAAAACACAAAGTCGCATATTTTAATTACAATACTAAACAACATCAAGTGCAACTATAAATAATTTCAACCACATAAATTATATTATATGAAATGTTAAAATATTACAATATGAGTTTCCAACTTTATATTAGTTGGATTACAATTTACACATGAAATGATGTTTCATCACTTCAAAACATTATCGTTGTGTTGTCAAGGCATTACAGGTGAATTCACCAACTCTGAAGACTTGATCATCAGTCTTTATATGTGTGTCTTATGCGAGATATTGACTCTAAGAGTATCACCAGACCAGTTCTCCTCTCTCTTTTTGCATTTGTCGCTCCAATGTTATTGCTCTTCTCTTTTTTCAATTCATGCTTCTTACCATCAATACTGATTTCATTTTCTGAAAACAAAAGAAAATACAATGCACTGTAAGAAATGAAAGACAATGAACACTAAAATATAACATAAATTAGACTATAAATAGTTTATACAACATATACCTTAACATCAACAATGTCAAAGCAATTTTCCTTTAGCATCAATTTTTGCAAAATAAATGTCATGTTATTCTTTCCCATTTCTCAACATGCTACATACGTTAAATTGAAAATCACATAAAACCAAGAGCAAACCCTTTTCTAACCAAAATAAAAGAACAAACAGTGCCTCTAATAAAACTTCATTATAATATTAGCAAATGAAAAGAAAGCTAGTGGACCATTTGTGTTGTTTGACTTTGCCTATTTTAGTTATGAAGTGCTCGAGCTTCAGGAACCAACAAATGTGAGCACGAGCTAAAAACTAACCAACCATTCACTTGTCAACATGAGAGATCACAATTAAACCACAAAATTGATCAGGCATTAAAATTGTGAGCAGACTAGCTTGAAATTTTCTTCTTGAGAAATACCTCAAAATCCCCTCGTTTCTAATAAGCTTCCTGGCTATGTACCTCCATCCTTGATTTCCCTTGCTATATCTTGAATAAAGAATATCCCTTCAACAATCAATTTTGCAATAATCCTACCAAGTAACTCAAGAGCCTTGGGCGCATCAATAGTAGCATCCTCCAATGAAAATAGTACAATATCCAACCTAGAAACATCAAAATTATATATAGTTATAATGTTGAAGAGTGTAACTAGGTAGGTCTTCATTATAATGACTATGCAATTATGTACTTAATATGTAAAGATGAAGTCAATAATAATAAAATGAATTTTTGGTTTACTTGCTTCATGGGTTTCATGAGCAAGATTCTTAGTATAGGTCTATAGACTTCTTCTTGATGTCTATTAGGTACATAAGTGTAATTAAGAGTCATGTAAAAGGTGTGAAGAATACCCTCCAAGACGTTGCAAAAGAATGGCTTACAAACGTTGAAGATATGCCTATGAAGTTGGCCTACAAACAAATGTTAAAGTCGGCCTACTTAATGGCTATAAGGTCGGCTTAATTACTTGGCTAGAACTACTATATATACCCTACATATGCTGCAGTTAAGAGAACATATCTGCAGATGATACTGAGGTTATACAACGTGCAAAATAAGAAAGTTTTGCAGATTCTACTGAGGCAATACAGCGTAAAGAAGGGAGCAAAGAATAAGTTAATGTCTGGGGTAGAACACATTAAAAGAAAGAAAATGTTTGCGGATCTGTCTCTGAGGTACTACTGATATTTAAGTAACAATTACGGTCAAGTTTGAAGTTAACAAAAGGTGGAAGAAAGAACAGGAATTACGTATTAGTTTGAAGGTATAACAATCAGATCTAAGGACAAGATTGTCTACGTATAAGTCTGAAGGTGACAGTGTTTGAAAGATAGCAAATACAAGAATAGTTTTGATTGCAGACTTATCTAAAGGAAGAATTGAATGATACAACTTCCAAGGTAACTGAAGGACGTATTCTACAGAAGTAGCTAAAGGTTAGTAATTGTTGAAGTAACTGGAAGATTGAGATATTGACTAAAGGATATGATTAAGTTATCTCTGAGGAAAGAATTGTAAAAGTCAGAAACCTCAAGTAAGGAAGGTAAATCATAGATTTACCTTCCTAACTATATTGCAAAATACTCAATTACAAGAAAGATCAATTTTGTCTCTACATTTGTATAAGCAATTTGATAATTGACTTGATGAAGGATTAACTCATCAAGCTCACAAGTAGTTATCAAGAAGATAATTTGTATTAATCTATAGCCCTTAAATTCTCAACATGGTATCATAGCTATGGTTATGATCAAAGGCAGTTTGAAAGGACTCGAAACATTCTAAAAGGACCTATGTCAAAAAGGCTCAAATCATAGTAAGACAGTCCAATAATTAAACTAGGTGCAAGTTCACAAGAAAGGTCAATCTCTGTCACTATGAAAAGAAGGATCTTGGTAACATCTCAATCTCAATGACATCACAGTGTTGAAATTACCTCTGCCTCAATTCAATACTACTCTTATAATATTATTTTGATACCACAGCAGTGAGGAGAATGAGTTATAAAGGTGTATTTATAGTTAAGGCTCGGTGTTGACAAAAAGATATCAGTATAATCCATATTACAGTGAAGATCTTCAATGTTATAATCACAGGTCAACTATAGTCTCAGTAATCAATCACATGATAATTATGACAACACAATTTGGAACTACCACAGTAAAAAATCTATCATTGTTTCGTGCTACCACAGTGAGAAAGGTCTCACTGGTTCGGTGCCATCATAGCTTGATGAGAAGTATGCCATTTCAATTTGATGGTATCACATAGGGTCTCACAGAAATGGTCAACAGAAGTCAGAGACATGTACAGTGAAGTATTCACAATCGAAGCACAGAATAAGGTCAAAATAGTAATATGTATACACAGTGAAATAGTAAATTCGAGGATCTCAGAATAGCTGCTTACATTGAGTTTGAAAGAATCTGAATTGTTTCCTATGAAGTTGACAGTGCAAGAACCAACTAAAAGAAAGAACTAGTTTGAAGGTATAACAAATCAGATCTAAGGACAAGATTGTCTACGTATAAGTCTGAAGGTGACAGCATTTGAAAGATAGCAAATACAAGAACAGTTTTGATTGCAGACCTATCTAAAGGAAGAACTGAATGATACAACTTCCAAGGTAACTGAAGGACGTATTCTACAGAAGTAGCTAAAGGTTAGTAATTGCTGAAGTAACTGGAAGATTGAGATATTGACTAAAGGATATGATTAAGTTATCTCTGAGGAAAGAATTGCAAAAGTCAGAAACCTCAAGTAAGGAAGGTAAATCAGAGATTTACCTTCCTAACTATATTGCAAAATACTCAGTTACAAGAAAGATCATTTTTTTCTCTACATTTGTATAAGCACTTTGACAATTGACTTGATGAAGGATTAACTCAACAAGCTCACAAGTAGTTATCAAGAAGAGAATTTGTATTAATCTATAGCCCTTAAATTCTCAACATATAATTCATAATTGCACATGACCATAGACTGTAGCAGTCTTGAAATAAACTCAAACTTGAATAAGAACAAACACAAAATTTCAATTTTGTGGTTTATATGATAGTCATTTGACAATAGCTCAGTAAACATCCATGTTTCAGGCAGTATTTGGTGTCTTTTTATGTGGAAAATTTTCCAATGGGGTTAGATGTTTTGACCTTTTCTGTTTGGATCTAAGCTTAATATGAATATGTATTGGATTTTTGTTTTAAATGAAAACATAGGTTCTTTTTCCTTTTCTGTTTTTCTCCCTTTACATATATATGTTGTGAATTTGCGTAATGTTAAACAAAATAAACAGTCATGTTAATATGTTTTAACATATTGCAATTTTAAAAATAAATATACAATTTTAAAATTTATAGCTAGAGTTTTGGAGAAAGCATGGGAATTCTACCTGCTTTAGCTAGCATTCTTGATGCTTGTTCTGATATATATCTGGAGAATAGCAACCAGGTTCAAATGGACAGTAAACCCAAATGTTACACTTCTTTTCACCTTTTGCTTAGTCTAAGCAAGCCTGACAACAATCTGCAGCACTTTCTTTATGGTGCACCAGACCCCATTTAACTGTCGCTCCGTCATAGTCTATATGTGGTTCTGCATGGCATTCAGAAGGAAGTGGCCTGCCATGTATGATTCCATCTTCTGCAGAAATAATATCAAACTATGCATCAGACTTTAATTGCACCATTTTAAGCTAGGATTCTCCAAACCCTTGCTGCCCTTGGACAAATTGAACAAAGAAACAATATAACTCGTTCAAAAATAACACACCTGGGAAAAGGTGGAAAAGAAAACAGATGTTAAAACAAAATACTTTGAATTTTAACAGTTCTTCACTGCAAAATGTTAAATTCCATTCTCTCGCATGTAAGTAATCAAATTGTTAAATTTAGCAACATAACAATAACCTTAAATATGCTAAAAAAAGGAACCTAGAGAAATTGTCACGAAACCATAATCCTCAAGTCATAAACTTAAAAATAGATAATACTGCTATATGAATACTTTGTAAAACACGCTCTCAAGACATAATGCAGTGAAGAGGACAAAATAATTTGGTGATGCTAACCTAGTAGTCAAAATCCCAAGAAATCAAAAGTGAAAACACCAAACTATGATTGCACATATATTCATTACTGATCTCAGTTCCATCCTCCAGCATCTTTCCACTATCCTCGCTTGAAGCTTCGGGAGGTAATGAGAATCTAGTTTCCTCCAACACAGGGCCCCAGTGAGTCTCCAATACTTTTGCCACCATCTCTATTCATGGGAACCCCAATACATAATGTATAAACACACGCCCAAATTTGGGAGATGTGGACCAAAAGGAGCAGGGAGGAAAAGAACCTGATGTCACCAAAAAATACTATGCCATCACAACTAACGGACAAGCCATCAGTTGAAGTCACACACAAGCTGAATAGAAAAAATGCATACCAGTATCTTTGGCTTCTGTGGAGGAATTCACACTGGCTTTCATTGCTTCACATTTCTTAGCTTCTTCAGGCTTTTTCGTCCACCATTCTTCAAGGGCTATCACTTAAAAAAATGTAAGCATTAACAACATATTGGTGTAATTACCAAATTCTAAAACAGTCAATAGTTTGCATTGTTACTGAACTGGGTAACACTTTAATTTTACATTATTACTCAACTAATGGGTTAACAATTTATAACTTTTGAGGAATCCAGAGCTAAAAAGTCGCTGAGATTTATATAGTGAGCAAATGTATGAGCTCCCACATGTCAATTGTTAGAAGCTATGGGAATGGTGGAATATATGCTAGAGCACTCATAGCATATGGCAGAGGGTGTTCATGATGTTATATTCCCAAGGGTGAAGGATATTTATCCTTTAATTTGATTATGTGAGGTCTCTAAGAACTTTAATGATTTATAATTCCCTCGTACCTCTGCAAGAATTTCCCCTGATATTTGATTGCCCTAGAATTCAAGAAAAAGCTCTGAAATCTCTGTTATGAAGCAAAAAGGGAGCTATAAATATTCCCTAAAAATTGGTTGTCATTTAATAATAATCCATAAGATGGTTGTTCTTTCATTATCCCTTCATTTATTAGTGGTGGGGAAAGAAAACTAGTGAAATTGTTACTGTTTGAAATCATGAAGCACCATCAGACCCTTAGATAGAATGGAAGTGATTGGATTGCTTCCCCAAAGACCACACATAAAGAGATTAGATAGAATGGAAGTATATGGATTGCTTCCCCAAGACCACACATAAAGAGAGATGAATAAAGAGCAGCAAAGGTGACCTGAGCTTGCGAACTATCAAAAAACTCATTTATTGAAAGCAGTGGTGGTTTGGTGAAGCTATTATTCGAGCAAGTTGAAATGTTGCTAGATAATTTGTTTCCACTAACATTAAATAAAAGCATAAAAGCAACTGGAAATTCAAGAATCATCCCTCTAAGTTGATTGCCTCTCAAGCGAGAAAATACAAGTTCTTGCATCTACACAAAACTATAAGAATTCGACTAGTCAAAATATTTTGACACAAATTAAGGATCTCCAAGCTACTACATTCACCCCAACCCTCAGGGAAGGTTCCATTTTGAGTTGTCTGTAGAGCCCAAATAATCTTAACATGAGGAAGTGTGATAAGATCGGTAGGAATATCTCCTTGAAAATAGTTGAGCTCCAATTTTTCACTGTTTGATAAACCACTAGTAGGCTCAGAATCAATATAGTTTTTTCCAAGGGTGTAGTCCAGCGGATTTGTGAACACAAGTACATAATGCTCATGGAAATTTCCCAGCTCCTTGTGAATCTCATGAGTGAGGGAGTTCCTTAAAACATCTAGCATTTCAAGCATGGATTGTTTGCCAATCTCTATTGGGATAACTCCATCTAAAATATTTGGAAATATTTGTTTGCCAATCTCTATGATTGAAAAAATTGGGATGAATGATTGAAAACCATAAATACATCTTAACCTTAGATTTATTAAATTTGGAGAGATAGATAAAACCAAAATACAAATCTTTTAATACTTAATACATCTCGATATATATATTAGTACTATTATTTTTTGTTTATTTTTTGTGGGAGTATTTATTTCAACAATTTTTTTGTTTTTTTATTTATAAGCTTTACCTAGTGAAATATCTCAACTATATTGGCCATAGCATGTACCTAGCCTCTTTAAATTCAGTTATAGAACTCTCACCTAGTTACATATTTCATCCATATTGAGTTGTAAAGTGGACCTGTCTACTTGTTGTGACCAGCAACAACCCCCCTTTTTATTTATTATTAGTAATAATACTAAATAAATGGGGACCCTTAGTTAAAAATCCAAAAAAATCAATTAGGATTTGTTTGCCTTTCAAATAAAACTTTCTATCATAAACTTATAGAAATCCCTTAGAAAGAATATTTAGAAACACTTAAGTTTATGATAGATTATAATAAAATTGCCCTTGAAACAAGATAGCGCATCCATAACAAAATAGTATATATGAAACACATTGATTGTAGATCGCATAGCGCAGAAAACAGAAATGATTAATAAATATCTTCTGCGCTTTTGCGATTTTGCGCTTTTGCGATTTTGCGCTTTTGCGATTTTGCGCTTTTGCGATATGCGCTTTTGCGCTGTTGCGCAATTTCCAATTTTGCGCTATTTTTATGACTGCGATGACTTCATTTTGCGATATTGCGACATTGCGATATTGCGATATTGTGCAGCAAATCGCAGATCACAATGTCGCAGATTCATGTAGGCGCGCTATCCCAAGGCAATCTTCCCATATGTCAAATCCGTTATGCGCTTTAATGATTATATTAAATGATTGGATTGATTATTAATGTGAAAAGAGATTATGTTTAGATTGAAAGTCGTTTCACAATTTAAATATTATATTTCATCCGCTTTCACATTCAAAACAGTCTCATCACCTTTCTTATATCATTACTCTCATTTATTCGTAAAACGCAGGCACGAAGGAGCAGACCACTATACAAAGCTTCCGCTAAACACTATGGGTAAGAAGGAGAAGAGCTCAAGTTCTGAGAACAAAGAAATGGCTTCACTATACGCAGACACCGCCTGTAACAAGGACGCCGGTATATCCACTTGGGAGGGAATGTATAAACTGTTAGAAGATGAAAACCTTGTGGTGATCAAAGTTGCAGCTACAGCAGGTTCAAAGGATACGTCTGAAGCAACCCTTAGAGACTTGGCTTGCTCATTTCTACATAGAATAGCAGCAAGGCCAAGGATTCTCCCATATACAGACATGGTGAGATGGGTGCTGGATAGCACAGATATTTCGGACAGACAGTTCAAAACTCCATCTAAAGAGCTAATTGGGTCATTCACCATAGAAGATATGAGATTAATGTATAAGCTGCCAGAACCTCAGGCAACTTTCAACAAGCAATTTATGGAAGAGTTTGCCAAAGAACACTCAAATTTGGCAGAATGCACAAAGGAGTGGACCAAAAGAAGTGAACCATTGAAGAAGAACAAACAAGGTATGTACAACACGGGTTCACTTACCTCTCCTTATTGTTTTACTGCTGCCATGTTATGCAGGCTTTTTGGAAAGCCTGACATAAATATGATCTTACCCGAATGGCTTCCCTTGTTGAATGCGGCTGTTAATTCTACAATTGTAGACTGGGCCAAAATCCTATCTGATAATCTCACCACTGCTATTTTTCACTACCGGTCTAAACGAAATGTTTCCCAGCGGGTTTATCCGCCTTTTTATTTATCTGCTTATGTCATGGACGCCATCTGTTATGTCTCTAAATTCCCTGTGATGGGCTGGAAATGGACTATCCACGATCCTTTGCCCATTCATGTGTACCATAAAGAACTATGGGAGTCTAAGTTTGTCCCCCATTTTTACCAAATTTGTCATGGAATAATGCTGCCATTGTACAGAACATTATATAATAAGGATGCCCCGAGGTTATCCTCAGAAACAGAGGTTGATATTCTCCCCGTCGCAAGATGGTTTGGAGAAGAATTGTTCACCTATATTAGGGTTTTTGGAAGTTATGCTTCTCCCCATGTTTTACCCTTATATGTTCCAGATAGACTTGTAGCCCGGGAAATTGCTTATCAGACCTGTGGCCAGGGAGGTATGACAAAAGATTTAAAAGACAAGAAAAAGGGAATTTGGCCACAATTTCACATAAAATGTGGAACATTTTCACTGTTGGATATTGGTCATGCATTTCATGAGATAGGCAACGTTACATGCCTACAGCTGTTCAAATTCTCAAGAAGGTTATTTGACCAAAATGATATTGTTAAGAATTTTACCAATGCAATCAAAGTAAGGGAATTTGTCGCGGAGAAAGATCTTTTTGATGATATGTTCCAGGCAAGAAATTCATTCAAAGAGGTTTTGAATTCAGCTAAAGAGCAGCTATCTCCAGGGGATTTTCAGGAATTCAAGTTGTACAGAGAAAGGAGACTAATTCCTATTCCTTTGGATAATCTACGGTTAGAGCCCGCAAGGGAGCAAACTCCTAGTGTTAGTCTTAACGGCAGTTCAAGCACAGGTAAATCCAAATCAAAATCTGACAGAGATTCTGAACACTCCAATAAGTCTAAAGAAAAGGAAGATAAAATGGAAGAATCCATTAAAGATTCTGCATAATCTAAAGAGCTTACTCAACAGAAAATTTTGACTTCTCAACAAACAAATCCTCCTCCACCCAATGTACAGCAACAACCAGTCACCATTGAGTTAGATAAAGAATGGGAAACCTTTAATCAATTGATTAATGTAGAAGGACAGAATGTACAGACCCCTGTCCAGACAGCCAAAGTTTTGAGCACAGGAACAAGCAGCACAACCGCAGTAACAGAGCACATACCAATCACACCCTCCTCTGAAATTGTACTTAATGTAGAGGAAATTCCTCCTCTGGATGTATTTTATAGCCAAAAATACAAAGCAGTAGTAAAGAGACAAAGGAAAAAGAGAAAAATAGAAAGTGCAATTGCTACTGAAGCAGAACAAGTAGATGTTTTGTGGAAAGATCCTGCCACAGAGCCTACTCATAATCTCACTAAGTTATCTCAAATAACAGGAGCTTATGCTTATGCAACAATTGATAAAGCAGTTGAGATACAACTTTTGTTGGATGAAAAAGAAGAACAGATAAAGGCTCTGCTTGGCCAGTTACAATAGGTACCAGGCCGATAAGGAAAGCACAATTCAAAACTTGAAGATTACAACAACAATCCAAAACTGAAGCATAAGGATAAGTCCTAAGCTTCGAGAATTCATTTAGAAACATCTCTTTGAACGATAACTCTGTAACAAAGAGAAGTTGCCAAATATTGCAGTAAATTCTTTGTGCCAAGAGAGCAATAAAATCACAAATCATGTTGTAGATTTACGAAATGATTATGATTTGATTAATGAAAAGATCAATGATTATCTAGCATGGCAAAAGACAGAAGAAGGCAGAAAAGCTGGTGCACCCATCATTAACGAGAACCATAAAGAAATACTGTTTAATAATTGGGATGCACAAATCAGAAGGGCAGAAAAGGTAGCAGAGGAGGCATCTACAGCAGCAAACACTCTCACTGATTATGTAAATGACAATTTACACAAAGCTAACTTGATTTCTGAAACTGTTCCAGGATATCTCCCACAGGCAAATCAACTGCAAACAGAATGGAGGCAAAAGGCAGAAGAAAGAGCAAAATCCATCCAAGGGCTGACAAGATTGAATTGGGACTCATACTAGATGTACTTGGTAAAGCCACACAGTCAACACAGTGCTCTCAATTGTATCATTAATGCTACAGAGAAGATTTCTCCTACGCTTGCCGACTCTGTCTTTTTAGGACAGTTGAATTCTGAAGTCGGTCAACCGCATCTTCTCAAAACTATGCTGGATGCCTACAAGCTTAAAGATCAAGTTAATAGATAGATAGATTTAGTTTTAATTTCACTGTATTTTAGCCTAGGAAAAGGACGGTCATTGAACCGAATCCTTAATTTTTGTAATAAACTATTTTTAGATTTAGCTAAGTAGTATTTAAAACCCTCTCATGCATTTAGAGAGGGGTCCTGGATCTTAATATTTTTGGACTTGGAGATTGCATTTCTGTACTCCATTGTCTTATATATTTTTTGAAAAGGATCACATCTAGTGATTTTCATGCGGAATTATCTTTGAAGTGTTGCATTTCTGTACCTTGGAATTTGGTTTTGCATTAGAGTTATTGGATAGAGTATCAGATTGCATTTGAAAGTCTTCAAGATGAACAAGGTATTTCTATCTGTTCACTGTTGATCTCTTTTGTTTTATGATATTCGTTTTAAAATTGCTATCATTTATATGTATATTTGTTTTAACAACGCTTCGTTTTATATATCATTTCTGAGTATAATTGAAACGTTATTTTTCATAATTACATGTAAATGGTATACAATGATGAATGCAATATGTTTATATAACTCTGTTTAATTTCTTAAACAGAGTTATCTTTATTTGTTTTTGCACATTTCAATTTAATTAATAATACATTTTCATGGTTATTGTTGAATTGGAACAATCTTAAGTTGTATTCACATATAGCTACCCGGGTTAATGTTAGAATTTCATTATCAGTATTTAGCTTAAATTAGATAGTTTTATTTCAGTTAGTTTAGTCCCATTTCCACCCATCCAATCCAATCCATTTAGTTACAAGGAAACTGGTCCTTTAAATCCAGTCGGAGCCACCATACCAAACGAAAAAGGAGCTGTCTTAAGGTCCCGACCGGGTGGTTTTCCCCGATGTTTGAAGTAGAGATTTTCTAGGCTTCAACATTTTTGGCGCTAGAAGGAGGGCCTGAGCTATGAATGGCAAGTAAATCTTTATCCACAAGCCATTCTGAGAGCAAAACACCCTCGTTAACTTCTTCAATTTCTTCTGAAATTCAGAGTCCAAGAGAAGAAATTGTAGAAAATATTCAGACACCCACTACCAAAATCTTAAAACATTCAGACAAACAACATCCTGAGTCTCCTGAAGTTCAAGATCTAATTCACAAATTGAAAGGATTCTCATTATCTTTAGAAGAGTCTGAAATATCTGAAGGTAGTGTAAGCTCAAAATTTATTCCTTCAAAACCTCTTACTAGATTGCAAAGTGAAAAACTTGGTATTCCTCCGAAAGAATTTCCTTTACCTAGTAAGGGCAAAAAAAAAAGAATTCAATCAGAAACAGAAAGTGATACAAGTTCATCATCTCATATTCAATCACCTGTTTCCAAAAGCACAACTCAACAAAGTGCAGTTGTTTCATCATCATCTCTTCAATCATCATCTCCACAAACATCTTCTCCTCAATCCTCAATCTCAACATCATCTATTCCAACCACTTCAATTCAAATTCCACCAGTTTCTACTATTCCTCCAATAGTCCTCCCAATAATGGCACAGAGACCATGGTCTACTCCAAGAGCAGTCAACATGGCTGCACCTTTACATGATTTACCAGATAATCCTGGAAAATGGCTTCCAAAGTTTAGCCCAGATCTTAACATTCAAGCTGAAGAACATATCAATAACTTTATGCCGGCTATTAATTTGAATGGAGTCATACATGAAGATGTTTTAGTTAGATTATTCCCATATACTCTTCAGGGAGTAGCAGGATCATGGTATTTTTCATTACCATCAGGATCTATAACGAGTTGGGACATCTTTGCAGATCATTTTTTGACCAAATTTGGAGATGATCGATCAATTGCAACTTTACTCAATGATCTCTCAAATTTGAAAATAGAACCCAAGGAACCTATAAAAGAATTCAATGCTAGATTCAACAAACTCTTGAACAAAATTCATACAGATTCACAACCTAGTGAGCAAGTCAGAATCGAATGGTATATAATTGCCTTACCCTCAAACATAGCAATTTTCGTAGACAGAGCTGCAAAGCCTACATTGGCTGAGAATATGAAATAAGCTATTGCAGTAGAAAAACGTATCACTTCTCTGGAAAAGAAAAATGATATCGAAGAAAGGAAATCAAAGAAGGTCAGCTTCAGAGATGATTCAAAGAAAAAGACCAAAGATCCATATGACATGGAAGGTTTACAGAAAGTTCTTAAAACCATGTCAAATGAAATGGTTGAAATTAAAAAACAAGTGGCTGAAACTTCTACCAAGAAACCATTCCGAAATTTCAGAAGAAACCAAGTTGAATCTAAACCTCCTAATGTAATCTCTAATGCAGAGTCAGAGTCAGAAGAAGAAGAAGAAGATTCATCTATAGTATCAGATCAAGAAGAAGAAAATGAAGAAATAACTGAATTAAATGGAATGTGGGATTTTATTCTCCCTAATTCTGATAGTGAAGAAGCTATGCCTGTAAGTACTAGGAGTAAATCTACAGCAGAACCAGTGCAAACAGTTCCGAAAAAGAAAATTACAACTCCAAGTACCAAAGACAAACCCACTGTAAAGAAAACTTCTCCATTACCTACTCAAAATCAACCATCTTCTTCTAATCCTCTCACATCAACAACGAAAACTTTAGTAGTGTCAGATCCTATGGAATACAATATTGTTGAAGACATGAAAAAGATTAAAGCCAACATTTCCTTACATGAACTCAGCAAACTGAAACACCAGCAAAAGTTGCTATTGAAAGAATAAAACGCTACACCAATTGCTCCTTTACCAAGCGGTGTAGTTGCAAAAGGCACAAGAGGAACTGGTAAGCCACCAGATAAGGTAGATGCTACTAATACTGTGCTCATTGGGGAAAAGTCAAATTCTCAAACTCCTCATTTTCTTTTGACTTATGAGATGTACAATAAAAATCTGCACAATTGTTTAATTGATTCTGGAACTTCCTCCAATATAATGCCTACTTCTGTCTATGCTAAATTGAATATTGAACCACAGAAATCAGCAATTCATATCGTTCAGTTGGATCGCTCTAAAGTCCAAGTGGTAGGAGAAATCAATTCAGTTACTATCAGATTAGCCTCAGATCCTAGGATTGTCCAAAGAATAGATATTCTAATTGCTGATATTCCTGAATTCTATGGATTAATCTTCAGCAGGGACTGGTCTGCTAAACTTAATGGTTATATCTCAACCGATTATTCACACATGTGGCTTCCCTACAAAGGGAAACCAAATCAAATCAAAATTGAACGAGAAAAACATATGATGCACACTGTCACTGAATTTGAACAACCTAATGAACCTGTAGCATTCAACAACAATATTCTTGGAGGTTATTCTGCTGAATCATTCCTTGGAAATTTCAAATCTCCTCAATCACCATTTTCTATAAATACTTTTGTTTCTGAGATAGAAATTTTTTCACAATCTGATTCTTCTAGAATTGTAAATATTTCTGATGTAATTGTAGATAAGCCAATAGATAAGTCTTTATTTTGGTCATTATATTTTGATGGATCGAAGTCTAGTGATGGAGCTGGAGCTGGATGCATTTTAATTGATCCAAATGGGGAGAAAACCATGCTGTCATGTAGATTAGAATTTGAGTGTACTAATAATACCGTAGAATATGAAGCCTTGGTTCAAGGACTTTATAAAGCTATAGGGTTAGATGTTAAATACTTGAAAGTTTTTGGTGATTCCGAAATTGTTATTAAACAAGTTAGGAATACTATTCATTGCCTTTCAGGACATATTAAACACTATCAAACCCTAGTACAAGACCTCACCACTCATTTTTTAGCATTAAATATTTCTCCTATTCCTAGGAATCAGAATACATCAGCTGACTTGTTAGCTAATGTTGCATCTAAACTCTTACCTGCTGAAGATTGCAGTCCTGATAGGTTTTCTGTAGAATGGATTTTTCGTCCATCAGTCCCAGATAATGTTACAAATTGGAGAGTATTTTATCATGATCAAGATATTCTAAATTTCATGACTTCAGAGAAATCATATGATGAGCAAATTATTGACGAAGATGATCATGATTTACAAATTGCTTCAAAAGGTAATGAAAACCCTATTCCAAAATCTGTTGTTAAATTAGAGGATTTATATGACATAAGAGACAGATTCAAGAAATTTGTTAATACAAAACTTCAAAGTTCCACTTTGAAGTTTGAATTAGTAAATCTTGGTTCTGATTCTAAACCTCAAAACGTTAACCTAGGACTCAATTTAACACCAGAGGAAAGGAATGCATTCATTAAACTGCTGAACAAGTATAAAAACGTTTTTGCTTGAAATTATGATGATCTAAAAACATATGATACTTCGATTATTCAACATACAATTCCAATGCTTCCTGATATTAAACCTGTTCAACAGAAGTTGAGAAAGATCCATCCAAATCTCGAAGGTCAAATCAAATTAGAACTTAATAAACTTTTGAAAGCCAAAATCATTTTTCCAGTCAGGCACTCTAATTGGGTTTCCAATATGGTACCTGTAAGGAAGAAGAATGGTGATATAAGAATATGTATTGATTTCAGAAATTTAAACAAGGCATGTTTAAAAGACAATTTCCCATTGCCAACCATGGAACAGATACTTCAAAAGGTAGCTGGTTCTGAACTCATGTCTTTTCTCGATGGATTTTCAGGCTATAATCAAGTTTTAGTTCACCCAGATGACAGATTGAAAACAACTTTCAGAACAAAATGGGGAATTTATGCTTATCAGAAAATACCTTTTGGTCTAATAAATGCAGGAGCAACTTTTCAAAGAGCCATGGACATAGCGTTCAAAGGTCTGATCAATAAATCAGTTGTTGTTTATCTAGATGACATAACAGTATTTTAAAAAAAGAGAGCCAATCATCTACATGATTTAAAACAAATATTTGAAAGATGTAGAAAGTTTGGTATCTCTTTAAATCCCAATAAATCTTTCTTTGCTTTAGATGAAGGAAAACTATTAGGATTTATTGTGTCAAAAGATGGTATATATAGATCCAGATAGAGTAAAAGAAATTTCTGATATTTCTTTACCACATAACAAAAAATCCATGCAATCATTTCTTGGACAGATCAATTTTGTTAAAAGATTTATTCCTGATTTTTCTTTAATTGTTTTACCTATGCAAAATATGATCAAGAAGAATTCAATATTCAAATGGACGCATAAAGAAAAATAAGCTTTTGATTCAATCAAACAAGCTATCATTAATGCACCAGCATTGAATACCCCAGATTTTTCTAAAGATTTTACTTTGTATACTCTGGCCACTGAAACATCTTATGCAGCCGTTTTAACACAACTCAATGATCAAGAAATCGAAGCACCTATTTCTTTCTTTAGCTCGAATCTGCAAGGAGTTGAGCTTAATTATTCCGATGTTGAAAAACAAGCCTTTGCTGTGTTTAAATCAATCAAACATTTCAGACCTTTTCTCTTGAAAACACATACAAAAATCATTGTCCCATTCTCTGTAGTGAGGCAATTATTAATTCAAAAAGAAGTAGGAGAAAAGAGATCTAACTGGGTAACAACCTTGCAAGAATATGATATTGATATTAAACCAGCTAAGATTGTTAGAGGACAAGGTTTTTGCAGATTATTGGCAGGAGCTCATAACATACCAGAAAATCAAGATCCAAATCAAGATATTCAAGTAAGTCAGATAAGTGTTACAAATTCCGGATCTCAGTATGCTGATCTTATCTATTACTTGAAAAATGGGTATGCTCCTTCTAATCTTAGCTATAAGAGTAAACGCGCTTTAAGGTTAAAGGCTATTAAATACCAGATCATTGATAAAGTGTTATTTAGAAAAAATTATGATTCAATTTTATTAAGATGTTTGGAAAAGACTGAAGCTGAAAAGGTTTTGCAGGAATTGCATGATGGACCAGCAGGAGGTCATTTTGGAGGTGATACCACGGCTCACAAAATAATTCGCGCTGGTTATTACTGGCCTACCCTTTTTAAAGATACGCATGATTACGTTAGGAAGTGCCAAATTTGTCAAACTGCAAGTGGAAGACAAAGGAAACCAGCTTTTCCTTTACAACCAGTAACTATTGAGCAACCATTCGAACAATAGGGGCTTGACATTATTGGTGAGATAGTACCTCATTCTTCCAAACAGCACAAGTACATCCTTACTGCAACTGATTACTTTACAAAATGGGTAGAGGCAATCCCATTGAAGGTAGCCAATTCTGATGCAATTATTGATTTCATAGATCAATTCATCATAACCAGGTTTGGTGTACCTCAAGCTCTTGTCTTTGATAATGCATCTTATTTCTCTGGAAATAGTTTAATTGAATTTGCAGTCAAAAGAGGTTTTAAATTAAAATATTCAGCAAATTATTACCCACAAGGTAATGGTTTGGCTGAATCCACTAATAAAAACCTTATCAAAATCATTAAAAGGACCATTGATCAAAATCAAAAGAATTGGCACAAATATTTAATCTTTGCGTTATGGGCTGATTGTATCACTGAAAAAGCTTCAATAGGGATTTCACCTTTCAATCTGGTTTATGGAAAAGAAGCTGTGATACCATCAAACTTAACACTTCCATCATTAGCCCTAGTGCAGTTTATTGAAGAAAATCCTTCTTCATCCATTCAATTGAGATATAATCAAATCCTTAAATTAGAATAAGATAGGGATAAAGCAAAAATTACTCATGAAAAACATCAACAGCTTGTAAAATCTTCTTTTGATGCAAGTTCTACCGGCTCAAAAAATTTGTCAATTGGTGATCTCGTTTTGAAATGGGACAAAGCACACGAAGAAAAAGGTAAACATACCAAATTTCAGAAAATGTGGCTGGGACCATTTCAGATCATTGACAAGATAAGCTCAAATACATTTATACTCCAAGATCTAACAGGTAAGAGAGAGTCTCTTCCTGTAAATGAGCTTATCTTGAAGAAATTCTTTTCATAAGGAGGTAACCCCTTCTTAAACTGTACATATTTCTTTCTGCAATTTTTTTTTGATTATTTTCGTTTTTACAAATAAAGGTTGTTTATGAGTCTCTGATTGACTGTTTACTATTTGAGAAAATTTCTTTGGAAAAATATTATAAATATTTATTTTGTGTAAATAAGAATTTTTAAAGTAATGATCACAGTTTTTGAATAATTTAAAATAAGATGTTAAACTTTGAAAAGATTATTTCAATCATTTACATGATCTTTTGAAAACTTGAGGAAAAAGTAAATCATTATAAAGTTTATTAAGCAGAGAAAGGTTATCTATCAAAGTATCGATTTTTTCAAAGTTTTGGAATTCAAAAAACTCTGAAAAATTGTCATCCATTGATTCTTAAGGATAAAACTATTTCACCCCATCCATTTAAGTTGTGATTTTTTAGAATGTAATTCTAAGAAATTATACGAAAATTTTGAGAGATAAGAGGTCTCATTACGAGTCGACTTACCATGTACATAAGGAGTAATAAAAACTGACATTACCAATACTGCATATCAAAACAGGGTAGTGGCTTATAAATATAAGACAAGGGGTCTCATCACGAGCCAACTTGTTCAGTTTAATTATAACTAGTGAATGGCATTGTTATTAACTGGCTGCCAAACCAGAACAATGGCTCTTAAAATAAAAAAATAAATAAAAGACAAAAAACATGAGATAATAGATCTTATGAATTTATCTTTTAAAAAGTCATAATTTTAGTTGTATGGGACAATGAATGGTTAATGGTTTAAAGGTAACCCTGTCGAGACTACGAACGTTTGCTGGCAGCAGAGGCAATACCTATGGCAATAGAGTATATTATAAAACCAAAACTTGGAAAAATCCATTTACTTCATTATTAACAGCAATCAAAGCTTGATATAACCCAAAATGTTTATTTCTTAAGGAATTAGACAGAAATTATGAAATGATTTTTATTTTTCTTTTTCATAGCAACATTTTATTTGAATTATCTTAAGATAGTTTTCATTATCTTTAAAAACCTTTACTTACTAAAGATATAATGTTCATTTTATTTTTTCAGAGATAACTGTTTCTTTCAATGAATCGCCAATTGTTGTGACCAACAACAACCCCCCTTTTTATTTATTATTAGTAATAATACTAAATAAATGGGGACCCTTAGTTAAAAATCCAAAAAAATCAATTAGGATTTGTTTGTCTTTCAAATAAAACTTTCTATCATAAACTTATAAAAATCCCTTAGAAAGAATATTTAGAAACACTTAAGTTTATGATAGATTATAATAAAATTTCTCTTGAAACAAGATAGCGCATCCATAACAAAATAGTATATATAAAACGCATTGATCACAGATCGCATAGCGCAGAAAACAGAAATGATTAATAAATATCTTTTGCGCTCTTATCAATTCTGCGCTTTTGCGATTCTGCGCTTTTGCGATTGTGCGCTATGCGCTTTTGCGCTATTGCGCAATTTCCACTTTTTCGCTATTTTTATGACTACGATGACTTCATTTTGCGATATTGCGACATTGCAATATTGCGATATTGCACAGCAAATCGCAGATCGCAATGTCGCAGATTCATGTAGGCGCGCTATCCCAAGGCAATCTTCCCATATGTCAAATCCGTTATGCGCTTTAATGATTATATTAAATGATTGGATTGATTATTAATGTGAAAAGAGATTGTGTTTAGATTGAAAGTCGTTTCACAATTTAAATATTATATTTCATCCGCTTTCACATTCAAAACAGTCTCGTCACCTTTCTTATATCATTACTCTCATTTATTCGTAAAACGCAGGCACGAAGGAGCAGACCACTATACAAAGCTTCCGCTAAACACTATGGGTAAGAAGGAGAAGAGCTCAAGTTCTGAGAACAAAGAAATGGCTTTGCTATATGCAGACACCGCCTGTAACAAAGATGCCGGTATATCCACTTGGGAGGGAATGTATAAACTATTAGAAGATGAAAACCCTGTGGTGATAAAAGTTGCAGCTACAGCAGGTTCAAAGGATACGTCTGAAGCAACCCTTAGAGACTTGGCTTGCTCATTTCTACATAGAATAGCAGCAAGGCCAAGGATTCTCCCATATACAGACATGGTGAGATGGGTGCTAGATAGCACAGATATTTGAGACAGACAATTCAGAACTCCATCTGAAGAGCTAATTGGGTCATTCACCATAGAAGATCTGAGATTAATGTATAAGCTGCCAGAACCTCAGGCAACTTTCAACAAGCAATTTATGGAAGAGTTTGCCAAAGAACACTCAAATTTGGCAGAATGCACAAAGGAGTGGACCAAAAGAAGTGAACCATTGAAGAAGAACAAACAAGGTATGTACAGCACGGGTTCTCTTACCTCTCCTTACTGTTTTACTGCTGCCATGTTATGCAGGCTTTTTGGAAAGCCTGACATAAATATGATCTTACCCGAATGGCTTCCTTTGTTGAATGCGGCTGTTAATTCTACAATTGTAGATTGGGCCAAAATCCTATCTGATAATCTCACCACTGCTATTTTTCATTACCGGTCTAAAAAAAATGTTTCCCAGCGGGTTTATTCGCCTTTTTATCTATCTGCTTATGTCATGGACGCCATCTGCTATGTCTCTAAATTCCCTGTGATGGGCTGGAAATGGACTATCCATGATCCTTTGCCCATTCATGTGTACCATAAAGAACTATGGGAGTCTGAGTTTGTTCCCCATTTTTACCAAATTTGTCATGGAATAATGCTGCCATTGTACAGAACATTGTATAATAAGGATGCCCCGAGGTTATCCTCAGAAACAGAGGTTGATATTCTCCCCGTCGCAAGATGGTTTGGAGAGGAATTGTTCACCTATATTAGGGTTTTCGGAAGTTATGCTTCTCCCCATGTTTTACCCTTATATGTTCCAGATAGACTTGTAGCTCGGGAAATTGCTTATGAGACCTGTGGCCAGGGAGTTATAACAAAAGATTTAAAAGACAAGAAAAAGGGAATTTGGCCACAATTTCCCATAAAATGTGGAACATTTTCACTATTGGATATTGGTCATTCATTTCACGAGATAAGCAACGTTACATGCCTACAACTATTCAAATTATCAAGAAGGTTATTTGACCAAAATGATATTGTTAAGAATTTTACCAATGCAATCAAAGTAAGGGAATTTGTTGGGGAGCAAGATCTTTTTGATGATATGTTCCAGGCAAGAAATTCATTCAAAGAGGTTTTGAATTCAGCTAAAGAGCAACTATCTCCAGGGGATTTTCAGGAATTCAAGTTGTACAGAGAAAGGAGACTAATTCCTATTCCTTTGGATAATCTACGCATAGAGCCTGCAAAGGAGCAAACTCCTAGTGTTAGTCTTAACAGCAGTTCAAGCACAGGTAAATCCAAATCAAAATCTGATAGAGATTCTGAACACTCCAATACATCCAAAGAAAAGGAAGATAAAATGGAAGAATCCATTAAAGATTCTGCACAATCTAAAGAGCTTACTCAACAGCAAATTTTGACTTCTCAACAAACAAATCCTCCTCCACCCAATATACAGCAACATCCAGTCACCATTGAGTTAGATAAAGAATGGGAAACCTTTAATCAATTGATTAATGTAGAAGGACAGAATGTACAGACCCCTGTCCAAACAACCAAAGTTTTGAACGCAGGAACAAGCAGCACAGCCGCAGTAACAGAGCACATACCAATTACACCCTCCTCTGAAATTGTACTTAATGTAGAGGACATTCCTCCTCTGGATGTATTTTATAGCCCAAAATACAAAGCAGTAGTAAAGAGACAAAGAAAAAAGAGAAAAATAGAAAGTGCAATTGCTACTGAACCAGAACAAGTAGATGTTTTGTGGAAAGATCTTGCCACAGAGCCTACTCATAATCTCACTAAGTTATCTCAAATAATAGGAGCTTATGCTTCTGCAACAATTGATAAAGCAGTTGAGATACAACTTTTTTTGGATGAAAAAGAAGAACAGATAAAGGCTCTGCAACAGCAATTGCAACAGGTACAGGCCAATAAGGAAGCACAATTAAAACTTGAAGAGTTACAACAACAACTTCAAGAAATCCAAGAACAACATAAGGATGATCCTAAGCTTCCAGAATTCATTTCAGAAACCATCTCTTTGAACAATCAACTACTACAACAAGAGGAAGTTTTCTGCCAAAAAATATTGCAATGGAATTCTTTATGCCAAGAAAGCGATAAAATCACAAATCATGTCGTAGATTTACGAAATGATTATGATTTGATTAATGAAAAGATCAATGATTATCTAGCATGGCAAAAGACAGAAGAAGGCAAAAAAGCTGGTGCACCCATCATTAACGAGAACCATAAAGAAATACTGTTTAATAATTGGGATGCACAAATCAGAAGGGCAAAAAGGGCAGCAGAGGAGGCATCTACAACAGCAAACACTCTCACTGATTGTGTAAATGACAATTTACACAAAGCTAATTTGATTTCTGAAACTGTTCCAGGATATCTCCCACAGGCAAATCAACTACAAACAGAATGGAGGCAAAAGGCAGAAGAAAGAGCAAAATCCATCCAAGGGCTGACAAAATTGAATTGGGACTCATACTGGATGTACTTGGTAAAGCAACACAGTCAGCACAATGCGCTCAATTGTATCATCAATGCTACCGAGAAGATTGCTCCTATGCTTGCCGACTCTGTCTTTTCAGGACAGTTGAATTCTGAAGTCGGTCAACCGCATCTTCTCAAAACTATGCTGGATGCCTGCAAGCTAAAAGATCAAGTTAATAGATAGATAGATTTAGTTTTAATTTCACTGTATTTTAGCCTAGGAAAAGGACGGTCATTGAACCGAATCCTTAATTTTTGTAATAAACTATTTTTAGATTTAGCTAAGTAGTATTTAAACCCCTCTCATGCATTTAGAGAGGGGTCCTGGATCTTAATATTTTTGGACTTGGAGATTGCATTTCTGTACTCCATTGTCTTATATATTTTTTGAAAAGGATCACATCTGATGATTTTCATGCGGAATTATCTTTGAAGTGTTGCATTTCTGTACCTTGGAATTGGATTTTGCATTAGAGTTATTGGATAGAGTATCAGATCGCATTTGAAAGTCTTCAAGATGAACAATGTATTTCTATCTGTTCACTGTTGATCTCTTTTGTTTTATGATATTCGTTTTAAAATTGCTATCATTTATATGTATATTTGTTTTAACAACGCTTTCTTTTATATATCATTTCTGAGTATAATTGAAACGTTATTTTTCATAGTTACATGTAAATGGTATACAATGATGAATGAAATATGTTTATATAACTCTGTTTAATTTCTTAAACAGAGTTATCTTTATTTGTTTCTGCACATTTCAATTTGATTAATAATACATTTTCATGGTTATTGTTGAATTGGAACAATCTTAAGTTGTATTCACATATAGCTACCCGGGTTAATGTTAGAATTTCTTTATTAGTATTTAGTTTAAATTAGATAGTTTTATTTCAGTTAGTTTAGTCCCATTTCCACCCATCCAATCCAATCCATTTAGTTACAAGGAAACTGGTCCTTTAAATCCAGTCGGAGCCACCATACCAAATGGAAAAGGAGTTGTCTTAAGGTCCCGACCGGTTGGTTTTCCCCGATGTTTGAAGCAGAGATTTTCTAGGCTTCAACACTACTCTAGGTGAAATTATAGATCCTTCATCAAACATAACTTGCATTTGAAAAGTGAAAAGGATAACTTGTATAGAGGCACCTCCTATGTCAGAAATGTAACAATAAAAGTCACCATTATTTACTCTATTCTTTTGTGCACATATCCATCAGAACTGACCATTCAAGTTATACTCTTTGATAAGTCTACACATTTTTCTAGTTTCGACACCTTCTTCTTTGTCTTTGGACTTTGATGGGTCAAAATTGCCAACAACCACAACAAGGTTAACTAGCTCTAGCTTTAGATAAAAGCATGCTTGGGGGCATTTCCAGTTCCAATGGGGCTTGGAGAAGATAAGAGAAGAAGGGTCAAGCTTGTGGATTCTCACTAAAGAATCATAAGGTAGCCACTTTTTGTAATGAACAATAAATCTTTAATTTAACCTACCTTTTAGTTATCACCTCTGTCAAAATCAGTTCCATCTACTGGGAGCATAAAACCAACAAATATGTTTGTATATGATGATATGTTTTCTACATTTATAACATTTCATGTTAGAAGGGTTTTTTTTATTATTTTTTGTTTTTTCAATCGAGTTACAACATTGTACACATTGAATTGCATTACTGCTGAAAAGGATACGTGCATGAGAGCTTAGAAGAAGTTTTTATACCCCTTTCAGGACTATCTACTATATGCCACTTGTCTTTGGTAAACTTCATGTTAAAATTGGCAACTAGGGAGAAATTCTACTCTACTCTATTCAGTTGATGGAGATAATAATCACATTGAATTCCTCTTTTCAAGAGGACTAAAATTGATCTAAAGATCGTCAAACTTGGTCAAGGAAAACAGTTGTTTATACTAAAGGAAATGCTACAAGTTATGTTTTTGCTAAGGCGAGATAAATTGAAAATTTGAATTTTAAATTTGCCTCCAAAATCATCATATCAAATTGTATATAAGGGCATTCCTCCATCCTCAATTGACACATCTCCTGGAGAAGTTTGTTGGAAAGAAAGGGTCTTTGTTTTGCCACAAATTAAGAGGGTATTTGTGCCATGATTTCAATGGAGATGTTCATTGAAGTGTAAGGGTTTTTGTTTGGGCCCCAACAAGGAGAGGTGGCTCAACGTAAATGTATTAAGGTTATTTTAAAGCCTATTCCAGAGAACAAGAGGCTGGGTTTGAGACCTATATTCTTTTCTTTAGGGTCAAGGAAAGGAGGGGTTATTTTCTGATTTGTTAAGGGTTGAACCGAGGCTATGAAAGGTCACAATGGAAGGTTGTTAGGGTGTTGCAGAGGAATGTGGCAGGCCGCTTGCCTAGCCACTCCCTACAGGGTTGCGTAGAGGCTTGAGGAATTGTCACATGCCCAAGAATAATAGAGAGCGACTTACCTTGCTTAGGCCATAGCATATGGGGGTTGTTAGAGTGTTTAAGGGTTATCGCTACATACAAAATCCCTAATCTGGCCATGGTCTACAAAGAGGAGTAACAACCTTTTTCAGGATGTCCGAAGTTCTGATCATAGATTGGAAAAAGGTATTATATGGACTATGATTTTTGCATCCTTATCATCAATTAAGAAGGACACACTCATGTTCAAGATTGAGCTACTCTTACACTATGGTTAGTAATTGTTTCATTCAGAAGTACAGGGTTGACTGGAATATGGTATTGCTCAACATATTGACAAATCAATTTGATTTTATGTTTACTCTCTCTATCTCATTCTTCGTTGAACATTTGATCATGATAATAATAAGAATTGATCAAGGGTTTTCCCCTTCTTGGGGTTTTTCCTTGGCATGATCCAATCGTGTGTTCTTTTGTCTTAGCTTGTCTTCTACATTTACTTTCTATGTTCTTTCTTTAGTTACTATCAATGGATTATGTGATTGCTAATGGAATTAAATGGGAATTCTAATTGGGCTATATGAATCATTGAAGTAATTGTCCTTAGCAAAGAACATTTTATCAAATCTTAACATTTCAACAACATATTACACTCTTTAAATGGAAAATTAGATACAATTTTAGCGAAGAGACTGAAAAATTAAGAGTGAAATGCATATATAAAGTCGGAAATTAAGAGTGAAATGTTTCTTTGTTGGCTTCAAAAGAGCATTTGACACGGTCCCTAGAGATAAGTTGTGGTGTAGAATGGAAAAACTCAAAAATCCTGTACAATATAGATTTGTTATCCATAGGCTTTATGAATAGGTGAAAGTCAAAATTAGAACTTCAATAAGCATTTTAGAAATTTTAGAAGTGACATCGGATTCAAGCAAGGTTGGCCTTTATTCCCTACCCTTTTTGGTTTATATATTGACAAATTAGAAGAGTGTTTAAATCTGCAAGGTGGGGATGGTGTTCGGTTGAGGGAGTTTGTGATAAAGCTTCTTCTATATGCTGATGATCTTATACTGGTTGCTAAATCGGCCCATGGATTGAAGATGCACCTATATGCCCTTAAGATTTTTGGTAAACCAATGGGGATGCAAGTCAATACCAATAAGACAAAAATAATGATATTCTCTAACAAAAGGAATCAAAGCCAGCGTACGTTCTTCTTTGAAGGCAACATTCTTGAAGAATTAAATGAATATAAGTACCTCGGGATCGATATCAACAAAAAGCTTAATTTGGATGATTGCAGAAAGAAAATAATCTTAGGAGGGTCGAAAGCATTATATGCACTTCAAAACATATGTAGAGAGGCAAATTTATGGGAATGGAACATGACTAAAGTTCTTTTTGGAGTCCTAGTTTGTCCAATGATAGTATATGGGTGTGAACTGTGGGCTAGCAACATCCCTCTTTCAAAATGGAAACAAATTGAGAAAAACAAAAAAAAGCTTGATCATGAGCAAGTTCAAAATAAAAATTTTGGTTCCTTACGAGATAATGTTGAGTGAAACCAGAGCAGCTCCCATCGAAGCAATTTCTATGGTGCATATTAAAAGGTATCTATGAAGAATTGAGAAAATGGGAGGAGGTAGATGTCTAGAAGTTATATTCAATGAAGGCATGAGTGAAATAAAGAAATCATGGATGAGACAAAACAAAAAAATGGGTGCAAAAATGGAATAGTTACCTCAATGCATGTACCAAAAATAGCAAGGAGTTAAAAAAAATTGTTATGGAGAAGTTTCGTAAGCGTATATGGGGAAACGAATTGAGTAGAAAGAAGAAGTACTATGTTCAGTTATTCAACCCCGCTTGTGATCTCCAAAAAAATGAGCACATTGGAGCTAGAATTCCGTGGAGAGCAAAGATTCTTATTGCTCAATTAAGAAATAACTCACATAAACTTCGGTGTGAAACAAAATGGTGGAAGAGACCGAAAGAAGCTTGGGAAGAACAAGTGTGTACTTTTTGTACTTCTGGGGGAGTGAAATCGGAAAATCATTTCATTTTGAAATGTTATGCTTTCAGAGACATCAGGGACAATTATGGTCGTATGTTAGCATCAATTATGTGGCATTATCTTTCAGTGAGGGGACTCTTAGAAGGTTGGGTCAGCTCGTCATCAGTTTGAGTAAGAAAATGATTGAATTGCAAAAGGAAAAAAACAAGGAAGCGGATAGTACCATAGACTATTTGTAGTCTCGTAGACATTAAAATATCATTCATTCATTCTAATGTGAAAACCTCTTTAGCCACTAACACAAACATAAAAGGTTGAAAGAGGGGATATCAATAGTCTTTTCACTAGATTCAACACCATACCGACTCTTGTGGCAAGGTGAAATAACTTTTTGTACCATTGGTCTCTATTTTTTGGAATGTCAATTCGAATTATCAAAATATTTTGTATAAAATCACCAATGCTCTGAGGTTTTCCCACCTCTCGTTTCCCTTTTTATATTTGATGAAATGTTTTGGAACTTTTGTAATCGAATGATCCATTCGATTATGATTAAATCTTTAGGCTTTAACTTCCACAAATTTTTCAGGATAAAATGGAACATGTTTGATTAAATTTTATTGTATTTGAAAGCAAGCCATTTGAACCTGGTCAGACCGATATTCTAGAATTTCTTCCCTATGGGATGTTACATCCTGTTTCGAGTTAGTGAAAGTACACAGCAAATTTCAGGATATTTTGTCTCCCTCAACTAAATGAACTCGATTAAATCGATATTCCAAAGTTTCTTCTCTATGAGATGTTATATTTCGGTGTAGATTAGGGAAAATAATGGTGCATGGCCTAGACTTTTGTTCCAAATAGTCTTTGAACAGGGATACCTTGAACCCCTTTGCACGATAATCCACCACGTCTGTGGTTGGATGATAGGTGTTAACATGACAACATGTTAACTCAGCAAGGTAAAACCAGTACCAACCCTTCTAGTTTCTCTTTTGGATCTACTCACGAGGATCAACATCAAAAGACTAATAACATAGTTTTTATACTCAATGCACTAATTACACAGAAATTAAACTATAATCTAAAGAATAGATCCAATAGCACTCATTTCTCTGAATTGGAGATAAAAATAGAAAGAAAAATGAGACAAATATTGAAGCGCATGAGTCCATCTTGTTAGTAGGATGAAATTTCCCCTTCTGCCATGCAGGTTTGTCGTTCAAATAATTAGGAACTTTATAAACTCAAGCCATTTGTTTCTTTTCAGTCATTATAATAACTGGATAATCTGCAGAGTTTCTGAAAGCTCACAAGATAGTCATCAATGTTGTGCCTGACTTAGTGGGGATCATTGATAAGGCTTTGCCCATAGAAACACGAGATATCCAAAGAACTTTATAAACTAACTCAGGCCATTTGTTTCTTTTCAGTCATTATAATAACTGGATAATCTGTAGAGTTTCTGAAAGCTCACAAGATAGTCATCAATGTTGTGCCTGGCTTAGTGGGGATCATTGATAAGGCTTTGCCCATAGAAACACGAGATATCCAAAGACCCCTGCATTAGGAACTTTATAAAACTAACTCAGGCCATTTGTTTCTTTTCAGTCATTATAATAACTGGATAATCTACAGAGTTTCTGAAAGCTCACAAGATAGTCATTAATGTTGTGCATGACTTAGTGGGGATCATTGATAAGGCTTTGCCCATAGAAACACGAGATATCCAAAGACCCCTGCATTAATCCTACAACAATATTCAAATATTAATTTTTTCCTCTTGTTAGTTATGCATTAATCCTACAATGATATTCAACTATTATTTTTTTCCTCTTGTTAGTTAAGTGCACCCCTCATTATTTTATATCAGTGAAGGTCTCACTGAAGACATTGTAGGAAGGAAAATATATGATAAGGAGAAACAGGTATTCCAAGTAAGGTGCCTTCATATTCATGTTGCAAGGCGCGAATACTGAAATGTGGGAAGCTATCTCCTCTACAGAGAGAGAGAGAGATCTTCACCTCCACCGTGGGTGGTAATTATGTTGGCAATGTTGAGGTTAACAATGTCCTGCAAGGCCAAGGGCTTCATGAGTGAGAAAAGCTTGTCGTAGATTTGGAGTTGGGGCGAGGAAGAAGTATATATTTTGAGGGCGACATATGGAGCAGAAGCAACAACAGAAGTTGCTGAAAAAAGAGGAAGACTCACCCATGGTCACACAATGACTGGGTGATTCCCACATTATAAAGGTGAAGGGGAGGTTCTATGGATAAAATTCATTTGTTCCTTCATACTTGTCTGCATTTACGATAGATAAAGCACGCTCTCGACAAACATTTTCACACTGACTATTTCATCCCTTCTATTAAAATGTTTAATCTCACTTCTGTAATGTTAGTACCCCTCATTATTTTATCTGATCCTTTGCACTGGATCCGAATAAAAAAAAACTGGGGGCACCAAACACGCAGATCCACTGAAAATATAGGCAAAATGTTCAAGAAGAATCATATTGGAATCAAGATCTCCATACATATATTAATAACGGAAAATCCATAATATCATTAATTATTTAGTGATTATTAGTCTCATAGAAGGATCGAACAAACATAGAAATGGGAATCGAACTTTGGATTGTTGTTGTTGCACATAAATTAAATTGTGCGTGTATGCGTGGGACCATTATACTATTGAATAAAGATAAGTGGAATTTGGTAGAATCAGTGATATTTATCATTGTGATGAATTATTGACTTGAATTTTGAATAACATATGTTATTGTGAGTTAAAATTTGTTAGCTGGCCATCTTATGTTTATGAAGATGCCACTGTCATTGTACACTATTTATATTTGGTGATTCCCTAAATCGAATTGAAACCCTGGGACAAAAAACAGGGGAAAATTTCCCTCGTATATTACATTTGAACATGTTTTTTCCCATGCCACATTTTAAGCAATTTAATTTTTTTCAGTAGGATTGTCAAAAATACTTGAAGTCCACTTTCCCAGGTACTTGGGGTGCGAGGGGTGTGTGCAACAGACCCTTGGGGATGAGTCCTTGTGGAACATTGTTGAGGCTGTAGTTTAAGGAGTTAAATTCCTTTGTCAGGGCTTTGGGTGTTACCATGAATGCTCACCATTATATCACAAAATCTATAAAATATAAACTAAAAAATAAATATTATATTTGCTACTGTCTCTGGCTCCAACTCAAGCCTTAGATTTTAAGCAGTCGGATTACATTTTCAGTAGGGTTAGTGTAAATGCTTTCCAATGTATCTCAATTTCTATAAAATATAAACTAAATTTAAAAAATCCAATACTATCAGTGGCACCTAGTCAACAAATATTTTTCTCCATATGACTCTAGCTATTCAAACATGATAAACTCTAGGGCACGTCCTCTGTGGCTCTTTGTCATCTCAGTTTTATCATAAATACCAGCAGAAGATGGTGCATGGGCACTTCATGTTACTTCGTATACGAAAAAAATGGAACGTTCTAACAATGGTCTCAAATAATGTTTTTTTGGCTTCACTGCATCTCTCATAATTTACTCACAGTAGTGAGAAACATAATTTCTTGCCCAATATTTCAAATAATGGCTCTCTGATATGTTGTTTTAAATTCTCATAATTTTACAACATTGGTCAAAATATAACAACTACTACCCCTAACGTCTCCAATGCTTCTGCTAATAACACTCCTAGATTTTCTTTTGAAGTGTTTCGTAAACCATGACAGAGACTTTGCACCGCAAAGAATGTACATCCTTCAACTTTGTTGCAAGGATTGAAGCATTGTAATAGGACCCATTGATGTTGTTGCATACTCGACAGTTGGCTTGGGTATGAAGTGGGTCAAGTCTACTTGTTTAGGTCAAGCTTTGTAAAGCCCATTCCGACACACCAAGACTCCAGGAATTTGACCAAAATTGATGAGTTCGATGGAATTTGAGAATTTTCTTGGATGGTTTGGCCAAGTTTAACTATCCTGACGGATTTTAATGAAGTTTGGCATCCATCTAGCTATTTTTAGGAAACTACAGAAGCTTCCTAGGAAGAAATTTTGGGCATTGGTAGCCTCCTTTTGAAATTCTGCCACTAACATATCGGCCTATTCGAAATGCTAGCACTAACATATCGGCATATACCTCATCATGTGAAGTCATGTAGCAAAAAACAAGATCATTAAATGCTTAAACGACATACACACAACAGAACTCATAAAATTAACAGAGATCCAAAAGCCAATTGAAGGAATACTAAAACCACTACATTTATTAGATCTGCTATGTATAAATATTGCCTACCAATTCTTTGAGGAATTGAATCGCTGTGAGAGAAATAACACTACCCCACTTCTGCTGACCCAACTGTGCTCTTGTGATGTGCTGATTAGGAATTTTAGAGTCTTTCTTACGTAGTTCCATGATGAGCATTCTTGTAGTTTTACAACAATTGCAAGGAATATCATTTTGACCAAAGTTTTGCCCCGTAGCCTCCCCCCTCTAAATTAACCGAGTGCTGATGGGTGGAGAGCCACGAGAAGGGAACCCCGGTATGCACCCTAGTACTCCGTCGACTTCACTACTGAACCAACCAACCAGTTAGAAACCAGGAACTAGTTTAACAAGCTCGAGGAAAATGTGTGTTTGGAGCAGAGAGTAAAACCCTAGTTGAAAAACCATTGAAAACTGAGAAATTCATGTGACAGCTACGTGAAGTGACTCTCTATTTCAGTTCAAATCCTCCACATAAAAAATTTCTAACTGAATGCAGCATAAAGCAAAAATCCTTAAACCTTAAAAGATAAAGTTACCTTAAAACCCCGCTACAGATCCTGTTCTGCAAAATGAGAGAATAAGGTCCGCGACTTGCTCTTTTTCTTCCATTTTTTATTTAATGCAAATGAGACAATGAAGAGTGTGCGTACTTACCTACAGGCCATGCTTGGATGAAAAACTCCCATAGTAATTCTTCTGAAACTTGGGCATCCAAATTTCCAACATAGGCTACTATAGCATCTTGATTTCTTTCAACTGTATGCTACCCTAATAGATTGGCTCCTATGCCCGGTGTTATCCTGCTGGTCATTTTCTGCTTAACACTGCTAGACATTATGCTCAAACCCCATCATGTTGTAGCTCTAGATCTGTATTTGTATTTGATTTGTTTTCCTTCCCCTGATAGTTATATGGTAGGTGCTCCTAAAGCGCTCGCAAAAAATTGAGAACATTTCTTGTGAAAGAGGGAAAACTCCTCGCAAAAAATTGAGAACATTTCTGGCGAAAGCGGGAAACTCCAAGAAAGATTCCTTTTCAAAGGAAATTGAATATGAAACCTTAAAAAACTCGAGTAATACGACTAGCGGAAGTGAGAAAAAATCCAAGCAAGATTATTTATATATATCTCAAAAGAAATTGAATAAGAAAACTTAAAAATATTGAATAATATAATTATTTCCCCACCCGCTCTACAATTATGTATAAGGTTGATGTGTGATCAATTGTAGGGTAGTGTAGGGTAAGTTAGGGTAGGTAGTGTCTCATTAATTGTAATCAATATATTTAAGAACATTTAAAAAAAGAGAGGGAATGGTAAATAAATAAAATATTTTTTCATACTTACTCTATATATATATATATATATATCAAAGGTATGGTAAATAAAGAAAATTTTCTTTTATTTTTATTCCATAAATTTTTTTATATTTAAAAAAAAAAACTCAAAAATGAGGTTTTATTTAGATGAAGTCTATGGGAATAATACCATGGGATAAATTAATATTAATACCATAGGTCAAATACCATATTTATAAAAGAGGTATGGTAAATAAATAAATTTAAAAGAGGTGATGTGGCTAAGGGCTGGGGCTAACCGCCCGCCCCCGCCGCGCTAACTCTCAAATCTTTAGTCGGTGGTTATGCGCTGAAACCGTGACCTAGGGCCAAGCGTCAAACTTTACCCTTTTTAGATTAACCCTTTATGTGTCCACCTGTGGTTACATGCCGCGCCATGGGACTGGGCTAGGGCCTGCGTCCCTTCCCCCCTCCAACAAACGCATGTCTGGTATGTGCTCATTCCTATAGCTTGCAAATATGAATAGGAGTTGGGGTTGGTCCACTCTCCTTTGCTCTATCCACCTCCACGACAAGTCATATAGGTGCGATATGACCAGGGGTTAGGGCTCACCGCTCGACCCCTTCTCCCAATGCACCCATACATGTGATTCAAATATAAGTGACAAACATTATGGTTGAAAACCACTTGTAGGTGACATGGTAAGGCTCTGGATTTTTTTGTGGCAGGTCATCGGTTTGATTCCCACTAAGGCCTTCCAACCCTTAATAATGTTTTAGCCAATGTGGAGGCGCTAGGTGGCAGCCTCTAGTTGGGCCACATGGTAGCTTCCCATTGGGAGAACAAAATACACTGCGACCAATAAAATTGTGCCAACTCACACTTTAGTATCAAAATTGCAATTTTTCATTTCCGGAGAGACACAATTAAAAATTACTAACGTAAATAACTAATTCATATACTTGTTGTACTTATTATCTTGTCATATTTTTATTCTTGGACTATATTAGTCATTTACGTTAATCATTATTAATTTTTTCACTTATTATCTAGTCATATATTGTAGTCCTAGACTAAATTAGTCATTTTAGTTAGTCGTTTTTAGTTTGGTCACTTATTATCTAGTCATATATTTTATCCCTAAACTAAATTAGTCGTTTAAGTTAGTCATTTTTAGTTCGGTCACTTAAAATTGCTCAAATTTAGTAGTAATTCACATGAAATAATTGCGGTGACTAAATTTTTTAGTCACCTAGTCACTAATTACATCATTTTCTACTAGTGCATAGATTCTACATTACTTCCAAATATGATGTCATCTACATAAACAACAACTATCAAAAGTTTGTCTTTATCAAAATTTATATATAGGTTGTTATGTGCAAACCCTTTTGTGAAGCCGTGTTATTGAAGATACTCGTCAAGACAATAATACCATACACAAGGAGCTTATTTTAACCCATACAATGCCTTCTTAAGTTTGCAAACAAGATTTTTATCATTGTCTAGAATGAAGCCTTTAGGTTGTTCAATATAAACTTCTTCTTCAAGCTCCCCATTTAAAAATGCATATTTAACATCCATTTGATATACTTTTAAGTTATGAAAGCTTGAAAATTCAGGAAACATTCTTATGGCTTCAAGTCTAGCTACAAGTGCAAATGCTTCTTCAATGTCTATTCCTTCGTGTTGATGATAGCCTTTGCAGATGAGTCTTGCTTTGTTTCTAATTATTTCTCCATTTTCATTCAATTTGTTCTTGAACACACATTTTATCCCAATAACTTTTTATCATGAGGTCTTGGTACTAATTCCCATGTATGGTTCTTTTCTATTTGATCATGTTCTTCATCCATTGCCTTAATCCAACATCATCTTTGCTTGATTTATTCACATTTTGAGGTTCAGTTGTGGATAGTAAGTCTAGGTAACTAGAATTTCCAACAAGAGTTCTTCTAGTTTTTACTCATGCTTCCTTTTCACCTAGAATTGAGATTCCGAATGATTTTTCTGAACATATCTTGAAGGAGTCTTTTATGATGTTTATGTGTATTCATTTTACTTCTTTTGACGCTTCACTAATTCCCTCTCCTACAACCTCTTTACTTGTATTAGGAACAAGTTTGTCATCTACTGGTGCTTCCCTTTTGGTACCTATGGATGCTTCATCAATCACAACATCAATGCATTCAACAATCTTTTGAAGCCTCTTATTATAGCATTTATATCCATTGCTTCTAGAATAATATCAAAGGAGGATGCCTTTATCAGCTCTAAATTCAAACTTTCCAAGCTTATCATCGTTATTCCTTATGTAACATTTGCATCCAAAAATTATAGAGTGTTTGATAGTTGGGGGCTTACCAAACCATAGTTCATAAGGAGTTTTATCATTGTTTACACGAACATGAGATTTGTTAAGGATATTCACGGTTGTATGTGTTGCTTCTCCCCAAAAGGTTTGAGGCATTCCAGACTCATCAAACATGGCACATTCCATTTGTTGGATTGTCCTGTTCATTCTTTATGCCACTCCATTTTGTTGAGGAGTCTTAGCTATTGCTTAGGGGTAAAATGCACAAGTGGTAGCTGGAGTAAATCCCTCTTGGGCCTTCCCTGAACCTAAGGCAGACAGTCAGATTAGCTGCAACATTCACAAAGAAACTACATACATGTTCATACTAATGATTAACTGACAAAGTGAGATATTGAAAGATTACCTATTTGTATATAGTTTATCTGTTGGAGAGCGTTAGGCAGTGTGGCAGAAGTCTTCCTCACTGGCTCCAATTCTGGATCCTACAAACAAAAAAAGAAGAAGTGTAATCTTCATAGTTGTATCACTACAAACAACTAAACAAGTATATAACCAAAAATTTAACTCTAATTAAAAAGTATATAACCAAACATTTAACTATGTATATCTAGGCCACTTATATCATGTTTCATCAACAAATAAACAATAGATGCATTGATAGAACATAAAGTGGAGAAAATAGAGGCAGTTCTATTAATAAGAGAAGGAATATTACATTTGTTGGTTTGGCCAAGCTTCCCTTAGTCTTCCGACTCCTCTCTCTCTCTCCTCAATATCTGAGTGTAATGATACTTAGGCCAAGAGTTCTCAATGAACCTTGCCAATCATGAAGCCTAACTCAACAACAAAGTTACGCTCTGCACACAATCAACCTTTCGACCTATGAGAATGAGCCCTAGAATCCAATTTATAAGAATTTGGGAGGACTAATCTTGCCAATCTTCTCCATCAGTTTGAATAGGGAAAAATCTATGATGTTTCCATGCTTTTCCTAGATTTTTCCCTCTTTGGATGCTCAATTGGGTTTAGTAATGTCCAATTAGAGGGTTGCACCATAGGTTGCTGCTTTTTGGACTAACTCCTTTGAGAAAAAGCAGGAAATGTCAGTTAGTTACTGCGGGATTTGTCCCTTTTTCTTCATGAAACACGAATAACGCTGCCCCTTAGGCAAGACAGTGCGTTAACCTAGACACTAACACTCCCTCCAAGAGGCAGGGATGCATTATAAGTCGACCTAGTTGTCTCTAGGGTGCGTTACCCTGGAAAAATAGGTCTCTGACTAGGTCATTTTCTTCCTTCCAAGTATCCTTCTCCTCTGAGCTCACGAGGAGGTCATTTGTCCTATAACAGATGCCCCCTAAAGTGTGAGGTCAGAGGAAAATATGATGGCTGAAATACTTTATAACATGTGTAGTAGAGCGAGAGGAGTTGGAGGATTGCGGAAAACCTGAAACAAATAACATATGTCAGAAATATAAGTATTTGTCCCGAGTCAGGCATTCCCATGCTCAGTAGCTATATCAAAATGATTTCTCCAAGAAGAGATATGACCAGTATGTCCACCGATAAGCACAATGTCGAAGATTGTATCATGATAGGATCAATCTGATAAGCTGTCTTCGAAAACAATATAGTAGCTTGGGAGAAGAAACAAAGCTGAATGATGTAACCCTGAACCCAAGGTCTTGGTCATCGCTTCACTAAACTACATATTTCCACACATGTGAATAAAGGAGTTGTATTAAAACATGTGAGAAATCGTCTGATTACCAGTCAATGATGAAAATTTTTAACAGCCGCAAGGATGGCCACCGATAAGGATGATGGTCTCCAAGATGCACAATACAATCTAGCGAGTGTGAATAAATGGTGTTGATGTTGAACACTCGTAGAATCATTCGACTGGGAGATAGTGATGAAAACCACCAATCAAACACAAGGTAACCTACCACTGAGGTCTGCAAGTTCCAAGGCATTGGTATGTTTCTGGATCAACTTCCTAGATAAGATGTTGAAGTCGATAGGAGGAGATCTGTCAAAAGGCAGGCAATGAGGTGTCTTACATCAGCTGACCCGAAACGAGAAAAGATGATTTTGTTATGAAGATAGTCAAGAGAAAATGGTACTAATTGACAATGACAAATGATTTCTGGCATATGATGGCTTGGCTGATACAGGAAGCAGTAGATAGCGAGATCCTCTTGAACAATAGAAGAAACAATAATAGGGTACCAGGCAGCTTAGGCTTATGGACACCAAAGAGTGTCAGGATTCACCAATGTAGGGAAATCGACATACGAAGGCTAAACTCATAGAATGGTAGGGTTCAGATAACTGCGAGAGGATTTTTTGGGAAGTTCCATGTTCAAGGTTTTTATGCCAAATCGAATTTCAAAGCATAACAGAATAAGTCTCCACTTTGTCCACATTTTTCCCCATCTGATTAAGTTTAACGAGTCCAAAAGGGTAAACTCAGTGATATTTTCATATTTAGGGAGTCTGAAAAACATTGTAAAATACAACTCCACGGGGGTACCTTTGTCATGGTTGATAACCAAGTGCGAAAAAGGGATAATAGTATGCATGACACAGTTCATTTTCCGTAAGTTAGTCCATTGAATTTGGATAAAGTGATAAGCCCATGTTCAACGAACGTCTACCTCATTTTGTTATGAGTACGAGGAGACGAAGTAATCTCAATATTATTTGTGAAGTTTTAACGAGTCAGATGAAGAAAAAATTGATCCTCTCTGTGAAATTTTAACGAGTCCAACGAAGAAAAACTCGGTGTCATTTTCGGTTTTTTTAACGAGCTAGAAAAAGAGGGAAAATAATGGTTCATAGTTCTTCATCATGGTATTTTAACGAGCCTGATGAAGTAAACTCAAGGTTTTGTCAATTTTATGAGCTAGAAAAAGTCCCTAAAAAGAAGGCTCGTTCCGGGTCAAGCATGGTAAAATATGCATATGAACACCGACAATTCATCAGAGCATCGATGACTTCGATAAAACAACAGTTGCAGCAAAAAATAACGGAAATTTACCAATTTTAAATGACTAGCTGAGTGAGTCATACCTCTAGAATGTCTACAAGAAGGAAAGAGGCCTTCATTTTCACTGTTTGTGTTCTGTGAAAGAGCTCTAGAGCGAAAAAAGAGGTGAAACTTCTGTTGTCGATTGTGGACGATTCGAGCAACGGTTTTCGATTCCACGAGTTCCAGGTAAGATCTTGAGTTTTTATGTTGCTTTCCATTGGTATTTTTACTATTTTTAATGGCTAAAGATTGATTTTTGAGCAAGCCCTAAACATTTTAGGCAGGTAACGCGGGTGCCTAGTGCTAGGGCTGCGTTAAACGCACTGCCCGTTAAGGGACAATGCGTTAGCATACCCTGTTCTGCACTGGGCCCCGCATTAGCCAGACCAAACAATTTTTAAACTTGGTTTGCTCTAGTTTGCAATGATTTGGCCTACAACCGATCCATTGAAAACTTGATTTGTGTAGGTGCAAGGATTTTACCATGAGTATCTGGCGTGAAAGAGAGCACAAAAGAGAGGAATGTGACATGGTCACTTATTCGGTAACTTTGCTTATTCTCCAGAGATGTGGATTACTGAAATATGCAAGATTAGATATTATGAAGGAGCAGGAAGACCTTCTGAGTTGGATAATCTAGCGGTGGGATGATCAACAACATGTTTTTTGCATCGAGGGTTATGAATTCACGATAGAGAAGGAATACATCTACTTTCTGACTGGCTTATCATGCAGAGGGCTAACGCCCAATCTGACAGGGTCGAGAGCTGATCCCCACACCACTATGGGGTTGATCCAGGCTCACTATACTAACAATACTGCGCCAGTAAGTAACCAGATTCCTATAGCATGGGTGGCCTTGATACCAATGAGGTCACTGCTATGGATGATCCTTCACTTGGCAGGGGCCAAGAGTTGGCATGTGGCCACCAAGGCCCATGTACTACTACTAGTGTTGGATTTCATACAGCCGTAGATATTGGATTGGTGCGAAGGTGTTGTCCGCTGGGTTCGAGAAGAATTGACATCCTGCAAGACTTGGTCCCAACGAGAGTTTGGGTTTGGCACATTGATTGTTTCTTTCATAGTAGAGAGAGTGCCCATTATGAGGCCTTAGATGATCATGGATATTGTGGGACCACGAGAGCCTATACAGGGTCATTGATCTGCCTTGATGCCATGGATTGGAGAGGGTCCACTTTGCCATTTCTTCGATGATGCATTCTTTGAGTGGTTGAATGGCTAGATCTTGATGATCAAAGATTATCCCTATGCAGGGATGAACTTCACAGGAGATCTAGAGATGAGATTTCCACTTGGCACTCAATGGGGGCCAATATGTAAGAATAAAAATCAGTTGCTTACGTATTTTTTGTCTTTTGAATACTTATGCAATTTTTTTGTTTAATGGGTGAAAAATATTTTGACATGAAGCGTATTTCTTGACACAGATGTGGCACCCGTTTGTCCTGCTGGAGCCCCTCGCTATGCATGGCGAGGAATGTAGCTACCTGGGGCTAGAGCAGCAGCAATTGTTGAATATGGTAATGATACACGTAGTTTGCACGAGGTTTCCAGGAACCTCAAAGGATTGAGCATGGGCATGCTGCCTCTTCCCACGAGGGAGATCCCGATTCATCTACAACGACACACAGTGGGTGTGCCGGAGAGATTCTTGGTGCCTCTAAGGAGGTTAGCCAGAGTAGTTATCTACTACCATGAGCAGTAGGCTCAACAAGATTAGATGATAGATGTATAGATGTCAAAGCGAGGCTTCGCAGAGCCAAATTTTGAATAAAACACCCAAGTTTTGAAGAGTTTTTTTGATGTAACTTAACTGGACACGACACACACACACACACACACACATCTGTGTGTGTGTGTGTGTGTATGTATATGTATATGTATATACATATTTTGGTGATTTTTATCTTTGTATTTTTTAATTTTTATGATGAAAAATATACACTCATGCAAGACCTTTTCTATAATAAATGCGACAAATGCCAATCTAACACATAATTTGCTAACGAATTAGCTAATGCATTAGATTCTCTAGGAATGTGCTCAAAAGTAATGAATTGAAATTGACATTCCAGAAGTCGTACCCTCAAGTAATAATGTAACAAGATAGGATTTCAGATGCGATAAAAGCCGTTTAAATGCATAACAACTAGCTGGGAATCTAACTTGACCACCAGATTGGAGATGTCGCAAGATGCAGCTTCAGTGAGGAGTTGTTTCACTGACATGTACTCAACAATATTATTGGTGGCATCGCCAAGGAAGATTCCCTCGGAACCAAGTAGTTCCAACTCAGGTGTATAGAGGACCCAAGCAGCTGATGCAATGTGCTGTGTGTGACGATTGGCACCATCCGCATATCGAACGTACGACAAGGATGACAAAGACATCTGTGTAAAATAAGAGATCCTATATGAGAAAAACACTCAAAAATAAAAAATATTATAGACACACCAAAAAAAGACAAAACTTATATACATAAAATTACAAAGCAGATGCCCAATGGGACACTAGGCGAAATACTTCTTCAGATAGAGCTCGTTGCGGGGCTTAGCGAGCGGAAATCCATTACAGTCCTGAAGTTCATAAGACCCTTTAGAAAGGACTTTCGTGATGATGTATGGACCAAGCCATAATGGTTGAAGTTTTCTTGCCCCCCAAGAGGTTGTGTCTCTGATCGTAGAGTAGAACGAGATTGCCTTCTTGGAAAGAATGAGGCTTGATAGATTTGTCGTATTGAGCTTTCACTCGGCACTTGTGGGCTTCCAGTGCCAGTGTGGCATCTCGATGAGTTTCGTCCAATTGATCAAGCGAGAGCAAGAGCTCTTCTTTAGCAGTGGTGTTAGGTAGGAGTTCAACAACCAATTTAAGTGATGGAATCTCACACTCGATTGGAAGAACTGCTTCCATACCATATGCTAACTGGAATTGTGTGAAACCTGTAGCAGTCTTCATTGACGTTCGTATGCCCATAACGCGGAGTTTAGCTTTCGATGCCATGTGGTTTTATGATTGCTGACTAACCAATGAATCATGGTCTTGAGGACGCCATTTATGTCTTCGACTTGATTGTTAGCTTGTGGATAGTAGGACAAAGACTGATCTTGTCGAAAAACTAGCGTGGAAGTTAACTCTGTCATCATTTGGTTCTGAAAGTGTGAACCATGATCTGTGACAATTGAGCAGGGTACACCGAAACGACAAATGACCTGATTGAACAGGAAAAGAGCAGCGTTTTCTCCATTGACCCGAAAAGTGGGAATGGCTTCAGCCCATTTCGTGAAGTAGTTGACCGCAACTATGATGTAGTTGTGTCTATCAGAAGAAGTGGGATTGCATGTGACAAAATTTATTCCCCATTTAGCGAAAGGACCGACGAAGATGACCAGATGCAGAGGTCCAGGATGGGCACGCATTTTCTTCCTAAAAATTTGACACGGATGGCACTTATGGACCATTGTGCAACAATATTTAAACAAAGTGGGCTAGAAGTATCCCACATGCAAGATTTTCTGGGTAGTAACTATGCCAGAAAGATGAGCACTGCACGCCCTAGCGTGGCAGTGATTTAAATTGTGTTCTACCTCGTTAAGAGTGAGACAACGTCGAAGAAATGTATCAACACCACGACGATATAGAGTATCGTTTAGCATGAGATAGTGTTTCGCATGGTGACGAATGCGACGATGGTCGTCTGACATGAGAGTTGGGCGGAACTGTTGAGTTTGGAGGTAGAAAAGGATGTACCTGTACCAAGGATCAATAGAATCAACCAGATAGATGGATTCATGAGGAAATGGATCATGAGCTACTTTCTCTGGGTCAATTATGGGAAGATTCGACAGTAATTTGGGGAAGATTAGAGACTTCTTAGCTTTGGCAGTAGTGAAAACCAAGTCAAATTTTTGGAGGATTACAATCTGTTTGGAACATTTTCCTCCAATGATTTAACGGGACAAGATGTTTCACATGGGATTCTCCAAAGCAATGACGGTAGTTTGCAGCAGCAATATATAGTGTCCGAGGCGGGTGACAGTGAAGACCACCACAAGAGATAGTTTCTCCACATGCGAATATCGTAATTTAGGTCCAATGAGACCTTTTGAAAAATAATAAATCACATGCTCACTATCGTCATCGTGAAATTGAACCAAAACCATTCCCAGGGAGGATGGTGAGCTTGTCAGGTTGAGGAGAAAATTGCGCGAATAGTTGGTGGCACTAAGAAGTGGGGCAGAAACGAGTGCCCAATTCAGGGCGTCAAATGACAGTTGAGCTTGATCATTCCATAGATATGGTACCCCTTTCTTGAGTAAGCGCATGAAGCCTTTCGTCATCTTGACATAGTTTACGATGAAGCGACGTAAGAAGTTTGCCTTCTCTTACAAACGTTGGAGTTGCAGAATGGATTGTGGCATGGGTAATTCAACAATTGCCTTTACCTTATCGGGATCTGTTATCACTCTAAAATTTCCAAAGGTTGTTTAAGCATTAAAAAGAAATATCAGAGGTAACTACAAACCTACTTTGGAGCTTAGGATCTAGCCTTCCTAAACTCAGAGAGAGCTCTCTCTATATGATTTAACTTTATTTATTTAATGGATATTAGGCTAGTTATGTATGCTTAATTGGATTGGTTTTGATTGGTTGGTGTAATTAATGAATTATATGAATAGGTTCTTTTTGATTTTCCATTAGGCTATGGAGTCAATATGATTTGGAATAGAAAAAAAATCACATTATGAAGAAATTTTTACCGGAGAGATAGGTGAGAAATATCAGATCTCAAGGCTGAATGGTGAAGTGATCTTTCAATCAAGATCAAGCAGCAATTAAGAATTCCTTAAAACAGATAATGAAGAAGGCTGAAGAGGTTAATAAGGACCAGAGGGCAATTAAGAATTCTCTAAGCCGGATATCAGAAGAAAACACATAAATGTATGACAGTTAAAAGTAGTGTAATTTTTAAGCAAATTCTGCAGTAATATTCCTGTTATAACATTCAGATTTAGAACACATATAAGTTTATGGAATACTTAGAAAGAAAGCATGAACAATTGAAATTTATACTTCACCGAGATAGCTCAACACATGAATCCTGTAAATAAGTCTCTTTATAACTTGTTCAGCCTGTCAACTGGAAATTGGTACAATAACCCTAAGGCAAGAGATCAATCAACTAATGAAATATTCAGAAATCCACCCTTTTTACTCTTTATAAGAGAGTATTTATACAATAAATTACAAAAATATATTGTCAACCGACTAGGATTTATTCTAGGAAAATAAAATATCTTTATGCAAAAAGATAGTGACACCTTTCAACTGGATGATATCTGGCCCTGATTCTTTGCTTGTTGTTACCTGTTTGTTCTTTCATCTATCCGTTCTTTCATCCTTTATAGTAAATCACACCACTTCTCCCATGCTTCTTCATCTGGGATTTGGATTTTCATCATCCTGTGGTAAATCTCATATGCCTCTGAATATCTGGAAAATGTAGGCTTATTTACGAAAACGTGATTTACCTCATGCTGGAGGTAAAAGAAGTTTTCTAGAGTTTGAAGGAGCACCTTGCCTGTGGGAATGCCTTTCATCGAGGAAATGTGGGAATTTTCTTTGTCCACTTCCCTTAACTTCTTGACATAATCCTCATGTGTCGTTAGTTTGTCATTTATTACTAGAGGACTAGGCAAATCCTTCTATCTCAATACATCAAACTTGTTAAAAAACCTGTTCGTTGCGAGTTCCAAGGTTTGAAATTTCTCCTCAAGCTGCAGCAGTAGATTTCTTTTGGAAATCACTTTCTATACTTCTAGGTTAGTCTATGTTCTATCAGCTATCCCAAACTCTTCCAATTCATACTTATTTTTAGAATTCAGGAATTTGATTATTTCAAAGGCTTCCTCTAGTTTCTTTCCAAGGTTGGCTTTGACTTTCTAAATTGCCTCACAAACTTTCTTCACCAATTCATTATGCTCAAATATAATCTGTATATAAGGAAAAATATCATTAACCGAGTTAATGATATTGGCCCACAATTTTTGTTTTTCTTGGGCTAAAGGATTTGTTAATGACAACTCCTTTTCTAGCTTGTGCATTATGTCAGTCAATCTATTGGCTTTCTGTACTTCGTCTTGATGCATTACTTCTGCCAATTTATTTTCATCCTCTCAACTATTTACCTGTTCCTTGATCTTATTAATCTTTGGAGTCTGAATGGACATATCTTCGATTGCTTTGATTAATCTGCTGGCCTCATCAGTGGGATGGGCTGTTGGTATTGCTGATGCTGGTGCTGGTGTAGATACTGGTGCTAAAGTAGATACTGTGGGGATAGTAGTAATGGGAACTGCTTCCAGAGTAACCATGCTAGCTTGTTTTTCCTGTACAAGCTTATCCATCTCTGCTTCCATTTCCTTTAGCTGAGCTGTCAACTGGATGATTAATTTCATCATCTCATCCTTTTTATTGTCTATCTCCAAAACCTCCTTGGTTTGTGGATGCTCAGTAGATGATAGTTTTAACTGTTTCTTCAATGAAGCTATGTCTGCATTTTTCTTTTTTTATAAGTTCTTCTGCTGCCTTGATGTCAGTTGGATTATAGCCAATCTCAATTAACAACTCTTCCAGTGACTTAATCCTGTTGTCTTTTTATAGTGATGAGGCCTTCTCTAGCTTTAACTGTGACTATATATTTGCTAGGGAGTTTTGCAACTTCTGGACACTTAGAGCTTTATGTGTCATGGTTGAATATATCATCTCTCTTGTCTACTTGTGAAATTCAATTTTGTCAATTGGATGCACATTCTAGGCATGAAATTCAAAGCCTGTTTTATTATAGTCTTCTGAAGTTTTAGGGACCTGTATCTTCGGCTGTAGGAATGTCATCTACATTTTCTTCGTCCTGAGGTCAAAACCTGAAAGAAAACTACTCTGATCACTGGGAGTTTGCTTCCAGTATTGTGCATATGTAACAGCCTTAAGTGCTTCATTTTTATTTTTAATCTCTTTATATTTCTCAATGATATCCTTTTCCTTCTCAACTGGATTACTGGATGTTGAAATCTCTACACTAATTTTCTTTTGAATGATTTCTGCCCTGGAAGATTATGGCAGAGGTGTTTCTTCTATATGTGGTGTAGGTGTATCATCCCTAATAACAATCTCTTTCTCTGTTTCAATTGTCTCTTTCTGCTCTATTACTTGTTTCAACTTTGCTTTCTTTCTATACATAATATTGAATTTATTTTCATATGTAGCTCCTGCTGAGTAAGAGCCTTCTTCTCTAGACCTTTTTGAATTCCTATCCTGTGGGTCTCGAGTAAGCAGGACGGAACTAGTATCAAGCTGCTCCTCTGTTACACCAATTTTTGTTCATCTAACCTATTATCATTAGATGGACCCAAGTACACAACGTAAGACCAATTTTACCCTAAGTAAAACTGCTTTCACTATGTAAAATAACTTAATAAAACACATTTATTAGGTTGTTTATGGTCTAAACAGAAAACCCCAAAAGGAAATATTAAACAAATCTATATTTGTTTGATTTTCCTCATGGAATAATTAATTAAACAATAATTTAATTATTATTCCTGGTTATCTTTAACCCAAAACAAGGAAATTAATTAGATAAATCCTTAGTTATCTTATTATTTTCTAGGAATAATGATTTAAATCTTATTTAAATAATATTCCTTGTTAAATATGACTAAATCATTTATAAATAATCAAATAAACAATTGTTTATTTAATTATCATTCAACCACTTCCTTAAAATAATAAATAAATCATTTATTTATTTATTATTTACAAATAAAGGGATTTGACCCAAGTCAAATTTCTTTTCCCTCCAACAAATATAATAAAATATTCCTAAAAGGTGGTTCTAGAATTTAGATAATAATATTTTATTCATGCACCAAGTCCTAGACTACCCTAATATTTTGTTATAAATAGAAGGGTTTTCCCATTCATTTGTCACCTTTTGTTGCATATTAGATCACTCTAGATCTATACTCTTGGTCTGACTTTGAGCGATTATCATTGTCACATTCTCCATTATTTGCTTTGTGAGCTCCCTTTGAATTCTATGCTTGTCTGGGTTTTCTACACCAACAAGAGAGATAAATTTTAGATCTGAAGTGATGAGGACTTTCAAGAACCCATCCCATTGAGGAGGACAAGTAGTCTTTTTCCGACAAAAGATTCATACTAACATCCTCCACCTCTTGTAAAGTGTTTTCCAACCACTCTGACTGGTTGGAATATTTCTCAATCTCAGGATTAGATTCATGGATGAAAGGGGTGAGTTTAGATTTAATTCTTAATTTTCTTATGACACCCAAGGGGTCATATGACCATTTGAAACTATTGCTGAACTTTAATTCCTGTAGGTATCTATTTGCTTCTTTTCCAACATTCCTATTGTTGCATACAAAGGGCCCTATTTGGTTTTTTATCTTGAAATGAGTTTTCTTTTTGGCTAAAAGGAAGTTTACCTCATCAGAATTCAAGATCTATCTAATGTAATCTAAGGCAAATATCCTCATTGGGAGGTATTTGGGAAGTTTGTAAGAGACTAGTTGGCTTCCATACACTCTGATCTCTGTCTGATTCTGGTATAAATACTAGTCTCTTTTCTTGCTCTGGTCAGATAACTGTAGAATTTTTTTGATTTCATCACTGATTCTGGGTTGAATGTTGTTGCTAAGCATATTAACCACTGGGTATACAAAATAATCAATAAATTATTTGTAACTAAATTCATTAGAATACTTTCTGATCAAGGATGTCCAAAAGATTACAGACTAGGGATTCCCTCTGTGTCCAATTTTTGTAGGCTGACTGTAAACCTTTCTAACTGAAAATATATGAACAAATGAAATAATAATGAGGAGTATTTGAACACTCCTTCTTCTGGCAGTTTGATCAGTTGATCATGCATGGCATCTTCCAGGAATTGGGCAAAGTTGAAAAGTATAGATGGAGGTTCGCCTGGGCAAAAGGTAGAGGGGAAACCAAGGATGGATTCATCTACACACTCATCAGTAAAATATCCTAGGGTACCAGAAAACATGATCACAATTTATTTGGTTTGTTCTGGGAACATGGTAGCAGAGTATGGTGGGCTTCTTTTAGGAATTTGCACTGATTCAGGGAGGAAAGTATCAAATATTTGAGACCTCTTAGGAGAATCTAGCTTTAGGTAAAGCTTAGTGAGGGTATTTGTTGAGCCCCAAAGATGTCCTTTTCTTTCACCAAAATTCACTTCATTTCCTTTGTCCCTTATCAATTACAGGCTTAAATGATCAATAGGATTAATTAAATTCACTTTAGGAATGTATACAATGACTAACTTGCTATATTTTCGTGGTTTTGTTGTTGTAGTAATTTTTGACTAGACTCAGCTACAAAATGCAGCCATTTTGTAGCTAGTCGCCTATTCCGCAGCTATCTTCATGTTCTCATAGGTTACAGGTGTCACTTCAAAGAAAAACACATATGGTTGAATTCCACAACACTCCCCCATCATTTCTTGCTCTCTACGAAGTCTGAGCAAGAATCTATAGGTGGTTATGCACGTGGAAGAGATCAAAACTAAGAAGCAGATTCATACCAGGATAGGGACTCTACAGATGTCTCCAGCAAGAGTACGAGGCTTCCACAAGAGTTATAATTTGATTTTAATTGGGAAAGACACTTATCCCTATTTCCTCTCAAGGGTAGTTATGTATTTCTTTTATAAGAATGACTCGGGAGACCGAGAGACAGTTCTCCCGAGAGACAGTTAGCTAGATTGATGTTTTGTTGTTAGATCTCAAAAGTCCGTAATATTCTGTTTCTGAAGAATTTTCCCTTTAATGAAAGACATTCAACTTCATTATATGATCTAAGGCAATCTTGAGGAAATTTTTATGCTAATCCGGTGGTAAAGGGCCCCTACTGCCCGAGAAGCTCTATGCATATTGTTTAGATAAGTAACTTTAGCCTTGTTTCATTCTTAATTTAAATAGTTTTCTGATATTAGTGATATCAGTTCAAGGCCTTGACTGTTCTGCAATCTCTTATAATTTCACAAACTGCCTCTTTTCCAAAACTATTCCAAAAGATTTCTAACTTTCGAATGAGGCTTAGTAGTGACAATTTGAGTTGCAGAATGGATTAATTTCAGTGTCATAGGTTAATTTAGAGTAGAGTTCCTCACTATGTTGCAAATTATCTTTTCCAATTGTGTTCCAACAAATTTCTAGCCATGGATGAGATTTTCACTGTGATATTGTAGATTGTTGTTTACTTAGAAGAACCTCATTGCATTAAACTTATCCTTTTCTCAAGTTATTCCAACATATTTCTAATGAATGAATTTGACTGAGTTCATGTTATGAGTTATTGAATTCATGTTATGAGTTATTTTTCTTGTTAAAGTTTTGCATTTTCTGTTCTCAAGTGCCATACATAGTTTAGAATAGGTTTTGCTCCATTTTAGTGTGACCAACAACTTCTCTTTACCAACACTTAGTTCTTTTCATCTTAGAATAAAAACACAAAATCAAAAACATTGGAAAAACCCTAAACACAACGTAGTGAGAAACAGATACCTAGGCACATATAGTGCACTTCACTTCAACAGTTTACTAGCCCTGGTTGATAATTTATGACATCAATTTAGGAACACTAAGTTGAGCAGACATTTTGGCGCCGGTGTCGGGGAAGTGTAACTAGGTAGCCTTGTTTCTTACCTCCCAAAAACAATGACATGCGTAGAGAAAGAGACTCAAGGGGTAGATTAATAAGAAGAAGAAACTTGATTCCTAGAACACCACTTGTTTCACCAAGATCAAGAGCCAGCACACCTCCAACTCAAACCCAAATTCCATCCTTTACTGATCTTAGACTTCCATAGAATTTAAGATAAGATATTCCATTAGAAAGACCTTCCACTTCATCCATTGAACCTGTCTTAGAAGAAGATTATGGGACCCGTGCTAGGGACATAAACTTGTCAACTTCCATAGAAGAATCAACTATGGCAGAAGAAGGGGGAGGAGGATTTTTTAATGCAGAACACACACTATTTGGAGGGGGTAGAGGTAGAGGTAGAGGAGGAGGAGGTAGAGGTGCAGAAGGAGAAGGAGGCAGAGGAAGAGGTAGAAGAGAAATGGGAAGCTCTTTTGGGTTTCCTATAGTAGATGAAGAAACCAATGCAACTATGAAAAACATTTCACCCTCTATCCTTCCAAACTTTTATGGACTCAAAACTGAAGATCTTGAAACCTTCCTATTTGAATTTGAAGTCCTATGTAGAACCTATGATTATTTGCAAGATGCCCAAAAACTTAAACTATTCCCTTCAACATTGAAAGGAGCAGCATTAAAATGGTTTATGAGTTTGATCAACAGTTCTATTAGGACATGGGAAGACATGAAACAGGCATTTCTAGAGAGGTATTTGGATTACTGTATGCCAGTCAACCATAAAGAGGAAGTGTTTAAAATGTTACAAAAAGAGGATGAAAATTTGGAAGATTTGTTGGAGAGGTTTAACTATAACATCAAGAGGGAAAAAATGGAAAACTTAGATCAAGACAATTTGAAAGCTCTCTTATTGAAGACAATTAGGGATGAATGGTTAGATATCCTTAACATGATGGGAAAATGGGATATATCTCAGCTCACCTTACCTGAAATAGCTGAATTATGTATCAACCTTTCAAGAGGGAAATCTAAAACTGTAAAAGGACCAAGAGACCCTACTCTTGCAAGGGCAAGTAAGTCTGCTTCTGGGACAGTAAGTAGGGCAGAAATAGGACATATGCTTGATGAATTCAAATCTGATATTTCAGGGAGTCTTAGTGAACAAATAGACACCCTTAAGTTACAAAACAAGTAGAAAAATGAATATGATGCCCTAACAATCTTTTGTCCCAAATGTAGAAATAAGCATGCCTTGAGAGAGTGCCATTTGGATGAAAAAGTAGTAGAGACCTGTGTAATTTGTTCAGAAAAACATGAGACCAAGAGTTGTCCTTCACTTCCTGGTCTTAAAGCTGTCTTTCAAGAATAAACTGCTACAAATTCCACAGAATCTCTCAATTTTGTCTCTAGAAGGCCGTGGCAAGGACCTCAAACACAAGGATTCCATGATCAGCTGTATAATCAACCCCTACCAAATTGGAATTCTTGGTAGCAACCTTGGCCCCAATTCCGAAATCAATCTCAAACTTGGGCACAAGGAGCACAAAATCCCTATGGAAGATACTCTCAGTACTATCAATATCCACCATATCCACATTTCCCTCCTTAACAGAATTTTCAACAAAATCCTCAACAAATCCTCAAAATCCACCACTTCCATTACCATTTCCTCAGAAAACAAATCAGTTACCTGCCCAACCGATACCAAACCCCAAAAATAAAAATCCTCAGAATACATACATGATAGAAGGCCAACAGTTTCCAACTTATTTGATTACTCTTTTAGACCTTAGTGATGTTCAACTTAGGTCTGGAAGAATACTTGAAAAGAAGAAACCATTTGTAATCATACAAGAGCAAAACAAATCTGAGGAAGATTCTCTACTGGTGAATAAAAGTCTTGAAGAGAACACACCTTTCCAAGACCCAAACATTGAAAAATCAAAACAAAAAGAACCAATAATTTCAACTCCTATATTAGAGTAGCCATCAACATTCACTTCTACACCTCCCTTTCCAGAAAGATTACAAATTGATAGAGGTGTAGAAAAACAAATTATGGTGCCTAATTATGATTTCCTAGATGGGCTGAGAAATGTTTGTATTAAGATCCCATTATTGCAAGCTATCAAGGAAATTCCAATCTTAGCAAAGACAATAAAGGAGTTGAGCATGAAGAAAACATGAAAAAGAATAAGAGAGACAAAGAAAATTCAACTGACAGGAAAAATAGCAGATATCATGATGGATAAGATTGCTATTCCAAAGTATCTAGACCCAGGAAATCCAGTTGTTAAAATACACATCAATGGAACTGAGATCCAAAACACACTTATTGATTTAGGAGCAACAATCAATATCATGAGTAGACAAATCATGGATAAACTGAAACTTCCTAATCTTCTTTTTACACCCACATTATTACAATTAGCAGATAGATCTGTGATCAAACCTGATGGGGTAATAGAAGACATTCCAGTGCCCCTAGATTCTTGGGAGTATCCTGTGGATTTTATGATCCTAACTCCTAAGAATAATCTAGGAGGACATCTTATTATATTAGGAATACCTGGGTTAGCTACAGCTGATGCTTTCATTAGTTGTAGATCCGATGATATGTACATCTCTGATGATAGTTCAACCAAGAAATTTACCTTGTATCCTCCAGCAAGAACAATTACAAAATTAGATGATACTCAATGGATAGAGGATGAAGAAGACTTACAACCTCTCTTCACAATTTCAGAAATTAGTGAAGATAGCCAGATTCTGAATACCTTAGAAAAATTTGAATCCTCTTTGGAATACAAACATGAACAATTTCAAGAAGAATCCAACATTGAGTTTTTATCATCAAGACAGATGTCTCTCTATTCCATGGATAAATTTGGCAGCTCTACAATTGAGATATTTCCAGGAAAAACTTTAAACATAAACAAGAACCTAGAGAAATCTCAATAAGTAGAGCTAGTCAAGATATTACAGAGACATTCTTCTGCATATGCATGGGAGTACACTGATATGGAAGGGATAAGCCCCAAGACTTGCACTCATCACATCTACATAGAGGAAAATTTTAAACCAATCAGACAACCTCAAAGACGGATGAATCCAAATCTTAGGGAAATTGTTAAAGAAGAATTCGAGAAATTGTTAAAAGTCAACTTTATCTATCCCATTTCGGATAGTCAATGGGTTTCTCCTTTGGTAATTGTGCCAAAGAAAAATGGTAAATGGAGGGTATGTATTGACTACCGAGAATTAAACAAAACTACTCTTAAAGATAATTTTCCCCTACCTTTCATAGATCAAGTGTTAGATACATTAGCTAGCAAAAAGTACTTCTCATTTTTAGATGGGTTTAGTGGTTATAACCAAATTCAAGTAGCACTTGAAGATCAAGACAAAACCACATTTACCTGTCCTTGGGGTACCTATGCTTATCGAGTATTGCCATTTGGATTATGCAATGCACCTGCAACATTTCAAAGGGCAGTACTAGGAATTTTTTCAGATCAAATACATGATTGTGTAGAGGTATATATGGATGATTTCACAGTTTATGGAAACACATTTGAAGAAGCCTTAGCAAAATTGAAAAAAGTTTTAAAGAGATGTAAAGAAGCAAATCTTTCACTAAGTCATGAGAAGTGTTTTATGATGTTTTCTGAAGGAATTGTTTTAGGACATCACATTTCAGGGGATGGGATTAGAGTTGATGAGTCAAAAGTTGAAGTCATCTCCAACTTATCTATTCCAAGTTGTCAAAAATATGTTAGGAGTTTTCTTGGATTTATAGGATATTATCGAAGGTTTATAGAAAAATTCACCAAGATAGCATCTCCACTTTTCAAATTACTTACAAAGGACTATGAATTCAAGTGGAATCCTAATTTCCAGTTAGCCTTTGAGACCCTGAAAACAAAAATCTCTGAAGCACCTATTTTAAGGGGACCTAACTGGAAGTTACATTTTCATATTTCAACAGATGCCTCAGATACAGCTTTAGGAGTAGTATTGGGACAAAAAGACCTGATTCCTTATGCCATCTACTATACAAGTAAAAATTTGACTCTTTCAGAGTTAAATTATACTGTAACTGAAAAAGATTTTTTAGCTATTGTTCATGCCATAAACAAATTCAGACACTATATAACAGGCTATGAAACTTTTGTTCACACAGATCACTCTGCAATTAGATATCTAATGAACAAATCAATTATTAATGGCAGAGTTATAAGATGGTTATTGCTTTTACAGGAATTCAACATTACCATTCTAGATAGGCCTGGAAAACAAAACATAGTAGCTGATTTCCTATCTAGACTCCAAAACATCAAAGACAACACCCCAGTTGAAGATCAATTCCTTGATGAATATCTTTTTGCAATTTCTACTCAAACTCCTTGGTTTGCTGATGTTGCTAATTATTTAGTTTCATGGAAATTTCCTTCAATAATGAATGCAAGAAACAAAATAAAGATCATTTATAACAGTGCAAAATATTCATGGGTTGCTAATGAGTTATACAAAACAGGTCCAAAGTTTATCATTAGGAGATGTGTTCGGGAAGATGAGATGCCTGAGATCCTCAAGGCATGTCATGATGAACCTTTTGGCAGACACTTTGCTGATAAAATGACAGCTTATAAGGTCCTTCATTTATGATACTATTGGCCATCCCTTTTTAAAGATGCTAAACAGTATGTCAAAAGGTGTGACAGTTGCCAAAGGGTAGGGAAACCTTCTCCTTCAGGTGAGATGCCATTGCAGCCTCAAGTACATATTGAACCTTTTGAGAAATGAGCTTTAGATTTTGTAGGACCTATTAGTCCTCCATCAAGACAAAAGAAATATATATTAGTTTGCACTGATTATGTTACCAAATGGGTAGAGTCCAAGCCATTACTTTCTGCTACTGAAGCATTTGTAGTTAATTTTATTTTTGAGGATATTTTTACTCGTTTTGGTGTCCCAAGGGAAATTGTAACAGATCAAGGAGCTCAATTCACATCAAGGCTAGTGGAACAAATGATGGAAAGATACAAAATTAGACACAAAAAATCTACTCCCTATTATCCACAAGCAAATGGTCAAGTGGAATCTACCAATAAAGTCATTGAAGGGATCCTAACAAAAACTATTCATTTACATAGAAGAAATTGGGTAGACATGCTTCCTGAAGCCTTGTGGGCCTATAGAACTACATGGATAAGCACAACAGGTAATACTCCCTATGAACTTGTTTATGGAAAACAAGTTTTGTTTCCCATAGAGTTTCAGCTTCAAACTTTTAAAATGGCAGTTCAGCTAGGACTTGATCTAACAGAGGCACAAAAGCACAAATTGAAGTAGATTAATGAATTGGATGAGATCAGACAAGATGCAGTCTAGAAAACAAGTATAGTCTAACAACAAAGGACTAGATGGCATGATAAGTACATCAAGGAAAAGAAGTTCAAAGAAGGTGACTGGGCTCTCTTGTTTGATTCAAAGTTTAAATATTTTCAAGGTAAATTCCAAACACATTGGCTTGGGCCATATGAAATTATGAGAATTTTTGACAATGGAGCAATAAAAATTAGGACAATAGGTGAAGAGAAGGTCACTTTTCTTGTAAATGGTCATAGATTGAAGCTGTATCATAAGCCACTTTCAAGAGAAGAATTTGTCAAGATATTCCAGGAAAACAGTGATGTGAAGTTAATGAAGAAGAATTTTTCTTCTTCATCAACTTAGTTGAATTTTTCTGAATTCAAATGAAAAAAAATAAATAAAAATAAAATAAAATAAAAATAAAAATAAAGTATAAACATGAAAACTAATCACTGATTAGCATGTTTATACAGAAAAGATAAAGTGAAAATCAAAATCCTTCTGACACTTTAGCTTTTCAAATTTGTTCTTTTTCTGCAAGCAGCTATCACAAAATCATAAGTCTCACTCCATCATGTCTCACTTCATTCATATTTCATTCACTCCATTCATTCATATTTCATTCATTCCATTCATTCATATTTCATTCAATCCACTCATCCATACTTCATTCACTCTATTCCATGGTCCACCTCATTTTCATCTCAGATTTTTAAAATTTGATCTCTTTCTGCAATTGAATATTGCAAATCATAAGTTGCAGACCACTTTTCATATTTCACTCCACTTTACATTTATAATCCATTTCATTCCATTACATTTCACTTCACTCATGCTCCATTACACCACATTTCATGATCCATTCTAATTCACTTCATACAACATTCCATTCCATGTTTCAAAGCTCCTACAGGTATATTCTGCAGTCAGACATTCTGCAGCCAGTCAGACATTCTGCAGCCAGCTAGACATTCTACAACCAGATATCTTGAAGGCAATTATCCAGCAACCACTTGTTCAGCAGCAAATTGACCTTGCACACCTATGACAACAAGCAAAATCAAAGGGATTATGAAGACTGAAGAATCAATGATTTTCAAAGGAGGACAAAGCATATCAAAACCACAAAAATTAAAGGAAAGGCAAAGGTAAAGTTGTGAAATTATTATGATGATAGAATATGAAAGTTATAGTATAGTTAAGTCATGTATGATTCAAAAAGTTGTTTTGATTATTCGTGTTGATCATGCCTATTAAACCTATCATAAAAACTTTGGACAAAATCCCTTCCATTCCGCCATTTCAAATCATCATTTAAAACTTAACGGTTAAGTACTGAAGTGACCTATTTGGTCATGTCACTAGCCAAAGTATTCAGTGATGATTTTGAATTTCTCACGAGATGTTTCTGCGACATTTTCTTCCATGATGGCTCTCAAACTCATTAATTCGTGTGAATCACCCTCACCATATTTCACTCATTCTATAACCTCTTCATGTCATCCTTCCGTAGCTAGTTCCTACTGCATAAACAGAGAAGGCACCTTTGGGGTAAAAACAACTCTTTAACAGCCATTTTCACTGTGGATAGAAGAGCAGTAAATTGAAGGTTGAGAAGAGAAGCCATGGGTCTCATAGTAAGGTCCGAACTAGTCGGAACCAAATACTTAGAGGGTTACCCACAGATTAGAGAAATGCTACAATAGGTTGGGTGGTTACAGTTTTTGGAAAAATTCAATGGTTTTCATAAAGAGGTAACTAAGACATTTGCACGGTCCTTCAATGGAGCAGAAGTTGAAATAGGAGATGTTAAATTCACTATTACAAAATCTTTCATTGCAGAAGCAGCGGAATTACCCAGACAAGGTGAAAAATGGTTCAAAAATAGGGAATTTCATAATGAGGCATGGAGGCAAATGCTCAAAACACCAGGTATGGATATTTCCATTTTTAAGAAGGGCGTTCCTAGCTCAGCACTGAAGAATAAATGGCGGAATATGTTGCTCATTTTGCAAAAAATTATAACTTGTGAGGGAAGGTTTGGTACCCTTTATGTTTATCATATTCGGTTAATGATGCATTTCTTAGATGAAGAAATCAATTTACCTTTTTTCCTACTTCATAGTCTGAAGAGAATGGCCTCTAATGTTCAAAAGAGGGTTAAATTTCTGGAAACCACTTTGTACCACCATGGCCTAGTTAAAATCCTAATTGAACATCATTTGAGAAAGGTGGGAGACAATTGGGATGAGTTTCTAGTAAGGAATCACTTTGAAGAACCCAAGGAATCTCCATCTGAAGGCAAACTTATAAGAAGAAGCAAGAGAAGGAAAATTTCCAAATCTGTTGAAACTAAAATTGGTAAGTCCATACAAGAGGACAGTGAGGAGATAATTTCTGAGAAATTGGCTGAAATTAAGAAACAACTTAAAAAGGAGAAGATGATAAGAAGGTATGCCAAGGAGAGAGGTGAATGACCATCTCAACCAAGACGAAGCCACAGACTTAGAGGTATATTGAAGAAAACAGGGGTTAGACAAACGAGAATCATAAACATTGAGGATGAAGAGACACCAACTGCTAGATCACTTGAGTACCAGTATGAAGAGGATCTTGATGAAGAAACTCTAGAAATAGACCCAACACAACAACAAATCTATAATTATGTTGAGTCATTGGAAAAGAGAGCCTCAGAAAGTAGAGGAAGAACTCCTAGCCCATCAGAATCTGCAATTGATGTACTAAGAAGAGACAAATATGAGTTAGAAGTACTCAATAGGCACATAAAGAATGAAAATGAAATTTTGAGGGAGAAGGTTAAGCTGAAAAGTGATATGAATACAACTCTCTCTCTACAAATGGAAAAGTTGTACAAGGCTAGTGAGAAATTGAAGAAGAAAAACAAAAAGTTGAGCAGGGCACTTATAAATTTGAGATTCAAGTTGGTCATAAGGAAGCCTAGGAGGCTATTGAATATCAGGCAAAGCAGAAGAAGGAGCTTAGATTTCCTAGCAGAAGTCTCAGAATACATGAATTGATTGCATGAGGACATGCAAAAACTTTGTAGTGGGGGTATGTTGAGCCCCAAAGATGTCCTTTTCTTTCACCAAACTTCACTTCATTTCCTTTGTCCCTTAACAATTACAGGCTTAAATGATCAATAAGATTAATTAAAGTCACTTTAGGAATTTATACAATGACTGACTTGCTATATTTTCGTGGTTTTGTTGTTGTAGTAATTTTTGACTAGACTCAGCTACATAATGCAGTCATTCTGTAGCTAGTCGCCTATTCCGCAACTATCTTCATGTTCTCACAGGTTACAGGTGTCACTTCAAAGAAAAACGCATATGGTTGAATTCCACAACACTCCCTCATCATTTCTTTCTCTCTACGAAGTCTGAGCAAGAATCTATAGGTGGTTATGCACGTGGAAGAGATCAAAACTAAGAAGCAGATTCCTACCAGGATAGGGACTCTACAGATGTCTCCAGCAAGAGTACGAGGCTTCCAAAAGAGTTCTAATTTGATTTTAATTGGGAAAGACACTTATCCCTATTTCCTCTCAAGGGTAGTTATGTATTTCTTTTATAAGAATGACTCGGGAGACCGAGAGACAGTTAGCTAGATTGATGTTTTGTTGTTAGATCTCAAAAGTCCGTAATACTCTGTTTCTGAAGAAATTTCCCATTAATGAAATACATTCAACTTCATTGCATGATCTAAGGCAATATTGAGGGGATTTGTATGCTAATCCGGTGGTAGAGGGCCCCTACTGCCCGAGAAGCTCTATGCATATTGTTTAGATAAGTAACTTTAGCCTTGTTTCATTCCCAATTTAAATAGTTTTCTGAACTTTATGTTTTATGCTCACTTAAATCAGATGTTACAGCCAGTCTTGTTCTTATGAATTATTCCAAAATATCACTAACACTGAATGAGACATAGCTGTAGTATTCTAGAGCTTAGTTGCGTTTTTCTGAACTTTATGTTTTTATGCTCATTCACATCAAATGTTACAGCTAGTCTTGTTCTTACGAATTGTTCCAAAATATCACTAACACTGAATGAGATATAGCTGTAGTATTTTAGAGATTAGTTGCATTTTAGTTTAGTTGTAATACTCCGGAGGTTAATGGCACTCTAGTTCAATTCTGTTCACTTTATTTCAAGTTTGATTGATTGCATTCTTGTTCAGTTTCGTTTAATGTATTTCAAGTTTCATTAGTTAGTTGTATGCTAGTTCTATTCTATTAGACTTCAAGGCCTTCATTATTTACAAACTACTCTTGTTATTAATCTCTTCCAACACATCATCATATGGACAGGAATTAGTGATATCAGTTCAAGGCCTTGACTGTTCTGCAATTTCTTATAATTTTACAAATAGCCTTTTTTTCCAAAACTATTCCAAAAGATTTCTAACTTTCGAATGAGGCTTAGTAGTGACAATTTGAGTTGCAGAATGGATCAATTTCAGTGTCATAGGATCATTTAGAATAGAGTCACTCACTATGTTGCAGACTATCTTTTCCAATTGTGTTCCAGCAAATTTCTAGCCATGGATGAGATTTTCTCTGTGATATTGTAGATTTTTGTTTACTTAGAAGAACCTCATTGCATTAAACTTATCCTTTTCTCAAGTTGTTCCAACATATTTCTAATGAATGAATTGGACTGAGTTCATGTTATGAGTTATTGAATTTATGTTATGAGTTATTTTTCTTGTTAAAGTTTTTCATTTTCTCTTCTCAAGTGCCATACATAGTTTAGAATAGGTTTTTCTCTGTTTTAGTGTGACCAACAACTTCTCTTTACCAACACTTAGTTCTTTTCCTCTTAGAATAAAAACACAAAACCAAAAACATTGGAAAAACAATAAACACAACGTAGTGAGAAACAGATACCTAGGCACATATAGTGCACTTCACTTCAACAGTTTACTAGCCCTGGTTGATAATTTATGACATCAATTTAGGAACACTAATTTGAGCAGGCAGTATCAATGGAGAAAGGCACTCCCTCTGGTTGTGATGGAATATGCAGCATTTGGTTAATGGATTGGACAGTGATAGTAATTAGAATTTCTTGGTCAGGGGTGACTATGGCTCTTTCATTTGGCAAATAACTGAGTTGGCAAAGTATAATGACTTCAGGGAACTGGTGGGTCTGTGGAACTGTGTATTTTGATACGTTAGAGTTCCACATATTTATATCATCTACCTGATAAACATACTTGTCATGGCTCCAACAATGGAGCTCCAAGAGATTACTGTCATTAACAGTGTTAATTATTTTAAAGTCCTTGTCAGCCAGTGGAGTATGGTCGACATCTAGCAAGGGTGTTGCAGAGGGTTCACTGTTTGGATGTTTTTAGAAGCCATTGATTTGATTCAATTATTGAATTAATGTGTTTAATTAATGGTGGTGGGTACTCAAAATTACCTAGAGTACTGAAGCTTTAGTTGTAGAAGGGGTCCAGGCGGCAGCGGGGCTTCAATCTGGTTTGGTAATGTCTTTTCCGCAAGTAAGTAGAAGTAGGGAATGAGTGGGATAGTGGGGTTTTATCATTTTGAAATTTGTGGTTTATCGCATGCCCATAGGGTGGTTTGGGAAGGAGGGGGTGCGATAGCACCTGGAAATGCCGCGTGGCAAGGGAGCAGGCGGGGAAAAATACCTATTTTGCACCCCCCCGAGCATTAAACGTAGAACATTAGGGGGATGCGAAATGGATCATGAGGCGTCTGATCTGTCTGGCGATGATCGAATGACATGTGTAGTTAAGTGCTTTTAAAGGAGGTGGGGCCGAGTAAAATTTAGGTGGAGGGTTAAATCAAAGTGGAGTTAGTTAAATATTTTTGTGCTTTGGACTTTGAAAAAGTGGGTTTTTTTGTGTTTTTTATGGAAAAGCAGAGTTTTTTAAAGGGGTAAGGGGGTTTTCAAAGGGGAAAAAGGGATTTTAGCAAGGGGAAGGGGTTATAAATATGTTTTTTGAGTTTTAGGAAGGGAAAAGGTTTAGGATGAGGGGGAATGAAGAGGGAGAAGGGGACAAAGGGTTTAAGGGATAAGCATAATGATGTTTATATAACTTTTTAAAGTATTCTGCCTACTGTTTTATTCATGCTAACATTTTTCCTTTCCTTTATTGGGTGCATTTGAGCTTGCTGACCCTATTATTTTCTTTTGATAAGAAAACTAACTTATTTCTAACCTTATATCTTCCAATGGCTCAGATTAAACTTATGAGCTCATTTTTATTCTCTACCTAACTACTGATCTGCCAAGATTAAATGATTTGGTCAAATATTTATTCCATAACTATCATTACATTAAATTTAAAGGCATGAATGATCAAGATTATATTGCATGATCATCATGAATTGTGGCATTTTGAACAAACCGCACACAATTTTCTTTATGATTTTCATATGAAATTGAGAGTATTTTATATAGAAGTGACATTTAAATGAGCATCACTTTTCAAATTTTTTTGGTGGGGTTCATAATCTACTTTCTTTTTGATATTTTCTTTTGCTCTCTTTTCTTTCTTTTGGTCCTTTGATTATTATTTTAGGACATACCCTCTTTTCATTTTTAATATGGAAAACATTTGCAGAAATGCAAAGGTATGTACAATATTACAAGATTTAACATAACCAATTCAAAAATACGATCCCTGTTATTATAGGACCCTAATAGGATCAACCCTAATCCCGTGCTTGGAGACAATGAATCCAATAAGACGTCCAGAATCGACAAAAAAATGCACTTATGCGGATTCAGACAGATGTTGTAGAACCTACACTGAGCAAATATTTCTCTATGATGCACAAGGTGATGGGCTCGTTTCTTGGAATGAGCCGCAAGGTCATCCAAGTAAGCTTGTAAAATGTGTATGATATCATGAAATGCATAGTCCATGGTTCTTTGAATAGTGGCTCCAAAATTCTTCAAACCAAATGGGAGCTTACGATACGCAAATGTGCCCCAAGGAAAAATGAAGGTGGTTTTATGCTGGCCATCTTTTTTAATCGCTATCTGGTTATATCTCGAAAATCCATCCATGAAGGATAAATATTCACATCTGGTGCAATCGTCGTTAATCTGATCTATAAACAGAGTAGGATAATTGAATTTTGGATAAGCAGCATTCAAATCGGGATAGTCAACACAGACTCGGTTGGTTCCTTGTTTCTTATCTACGGGAACCAGATTGTATACCCTTTCTGTCAAGGGAACGAGATAGATGAAACCAACGTGTAAGATTTTTTTGACTTCTATCTTGATAGTTGCTGCTTTGCGAGGGTGGACAGGTCGGAGCCTTTGTCGGACAGGCTTGGCATTGTCGTAAATCTTGATTTCATGCTCAACTATAGAAGGATTTATGCTGGGAATTTCGTCGTAAGACCAAGCAACAACATTTCAGAACTCCTTAAAAAGGGATGTGAAGCATGCAATTTCCTTCAAACTGCAATCTGCTCCAATCTGTATATTTTCCATGATACCCGTTTTGACCAAAATATCTATGAGCGTGGTCTCAAAAAGATTGCCCATGTTACCTTCTGCATCGATAATTTGAACAGTCGTGTAAGCGGATGGAATGATCTTAGGTGGATCGAAAGACGATATTTGGATAGTGGTCGTGTCTGAATCAGACATCAAAGCACAATGATGAAACTCTCCCCAAGTTCGTTCCTCTAGAGACATGATCTCTTGGATAGCTTCATCCATAGGTAGAACTTCATCGAGGAGATCCTTAAAAGGAACTGTGGTGGGTGAGAGGGTGGTACCATTGGTTGAAACCAAATCAGTGGAGGGTTCATATGCTAATTGGATGGCTTGATAAGCCAAATAAACCGGTGATAGTGGCATATTATCTCTGTAAGAATAAATTTTTGAAAGTGCCGGTAGGATCCAGGGATCGATAGAGCCATCCGAGATGGTGGATATCATTGAAATCGTGTGTGGAACCTCAGGTGGCAGGAGAGGAAAGAAACCCATTAGGGAAGATGCCTTCAAAAGACCAGTATTGACACTGACATAAGAGTATGGAACTCCTCCTACTAAGGGCGCAATGCTGCTAGGTAATGCATAATAATTAGGGGTGAAAAATGATAGTTGGTCCACTGTAACTATATTACCATATAATGGAAAAAATATGAGTCTGAAAACTGAAGAGACAATGGCAGTCATTGTGTAATACCAACTGTGACCCAATAAAAGATTATATTTGAGATCATGATCTACGACTTCGATGTCCACAATTATCATTTTCCCACTAAGTGTAATGGGGTAGCTAGCAAGGTAGCCTTTTGGGAGGAAGGTGTGGCCATCAAAATCTTTGAGGGAATTTGACAGCAGAGACAAAGTAGGAGAACCCAAAGTGAGCCAACACACAGTTGATATTAAGCAGGTCAAAGCACCTTTGTTTATGACAGTGCGATGGATTGGTCTCCCTTTCGACACAACTTGAACCTAGAAAGCAAGCTGGTGTGAAAAGAGAGGTTTTAATTTTTCCATGTCAAAGATGGCTAGCATAGAATCCTGGGGGTAAATTCCAATAATGGCCAAAAGCAAGGCCTTCCTTTGCACTGGGTAGGTTTGCAACACTTCAAGTGCAGACATAGCTAACGATGCTTGTGCCAAGTCTTCTACAATGTTGTAGTTTTGGGCAGCACGTGCAGAGTTGTTATGAGTCATGCATCAAAGGGTCCCTTTGGGGGGGATGAATGATAGGTTCAACAATAGGCCTTTCGATATGAATATTGTTAGGCGGCGGTGGATTCGAACTTGAACCATGTTCGTGAACCTAGATGACTCGATTTCCATAGATTTTAGCTCAGGTTTGGAGTTCAATAGTCTCCATGCCATAAATGGCATATGATCCTTCACTGGAAAGATGAGTACCACCATTGCCCCTTTGGGGGGGTTGTGGCGGGTTTGCAACCATGTGTTGCTACTGCTGCGGATTAGGAAAGGGATTGTGAAGGACGACATGTGTCCTTCTAGATTCCTTTTACGTGATAAAATCTGTGCATTCCTGCAGCTGAGAACATTTATATGTCAAGTGGTCCTCCACACAAATTTTTCAAGGGAATCTCATAGGTTTCTCCTTTCCTTTGTCATTTTTAGCAACATTTCTCTTATTTGGATTATTATGAGTATTAGGTTACTCTTCAGAAGGAGCAATCTTTTTCTTATTCTTATTGTTCTTGCTGCTAGGTTTTTGTGTATATTTCACAGAGTGTACCTCAATGGTGGGAAGAGTAGTCGATTGGGTAGGGGCAGTGGCAACCGAAGATGGTTTGGAAGCTTGCCCGCTGATCTATTTTACAACTACACTGGAAGTTGTACCAACGAGGTCGTTAGCATGCGCTTTGGGTAACTGAGTAGCGGGAGGATTCGGGTTACCAGTGGCATGGGGGAGTAACTCATACAACGTGCCATATTGCGAATAGATGAGATCTAGATGCTATGCATTATGGATGGATCGGTCTTTCGTGAATGCACCATACAAGCAAACGTCTTTAGAAAGGGGTGGAAAGAGCGACTTACAAAACCAGTTCGATAATAGATGATCTAGGATTGGCGCTTTGACTAACCCCCGCCTACATCTCCATTCATGAATGTGATCGGAGATGTGGGTGGTGGTGTCTTGGCACAACAAGGTTAAGAGTTTTGTTCCGGTTTCGTATTAGATAGGTAGTTGAATTTGCTTAAGAAATTCCATTGCTAAGGCACCAAAATTATTGAGTGTAGCTCGTGGTAACTTGATGTACCATTTGGTAGCGTTTCTTGTGAGAGTGCAGGGGAAAAGTATGAGTTGAATACTATCATCCACCATGGAAATAGAAACAAACCATAGATGAAAGGTGGTGATATGTGTAGCTGGATCCTCCCCTTTTTCCCTTCGAACTTAGGGATGTCAGATGGAATCTTATTCGGCAGAGGAGGCCATTGCGGGTTATTATTGATAAGATCATTGATCAATTTATATAGATCAGGGATGTCTAAAGATGACAAGAATAGAAATTGCGTGTTTCCCCCCTAGTCTAACCGAGGAGGTGTTGGCTGACCATTTGGACCGTAGGGTCCTCCCATCAAAGTGTTTCCAAAGGGATAAGTAGGATTTTGCTGATAAAAATTTCCAGTTAGCGGAGGTGTAGGGCTGTATGGTTGTTGTCCATAGGGGATATTTTACTGGGGGACAAACAATTGGTTTTCCCCAGGGTAATAGTTTCCCCCTTGCCCCAATTGGTTTTGGGGAAGGGTCACCCATATAGATGCGATAGAGTTAGCTTGTGGCATACTAATATTCTCATAATTTACAATTGGCATAAACCCTACACCATAAGGTTGACCACTAAGAGGAATGGAATTAAAAATCGATGGAATTTATTGTCCCACAGAATGTAGGGGTACCGTTGTGCCCCCTGGCAATTAAGTGTTGGTAACACTGCCCCCTGGCATAGTAGCTAAGGGGTTCGAACTCAACAATGGATTCCAATCGAAAGGGTTGCTAAAGGGAACCGAAGTAGCCCCGCTAGTGGAAGCGAAAGTCGGGGGTCCATGAGTAGACACGATAGGAGAGGATACCAAAGGGTTCAAAATTCCACTCGTAGTTGTTGTGACCAAGTTGCTGGGACCAAGCATATGTTGGCTACTAGGGTTTCCAATCAGTTGTGTAGAACTAACAACTAGCAGTGAAGATGGCGGTGGAACCAAGTTGGCCACCAATAGCACTGACCCAACGGTCTTTGGTTGTGAAGTGGATGTGGGTGCAGTCGAAGACATGGCTGGTACTGGTGCTACTTGAATCAATAATTTCCCCAACGAGTCAGTGAAAGGAGGATTATCAGGAGGTACAACACCTTTAGTGAAAGGATCCTCAGGCAACTCCGTAGTGTAAGGAGCAATGTGAAAATTAGGGGTCAACACTGGAGACTGCTCTTTTGAAGAAGGCACTGGGTCACCGTGACTCGAATCCTCCCCCAGTGTCAATGGAGGGAGACCTTGTAGTCGACTAAAAAGATGACGAGGGGCGAAGGATGCCATGATGACTAGTTAATTTTATCAAAATTTTATTGCTATGTATTATTTAAGTCTTAGTGATAGTAGAACCACACACCTAAAAAAAAGAACTCTAAAGTCAATCAATCAAACAACCATAGGGGTAAGATGCACAAGTGGTAGCTAGAGCAAATCCCTCTCGGGCCTTCCCGGGACCCAAGGCAGACAGTCAAATTAGCTACAACATTCACAAAGAAACTACATACAAGTTCGTACTAATGCTTAATTAACAGAGTGAGATATTGAAGGATTGAAAGAACATTTGCGTAATTATTCAAATTAAACAAAATGGAAATGCAAAACAAAAAAAAATAACCTTACATCATGATAGGGGGTCCTCCCATGAGCGTAGGTCTGCTATTAAACAAAGAATTCCTTAGGCACACATTGAGAACAAATAATTGTAATAACTCAGAACAAAGTATCACAAGTCTTGAAAATAAACCATCGTAAAATTAATAATCAAACTGTGTTTTGGGTCTCCCCTTACAACCTTTATACCAATTTCATTAAACAACTTCAAGAGTTTTATGCCGATACGAAATGAAATAATCTGTCATCTACAAAATGGATTTAGTTTGAAACTCTATCTCCTTATGACATGCTACTGAAAGAGCAAGTCATAAGATTTTATTCTTGAACCATATCCTAACAATTAAACAAGTCTTGTGCACACTCACTTGATGTCGTTTTAATCCTCTGTTTCTTTTGCTTGACCACTGCACCAACATACTCAGATTTTGACTCTTATATCACCTGATCTTTGTAGTCTGCTAGGTCCTATCAATAGGCGGTCATCCATGTATTGAAAATTTTTCATCTTCAAATACCATTTGATTCTTTACTCATTCCTTGAAACTTATTTATTTATGGATATAACTACAGAGTTCGACATTAGCTGCGGAATGTTCACAATTCTGTTACTGTAGGAATATTTTCATTAAAATTCATAGAGAAACATAGATTCTAAACATGGATGATAAATACCTTTCTATAAGTTGAATTGACCTAGAGTGTGTTGAAACTACTAAAAAAGTGATGACAAAAAGGTGAAGGAGATGGAAAAAGGTAGTAAAAAAGGAAACAGTCCCCCACCCCAAAGGTCTTGCATGTCCTCATGCACCAAAAATTCAAAAATTGGTTCTTCTTTCTTCTTCAATATATGATCTATGAGGCTTGTGCAGGCACATCCAAACTAGGGATTTCCTTTCTCTTTCTAAAAATGAAGGTATTCCTTGGTCTTTTCATCAAAATTTTACTTTTCAACCCCCTGAATCTATTCTTAAGGATCTCGTTTTTAGCTTTGAGTTTCTTATTTTTCTTATACTAATGGCAGAGATGTAAGAGTATTTTATCGTTCTCGGTTCTTAATATCTCATTCTGTACTTTTGTTTCTTCCATTTCCTGTGTTAGGTATTTATTAAGAACCTCTAGCTCATATATGTCCTATTTCAAAGCACCTTCAACCCTGTGTTCCTGTTATGGAGTTTGTTTTCTCATGGAAGTTTCAACAGTTCCATGTTGAGAGAGTTTTGCCTTCTGTTTTGCTCTTTATTCCAAATATTCTACATAATCATAATTTTCATGCTAAACAAGGTCAATTTATGGTGTTTCCCTCATTGGACTCATTGTTTGAGGAGGTGTTTTATATCCCTCTTCTTAAAGATCAATAATTTCTTGAGACTGTGAATTTATCATTTTTGAAATTCTTCTACTTCTTCTTAATTTTACTCCTAACCTTTCAATGTCTTGACTTTTCCCTTTGTTAACCTCTTGCTTTCCCTTTTCTACTTTTTCATTTTCTTCAGGTAACTTAGGATTTAGGCTGGCTTTCTTTCTTCTAAGACTATTTTATATTTTTCTGTTTACACTTGTCAAAATATTGGAAGAGTGGAGTATCATCCTCAAATGGGTCTTTTAGTTCCTCTGGCTCATTTTGTTATGGAATTTCCTCTTCAAATTTCTCTTTTTTAAGGTTAATGGTTGACATTGGTTTTCATTGACTTTGTTTAACCCTACTGCTTGTTTCTTCCTCCAAGGCTTCTACAAAATGATTTTAGAGTAAGAAAAATTTCCAATTGTCTCCCTTTTCTTCTAAATGTGTCTCTATAAGGATTTTGACGAGTCTATGATGGTAAAGGGCATTATCAATTGATCTATACTGTCTCTGTATATTGGATGCCATTTTTCTAAGACTTTGAAGAAAAAATTAAGGCAAAATTGATTTCATTCCTGTCAATAAAATGCATCAACAGTCGAGCATGATAGTTCCAAATCTACCCTCACAAGTTAAAAACTTTTGGATAGCTAACAAAAAATTTCTCCATTTCCCTTTTAATGCAGTGACTGAAATTCCCTTTTTGAAGATGGATAAATCTATACCTGGCTCTCTCAGGAAATGTACCCAGTCATTCTCCTTGATTTTTTCTATTCTTGAACCAACTCTCCCTATTTCTAAGCAATCATGTAGCTTCTGCCATGATATACTTTGTTAAGATAATATTGATATGTTCAATCTCAGCTTCGAGCACATCGAAAGCTTGAGAAAAACCTTTGGTAACCTCTGTTTCATGCCTGTCAAACTTTTCAAAGAACTGGAGCCATCCTACTTGCTGCAATTGATTTTTAACCCTCAGATATACCCGAATAAAGTTAATTCCATTTGGTTCAAAGCAGATAATAATCCCCATGGTGAGAAGAATTTTTGGTCCTTGACTGTTTCCTTTGACATGGATGATGAAAGAAAGGGAATTAGCGTAGTTTGAATGAAGGAATTTTGAAATGGAGTAAAATGAGATGAAGTGAGCAAAATGATTATGAAACACAATATTTTACGGAGGAGTTCATTTCATGATCATACTGTACCTTCCCATAATTCCCATATTCAATTTCATAGGGTCGGTGGAATGTACTTGATTTGAATAAGATATATGTGATTGACCGAGTAAAGATGAGAGAGTGGGGTATAACAGTTATGATGATGGATGTATTTTCTTAGCAGTTTTATAAGGTCTTTAATTATTCAAACTTTCTTTTGATAAAATCGTCCATGAATTAAAACCTAAGTTTTTATATGAAAAATAATTCAATACCCTACGTACCTTTGTTTTGTGAATTCATTCAATGCTCCTTTGTTATTGACTTTGTGATGTTTATGTATATGTAGAATTCAAACTTAACTACAAAATTGAAGGTCAACTGCAAAATGATATAAATTCTCTTGCTGTTTGAATTTTGCTTGTTTTATCAAGAGAAGACTCTTTTATTGTTGCTACTGCTTTGGGTGGTCAATGAAGAATAAGTTTTATCTTTAAAAGTATTGCTTGCAACCTGAAATTCATAAGAAAAATAAGGACAAAAAGAAATAGGGACAATAAAAATAGAATTACGAAAATCAAAGCTGCCAAGAAATCTTGGTTTTCAGTTAGATTTTCTTTATAAACATGGAAACATAGTTGGTTTTCATGTTTATACTTTTATTATAAAGAAAAATACAATGAAGTTGGAGAATGAGGAGAAGAATCTCCTTTGTTTACCAACTTGAATTTGGAATCATCTTACAAGCATTTGGGGAATTTTTCCCTTGTTAGTGGTTTATGATATAATCTTAATCTATGACCATTAACAAGGAAAGCAATTGTTCATCATCAATAATTTTGATTTTTACTACTCCATTATAAAAAATAATATCAACCTCATAAGGACCCAGCCAATGAGTTTGATTTTTTCCTTGAAAATCCTTGACTTTGGAATAAAAAATAAGAGTTGAGTCACCTTGCTTGAAATGTTTGGCTTTGATAAATTTGTCATGCCACTTTGATCTCTGGTGTTGCACTATGTTAGTTCTTTGAGTAACATCTTGTTAGATCTCATCTAGCTCATTCACTTTTGTTAGCCTTTGATTTTGAGCTTATGATAACTTAGGGCCCAATTTGACAGTTTTTATGTAGTTTTCCACTTGGAACTCAATTGGAAGAAAAACGTGATTCCCATAAACAAGCTCATAAGGAGTGTGTCCAGTTGTGTTTCTCCATGTGGTTCGATATGACCATAGTGCTTCTAGAAGATTTTTTGCCCAATCCTTTCTATGAAAATGCACAATCTTGGTAAGAATTACTTCAAGTAATTTGTTGGTGGATTCCACTTTTCCATTGACTTGTGGATGATATGGAGTAGAATTCTAGTGCTTGATTTTATATTTCTCCATGATCTTTTGCACCAAATTGGATGTGAATTGGGTACCTTGATCTGTTACAATTTCTCTTGGAACACCAAAACGAGTAAATATATCCTCAAAAAGAAATATAACTACAACATTTTCAGTTGAAAATAAAATAGGTTTAGCTTCTACCCATTTTGTGACATAATCTGTGCAAATAAGTATGTACCTTTTCTGTTTGGATGCATGATTTTTTGGTCCAACAAAATCTAAAACCCATTTTTCAAAAGGCTCTACAAGTACCCATGTTTGTAGAGGCATTTTATCTAATGGTACACGTTTCCCATTCTTTTACAACTATCACATCTTTTGACATATTCTTTGGCATCTTTTAAAATACATGGCCAATAATATCTCAAAAGAAGGATTTTGTAAGCAATTATTTTGTCGACAAAATGTCCTCCACATGGCTCATCATGACAAGACTTCAGAATTTCTGGAACTTCTTCTTCTCGAACACATCTTCGAATGATCATATCATGTACAATTTTGTATAATTCTCCATCTATACAAGAATAATATGCATTGGTTTTCATAACTTTTTGCTTTTCTCTGGTTGAAAATTGTGGTGGAATTTTTCCTGCAGCTAAATAATTGGCAATATCTGCTAACCAAGGTAATTTAATAGATACTGCAAAAAGGTACTCATAAGGAAAATTATATTTTACAAGAATATCATCATTATTATTTTGCATTATGGAAAGAAAATCAGAAACTATATTTTCTTTTCCTGGTCTCTCAAGAATATTAATGTTGAATTCATGTAATAAAAACAACCATCTTGTAATTATTCCATTAGTAATTGGTTTGTTCATTAGATATCTAATGGAAAAATGATATGTATGAATATGTTGTGCTATACAACAACCCCCCCATTTATTTTTATAAATAGGGACCCTTTAAAAATAAAATAGGAAATTCTATTTATTTCCTAAAAATAAAAATCTTAGAAAATAAAATTTATGTTTTTCTTTAAAAAGCGTATTGCGTTTTACATATCTTATTTCAAAAAAGAATTGTAAAACATAAGATATGTGAACTGCGAAGTCCGCTCGAAGCCTTTCTAAAGTAAATAATTAACAAACCTTGTAAAATATCAAAATCACCGTTTCATCCTTCCTTTTCGCATCGCATTTTAATTAATCAGCAAAGCCATAAGAAGCAAATGATATAAGTCGCGATACTTGCGGACCCGACATACAGATAAAATAGGTAATATAAAACCTTTTGTGATCACATCCACTTTAAGTTTTTTGCATTTCGCATTGCGTGCAACTTGTAATATACATCCAAAAAGTTATCTTATAAAAATTGCGATATGTGATTTGCGCATATCGCATTTCGCAACCTTTATAGATTAAGTATCATGAAATATTATAAGAAATAATTGCGAAATGCGTATTAAATAAATTCAGCGTGTGGAAACAACTTATGTCATATCAAATGAAATTTAAGATCTTAACGACTTTAAAACGAATGATAGATTTTACGTGCGAGGCCATGTGATATATTAAATTAGGAATTATGAAAGATGATTGATAGATTGACATCTTCTCACATGCATTAGAAATAAATGATTGATTTACTCTTATGAGACTCCTTATATGCTAAATTTTATTTGCTATTAGGAAATCAATTATTTGGTTGAAGAAGTTCAAAATGAGCAAAAGAGGCAAGGAAATTTCTCAAACATCTTCCACATAAGACGTAGATAAGTCTTAATTATTCTCAGACACCGTTTGCAACAAAGAATGTGGTAGTTCATCATGGGAGGCAATGTACAAACTCTTCAAAGATGAAGGACCAAGGGTGATAGACAAAGTTTCTGCTACAGGCACTGATTCGACCTCTGATGCAACCCTTTTCGATGTTGCATGCTCGCACATTCACAGAATAGCAATGAGACCAAAGATTCTTCCTTATACAGACATGGTTAAGTGGGCAATTGACCACTTAAACATTGAAGATAGAATGTTCAAGAATTCGAGAGGAGAGATTATGGGTTCTTTCAAAGCAGAGGATTTATCAGCAATGTATCATCTACCAAACCCGCAGTAGAGATATGATAATAAGTATGTGCAGAATTACAAAGAAAAACATCTAGATCTTATCAAAGTCATCCATGAATGGAAGGACAATGAAGGAAAATTGAAGCATGACAAGTCTGGTACGTACCCAATTGCACAAATTCCCAATCCTTATTGTTATGCCGCTAGTATGTTGTGTAGAATATTTTCCAAGCCTGATAGTACTAGATTTTCAAGAGATTGGGTTCCCTTAATTGACACAATCGTCAATTTCTCTATCCTAAATTGGGTAGACATTCTATCGAATTGCCTAGCCAAGCATATCACTGAATATAGGAATAAAAGAAGTGTTTCGCTTAGAGAAATACCTCTGTTTATATGTCTACTTATGTCATGGATGCCATTTATTTTACTTCTAATTTTCCTACCATGGGTTGGAAATGGACCACCAAAAACCCTACCTCGATTCATATCTACTATAAAGAACTCTGGGATTCCGAGTTCCACTTACACTTCTATAAAATCTGCTACGGGGTCATATTGCCCATGCATCAAATGATTTTCAACAAAAAGGCTCCAAGGGTTTCTGAAGAAGCCAACGTAGATATTATTCCCGTAGAAAGACGGTTTGCTGAAGAAAAGTTCACATATATTAGATTATTTGGGAGTTATGCTTCTCCCCATGTTTTACCTTACTATGTTCCAAACAAATTACTTGCAAAAGAAATAGCATATCAACTTGTTAACGGTATCACAAAGCAGTTGAAAGATGGTAAAAAGGCTGTTTGGCCTACTTTCCCTCTACAGTGCAGCACCTTTGCTCTGTCTAATATTGGCCATACATACAAAGAAGTTCCTAAGATTCAGTTGTTGAGATTGGCATTTATGCCAGGAAGATTATATGATCCCAATGATGTGATTAAAAATTACATCACAGAGCTAAAAATGAAGCCTTTTGTAAATGAAGAAGATAAATTTGATGATTTCTTCCAAGGCATGGAAAATTTCTCTGATGTTATCAAATATGTTTCTAGTCAATTAAGTCAAGAAGATGCTGATGCTTTTCAAACATATAGAAAAAACAGACTAGAAAAGGTTCCTTTGAATCTGTTAACTATTGGAGATGAAAAACACACTCCGATTGTTAGTATAGATGATGAAATGAAAGAGGTATCTGAAAATGAATCAGGTCAATCACAGTAGCAGTCTGATAATTCAAATCAATCTGAGGAATCTGAATCTAAGAAAGAAAATTAAGAAATTGACCAAATTATTCAAGAGCTAGAAGTGCTGGAGAAAACAAACAACAATGGGACAAAATCAAATTTGGAAACAGTTAAACATACTCATAACATCTTGGATCAATCCAAGCCCTCTCAAGTGAGAGACCTGGTGAATGAATGGGAAGAATTTTCTCAAGAAATAAAGATTTCAAAATAAAATCCCAATATTGATCAGACATCAAGTTTTCAAACACCAGAACCTTCACAGAAAATAGTTGAAACTGTTAATCCGTTACAAAGAGTTCCAATAGTGCATGACAAATAAATCATACCGGCCTACCCTACAGATCAGATAGTTTTGGAGATTGAAGATATTCCATCATTAGATATTTTCTACAGTCCTAGCTACAAAGCTGTGGTTAAAAGGAATAAAAGAAGAAGGATTGTGAAACAACTCCAAAACCAACTGATGAATTAGTTGATGTACTTTGGAAGGATTCCTCAGATGATCCCACTGAACATCTAACCAAGTTATCACAAGATGCAGGGCATATGCCACCACTACTGTTGATAAAACTACTGAGGTTAGAATATTGTTGAAACAAAAGAAAGCCAAAGTACAAGAATTAGAACAGTTGCTAAATGAAGAGAAAGCCAAGTCCATTGAGCAGATCAAAATAAGCACAACTCAATTTCATGAAGATATTGGAAACCTTAAATTGAAGTCTCAGACAGAGCTTAATGAAAAGTAAGCACATCTGGAAAAAGTAATGGCTAAATTACAGAATCAACCACAATTAGAACAATTCATCAAAGAAGCACTTGATGTAGATACCATGTTAAAGAAATAACAAGAAACGTTTTGTCACCAAGCTTATATGGTTGATTCTTATTGTGATTCCAAGAAGATAATGATTCAAAAAATAGCAATTCAGAAATTGGAATGTGAAAGACTTGAAAATAAAATCGAAGAACAAATTCAATGGAAAATTTCAGACACAGGAAAGCAAGCTAATCTACCACAAATAGATAAGCTACACAAAGAATTGTTATTCACATAATGGAGAGCACAAATTAATCAAGCAGAGAAAGCAACAACCAAGACATCCAAGAAATCAAGTGAGATTATTCAGTCTATATGTGATCAATTATTTAAAACAAAACTTCTTAAAGAAAACACGTCTGATGTGTTTTCAGGAACAAAGGAAGTAGAATTAAAGTGGAGAAAAAGAGCAGATACACAAGAAGAATTGATAAAAAAAAGTTGATAAGTTTGATCAGGAAAATTACTGGAATTTTCTGATCAAACCTTACCATCAACATCAAACTCTTCAGTCTCTTACAGATTCAGCAAAAAGATCTCAGTCAGTAATTTCAAATGCTATTTTCAAGGGACAGATTCAGTCACGGATATCACAGCCAGCTCAACTTAAAGCAATGCTAGATATTTGTCAACTTCATGATCACACTCAGAAAGAAAGGCAAGATTCACAAAGTTAGGATTGTTAGTTTAAAGTTCCTAGATTATTATTTAAGTTAAGTTTTTGGAGGAAGGTTGTTTGAAACCTCCTCTACATTTTTGTAATAATTTAATTTTAGTTTGCAGCTAGAATTTAAACCCTTCTCATGCATTTAGAGAAGGGTCCAGAATTTTATTGAGAACGTTTGCAAAGAATGCTTAATTGTAAGTAAGTTTGTGAATGCCTTGATAAAGTAATGGAACACGATCTTTTCAGTTGTATATATCATTTTGTTGATCAATGTTGATGTACTTTTGTATTCTTTGAAAGAATTATTGGTAGAAGAGTTGGCCTATTATCATTGGTCAGACGAACAAAGGAGTACACTTTTGGTACTATTATCATGTATGCTAAATCTATTTTTTAATATTAGTGATGAATTAAGCTTTCATGAATTATATATGAAATTTATTGTTTTTTTTTTAATCTGAAATATCAGTTGCACTATTGTACAATAGAAAGGTAGAAATTGATACGTTTTATATATGATCATCAGATATATGCGATATATTTCTCATTTTCTTTTTATTAACTATTTTTTCAAGAGAATCATCTTACAAATTAATAATTCTATTAAATCTGTGATGATCTTCATCATCACAGATTGAATAGATACCATTTTAGATCACATCAAACTAGTATTATCTCGGGTTAGATTAAATTAGGCTTAAATTTAAAATTTTGCATTTTAGTATAAATTTGTTTTAGTTTTTAGTAATTCTTCATGCAAAATATTTTGAGAGATACCCAACAATCAAACAAAAAACCCAACTCTGGGAAATTGGTCCCATTATATCCAGTCGGAGCCACTATTCCAAATGGAAAAGGGGCTGTCTTAAGGTCCGGATCGGGTGGTTGTCCCCCTTGTTGTTGCCACAGATTTCTGAGGCCTCAACAGAATAAAATTTTCATAACAAGTGATGTAATGACAAAAGCTATTAATGGCATGTACAACTGCTAAAAACTCCTTTTCTGTCATAATATAATTTAACTCTGTTGGAGTCAAAATTTTGATTGTATGATAAATAACATAAGGAGTTAAATATTTTTGTCCTAATACAAATCCTAAAGCTGTGTCTGAAGCTTCAGTAGAAATATGAGAAGGAAGAGTCTAATTAGGTCTTTTTAGAATTGGTGCTTTAGTAATACTTTGTTTTAGTGTTTCAAATGCTTTTTGACAATCAAAGTTCCATGTAAATTCACAATCTTTCGTAAGAAGTTTGAAAAGTGGAGAGGCTATTTTTGTGGAATTTTCTATGAATCTCCTATAATATCCAGTAAATCTGAGAAAACTTCTAACATCTCTTTGACAAACAAAAATTGAAATTTTAGAAATGAATTCTACTTTTGATGTATCCACTTTAATTCCATCACTTGAAATATGTTGCCCTAAAGCAATCCCTTCACTGAACATCATAAAAAATTTCTCATGGTTTAATGAAAGGTTTGCTTCCTTGCATATAATAATAAGTTTTTTCTAAATTTTCCATAGCTTCCTCAAAAGTATCTCCATAAACAGTAAATTCATCCATGTATTCCACACATTCATGAATTAGATCAGAAAATATACCTAAAACTGCTCTATGAAATGTGGCATGTGCATTACATAATCCCAAGGGAAGTACCATATAGACATATGTTCCCCAAGGACATGTAAAAGTGGTTTTGTCTTGATATTTTGGTGCTAATTGGATTTGATTATATCCACTAAAACCATCTAAAAATAAAAAAATACTTCTTTCATGCCAATACATCTAATACTTGATCTATAAAGGGTAGTGGAAAATGATCCTTCAAGGTGGCTTTGTTTAATTCCATATAGTCAATACATACTCTCCATTTTCCATTTTTCTTTGGAACAATCACTAAAGGTGACATCCATTGACTCTATGATATTGGATAAATGAAATTCACATTCAAAAGTTTTTGTAATTCCTCTTTAACAATTTCTCTTAGATTAGGGTTCATTCTTCTCTGAGATTGTCTACCTAGTTTTACATTTTATTGGATATAAATATGAAACATAAAAGTTTTAGGATCAGTCCCTTTCATATCGGTATATTCCCATGCATAATAAAAGGGATATTTTTCCAGCATCTTTATCGATTTTATCTTTTGAAATTCTTCCAAGTTATTATTAATATTCAATGTTTTACTTGGAAAAATTTCTACTTGAGAATTGTCAAACTTTTCCATATAATATAAAGCCATTTGATGAGATGATAGATATTCATATTATATTGTTCTTGAAAACTTTGATATTGCTCACAGTAAGAAGAAGAATCATTATTATTCATTAAATTTATCAATTGATCTTTCTCATCCAATTGTGAAAAAGTGTATACTGGTTGCATATTATCAAATTCTTCATCATCGTCATCTAACCAAATTTCACTTTCTACTTCAATTATTGTCTTTGTAGGAGGATACAATGTGAATTTCTTAGTGAAGTTTCCATAAAATATATACATATCACTAGATCTACAAATTATAGATGCATCAACTGTATCTAACCAAGGTATACCAAGGATCAATGGAGCGCCTCCTAAATTATTCTTGGGAGTTAAAATCATGAAGTCTACAGGATATTCCCAAGAATCCAGAGAATCAAACACATCTTCCAATACACCATCTGGTTTGATAATAGATCTATTTTCTAATTTGAATAATTTTGGTGTATATTGAAGATTGGGAAGATTTAATTGCTCCATTTTTTGTTTACTCATAATGTTAACAGCTACTCCTAGATCAATTAGAGTGTTTGTAATCTCAATACCATTGGTGTGGATTTTTACAATGGGGCTACCTAGATCTAGATATTTTTTAACAATAGGTTTCCCCATCATAATATCAACAATTTTTCCTACCAATTGGATCTTTTTAATATCTTTTTTTTTCTTCTTCCTGGTTTCCCAATGCATAGCTCCTTGATAGTTTTTTCAAATGTTGGTATTTCCTTTATGGCTTGGAGTAAAGGAATTTTTATGCTAATATTCTTAAATTCATCTAGCATATCATAGTCTAGTAAAACAATTTCCCTTTCTATTCCTTTATCAATTTTAAGTGTTTCAGGAAAAGGTGGATCCTATAAATAAATACAAGGTTTTTCTACTACAGGAACTATAAGAGCTTGTTTTATTTCCTCATCATTTGATTGTATAGGAACATATTCTTTTAGAGGAATATTTTCTTGATCAAGATTTGCATCTTTTTCATGAAACTCATCCTCTTTAGATTTTTGGATGACAATTGTTGGTGACTTATTTTGCAAAACCTACCAGATCTAAGTTGAACATCATTTAGACTTAATGGGGCAATCATACAAGCTTGAAACTTTTGCCCTTCAAAATTATAAACAACTTGTTGATTTTTATTATTTGGATTCGGAAGTGGTTGAGGAGGCATTTGATTTGATTTTTGAGGAAATGGTAATGAAAGTTTTTTATTTGGAATTTGGAATTAAGAACGTTGAGTTGGCTGAGGAGGATAATTTTGTGGTGGAAAATAAGGATAAGGTTGTTGGAATTGAGGATATTTTCCATATGGATTTTTCCAACCTTGTGCCCAAGATGGATTCTAAGATTGTGGGGGCCAAGATTGCCAAGGAATGGGTGCAGTCCAATTGTTTTGTGGATGTGAATATGATTGAGTATTGAAACCTTGAGCCATGTTTGCTTGCTAATTTTGACATGGTCTTTTAGAAATAAAATAAAGAGATTCATCTTGGCCTGTTCTAGCTTCATCTTGAAAAACAACTTTAATACTAGGAATTGAAGGACATTCCTTTGTATTATGATTTTCAACACACATGACACAAATTTCTATACTATCAAGAGGACATTCTCTAATACATGTTTTTTCCTACATCCTAGATAAAGAGATAGATAATGCAACATTCTAGAGTTTTTGCTTGTTTTGTATCTTAAGAGTATCTAGTTGTTCACTAAGACCCCCAAGAATATATGTTTTGAAATTTTCAAGCAAATTGCCTATTTCAACTCTACTTATTGTTCTAGTTGTAGATTTATTAATTATGTACATAGCATGATCTCTTGGATTTTTTCCAATTCTAGCCTTACCCCTTGAAATATGTTTACGTAAATCACAAAATTCTCCAAATAAAAGTTGAGAATCATCTCCTTTTCCCATTTAATTGAAAAGGTCAATCAACTAATCTAATATATTTTAGAAAAAGATCTTTTAGTGTTTCATCATCTAAATTATACATCTTTGCCCTTTTAATGTTGTAAGAAAATCTTTCAACTAAGTCTTCAAGGCTTTCCTCCTCTTTCTGCATCATCTTATAGACTTCATCCTTAAGCTTATGGGGCATGCAATAATCCTCATATTTTTCTAAGACCACATTTTTTATTTCTTCCCATGTTCTAATAGTATGTGCTCCTAATCCCATAAATCATTTAAGTGCTCCATCCTTAAGAGTAGCTGGAAATAATTTCAATTTTCGAGGATCAAGTAAGTAGTCATAATATCTACATAGAACTTCAAACTCAAAAATAAAATTTTCAGTGTCCTCCTGTCTTAAACCATGGAAATTAGGAGAATGGTGGGTGAGGTGTTTTTCATTGTGGTTGTGGTATCTTCATCAAAGATTGGAAATCCATAAGGATCTGGTTCTCCTCTACTACCTTTACCACCTCTACCTCCACCTCCTCCTCTATTTCTTCCTCGACCTCTTCCACCTCCAATCCTAAGTTCAACATTTGCTTTATGTACTTCTCCTTCTCCTCCCTCTGCCATTGTAGATTCCTCATAGCTAATATAAGGTTCTATCATTGGATTGTGTAGCTCTTCTTCTAGTTCTTTTACTAATGGAATAGTAAAATAAGTTTCTTCTTGTAGATCTAAGACCTTTGTTATCCATAAAGAAGATAAATGTCTGTCGGATCAATCATATTATTATGAATTGGTCGACGTTTCGAACCATCTAATGTGGTTCATCCTCAGTACAAGGTGAAAATATCCTAATCGATCATCAGAATAAATAGTAAGAATGCATCATATCCTGGATTTAGCCATTAAAAACTAACTGTTTAAAACTAAGTTTCTTTTTCCCCTTCACTAGGAACTTCTAGTTCTTGTCTTAGAAGTTGTTCTCGAGTAGAAGAGAGAGATACTACTCCTTCTGTTGAGGATGTAGGTTATTAAACTAAAGCTTTAATAGAAGAAGTTGGTGAATCTCTAGGTTGGATTTCAGATCTATGCACCTTAGGGAGTCTATGTCTACCTGCAAAATAATGGGATGCGAGTGTCAGTGGTTGGTGTGGAACTACGAGGTCTAGGTGGAGTGAGTGGTGATGGTAGAATTGAACTTCTACCTCTACTTACAATTCTACCCCTAGAATCCTTTTCTCTATGCATAAGTGTTTTTATCATGTTTTTCAATTATCAAGATTGAATGTACCTAAATGATATGCAAACCAAGAATGTAAACCTATATACACTTCCCTGACAATGGCACCAAAACGTTGGGTAATTTAATTGTTCTTAAATTACTTCATTAATTATCAACCAAGATTCATGTACTTATGAAGCGTATGTGCACCATATATGCTAGGATTTTCTCTATGGATTGACTAATTTTAAAGATGAAATTAACCTAATTATGGACAAATGTTTTAATGATATTTAGATAATAATTACACACATGTTCTTTCAATCTAAAGTTACATCAAATCCTAATTACTCAAATGAATTGAAATCCATTACTTTTCAGAATTGAAAATCTATCTTAAGTGAAGAATTCAAAACTTACTTCTACTTGCATAAAAGGAAATGCTAAAACTAAATTGCAATAAAAAGAATCTAGTGCTACTTTACAGAATTGACACACTATTTTGCAGAAAGGAACTTCTACACTAATTTGTAAGAAGGAATTTCTATACTAATTACATAAAAGGAAATTGCATAAAAATGACTTAATTTCTGATTGCAAAAGAAAGATCAAATGAAAAAATGTAACTCTAAAGTGATTACTAGTGTGCGCAGTTAACTCTAAAGAACACCTCTGTTATCATCTATGAAATTAATTGTGAGTAAAAATATATTGGAAAGAAAATTCGTGTAAGAATAAAATCTTTTTGGCATTTTTATTTTTATGAGTACTTTGGAATCAAAACAACAAATGATTAAAATATGACTGTGATGAAACTAATTAAGAAAATTCTTAAAGAAACTACCATGCTATAAACAAAATAGAAATTCCAAAGAAAACAAAATAACCTTACAACTTGACAGGGGACCCTCCCGTGAGCGTAGGTCTGTTATCAAGCAAAGAATTCCTTAGGCACACATTGAGAACAAAGAATTGTATTAACTCGGAACATAGTATCACAAGTCTTGAAAATAAACCACCATAAAATTAATAGTTGAACTGTATTTTGGGTCTCCCCTTAAAACCTTTATACCAATTTCATTAAACAACTTCAAGAGTTTTATGCTGATACGAAATGAACTAATCTTACATCTACGAAATGGATTTAATTTGAAACTTTATCTCCTTATGACTTTGTACTGATAGAGAAAGTCATAATAGATTCTTCTTGAGCCATATCCTGATGATTGAACAAGTCTTTTACTTGCTCGCTTGATGTTGTTTTGATCCTTTGTTGCTTTTGATTGACTGCTGCACTGTCATACTCAGAGTTTGACTCTTAGATCTCCCGATATTTGTAGCATACCAGGTCATGCCAATTGGTGGTTGTCCATGTATTGAACATTTGTCATCTTCAGATACCTTTGTTTCTTTACGGATGCCTTGCAACATTTCTATTTATGGATATTGCTGCAGAATTCGACATTAGCCACGAAATGTTCACAATTCTGTTACTATAGGAATCTTTTCATTAAAATTCATAAAAAAACATAGATTATAAAAATGGATGATAAATACATTTCTATAAGTTAAATTGACTTGGAGTATGTTGAAACTGTTACAAAAGTGATGACAAAAAGGTGGAGGAGATGGAATATGGTAGTGAAAAAGGAAACATTTTCAGACTTAAACAGTAACCAAGACCTATCCTTATTAGAGGAGAGCGTTGTAATTTGATGATTTGTTCTAAAGTCTCAGATCCTTTAGAAAATATAAGATTTAGAGCCTTTGTTTTCTCAAGTTCCTTTCTCAGACCCACCATTTCAAGTTATAACCTTTCATTGTGCCTTTCTTTTACTAGAATTTGTTTTTCAAAACTTCTTCAACTAATTTAGCTTCTTCCAGATGGATTTTTAGCTGAGTTATTTCTTTAACGAGAGTATATTGTTCTTCTAGAGCATCCATAAAAACATCATCAGATTCATTTACACATTTCTCTTTAAATGCCATAAGTACTTGATATTCTTGATCATATTCAACATCTTTATTATTGGAAGAATAATCACTATCTTCGTGTGTATATAATTTTTTATTTTTATCAAACCTTCCTCTAACATTAAATTTTGAATAAATTTTCCATTTCTCATGATTTTCTTTAAAGGGAATTTAGCAGTGTAGTGACCAACTCTTCCACAAGAAAAAAAAAAGATTACCTCTAAACTTGTGAGTTCCTACTTGGATTTTCCTTACGAAATTCACTTCTTCTTTGTCTAATATGTAACTTGTTTCCTTAAGCTCCCCCTTTTCCTTTCCTTTATAAGTAAATTTGAATGATGCTGCTCTGATGTATTATGGACCCCCTTTTCTCATTTCATAAGCTGTTAATATCCCATGTAGTTGTTCAGTAGTAAGGTTCTTCAAATACTGCATTTCTTCAATGGTAGAGACTTTTGAACTGAATTTTCGGGTTAAAGATCTTAGAATTTTCTTAACAAGCATAGAATATTTTACTTCATCACCAATTTTTCTCATTGAGTTAATGATCTCATCTACCCTAAGGAAAAAAAATGCAATACTTTAATCATTATGCATTTGGAGAGTCTCATATTGAATTATAAACATTTTAAGTTTGGCGTTATTTACCTTAGTGTCACCTTCATAGCTTTGGATAATATTGTCCCATAGAGAATTTGCGGTATTCAGTTGCATGACCTTCACAGATTCTGATTCTGCCAAGCTCCTAAGAGATATTTGACTGTATTTGAATTGGTCTCATATTGTTTCTTCCCTGAATCATCTATGGGGATGGATGATGGATACCGATAACCTCCTTCAAGGATTTCCCAAACATCAACACCAAGTGATTGCAGATATGATCTCATTCTAATTTTCCAGAAAACCAAGTTTGTTCCATTAAACAATGGTGGCTGGATAGAATATACTCCCTCTTGATTGCTCATCTTGATGAATCTCCCTTGAAGCGATCAAGCTTCTTTTGAAGTACCTGCCTTGATACCAATTGTTAGGAAAAACACAAGGGGCGCGGGGGGGGGGGGGGGGGGGTGAGGGAAAATGTTGAAAAAATATTTTACACACTTCAAATTGCCAATTTCTTATTCTGATTTGTGTACACTACCGTTATAAAGGAAACTAGCGTATGTACGCAATTGTTATTAATGCAACCCACGTATATTCAAATTACTAACTCATCATTAATTTCATCATATGTTCAAATTTAATCAATGCATAATTACTTAATTATTCATCAATTAATCAATAATCATGAGAAGTAAGAATTAGATAGATCATAAACACAAGAACCATATCAACATACATGAACACCAATATTTTACGTGGAAACCCAATTTGGGAGAAAACCATCGTTATTATCATCAATGTCTTCTTCTTTTATTAAAAGAAAAACTTCTTACAATATTTTAATGGTGCATACTCTAACTAGTATGTAGACACCTACCTGCAGAAGGCTACAACCTTATCTCATCTTCCAACACCTACTGGAAGGAAGCTACAACTCCCTTTTTGAAGACTGCTATCCTCATCTCCTTGTGGACCACTTTTCAGAATGTTTCAAATAGGATCCACTTCCAACATTAAAGCCCAATATAAAATAACAATTTTGAAACAAATCACTGAATCAACTCACACAATAACTGAACTAATTGAATCAACAAATCAACCACTGAAGAACCATTCAGACCATATACTATTATGAAACCAACTCAGAAAATAGAAGAAAAGAGAGATCAATGACTTAGAAATCATCCACTTCGAGGGGGCAACCTCCTTTACATTACATAAATGAACAATTCTTAGACGATAAAAATGAAAAAACCTCCTTTATATATATAGGAGTCCATGGGGTCACAATAGAATCCTAGCCGACCTAAAAATAATGATGTAGGGGCACAAAAATAACAATAATGGGCTATTATGGGGCAAAATAATAACAATATGGGGACTACAAGGGTACAATGATAAAAATAAGGGCTACACTAGTAATATAGGGATCTAACATGTCCCTCTCCTTCAAAAACGTGTTGTCCTCAACACTTGAGTAGTTCTGGATGCTTCTGTAAAAAATCTCATCTTCCCATGTGAAATCTTCAGTGGGTAAGTTCTTCCACTTGATGAGATACTCTGAAATTGATCGATTTTGTGGTCGTTGAGTTCTTGTTTCTATGACTGCTTCAGGTTCCAATATTATTTTTCCTTCCTCATCAAGTTATGGAAATATTGTTTGAACCAGAAGTTTGTCACCTGTAACCTTCTTTAAGCATTAAACATGGAAAATTGGGTGCACTTGGGAAGATGCAGGAAGCTCCTACTTGTATGCCACAGTACCAATATTTTGCAACACCTTGTAAGGATCATAGTACTTTAGCATCATTTTACATCCTAAGACTAGGGTTCCAAGGCGTATTGCTGGGTCTTCAAGCTACTATATCGGGAACCATCAAGAGTCTCGTCCAACCTTGTAAGCCTTTTTGACCTTGGCAGCTACCTTATGCTCCTGAGTCTTTCCATACTGGGCCATTGGATGGGGACCTTTCTTGGGTAGACCAGTGGTCTGGTGGATCAACACGACATCAATGGGAATTTTGTTCTGGATCCACTGGAATCCATCATGCATTAGTGCCAGAAGCTAGTTCACGCAGACAATGGTGATAGGGTACCTTCCAAAATGAGGGATCCTCAGCAAATAGAGAATCCTAGCATTGCTCAACTCGCACACCCAGGGCATCAGTTATACCTTAACATCATCATACAACTTGTGCTCTAGATAGTACTTAGGTGCGAGCTCGAGGAATGTTTCCTTGTTCGCCAGGTCATAATCGTCAAACTTGATGAGGGGGATCTTTCCAAACATGTCTCAATTGACAGGGACAACCTGTAGGATCAGTGGCATCTGCAGGTAGTCCCGCACCACATTTACATCGTTCGAGACATGCACAGAGGGTCTGCGTGACTTGACATAGTTGCGCCATGAAATTGGCTCAACAAGTGTGACCTCCATAGCGGTGCTGATGGGTATTTTTTTGGATCATCGACAAGAGACCTATCCTTGGTTAATTGGCATGGGGACGTAACGTTTCTGGGGGATGTCTACCGCTTAAAGGATTCCCCCTTGGTCATCTTTCCATTTCCTTTATCTAGCGTGGACTCGACTTCCTGGACTTCTAGAACAACTTCATGGATGTCATCAGAGGCCAACTCAGTGGACGCTGTAATCAACATAGAGTGCTCTTCATACGACACACTCTCAGGGTTTGTGGTCATCATTCTCGGTTTGAAGATGAATTCTGGGTTACTCATGTCAGATGCGAGGGTCTCACAGCCAAAAATACAGTGCTAAGAGACAAATACATGACGCAATTCATAGATAAGCTCAAGGCATAATAAACTCAGACAACAAAGGAATCAAATTTGACCTGCGCCCTTCCTTTTATAGGTGATCCATGGTTAAAACGATCGAAAATTCATTAATTTCATCTTATCCCCGTAAAAATGGTCAAAAATCCCGTAATATATCCTCATTAAATGCATAAAACCCGCTCCATCCAACAGTAAAATCACTTTTTCACCTAGATTTACAGTTCCAACGACTAGTTTTTCCTGTTGCACACTACCTCTACGCTCTTGTCACACCTGTCTATGTAGTGCATAGAAAAGTGGATTCCCATTCTTCGACCATGTAGTCATTTGGTATGCACATGGTTATGCTTATACAACTTCAATCAAATTCAGTTAAAATACCCAGGAAGACTCTCACAACACACTATGGCCAAGCACACCGCACCTCCATTAGTGATTTATTTCACAATGTATGGCCCCAGCCAGTGCTTCTTAAACTTCCCTGGGTGGCACACAAACTAAATATCATATAACAAAACCAAATCATCTTCTTTGAATGCCTTTTGTCGAATGTGTCTATCATGCCAAGCCTTTTCGCGTGCCTTCTGCACTTGTTGATGAAAGTTAGCAATGAACTGATCCTCCTCTAAGGCAACCAATTGCGCTAAATGTTCCTCCATGATGTCAGGCTCAGCCATATTAGTGAATGCTGCGATGCGCAGGATTGGGACAATATATTCCATTGGAATGATTACTTCTCGCCCATTTAACATCCTGAAATGTGTTTTTCCAGTCAACTTCTTGCATGTGGTCCTATAAGCCCATAACACATAAGGGATGCGCACGTCCCAATCATTCTGATTTTCATTGCAGATCTTTGTGAGCACATTCTCCAATATTTTGTTGAAATCTTCTATTGTACCATTTTCCTGAGGGTGATAAGGAGTACTATTTTGGTGATGGTTTCATTAAAAATGTGCCTACCCCTATCACTCATCAGTATCTTTGGACAACCAAATCGAGTCAGGATATTTTAAAAAATGAAGTGTGCAACAGTATTTGCGGTACGATCCTTGACTATCTTAGCTTCTTCCCATCTGGTTACATAATCTATGGTAGCAACGATGTAGCATGCACCCGTCTTCTTCCCTGGAGGATTGATAGGTCCAACAAAATCTATAGCCCATTTATCAAAAGCCTGTAGGGCCATCTGTGGCTGTAGGGGCATTTCATCTTTGCCCGACAACTTCCCCATTCTTTGGCATGCATCACAAGCCCAACAGTATTCACGTGCTTCATTGTGCAGCGTGGGCCACATAACCCATCACGCAACACCTTCTGCGTAGTGGCCTTCCTTGCAGTGGCCTCCTACCACAACTCCATGAGCCTCAGCCAAAATGTCCTGCCTTTCATGTTCCAACACATACCTTCTTTGCACTTCATACACTCCCAACTTGTACAATTGACTAGCAATCAGTGTAAAATCAATTGTGCGTGAAACAAACTCCTTCTTTTGCTACACCGGATATTCATCAGGCGCACTTCCAGTGGTCAGAAAGTGAATAATATCAACAAAGTGTTCGTCAACCACCTTAATAGTAAAGAGCTGCACATCAGGGAGTCCCTCCTCGATACTGGTTGGTTCCTCCCCATTCTCAATGCGCAACAAACGATTGGGTCCAACATTCAATCTACCAGGATTCACAATGATCTCAAAATCATATTCTTGAAATATCAACAACCACCTACAAATCTTCCCCCCCAACACAGGCTTATTGACCAAGTATTTCAACGCAAAGTGGTTAGTGAACATCTTGAAGTGTCCTCGTAGCAGATAGTGCCTATATTTTTGTAGAGCATAGACCATGGCCAATCCTTTCCTTTTTTTGGTTGAGTAGTTGTGCTCTGCACTGAAGAGCTTCCTACTGGCAAAAGTAACAGGGTGATCAATGTCTCCTTCTCCTGGCTGTGCTAAAACAACTCTAAGTGCTATGCCAGATGAATCAACATGTACATGGAAGACCTTGGACTAGTTTGGGAATATTAGAATAGGTGTAGTAACCATATTTTCCTTCAGCAGCTCAAAGCTATTTTGACATTCCTCATTTTCAGAAAAATGACACATCCTTCTTCAACAATTTCTCCATAGGCGCAGTGATCATAGCATAGCCTTGAATGAATTTTCTGTAGTATCTGGTGTGTCCTAGAATGGAGCGTAGTTGTTTTTCATTAGTGGGGTGATCAGGAGTTCATAAATTTTTCTCAAAATTCAAAGTTACAAGATTGGGTTGAAACTAGGATGGTTGCATAGATCTCATATTCCTGATTCGGACGGATGTGAATGGTTCGAAAAACTGATGTCGTATGAGGAAGATATTGTGTTCTGATCAAAATGCCAAACAGGGAAAATTGTGACAGTTTGACCAGGTTTGACTGGGATTCATAGTCAGCAAGGTGGAATGTACAATCAACAAAAGAGAATATTCCATGAAATATTCCTTTCTTAGGAACAATCGTGGTTTGACAAGTGTCAAGTTTCGATTGGAAGATACAAGGTTTGAAGGGCCAATCAGAAGCTGTCACGTGGCCAGCCCTGAGGCCACCACGTGAACTTGCAACCGCATTCTAAAATTTTGTTGAGGGTCCACAGGAATCGACCCCCAGACCTCACGCTAGGCATGCACAGACCTTATCACTCGAGCTACGCATTAGTTTCTTAACCATATTGTTTGCAGGTTGTATTTAAGTTGTAATGAAATAATGTATGGGGGATTGGGAACCGCTGGCGGTCCCAACCTGCCAAGAGTCCCCATGTCATATGGTCACATTTCAACCGTCAAATGTAACAATGTTCATGCGGTCAGTGCTAACCAACACATTAACCCACAATTCAAACTCGTTCAGCCCTAATCTCCGCTTAGGGTTCCGCCTGACAGTTATGATAACTGCAGTTTAGGGGTGGCATGTGGCCACTACCCAACTAATAACATTTAATATGTGGTCAAGTCAGTGGAAAGTTAGCGGGCGTGCCATTTTTGTCGGCCTATGCCATTTTTAACTCCAGTTAAGTGGAGTTCTCCACTTCTAGTGGAGCTTTCCTAGGTGAAACTGGGCAAAAGTGTAGGAGGCCCAATTTTCGACCATTATAAGTTAATGAAGAGTCATTTTTGACTAATTGGAGAATTTTGGAGCCATTGGTGTAGATAAAACAACCATTAGAGCAATGTAACTATGTTGGAAATATGATGCAATATGTTGTCCTTGATGGCAACCTACTTGATGATGTTGTACTTGATGGAAACCTCTTAATGAGTTGCCATTTTGATAGCAATATATTTTTTAAAGATGTAAAAATGATGATTCTATAGGTGAGTTCATATGTGAAATAGAAATGAATTCCAGTAAGTGCCAGAGAAATGATAAATATAAGATGTCCCAATGTATACGCAGGTTTGATGAAGACAACTAGCGTATGGATGCAATGTATACGCTACTTTTATGAAGGAAACCTGCATATGGATGCAATGTATACGCTACTTTTATGAAGGCAACCTGCATATACATTGAGGATAAGTATATATAGATTTTTTATGATGAGAAGTCACGTATACACGCGGATAAGAACGATCCAAGTTGCGTATTCCTTTTACGCTCTAAAATTATGATACTAAGGGGCATTACCATGGTATTAGCCCACGATATTGAGCGTTGCATTTTCTATTTGATTCCGTCCAAGAATACCATCAGCAATTGTGTGGTTTTGACTCATGGTATTGGTAAAAGCTAAATCTATATAAGGAGAAGAATATCATAGTGCAAGGTGCGCAAAAACAAGGGTTGTTAATGAAGAATTTTCTCTGAGGTATATCTGCATGGGATGAACTCTGTTTTAATTGATAGATCTGAATCTATGATGCACCCATGGATACAATGATGGTTCGTGATCTCTAGATCTGAAATGACTATGCTCTTGTGTGATCCATTGAAGAGATGATTAGATCTATGATCTGGCGCAAGTTTGCTGAAGTCAAATGAAGGAATCTGGGTAAGTTCTATGGATCTGGTTCATTATGCAAAGTTTACATTTGCAGATCTATACACTAGTTTGTCTTAGTAAAAGTGCGTATATACGTGGGTTTGCTTCATAAAAGCGCATATGGAAGTTTAGGGTTTTCTGAAGCTTATTGCAGATGTTTTTTTGTGATTCTTGCTATTTGTCTGTTGTTTGTCAATGAAGTCATCTTGAAGATCTGGGTTGTTTGAATACTGTATATGCTGGTAAGTTGATTATGTACAAATATGATCAATGAGAGAATAAACATGGTTGATGGTGACTAACTGATGAAGGGTTCTGCATTTCTAAAAATATTTGACTGAAAGCCTCAGATCTGGATCTGAGACTGATTACATTATGGAAAACAGTATTCACAGAGCTATACGCAGGTTGGTATGAAGGAAAACGCATATATACGCGGGTTTAGTGAAGCGAAGTTGCATATGCATTTTAAGTTGATGATGGTTCAGGGTTGAGCTTGTATCTGCATATTTATTCTGAAGTCTGGGTTATTTTTGATGATATGATTAAAGTGGTCTCATTGTTCTGATTGATGTATTGGGTAAAAATTATGGTTATTGATGTTTATGAAGAGTTGTGTTGATGTTGTTTGATCCAGTATTAAAATTGATGAATCTTGGTCTGCAGTGGTTCTGATGGTTGAAGCCTTCAGTATGGAAGTAGAAGCTTCCTGCGAGTAGAAGCTGGTGTTCTGTTCAGGGGGTTGAAGCTCCCTTCCAGGAGTGGCTGGTAAACAAGAAGAAAGGAGGTTGTAGCTCCCTTCCAGTAGCAGCTGGAAAACGAGAGAAGGTAGTAGCCTTCTGCAGGTAGATGCTTGTGTACTAATATGAGTCTGCATCAGTACTATATTGTAAACATTTTTTCCATATGATAAATATTGAAGACGGAGACGACAATAGCGGTGGTTTTCTCCCGAATTGGGGTTCCACCTTAAATATTGGTGTTCATGTGTGTGATTATTTATACTGCTGTTACTACACATATTTACTGATTCTATAACAAATGCATGACTGGTAAATTGATTTAAAGATTGTTCCTGAAAAGCTTTCTAAACTATAAAATTATATCAGTATACACTAGTTTCTTTCAGTATATGCGCGTGTATACGTGAGTTGGGTTCCTCAAAGTCGCGTATGAAATTTTGTAAAGAAAAAGTTAAAATTTGTTCAGTAAGCTCTAAATACTGATTCATCCCCCCCCCCAAATAAATTTTCCAACAATTTGTATCAGAGCAGGTCGTTCTGAAGAAGCTTAGCCGCTAGAAGGAAGATCCGTCAAGATGAGCAATCAAGATGGGACAACATCTATCAGGCCTCCTCTCTTCAATAGAAGAAATTTAATCTTCTAGAAGATAAGGACAAGGTCCTATCTTTAGTCTCTTGGAGAAGATGTATGGGGTACAGTTGAAGGAGGTTATCAATATCTAGCCTCATTTCCAACAGATGCAATGGCAAGAAAGAACTATGAAACTAATGCAAAGGCAGTCAATGCATTATTGGGGAGTCTGACTGAATCAGAATTTTTCAAAGTTGTGTAGTTGAATAGAGCAAAGGAGATATGGGAAAAAATCATTCTAAGCTATGAAGGTGATACAAAGGTAAAAAGGTCTAAACTCCAAACTCTCAGAATTAAATATGAAAATCTCAGGATGCATAGTGAGGAGAGCATTGCCAGTTTCTTTTTACGTCTGGATGATATTGTAAATCATATGAGAAATTTGGGTGAAACCATAACTGACACTACTCTGGCAGAAAAGGTTTTAAGATCTCTAACTTCCAAATTTGAGTCAAAAGTGTCTGCTATTGAAGAGAAGCAGGATCTACAAACTCTTACTATTGTTCAAATTCATGGTATGAAGGTGATACAAAGGTAAAAAGTGCTAAACTCCAAACTCTCAGAATTCAATATGAAAATCTCAGGATGCATAATGAGGAGAGCATTGCCAATTTATTTTTACGTCTGGATGATATTGTAAATCATATGAGAAATTTGGGTGAAACCATAACTGACACTACTCTGGTAGAATTTTTTTTAAGATCTCTAACTTCCAAATTTGAGTCAAAAGTGTCTGCTATTGAAGAGAAGCAGGATCTACAAACTCTTACTATTGTTCAACTTCATGGTATTCTAACAGCTTGTGAAATGAGAAAAGGAGGTCCATCTGAAGTCAAAGAAGCTATCTTTAGAGCTGCTGCAAAAGGAAAATAAGTACACAAAATAGAGGGATCAGGGTATATTTCAGAAGAAGATGAGGTAAATTTTGTAAAGAAGCTACAACTTGGCACTGGAAGGTTCATAGGTAAGCTTCCTTTTAAATGTTTTGCTTGTGGAAGAGTTGGTCATTATGCTGCAAAATGTCCTCATAAGGAAATTCATGAAAAAGGAAAGGAAGTAGCAAAAGGAAATAAGAATCTGTTTATCAATAGAAAAAGTTATTATACTCATGAAAATAGTGATGGGTTATCAAATAGTGAAGAAGGAGAACCTGATCAAGATGTTAGACTTCTCATGGCATTTGAAAAATATTCTAGTGAGGCTAAGGATACCTTTATGGATGCCTTAGAAGATAATGATTTTCTTGAAGAAATCAATCAACTCAAAATATGTTTGGAAGAAAACAAAATATCCATAGAAACTCTAAAGAATCAGCTTGTAGAAAAGGAGAAACACAATGAGAAATTAGAATGTGAAATAGTAAGTCTAAGAAAAGAAATTGAGAAAGTGAAAACTTTGAATCTTAGATTTGCTAAAGGATCTGAAACCTTAGATGAAATTATCAAGGTACAACGTTATCCTCTTTTAAAGACATGTCTTGGATATGTCGGAGAATCCTCTCAGTCTTCAGAACCAAACTATCTAAATGCAGCTACAACCAGCCTACAACATTTTGTCACTCAGCAAGGGAACAAAGAAACTTTACAGGTAAAGCATGACCACCTTAATACAAAGAAAAATAATAGAAATATATTTTAGAGAAATACCAATCAACATGTAAACACAAATAGAAGGTTCGATGATCGCAGAAATTTCTTCTTTAATGGACAATGTTTCTCATGTCATAATTTTGGTCATAAAGCTATTCAATGTGTTGCATAGAAAAACATCATGACCAAAGAAGCAAGAAAGCAAATAAATGATACCGGAATAAAGAAGAATACGTATAACAACTTTTCTCCTCTTCAAAATGAAATTGAATGTGCTTATTGCAATAACTTTGGTCATGAATAATCTGAATGCAGGAGAAAACTTCAGCCAAAAAAGCATATACCTTCAAGTTCCAAGGTATGGAGAAAGAAGGACATACAGGTTGAGAATTGTGGCATAGCTTTATTTGCAGAAGGAGAATAAAATCAATGGTACATTGATAGCGGATGCTCAAAACACATGACAGGTGACAAAAATAAACTTCTTGCATACAATGCTCTAGAAAGAGAAAAGAATGTTACTTTTGGAAATGATACTCCTGCTGTCATTAAGGGAAAAGGTTATGTTTTTATAAAATAAAAGGTGAAAGCTAACAATGTTATGTACGTGGATGGATTAAAACATAACTTAAGTGTAAGTCAAATGTGTGATCAAGGAACTGAAGTTGTCTTTAGCTCAAAAGATTGTGTGGTACGTGAACTTGACATAGGAAAAATAATAATAAAAGGAACTAGAACACCAAGCAATTTGTATGTATTGAAAAGTTGTAAATAACAATGTCACTTGGGTAAATATTCAGAAAATTGTTTATGGCACAGAATATTGGGGCATTTGAGCTTCTCTCAAATCAACAAATCTAGCAGACTCAAAGCTGTTCGTGATCTTCCCAACATTACTCTGCTTGAAAGTACCATATGCAAATCTTGCCAATTCGGTAAGCAAACCAAAGTGCAATTCAATGCCAAAGAGGGATGAACAAGTAAGCCTCTTGAACTCATTCATACTGACCTATGTGGACCTATGAGGAAAAAGTCACCCTGTGGAGAACAATACTATATTCTGTTTATTGATGATTTCTCTAGAATGTGTTGGATTGGGTTGCTAAAACACAAAGCTGAAGCATTTGAAAAATTTCAGATCTTCAAAGCCCTGGTTGAGAATGAATTAGATATAAAAATCAAATGTCTTAGATGTGACCGAGGAGGTGAATATATATCAGATGAATTCTTTGATTTCTGTGAACAACATGGCATAAAAAGACAATTTTCTGTAGCTGGTACCCCACAACAAAATGGCGTAGCAGAAAGAATGAATAGAACAGTTCAAAAAATGGCTCGAGCTATGCTTGATGATTCTGGAACACCTGACACATTTTGGGAGAAGCAGCACATACCGCTGTAAATATTCTTAACAAGGCGCATGTTCGTGTGAAGAGTGATAAAACTCCATATGAGCTCTGGTATGGTAATCTTCCCACTGTAAAGAATTTTAGAGTTTTTGGAAGAAAATGTTTTATCAAGAACAATGATGAAAAACTTGGCAAGTTTGAACCTAGAGCAGATGAAGGAATATTTCTTGGTTACTCTTCTAGAAGTAAAGCATATAAATGTTACCATAAAAGACTTTGGAAGATTGTTGAATGCATTGATGTTGTAATTGATGAGTCTCGCTTAGCTCCAAAAGGGGAAATACAAACAACAAATGAAGATGATGGTAATGTATATCTTCTTGCATCAAATAGAAATAATATAGAAGGTGAACCCAATGAAGCACTAGAAGAAGATCTATCTGAAAAGGCTCCATCCAAGTATGTTCAAAAGAATCATCTAGAATCTCAAATTTTGGGAGAAAAGGGATTAGGTGTCCAAACAAGAAGAACTCTTGTAGGATCTCCTAGCTATTTGGCATTTCTATCCACTATTGAACCACAAAATGTCAATCAAGCTAGAAAAGATGAATGTTGGATTCAAGCCATGAATGAAGAACTTGATCAGATTGAAAGGAGTCATACTTTGGAATTAGTTCCAAGACCTCATGATAAAAATGTTATTGGAACAAAATGGATATTCAAAAACAAGTTAAATGAAAATAGAGATGTTATTAGAAACAAATCTAGACTTGTTTGTAAAGGGTATGCTCAACAAGAAGGTATAGAATTTGAAGAAACATTTTCTCCTGTAGCTAGACTTGAAGCCATAAGAATGTTTCTTGCCTTTTCAAGCTTTCAACAATTCAAATTTGATCAAATGGATGTTAAATCTGCTTTCCTCAATGGTGATATAGAAGAAGAAGCTTATATAGAACAACTAGAAGGATTCATTTTGGGAAATGATGAAAAACTTGTTTGTAAACTTAAAAAGGCTTTATATGGTCTCAAACAAGCTCCAAGGGCATGGTACTATCGTCTTGACAAATATCTTCATCAACAAGGATTTCCAAAGGGATTTGCTGATAGCAACTTATACACAAAAAATGAAAATGATAAACTATTGATTGTAGTAGTATATGTTGATGACATCATTTTTGGAAGTAATGAAGAGTCCATGAGTCAGAAATTTTCTTATGTTATGCAGCAAGAATTTGAAATGTCTTTACTTGGGGAACTAACATTTTTCCTTGGCTTACAAGTGCAACAAACAAAAAATGGCATATTTTTATCTCAAGAAAAATATCTTAAGCAAATTCTGAAGAAGTATGGGATGGAAGACTGCAAACCTGTAAGTACACCAATGGTAACTAGGTGTAACCTTAGTTCTCATGATGATTCTCCCACGATGAATCAACCAGAATATAGATCGATGATTGGAAGTCTACTTTATCTCACCGAGACAAGAGCAGACATTATGCATGCAGTTGGGATTGTTGGACAATTCCAAGCTAATCCAAAAGAGTCTCACCTTCAAGCTATAAAAATAATATTCAAATATCTACAAGGGACTCAAGACTTTGGTATATGGTATCCAAAGAATGTTGATCTCACTCTTCATGCTTACACAGATGCAGATTGGGCTGGAAATGTTGATGATCGAAAGAGCACTAATGGTGGTGCATTCTATATGGGGCCCCGATTAGTATCTTTGTTCAGCAAGAAACAAAGTTCTATTGCCTTATCTACAACAAAAGAATAATATGTGGCTGCCGCATCATGTTGCACACAACTACTTTGGATGATGCAGACTTTACAAGACATTCAAATCAAATGTTCACCTCATATCCATTTTGTGTGATAATACAAGTGCCATTGGCATCTCAAAGAATCCTGTTATGCATTCCAAGACCAAGAAAATTCCTATCAAGTATCAGCTCCTACGTGAACAAGTGCTTGAACAAAAGGTTAAGTTAGAGTATGTTCCTTCCAAAGAACAAGTTGCTGATATATTTACTAAACCTCTTCCCAGGGAAGCATTCGAATATCTTCGACAAAAAAGTTGTCTCTGCCTCTCAGATCAGATCTGCTTGATTTCAGAAGATTAAATTTGGTACGCAGGTTTCACAAAGACAAAACGCGTATATACGCGAGTTTCTATGCATAAAACCACGTATGGGTTTTGCTGACAGAAATTCTCTGGGCCAACGTTTCAGAATAGTTGTGGTGTTGTCGGGTAATCTCTATTGTTGTTCCAGTATTCATCTTTGTGTATCATTCTCTGATATTTTTCTCCTTGATGAAGATGCTTTGATGATTTGTTGTTGAAGGTGTTCAGGATGCACAAGCTAAGGGGGAGCACTTGTCTTGTGGAAAATGATGCATTTTTGGCATTCTGATTGGTTGCTGTGTTATGATCTCATGTTTGAGATTCTTTGGTTTTGGTTATAAAAATACATATCTGTAATTTGATGAAAAGGTCATGTTGAGACCTATGATGTAAAATTGTTATATTCAGTCATGTAAGGACTTGTTCAAATTTGTAAATTCACTTGGTTGGGAAATTAAGTCAAATATGTAATTCCACTTGGTTGGATCATTGATGTATGTATGATTCCTTCATGATAGGAAAGGTCATACTAGGTTGAGTTATAGAGTCATGTTCTTCTTTGAAAAATATTTCTGAAGATTTAGCATGAAATCAGGGGGAGCATGGTAATTTCAGTGCACATCAAATCTACTGAGCTTTTCTTTCTACAAGGGAAATGAAACCTTGTTTTGGTATTGATCTACCCTTTGCCCTTGATGTCAAAGGGGGAGAGCATCTTGGTTTTTGAATAATGGTTATGATTAACATACATATCTGTTGTGGTGATCAAACACCATCATGGTTGCCATCAAGTCCAAAGGGGGAGATTGTTGGCAATATGATGCAATATGTTGTCCTTGATGGAAACCTACTTGATGATGCTGTACTTGATGGAAACCTCTTGATGAGTTTCCATTTTGATAGAAATCTATTTGTTAAAGATGTAAAAATGATGATTCTACAGGTTAGTTCAGATGTGACAGAGAAAGGAATTCCAGTAAGTGCCAGAGAAATGATAAATATAAGATGTCACAATGTATACGCAGGTTTGATAAAGGCAACCTGCGTATGGATGCAATGTATACGCTACTTTTATGAAGGAAACCCACGTATACATTCAGGATAAGTATATACACATTATTTATGACGAGAAGTCGTGTATACACGCGGATAAGAACGATCCAAGTTGTGTATGCCTTTTACGCTCTAAAATTATGATACCAAGGGGCATTACCATGGTATTAGCCCACAGTATTGAGCGTTGCATTGTCTATTTGATTCCGTCCAAGAATACCATCAGCAGTTGTGTGGTTTTGACTCATGGTATTGGTAAAAGCTAAATCTATATAAGGAGAAGAAGATCATAGTGCAAGGTGCGCAAAAACAAGGGTTGTTAATGAAGAATTTTCTCTGAGGTATATCTGCATGGGATGAACTCTGTTTTAATTGATAGATCTGAATCTATGATGCACCCATGGATACAATGATGGTTAATGATCTCTAGATCTGAAATGACTATGCTATGGTGTGATCCATCGAAGAGATGGTTAGATCTATGACCTGGCGCAAGTTTGCTGAAGTTAAATGAAGGAATCTGGGTAAGTTCTATGGTTCTGGTTCATTATGCAAAGTTTACATTTATAGATCTATTTGCTAGTTTGTCTCAGTAAAAGCGCGTATATATGCGGGTTTGCTTTAGAAAAAGCACGTATGGAAGTTTAGGGTTTTCTGAAGCTTATTGCAAATGTTTTTCTGTGATTCCTGCTATTTGTCTGCTGTCTGTCAATGAAGTCATCTTGAAGATCTAGGTTGTTTGAATACTGTATATGTTGGTAACTTGATTATGTACAAATCTGATCAATGAGAGAATAAACATGGTTGATGGTGACCAACCGATGAAGGGTTCTGCATTTCTAAAGATATTTGACTGAAAGCCTCAGATATGGATCCGAGAATGATTACATTCTGAAAAACAGTATTCACAGAGCTATACGCAGGTTGGTATGAAGGAAAACACGTATATACGCGGGTTTAGTGAAGCGAAGTTGCGTATGAATTTTAAGTTGATGATGGTTCAGGGTTGAGTTTGTATCTACATATTTATTCTGAAGTCTGGGTTATTTCTGATGATCTAATTATAGTGGTCTCACTGTTCTAATTGATGTATTGGGTAAAACTTATGGTTATTTATGTTTATGAAGAGTTGTGTTGTTGTTGTTTGATCCAATATGAAAATTGATGAAATGTGGTCTGTAGTGGTCTGAGGGTTGAAGCCTTCAGTATGGAAGTAGAAGCTTCCTACCAGTAGAAGCTAGTGTTCTGTTCAGTGGGTTGAAGCTCCCTTCCAGGAGTGGCTGGTAAATGAGAAGAAAGGGGGTTGTAGCTCCCTTCCAGTAGCAGCTGGAAAACGGGAGAAGGTAGTAGCCTTCTGCAAGTAGATGCCTATGTACTGATATGACTCTGCATCAGTGCTATATTGTAAACAATTTTTCCATATAATAAATATTTAAGATAGAGACGATAGCAGCGGTGGTTTTCTCTCGAATTTGGTTTCCACCTTAAATATTGGTGTTCATGTGTGTGATGATTTACACTGCTGTTACTACACATATTTACTGATTCTCTAACAAATGCATGACTGGTAAACTGATTTAAAGATTGTTCCTAAAAGCTTTCTAAACTGTAAAATTATATCAGTATATGCTAGTTTCTTTCAGTATATGAGCGTGTATACGCGAGTTGGGTTCCTCAAAGTCGCGTATGAAATTCTGTAGAGAAAAATTTAAAATCTATTCAGTAAGCTCTAAATACTGATTCATCCCCCCCTCTCAGTATTTTTTCCAACAAACTACATTTAATAGCAAAATTTTGGGTATAGTGAATGATGGACATGCTATTGGGAGTTGGAACAGCAGATGTAGCCCAGGAGGGGTGAATTTCTTCATCATGCTTGCTATGTAAATTTCTTGTGGTGACTTATTTCTCTATTTTACATTGTTGTTCAATGTTATTTATGCTTGTTTTATGCTTCTAATTCACCTGAAATCATCTACAATTCGTGGACAAACACCTTAAACCTTATGCAAACTAATGAACTGATTATGCACATCTTTTTAAACTGAAATGACACTTAGCACAACAAAAATAATACAGTCATTTCAGATCAGATTGGTATCAGAGCCAGGTTTTATTATCTGGTGTTGTTTAGTGCAAAGAATTGTTTAATTGTTTGCAAGTTTTAGATCCTTACAAGGCTCAAGCTCAAAAGAGGAGAAGGAGAATTGGTGGAAGTAGAAGGGTCTCAAAAAGAGCCAAAGCAAAGGAGAGCAATATTGCCACAATCTCCACCACCTATTTCACCTCCTAAACAAGCAGAAGCTCCATTAAGCATGCCTCATGAGGAAGAAGAAATCCATGAAGAATTTGATCCCAAGGAGGAAGAAAGAGTGTTCAAGAAAGCATTCCTTGACATGACTGAGATGGTTAGAATCCTTTATAAAGAAAGGAATGAGAGACTAGAAGGAGAAGGATTGAAACTCAAAAAGGAAGGACAAGGATCTTCAGGAGGTCAGCATGATGAAGATAAGTCAAAGAAGGAAAATGGAGGAAATGGGGCAATGGAGAGCCATCATCTTCACCCTAATCATCATTATCTTCTACTTCTTCTTCAGTACATCAGCCACACAAGTCCAAGAGCACTGGTAAAGTTTGAATTTCAAATGTTTAATGGTGAAGTCAATGTAGAAAAGCTTGATAATTGGATTAGACAATTGGAGGTATATTTGAGAATACAGAACCTTCAAGATGATGATACAAACATTCAATTAGCTTCTTTGAGAATGGAAGATGCAACTCTTGTTTGGTGGGAGACCAAGACAAAGGAGGAAATCAAGAAACACGGTAAGATTATTCTATCATGGTCGCATTTCATTACTGCTATTAAACAACAATTTTATCCATTAGCTCATATGAAGAAAACCATCATGAACTAGCAGAACTTTAGGCAATTAAAGGGACAAAATGTGCAAGAATATACCTAAGAATTTAGGAGAAGAGCTCTCTTATTATGGGTGGATTTGCAAAGCAGAGATAATTTTTTAAAGTACATAGGAGGCTTACATAGCTACCTAAAACATACTATTCTCATGTTTAACCCCACCAGTCTAGATGAAGTTTGTGTTCATGCCACACATCTAGAAACTAGAGGGAAGAACATTTCTGAAGAGGCTAGAAAGAAACCTTTTAATGGTAAAGCCAAAGAAAAAACCTCAAAAGGTAAAAACAAAAAGAATGCATCTGTTAAGAAAGAGGGAGAAAAAGTGGTTTGTAAACATTGTTCAAAAGAAAGCCATGATGAAACTCATTGTTGGAAATTAGATCCTGAATTGAGGCCAAAGAAACCCAATAACAAAGGGAAATAGAAAACTGCTGCTACAACTCAACATGATTTAGGATTTGATTCAGGTGATGAATCTAAAATTACAGCCATGGGATTGAAGAACATGAAGGGAAAAGAAATTTAAACTAAACCTAGTATCAGTACATCAAACTGTCACATAAACACTCCAAATGAAGAAGAAAGAATAGAACTGTTTCATGTGAGGGTCATATCCAAGCATACCAAGATTAACATGTTGTTTGACAGTGGGTCACAAGAAAACTTAATATCTGAAGATTTGGTCAAGAAAATTAACCTTGAGACCATACCACATACAAAACCATATCCATTGGGTTGGATTTGTAAGGATGCAAATCTACAGGTTTCAAAGAAATGTATATTGAGGTTTGCAATCACTGTAAGCTTTGTTGGAAAGTTGAATTAGATGTGGTTTCGCTTGACATAACTGGTATTGTATTAGGGAGTTCTTACTTGTATGACAGGAAAGTGATCTTCTATCACCATGAGAACAACTATCATTTATTCAAAGATGGGAAGGAGTTCATTGTTAGAGCACATCACAAGAAGACATACATTGCTTTGGTAAATGCTGGACATGTAAAGAGGCTGGTAAATTCAAGTAAGAATTTTGTTGTTCTTATGATTGACTAAAGATGATATTAATCATGAATATTTTGAGGGATATGATCCTAAGTTGAAATAATATTTATATGATGTGGTTAATGGGCATCATGAGATGTTTCAGGAGCCAACAAGATTGCCTCAAAAAATGGAAAGTCAACATGAGATTCAGTTGCAGCAAGATTGTCCTCTTCCAAAAATCGGTATGTATCACATGTCGATAATGGAGAATGATGAAATAAAGAGGCAAATCAAAGAGATGTTGGATAAAGGAATCATAAGGCCAAGCACCTCACCATGCAGTTCACCCATAGTCTTGATACCAAAGAAATATGGGACTTGGCGCATGTGTGTAATTTTCGAGCTTTGAACAAGATTACAGTAAAAAATCATTACCCACACCCAAGAATAGATGATTTTCTTGATCAACAGAAAGAAGCAATTTTTTTCACTAAGTTATATTTACGAAGTGGATATCATCAAGTAAGAATTTCAGAAAGTGATATATGGAAAACTGCATTCAAAACCAAAGAAGGACTCTTTGGGTGGCTAGTTATGCTTTTTGGTTTATGTAATGCACCGAAAACTTTCATGCGAGTTACGGATAATGTTTTGAGACAATTTCTTGATGAATTTGTGATTGTGTACTTAGATGAAATTTTAATTGTTAGCAAAACAAGAGAAGATCATGTCTTGCATGTGAATAGAGTGCTTGATATTTTGAAGAAAGAGAAATTGTTTCTTAAGATGTCAAAATGTGAGTTTGGAAATAATTATTTGGTCTATTTGGGACATATTGTAGGAGGAGGAGAATTGAGGATTGATCCTTCTAAAGTAAAGGCCATTGTGAATTGGCCCACACCCAAAACATTTACTAAGGTAAGAAGTTTCTTAGGTGCAGCTCAATATTGGAGGAAGTTTATTGTTAACTTTTCTTCCATCGCAACTCCTATGCATGTAGTGACAACTGTGAAGAAAGGATTCCAATGGGGAGGAAAAAAAAATCAAGCTTTCAAAGCTTTAAAATACAAGATCAGTTTAGCTCCATTCCTTGCATTACCAAATTTGAGACAACCATTTGAGATACAAACCGATGCTAGTGATTATGCCATGGGCGCAGTACTTTTGTAGCATGGTAAGCCTATTTATTTTCATTCAGAAACCTTTAATGGTGTTGTGACTAATTATCCTACATATGAAAAAGAACTATATGCAGTTGTACAAAGTATCAAAAAGTGGAAACACTACTTGATGGGTAAAGAGACTATTGTACACATCGATCACCAACCATTACAATACTTGTAGTCGCAAACAAAATTGCAGCAATCAAGACATTTCAGGTGGATCGGATTTCTTCAACAGTTTCACTTGGTTATAAGGTACAAGAAAGTTATTTTCAATAAAGTTGCAGATATGCTTTCAAAACCAATCATTAGTGCTTCTACTTTATTCAAAAATGATTCTATTGTACATGAGAGTTACAAAGAACAATATGCACATGACATTGATTTCCAAGATGTGTATGCTAGTTTGAGTGAAGTGAATCAAGTTGATGAAAGAGATCATCACATGCATAACAATTTTCTGTTTCATTTGGAAAAGCTATATATTCCACAAGGAGAGGGACTAAGTGTCATGAGACAAGCTCATTCATCTCTTATTGTTGGACAATTTGGGGTAATCAAAACAATGGCACATCTACAGAGGTATTGTGATTGGCCTCACATGATAGATAGTGTGTCACATTTTATAAGAGGTTGTTCTATGTGTTCAACAAGTAAGCCTAGTAATAGGAATCTTGAATTGTACATGCCACTACCTGTACCATCAAGGCCATGGGAGAGTGTCTCCATGGACTTTGTTGGAGGTCTACCTATGTCAAGAAAGCAGCATGATTATCTTTATGTAGTGGTGGACACATTTAGTAAAATGTGTATACTTATGCCATGTAAGAAAACCATTACTGCTGAACTTTATTTTCAAAATTTTTGGGTTCATTTTGGATTCCCAACTTCTATTGTTATTGACAGGGATTCCAGGTTCATTGGGATTTTTTGGTCAAATCTATGGATAATGATGGACACAAAGTTGAAAGAGAGTACTGCTTTTCATCCACAAGCAGATGGACAAACCGAGGTGGTGAAAAAAACATTTGTGCATCTATTGAGAGGATATTGCAACAAACATCCTAAGTTGTGGGATGAACAACTGCATTACATTCAACACGCTTACAACCGGGCAAAGCACCCTTCAACAAAAACCTCACCTTTTGAAGTATGCTTTGGGTATCTTCCAAAATCGCCATTAGATTTCATCTTTGGGAAGGATGTTGCAATTGATGGCCATAGTGATATTGATAAGGCTCAAAAGTTCATTGAGAAAATTTATATTATACATCAACAAGTTCAAGAATAGCTTGAGAAAAGTCAAAGAAAATACAAAGAGAGGCATGACAAACACCCGATTGATTACAAGTTTCAAGAGGGAGATGAGGTATGGTTGCACATTAGCAAAGAAAGGATGCAACGGGATGTTAAAAATCTCAAACCCATTCACTATGGTCCTTTTAAGATCATAAAGAAAGTTGGTAATAATGCATTCCAACTTGACTTTCCTTCTTACATGCAAATGTATTCAGTTGTTAATGTTGAAAACTTACGCTTGTATGAGCCACCTTTGATCTATGATCAAGGAAGTGATGTTCAACTACCTTATATTGAAGATTTCTCGCTAGAATTTCTGGATGAGCTCAAAGAAGATATAATTCTTGACAGGAGGACAAGAGCATCAAAGAGGGGAAGTGTTGACTACCTTCGAGTTGGGCTCAAAGGCACTAAACCAAGCAAGGAAAAATGGATGGAGGTTGGAAAGGTGAGGGAGTTTTACCCTCATATACTGAATAGGTAATCAAGTCTTTTGGGGTCCAAAAGCTTCCCAATAGGGAGGAATGATCAGGAGTTCATAAATTTTGTTCAAAATTCAAAGTTACAAGATTGGGTTAAAACTAGGATGGTTGCGTAGATCTCGTCTTCCTGATTCTGACGCCAGGATTGGTTCAAAAAACCAATGTTGTATGAGGAAGATATTGCGTTCTGATCGAAATGCAAAACAAGTAAAATTGTGACATTTTGACCAGGTTTGACTGGGATGCACAGTCAACAAGGTGGAATGTACAATCAGTAAAAGAGAATATTTCTCGAATTATTCCTTTCTGAGGACCAATCGTGATTTGATAAGTGTCAAGTTTCTATTGGAAGGTACGGGGTTTGAAGGGCCAATCAGAAGCTACCACGTGGCTAGCCCTGAGGCCGCCACGTGGCCCTGCAACCACATTCTATAATTTTGTTGAGGGTCCATAGGAATCGATCCCAGACCTCTCTCCAGGCACGCATAAACCTTACCACCCGAGCTACGCATTTGTTTCTTAACCATATTGCTTGCGGGTTGTATTTAAGTTGTAATGAAATAGTGTATGGGGGGTTGGGAATTGGTGGTGGTCAAAACCCGCCAGTGGTCCCCACATCATATGGTCACATTGCAATCGTCAACTGTAACAATCTTAGTGCGGTCAGCGCTAACCAACACATCAACCCACAATTCAAACTCATTCAACCGTAGTCTCCACCTGGAGTTTCGCCCAACAGTTATGATAATCGCGGTTTGGGGGTGGCATGTGGCCACCACCCAACCGCTAACATTTAATACGCAGTCAAGTCAGCAGACAGTTAGTGGACGTGCCATTTTTCACAGCCTATGCCATTTTTAACTCTAGTTAAGTGGAGTTCTCCACTTCTAGTGGAGTTCTCCACTTCTAGTGGAGTTCTCCACTTCTAGTGGAGCTTTCTTAGGCGAAACTTGGAAAAGTGTAGGAGACCCAATTTTTGACCATTATGAGTGAATGAAGAGGAATTTTTGACTAATTGGAGAATTCCGGAGCCATTGGTGTAGATAAAACAACCATTAGAGCACTGTAACTACATGAAATAGCAAAATTTTGAGCATAATGAAAGATGGACATGCCATTGGGAGATGGACCAGCGGATGTAGCCCAGGAGGGGTGAACTGCTTCATCATGCATGTTGTGTAAATTTCATGTGGTGACTTATTTCTCTATTTTACACTGCTATTCAGTGTTATTTATGATTTTTTAATGCTTATAATTCACCTGAAATAATCTACAATTCATGGACAAACACCTTAAACCTTATGCAAACTAATGAACTAATTATGCACATGTTTTTAAACTGAAAATACACTTAGCACAACAAAAATAATACAATCATTTTAGATCATGGGGCCTGCTAGGTTGATAATAACACACGATATGGCCCAAAAAGATTCCAAAAGGAACACATAACATACATTTCTTGAAGTTAAGAGAAATCTGATGCTTCCTACAAGTGTCACGCATCATGTGCAGGTTGGACACATGCTTCTTTACCATCCCAAACATAGTCCAGCCATCAAAATACACCTCCAAGAACTTGTGCATGAATTATTTGGACACAAATACTACTACGTGAGAGAAGATAATAGGTGCATTCTTAAATCTGAAAGGTATGACTATGTATTGGAAAGACCCCCATTCTGCTAGAAAGGCGGTCTTGCTTCAGTCTTCTGGCGAAATTCTGATTTGATGATACCCTGAAAATCCATATGTAAAAGAATATGCCTATTTTCCTCCCACATTATCCAAGATCTCATCTGAAAATGGAGTAGGTAAGGGGTCATGCACACATGCATCGTTCAACTTGCGTAGATCTACACAAATCCTTATTTATCCCTTGGTCTTATTTTCTTGAAAAACCATGGGGCTCACTGAATCAGACTACTCCACAGGCACGATGATTCCTGCATCAACCACCTTCTCTAGTTCCTCTTTCACTTTTTTCTTATACTTAGGATTTAATTGGTATGGTCGCTGCTTGACGGGGCGCACATCTGGTTTCAGAGTGATCTTCATATGCCTAAATCTCCTACAATTCCCTTAAGCTCAGAGAACTTTGTGGGAAACAAGTCCTGATACTCCATCAACAGCTCCAAAAACCTTTCCCACTGTGTCATCATCCCAATAATATATTATTTTGGCCAACTTGGGATGTTCTTCTGTTCCAATGTTGACTTATTTTAACTTCAAGGGCTTAGTTACATCCACCATTTCCAATAAGGGCCTTGTAATTGTGCGCTCCCCTTCGAACTCGGGGATGTTGATATTTATTGGATCTTTTTCATTATCTTGTACTGACAAGTTCCTGTAGTTGACAATATCTTGCACCTGCACTTCCCATGCAGGTGTAATACATTCTATCCAAGGCCAGGAATAATCAAAGACAAGTGCTTCTATATCCTGCAGGGCTTAGTCCAATCCCTCCGATCCCCTGACCAAGCCAAAGGTTGACAAAAAACTGTTAGTCACTTTAATCCAATGGCGAGTCCCTCGAAATAGCTCCATTTCCAAATACCATGTAGTAGGTGTTAGTCATCAGTATTGTTTCTCTATCTATAGATGACTATAGAATGGTTATAGCTTTCTGAAAACAATATTCCTTGAATATCTTGAGTTTCAAAAATCTCACTGCCTTCATTATACTTATAAACCTATTTTCATTATTCCTCATTTGGTTTTCTCAAAGTCACCCTGTTTCTCCTAAAAAACTCCTTATGGGATTATACCTCCCATTTTCTTCCTTCTTTCCTACCTATAACTTCATTTCCCTATTTTCCCCTATAAATAGACTCTATCCTCCCTCTAGGGTTTCTTGTTGATAACTCATTCCCATGTCCCTTTGGGCATAATAACCTATAACAATACTCTGTTTTCACTTGAAAACCTCTAAGTCAAATTTCAGTCAAGATAAGGTCAAAGGACCCTCCCATTAGGTCATTAGGGTGTTAACATTGTTTAAGGTCATCCTTGATGTTTTAGGCATTCCTTTTCCTTTGCTAAAATCTAGCTTAGATGTAATAGAATGTCAAGACATGGTTATTCAAGAAGGACATAAAATTTACAAAGAGGTTTATCTTATCATTTTAGAACTTGCAAATGAGAAAGATGGACAAAGTCTAGTACTTTTGCAGAAGTGTTGGAAGATCTATCAGCAAAAATGACTGATGATGTAGACTATCTACTCCTGAATGAAAACAACTTACAACAGGGGAAAGGGAAACACTTGGTCTTGTATATGACTAGGGTTATGAACTGGTTAAGTCCATTTGAGTGCCAAAGTAATTATCACTTGAAGAAAATGACATGGAGGAAGCACACAAGGCCAAGCATGAAGAAAGTATGTCAGAAAAGATTGATGGAATATGGAAAAAAGGTGAGGAGAACTGGACAAAAATGAATGAACTTGAAAGGGCTATAGAGAACTTAGAAGACAACACTGATGATTGCTATAAAGAACTGCAGACACCTAGGGTTTTGAAAAATATGGCCAAAGGAGGTGGAAAACATGGGTTGAGTTTTATGGTGGAAACTACAAAAGATTTTGAAGATTCTAATATGTGATTAAACCCCAAAGATGTGAAAATAAACTTGTCATGCCTCAAGGTGCAAAAGAAAAGTCAACTTCATGAGTTCAACAAACCTGCAAGAAAAAAGTGTAAAAGAATATCAGTGAGAAAGGGAAAAAGGGGTTTAAACATTAGAAAGTGGGTTTCCAAAGTTAAATTAAATCCCCAAGCCTATAAGAGCCCATCGAACACTTCAAAAGAATCATTGTTACCTTTCAAAAGATCAAGAGCACTCAACAAGGAAAAAATTGTGAGTTTGCAAGCAAAATTCGGGAAAATTTTCTTGGCACTGCGCACTTGCCACTTTTCCTCCACGCAAATTTTGAAGGTGCTGCATGCCTGGGAGTGAGCATTGCGCCCTTGACAGAGTGCTGTGCTCTTGCCATAAATCACCCTGTGCTAAAAATCCTTGGTGCTGCGCGCTTGGAAAGAAAGGGTTTCTAAGTGATCCAACCATCCAAATCAAGTCAAATTGCTTCCAAGTATTTTCAAAATGTCCTCCAACCATTCTTTAGGGGTAAGTACCTGACATACACCTTTCTTTCAAACTATTTTGGTCATCATTTAATCAATGGAAATGAAACCCTAATCAAACCCTAGCTACAAATCAGAAATCACTATTTCATCCTCCTTGAAAAAAATCATTCATAAGCAGGGGTCACTACATTGCTTGAGGGCTGCCATTGATCTTGCTTGTCACAACATCCATTCCCTTCATTCTCACTCATTCCATTTATTTTCAAAATTTCCATTTCATTCCTTCCCCTCATTCATTTCACATCAGCCCTAGGGTTTCCAAAGTAGAGTTTAAAATGTTTGAGGGTGAAGACAATGGCAGTGGTGTTGAGGCCCAAATGCCAAGGAGGCATGATCACAAGGGAGGGAAGATAAACAAATTTGAACCCATCAATACAAGAGAACTCTTGGCCTCACCTCTCACTGTTTCCTGCTTCAAGCATGTAGGCTGCTTTGAATTTTGTGAAAGAGTACAACAAGTCCAAAACCACCTGTAGCTAACAAGACTATTCATTATCAATTTGCATGAAAAACAAGTTAATCTTGCTGGGGTCACCTTTGAGATGTCCACTGATGCCATTACAATTGCTACAGGGATACCAAGTGTGGAAGAAAAGTGGTTCAAGCAAGCAAACCTAGAAATGAGTTATTTTGAACCATACTTTAAACCTAGGTATAAATATCACCACAAATCCATCTTCCCATTTTCACATCTTCTTGATAGATATGCACCTATGATGAGGATAATAATGAAGTATTTCACATGTGAGGGAAGGTTTTCCCGCCTCTACTCATAACACATTCGGCCTCTTATGAATTTCAATAGGGTTAGGATGCCGCATATACCATATTATATTTTCTGAAGCATTGATAGAATGGCCTACATAGTGGAAAAGAGAGAATATAATCAGAAAATGCAAAGCCTTTTTCATCATTCACTTATCAAGATGGTGGTTATGCACCAGCTCCAACAGAAGAAAATTCCATGGGATACCTTCATTACCCATGAGGTTTTCACTACTCCACATGGCCATCATCAACAAGATATTCCTTCATCTGCTCATCCTCCCATATCCACTTCTCCATCACTTCTTGTTGTTCATACATCTCCACTCACTCACATCCCTTCACCCCATGATGACCCTTCCACATCACCTTTCCACAACCCTTCATCCTCATATCATGATGACAAAGCATCAAGCAGTGAGGAGAACATTGAGTCATATGGCACTAAAATGAGCGACATTGAGCCATTTACTTTGAAATACCGGAGGGGCTACAGGCATGTGTTTACTGCACTTGAGGTGCAAGAGACCATGCCTTCTTCACCAGCAAAACAGCTTGATAAGGGTAAGGAAAAGGTTACAGAGAAGGTCATTGTTGAAGAGGAGGAGAAGAAGCATGAAACTGAGCAAGATTTTCAATTAATTGACCTTGATGACAAGGATGAGGAGAGGATCACCAATATGTTGATAAAAAGCAAGGATGCCAAGATTAGTGAGCTTCAATCTAATCTTGGTAGGGAAAAGAATGTAATCAAATATTTTGAGTTAGAAAAATAGTAGTTAGAGGCAAAGTAGGCCATCAATGAGGTCCGAGCAATCAAAGCTCAGAAAGAGGTTGGAAAGGCCAAGGCTTTGCTAGATGAGACCTTGGGCACTTTTGATGATAGTGAGGATGAGGAAGAAAAACTTCATAGGAAGAGGCCAAGGACAATTGGGTGGAAGAAGGATTTAGCCCAGGAAAGAGAGAAAGAAGCAGAATTGGTAGAGCAACTCACTCCAAGAGATTTGCTTGCCATAGGAATTAGCAAAGATAGGGAATATTGGATTGAGAGGGAAAATTTTCATTTAGAGAGTCAACTAGAGAAGGACAAGAGAGACACTGACATGGAGAGGAAGATAGTAAAACATTATGCCATGAGAAACAAGATTGCAAGGGCCAAGCTCAAACGAGCCCTTGCAAAGATTCAGCCTCTAAATGAGGCAAAACAGGAAGAGAAGCTAAACATTCTTGTTGATGTGTCCCTCCAAGCCTCCCAACCATGATCAGTAGAACAAATTCCAAATTTTTGCACTTTGTGCACATTTTATTTTTTATTTTTGACAGTTTGGCTTGTAGAAAATTGGGCCAAACGCGCAACGACACTAGTTTTGCGCTATTTTTTGGGGCACTAAAATGGGAAAATTTCAACATATTCATGTTCCTCATGCCAAGGAAATAATCCTTAGAAAAGTTCAGACCATTTGGAGCAAAACTGGTCCCTCAAAAATGTTTAAAACCGCCAAAAAATAACCTTTCTGCCCTCTTTTCAGCACTGGCACTGCGTGTTTAGCAGTGTTGGGTATTTTTTATATTCTTTCCACGACTAATAACGTGCAGGGGGGTCACAGGGGGGGCGATAGCCCCCCCTGTATGTTGTGCTGGGCGTAATGTCGGGGGCCCCCCCTGTCAAGGTTCGGGGCAACGCCCCAAATTTTTTTTTTGGTCCTTATTTTTCGGTGGGCGGATCCGACCGTGGTTTTGTGCATGGGTTTGCATATAGTTTTGGGGTACGATGGTTTTCGGCCGCTGGTATTTTGTAGATCCGGTCAAGGGAACTACGGTTATGTTCTAATCCAGGGTTAATGGATTAGGTTTTATGTATGCGTCGACATGTATATATATGTGTTGTAACACTAAAAGGAATATAATGAAAAAACAAGTTGGTCGTCCCGATTTGGGATCCAGGGGAAAATCTCTGTGTTTATGTGTTTTATGTTTTATGCTCTTGCTATTGTTTATTTTCTGTTTTTAAGATTCGTTTGCAGATAATTTCTGTACAGGGTTAAAACCTACAAGCAGTCTTGGGAGAAGTGATTTTTGGCAGGGAAAATGGGAACCATTCTAGAAAGTAAAGGCAGATCTAGAAACTTGATCTGAAAATGGAAGTACTTGAAAATGTGTGCAAGGTATCCATTTCCAATTAATTAAATGTGTGCAAAATTCTCCATGTCTTTTTGATTAAACAAAATGTTTTTGGTAACTATTTATGAGTTTATGTGTGAGGGTATGTTATTTAAATTTGGTGTTTAACATATTAAATCAGAAATACATAGCAAAATAACTTCAACATAACATGAATAATATATTTGGTGAGCAGTTCACCCCTCTTGGGCTACGTTTGCTGGACCAAGCCTCCCAAATTGGCTTGTCCTCTTGTATTAAAATGCTCCAAAATGATAATACAAGTTTAAAAGTGCCTCAATAGGAAAATATAACTGTAAATACAAAATCAAAAGACATGAAAATGCTAAAAATGGCTTTCCATATTCACTAAACAGTGAAGAATTACCATAAACAGTGCCTTCTTCAACAAGGCCCTGATGGCTCTTTGAACTCCTCTAAAGCTTTTCAGGCTGTATAAGTCCTCAAACAATTTTTAAACCTCTTCCAATAGGTTCAGAAGGTATAAATTAGCTGAAAATGGTTTTTGGTTCACCTCAAACAGTGAGGTACAACTCCAGATAACTCCATTTCCCTAATGGTCCGGTGGCTCTCCAAGCTTCCCTGAAGATAAAATGGCTCTAGAACACCTCTAATGCCTTTGGAACCTGTCCCAATGGTTCTAGAATGCTGAAAATAGTCAAAATTGGTTTTTGGTTCACCTCAAATGTTTAAGCATAGCCCAAAGCAGCTCCAACTCCCTCTTGGACCTGATGGCTCTCCAAGCTTCCCTGAAGCAAAAGGGGCTGAAGATAAACTCTAATGGCTCTACAACCTGTCTCAATGGCTCCAGAATCCTTAGAATACCAAAAATTGACCAAAATTTCGTCCAAATTGGTCCAATATTGGAGAAGTTATGGCCAAAACAATATTTTGCCCAGTGGCACTTAAAAAACTCCACCAAATGTGGAGCAACTGGAGTTAGCTCCAGTTAGATTCGGAAAATCCGCCAAAGATGGTGCGCCCGCCAGAATGTCTGCCAACCTCCTAACCGTGGAATTTATCATTGGTAGATGGCGGTCACATGGGATTCCCGTTTAAACCGTCGGAGTTAACGGTTATAAAAACTGTTTTACAAACCTTAGCATAAAATGCTATTTTTGCGTTGGTCACATGTGTTACGGTTTGATTAACCATTTTCTGCCCTTAGGTTTAAGGTTAGGTGCCTGGTTTTTCAGGCCCTGGTCATATGAAATGCAATGAAGTGGGGGCTGGCCCCCTTTGTCGCCGAAATAATTTAACACCAAATTTAAATACGTATGTGACCCATACGTTGTCAAGTAACGTCATGTAGCCCACCCGGTTGGGCCTCCTTGCTTGCCGAGACAAGGTCTCAGATTCAAAACCCGTAGGCTTAAAAATATTTTTCCAAACGAAATTCTATCCGACTTGGGGCCACGTGGCGGCCTCCGGGCCTGCCATGTGGCAGCCTCCCATTGGTCCGTTACAAAAAAAGTCAAACTACCATCCAATTCTAAGTTGCCACTTGTCAGAATAGGATTGGCTCGAGTGGAATATTCCAGGGAATATTTTTTTTTTTTAATTTTCCAAAATTTGAAATTCAAACTTGGTCAACTCAGTTTTTTGCAGTTTACTGAAAACTTCAAACTTGCATAACTTTCACATACGACGTCGGATTTGAATGCCGTTCATGGTGCTAGGATCGTATTGTCAAGGCCTATCCGGTCATTCAGGTTGCAAGTGATTTTTAACACTTTCAATTTTAAGATTTTTCCATAGCTCAGGCTTCAGCTCCTGATCACACCTCCCAAATGAGAAGCTTTTGGACCCCCAAAACTCACTGAAATGCTGAAACTGTATTGTACAACAAATGAGAGAATAACAACATCCTCTTCTCTTTAGCTTTCAAAAATTTTCCTGACTTGCCAATTATTCACATGGCAAATTTTTGCTGAATGAGCTATGTACTTGTGCCGAATCCCGACCAAGTTTTCTCACCATACCAATCTTCCATTCTGAAACCAGCAATGACCCTTGCTGAAATTTGTGCCCTCTTTGCTTGCATGCCTTTCCATCTCATGGAATATTGCAACGCTTTGCGCTGACACTTTGTTCTCTGCACCAATCGACACCAAAGGCACCTTGTGCAACATACGACATCAACAACAAGTTGACCTAAAATGTGCTATATAATTGACACACAAATTCTGTATCAAGTGTGCACACAATCGACACAAGTCGATAAAGAACAAGATACATCTTTACAATCACATGTGTATGTATCATGTACAATGAACTATATACAGTTCACTAATTACATATACAACCTCTATGTACATGTGCAACTTCAACTCTTCTTTTCAAATACCAAGAAGTACATCATCCCAAAAACATGTGGGTGACTAAGAGCTGAACTAAAAGACATTGCTGCAATATAAGTGAGTATCATACTCATCTTTTACACCTCCATGGCGAAACTTTGCAACAACTAAGAAATTCCTTCAACTGAAATTGCTTTTACATGCAATTTTTCATCAAAATTTTCAACTGAAATACATGCATACAAAATTTGAAATTTGCATGTACAAAATGAGTATGACTTACTGCATTAAAAAATTAATCCACTTCCTACCAAGCCAAATCCATGACATCTTTTCATGCTGCAATATTTCTACATGTGAATCTTCCATTTCCACATTGATAATGGAATCCATAGATCCACTTGCGCCAATGTTTTTGTCCTCTAGTTGCATGTGCTTTGGACGACTTGTTGGATGCAAAGTCCAACAATGAGAGACATCATGTCCCTTCTTTTGACAAAATGTGCAACTCTTAAGAACTTTCTGTGAAAGTTTTCTTTGCCTCTTCTACTTCCTGTGGGCTTTCGTTTTCAACCAGCATCTTGAAGCAACATGGTTAAATCCACCACAAAATGTGCAACAAAACTTTCTTTCATTTGAACAAGAAAAATTATCATTCTTTGCTGAAACATAACCAAATTGATCATGTGAATAATTATACCTCTTTTGCTGCATGGAATGTCCATCCTTTTTGTCTTCGCAAGACGATGAACTAGTAGAGGAGACAGCTTTCTTTTTCAGACTTTCATCATAGTTCTTGTCTTGAAAACTGTTTGAACTTGAGTGCTCGCCATAAGTGGCATTTTTACCCTCTACTTGCTACAATGATCGCTTAAAACAATGGAAATCATCTTTAAAACAATTTTGACATATATGCATTTTAGAACTTGGAATAAAGGTTCTCTTTAAATTTGCATCACATGCATTCAAGGATTTGGATTCTTCGCCATTAAACTGCTCATATCCAAGACCAACATTCTTGGGTCGCTCCACAACCGAAATAGGGTCAACCGTTCCTTGTGCATGCTTTCCAAAACCTTTGCCTTCATGATAGCCCATCTTAAACATTAATTTGGACCCTATACCCCTTGTATGTTTTTCAAAAGAACCAACACACTTTTCAATTGAGGAAATTGAAGACAAGTTGGAAAGGTTTACCTCTTCCTCACGCTTGTTCTTGGACACAACTTCTTGAGCTTGAAGGAGTTGTTTCTCCATGTCATGCAGTCTTTGGAGAATTGCTTCCTTCTCTTCCTTCATGGTCAACAATTGTGCATGAAGCTTAACACTTTCTGTTTGATCCTCAATTAGAATCTGCACCATGTCCTTCACCTTAATGAACTCATTCTTCATGTCATCATTGAAGAATCTTGTGAAGGAGGAAACTTCACTTGTAGAAGAAGTTGACATTATGTAAATGGTCAAATTAATAAAAGGAACTTCCAAAGAAAATTTATCAAAGCTTTCAAACAAATGACAAGATTTTAACCAAATGTCTTTAAAGACCCCTTCTTATTCAAGCAGCCATAAACACAAATTCCAATAGATTTTGTAGCAAACACTAATCAAGTGGGTTTGTTTTCGAAAGATAATCTTGAGGTAATTTTGGGTAAGGAAATAGTCTTCAACTCTTTCCAAGACTTAGCTATCAAAAACTATCCTTTAAACTCAAGCAAACTCATACAATCAACCATTTTGCAACCAATAAAATAGTCATCTTTTACACTGTTTTAATGCCTTTTGCACGAAAACAAATTCTCAACCTGAGATTTTATACCCTCTGATCTGAAAATGGAAGTACTTGAAAATGTGTGCAAGGTATCCATTTCCAATTAATTAAATGTGTGCAAAATTCTCCATGTCTTGCTGATTAAACAAAATGTTTTTGGTAACTTTTTATGAGTTTATGTGTGAGGGTATGTTATTTAAATTTTCTGTTTAACATATTAAATCAGAATTACACAACAAAATAACTTCAACATAACATGACTCTGATATTTGGTGAGCAGTTCACCCCTCCTGGGCTACGTCTGCTGGACCAAGCCTCCCAAATTGGCTTGTCCTCTTGTATTAAAATGCTCCAAAATTCTAATACAAGTTTAAAAGTGCCTCAATAGGAAAATATGACTGTAAATACAAAATCAGAAGACATGAAAATGCTAAAAATTCCTTTCCATATTCACTAAACAATGAAGAATTACCATAAATAGTGCCTTCTTCAACAAGGCCCTGATGGCTCTTTGAACTCCTCTAAAGATTTTCAGGCTGTAGAAGTCCTCAAATAGTTTTGAAACCTCTTCCATTAGGTTCAAAAGGTAGAAATTAGCTGAAAATGGTTTTTGGTTCACCTCAAACAGTGAGGTACAACTCCAGATAACTCCATTTCCCCAAAGGCCCTAGTGGTTCTCCAAGATTCCCTTAAGCTAAAATGGCTATAGAACACCTCTACTGACTCTGGAACCTATCCAAATGGCTTTGGATTTCTGAAAATATTCGAAATTGGTTTTTTTGGTTTACCTCAAATGGTTAAGCATAGCCCAAAACAACTCCAACTCCCTCTTGGCCCTGATGGCTCTACAAGATTCCCTGAAGCAAAAGGGGCTAAAGATCAACTATAATGGCTCTAAAAACTGTCTCAATGGCTCCAGAATCCTCAGAATACCAAAAATTGACCAAAATTTCGTCCAAATTGGTCCAATATTGGAGAAGTTATGGCCAAAACAATATTTTGCCCAGTGGCACTTAAAAAACTCCACCAAATGTGGAGCAACTGGAGTTAGCTCCAGTTAGATTCGGAAAATCTGCCAAAGATGGCACGCCTGCTAGAATGTCCGCCAACCTCCTAACCGTGGCATTTATTGTTGGTAGAGGGCGGTCACATGGGATTCCCGTTTAAACCGTTGGAGTTAACGGTTATAAAAACTGTTTTACAAACCTTAGCTTAAAATGCTATTTCTGCGCTGGTCACATGTGTTACAGTTTGATTAACCGTTTGCTGCTCACAGGTTTAAGGTTAGGTGCCTGGATTTTTGGGCCCTGGTCGTATGAAATTCCATGAAGTGGGGGCTGGCCCCCTTTGCTGCCGAAATAATTTAACACCAAATTTAAATACGTATGTGACCCATACATTATCAAGTAACGTTGTGTAGCCCGCCCAGTTGGGCCTCCTTGCTTAACGAGACGAGGTATTGGGTTCAAAACCTGTAGGATTAAAAATATTTTTCCAAACGAAATTCTATCTGACTTGGGGCCACATGGCGGCCTCCGAGCCTACCACGTGGCAACGTTACATTGGTCTGTTACAAAAAAAGTCAAACCACCATCCAATTCTAAGTTGCCACTCGTCAGAATAGGATTGGCTCGAATGAATTATTCCAGGGAATATTCCAAAGAATATTCTAAGAATATTCCTTGAAATATTCTTTTTTTAATTTTTCAAAATTTGAAATTCAAACTTTGTCAACTCAGTTTTTTGCAGTTTACTGAAAACTTCAAACTTGCATAACTTTAGCATACGATGTCGGATTTGAGTGCCTTTCACGGCGCCAGGATTGTATTGTTGAGGCCTATCCGGTCATTCAGGTTGCAAGTGATTTTGAACACTTTAAATTTTGAGCTTTTTTCATATCTCAGACTTGAGCTCCTGATCAAAACTAGACAGGACAGGCTTTCCAATGAGCTATCATGGAGCTCATTTGGACACCGGGAAGGCCTCCAAAAGTTAGCTACAAAAGAAGCAATTTTTCTAGTTTTGGCACTGCGCGTTTGCACCAGCGCTACGCCCCTGTACCTTGGAGCTATGCCCTTGCTAGGAGTTATTGCAAAAGATATTTTGAAGCCTTAAAGTCAATTTTTTTCCAAAATTAGCTCCTTTTTTTTTAATTTTCCGTAAATGAGTTTAGATATTTTTTCCTTGGGTCTTGCATGGTCTCAAAGGTCACAATACATTACTATGTAATAAATGACTTCTAAAACCCTAGCTAGGGTTTAAATCTTCATTTTGCAGTTAAATAATGCTTGTATGCTTCATGTTGGTTGTTGAGATAAAAATCTCATAGACTTTGAGTTGTAGAGAGTTTTTGGATTTGGAGATTTGTAGCTGTATTGGACTGAATATCAATGGAGCAAGCACATTCACAGGATTCATGGACTTTGTTAAATGGTGATGTTGTGCTAAATTTGTAATTGTTTCCTTATGTTTTCCATATTGTTCATCTTTTCCCTTATGGCAGAGTAGAAAAGTTAGATTAGGATATGCTGTTGAGAGGCACCTTAATTCTATCTACTTTCTGTTATTTAGATGTTTTCCTATGTTAGGTGTTGTGTAACCAGCTCCAAAAATAGAAGAAAAATATATCAACGCCTTAGAAATAAGCCACTTCGAGGGGGCAACCTCCAATACATTACATAAATGAACAATTCTTGGATGATACAATTTACAAAACCTCCTTTCTATATATAGGAGTCCATGTGGCCATAATGTAATCTTAGTGGGCCACAATGTAATCCTAGCCGACCTAACAATAATAATTTAAGGGCACAATAATAACAAAATGGGGGTTACAAGGGTACAATAATAACAATAAGGGGGTTACACTAACAACAATAAGGGACTATACTAGTAATATAGGGACCTAACATGCCCTCTCCTTCAAAAAAGTGTTGTCCTCAACGCTTGAGTAGCTCTGGGTGCTTCTGTATAAAATTATCATCCTCCCATGTAGAATCTTCAGTGGGTAAGTTCTTCCACTCGATGAGATACTCTGAAATTGATCGATTCCGTAGTTGTCGAGTTCTTGTTTCCATGACCGCTTCTGGTTCCAATATGATTTTTCCTTCCTCATCAAGTTCCGGCAATATTGTTTGAACTGGAAGATTTTCTCCTATAACCTTCTTTAAGCATGAAACATGGAAAACTGGATGTACTCGCGAAGAAGCAGGAAGCTCCAATTTGTATGCCATAGTACCAATCTTTTGCAACACCTTGTAAGGACCATAGTACTTTGGCGATAATTTATTATCCTTCTTAGCTTGCTTGAGGGACATTTGTTTATATGGTCGTAGCCGTAAAAATACCCAATCTCCTACATCAAAACTTCTCTCACTGCGATGTTGATCTGCCTGTTGTTTCATTCGATTTTGTGCCAAATTCAGGTTATCCTTTAAGAGTTGGAGAACTTCTTACTGATGCTCGATGTGATCTTCCACTGCTTGAACCTTCGAATTTTCTCTTAAAGATGATGTGATGGATGGTGGATGATATCCATAAAGTGCCATAAATGGGGTCATTTTGCTGCAGTATGGAAGGAAGTGTTATACCACCATTCAGCAAGAGGTAACCACTTGACCCATTGTGTTTGTTTATCAGATATAAAACAACGAAGATATCCTTCCAAACATTTATTTACTATCTCAGTTTGACCATCAGATTGAGGATGATAAGATGAGCTATGAGCTAATTGAGTACCCAAACAAGAAAATAACTATGTCCAAAAATTTCCAGTAAAAATGGGATCTCTGTCGCTCACAATAACCCTTGGGCTTCCATGTAGCTTTTGAATTCTGTCCATAAATGTAGTAGCAACCGTACTTGCTTTAAATGGATGAGATAATGCACAAAAGTGTGCATACTTGGTAAGTCTATCAACTACCACCATGATGACACTCTTTCCTTCGGACTTAGGTAAACCTATGATAAAATCCATCGAAATCTCCTCCCAACATTGACTTGGAATGGATAAAGGTTGTAGAAGTCCCGGGGTCTTAATTGTTTCCACTTTATTCTGCTGGCAAACCAAACATTCCGCCACAAATTTTTGAATATCAGATTTAAGGCCATCCCAAAAAAATTCTTTCTTCACCCTGTGGTAAGTTTTTAAAAATCTTGAGTGTCCTCCTAAAGGAGGAGTGTGCAATTCCAGAAGAATCTTTTGTTTTAGTTGGGAATTCTTGCAAAGATATAAGCGATCTTTGTACCATAAGGAATCATTTTTCCAACTAAATGTATCAGATGTACTAGGATCTTGCTGAAACTTTTGAATGAGTGTCCATACATATTTGTCCTTCTTCCATTCATCTCTTGCTTCGGTTATCCAATCTGGTTGGATAATAGAAATGGCACAAAGCAATGCTTCCACCTCTTCATTCTTTCTTGAGAGTGCATCCGCAACAACATTAAGCTTTCCTTTTTTGTAGATTATTTCAAAGTCATAACCCAACATCTTTGTGACCCATTTTTGCTGCTCTTCTGAAGATAGTCTTTGTTCCAAAAAAGTGTTTAAGACTATCATGATCAGTTTTTACCTTGAAGTGTCTTCCCATTAGGTAAGTTCGCCATTTCTTTAGTGCATGTAGTATTGCTAACATTTCCTTCTCATAAATAGGTTTCTGTAAATACTTTCCTTTGATTGGACGACTTTCAAAAGCAATGGCTCTTCCTTCCTGCATTAAAACTGCACCAATTCCATTTCCTGAGGCATCACATTCCACAATAAAGGTTTTTGTGAAGTCTGGCGTAGCTAAGACCGGTGCTAGGCACATTGCCTCTTTAAGATGTTCAAAGGCCTTAGTTGCTTCAGTAGTCCATGAAAATGCATCTTTCTTCAATAATGTTGTTAGAGGTGCTACTATTCTCCCATAATTCTTAACAAACTTGCGATAATAGCCTGTTAACCCGAGAAATCCTCGCAACTGCTTTATTGTCTTAGGGACCTTCCATTCCTTAATGGCTTTAATTTTGTTAGGGTCTACTTTAACACCCTAGTGAGATATAATATGACCTAGATATTCCACCTCTTGTACTCCAAAGAAAAATTTGGATGTTTTTGCATATAATTGTTTCTCCTGCAATAGTTTGAGCACCCTGTCAACATGTTCAACATGATCCTTCCAAGACCTGCTATAGATTAGTATATCATCAAAAAATACTAGCACAAATTTTCTAAGGAAGGGCTTGAAAATGGAATTCATCAACCCTTGAAATGTAGAAGGTGCATTGGTAAGGCCAAAAGGCATGACCAAAAATTCATAATGACCCTCATGAGTTCGAAATGTTGTTTTTGAATATCTTCAGTCTTCATTCTAATTTGATGATATCCTGAACAAAGATCCAACTTGGTAAAATAAATTGCTCCATGTAATTCATCCAATAATTCATCAATCACAAGAATGGGAAATTTGTCTTTAATGGTGAGCTTATTGAGCTCCCTATAATCCGGACACATTCGCCATGATCCATCCTTCTTGTGTACCAACACTACAGGAGCAGAGAAAGAACTTTGACTGGGTTGAATTATACCCGCCTCTAACATTTCTGCAATCATACGTTCAATTTCGCTCTTTTTGGAAGTAAGGATATCTATAAGGCCTGATGTTTGGAGGAACACTTCCTGGAATCAAATGAATAGCATGATCATGATCACGAATAGGTGGGAGTCCTTTGGGAGTTTCAAACACCTTGGAATGATTGTCCAAGACTTGTTGGAGATTTGCCGAAATAGATGATTTTGATGTCGGAACGTCTAGTGAGAATAATTGTGCAATTACGCCTCGTTGTTCTTTCTTTAGAAGCTTTGTCATGACATTAGATCTTATTATCCTTCCCAGCTTCCCTTCAATACCCCGTAATTCGACTTCCTTTCCTTCTGAAAAAAATTTCAAGAAAATTTCTTGAAAATTAAAAGCTACCGTCCCCAAAGATTGTAACCATTGTACTCCTAGTACAACATCAGCACCTCCCATAGGAATGGAAAGCATTGGACTAGTCAACAAATATTCCCCCATGGTTAGCTTGATGTTATGGCAGTTTCCAGAGCAATTTATAGTTCCTCCATTTGCAACCATCACTTGACATTCTGGTGCTGGGTATAGGAAACAATTTAATTCCTTGGCTACCTTACAATGAATAAAATTATGGGTGCTAACTGAATCAATCAACACTATTACCTTTTTCTTCTTGATCTGTCCTGCTATCTTGAGAGTTTGAGGAGTGGTAATTCCTGCCAGTGCATTACATGATATGGTCGGATTCATTTCTTCCTCTTCTATGGCTGGTTCCTGGTGTATATCCTCTTCTTTTTCATTTTCTTCTTCTTCTTCACAATTTATGTAAAATAATTTCTTTTTAGCACACTTATGACCTTTAGTGTATTTTCTATCACAACTGTAGCAAATCCCTTTTGCTCTTTTTTCTTCCAATTGTTGTGGTGTCAACCTTGTAGGTTGTGGAAATCTAGGCGTAGCAACACTTCCTTATTTATAGAATTGAGTGGTAGGCTTCCTTGTCGCCATAATTTTACATTCAACTTTTCTTGCCAACCTGAATGCCTTCTCCAATGAATCAGGTTCCAAAACGCGAACTTCATGTTGGATGTTATCCTTTAAAGTACCTATGAAGAGATCAATCTCGTGTTCCTCTGGAATATCAGTGACCTTTATATTCAATTTTTGGAAGTCCTCAATGTGCTCCCCCACTAAACCCTTTTGTTTGAGATTTATCAATTGGCTAAAGAAGGTGTTGCTCTTTGTATCCTCATAATGTGCTATCATTTCCTCCGTAAAAATTAACCAAGTGACAATTTTTTTACGGGAGCAAAGCCATCGATACCATACAAATGTATTTTGTTCTAAATGTAAAGTTGCAATGCGTACCTTTTGTGTGTTTTTCACATTATGGAGATCAAAATATTGCTCCATCTGTAGTATCCATGTTACAGGATCATTTCCATCAAACTTCCTCATATCCATTTTTGGAATATGGTGGTTCTTCCCGCCAACATTAGAGTTTATGAAATCACGATTAACATTTATTTTGTTCTCATCATGAGGTTCTTCTATTATTTTTTCACCATTAGGAAACATTTCTTGTATCAACTTTGTCAAACCTTCCATGTCTGCTTTTAGAACATTCTTCATGTTTTCCATTTTCTCATTGATCTTAGCTTCCATGTCATCCATCTTAGATTCCATGCCAGCCTCCATGCCATCCATCTTAGCTTCCACACCATCCATATTAGCTTGCACGCCATCCATCTTAGCTTCCACGCCTTTCTTCAAACCGTCCATCTTCACTTCCACGCCATCCATCTTAGTTTCCATGCCTTTCTTCAAACCGTCCATCTTCACTTCCACGCCTTTCTTCAAAACTTCCATTTCATTTTTTGTTGCTCTTTGCGAGAGTGAAATTTGTTGCACTTGATCTTGTAATTTTGATAGATCATGTTGCAATTCTTCATCTTCATGAGTCATGGTAGAGCCTTCTGAAGGCTTAATGGGTGTTGAATTCTTTTTAGGCGCCATTTTAGAATCCAATATTGATACCTTTTACTTGATTTGAGGAGCTTGATATTGAAATTGAATTATCTCTGTAATTGAAAATATTCAATATCTATAATTCAGCCTTGTAGTATCCCTCTGAAGCTTCTTTCAAATGCCACAGTTCTGATCTAATTTGAATTCCCCAAGACAAAGTTGTGTCCAATCTCCCACAATGACCTAATTCTGGACTAGTTCAGTAGAGAAAACTTGTAGGACTTGCCACGTGTCACTGTTTCATCCTTTGTCTCTAAAATTGATAGCCAAGAAACTACAGTCCATTTACTTGCGACCAATTTTTATGGCACTCAAATCCACTGCCCAGAGAGAGAGTTATTGAACTTTTCCCACTATCACCTCTTTGAGATGAAATTTAGGAGCCTGAAAAAGCACTACCTTCCACAGATCATATCTCCAAAAATATTGTGAAACAAGCTCTAAAATTTTTTGACAAATTTCCTTAGGATTTTAGCTTTGCACCATACGAATTTCAGATTCTAAACCTTCGTAGAAAAAATTTATAGCGAAAATGGCACGATGACCTATTTAGGAGCTTGAAAAAAGACCTAACTTCCACAGATGATATCTCCGAAAATGTTGTGAACCAAGCTCTGAAAGTTTTAGACAATATTCCTTAGGATTTCAGCTTCGCAGACTAAAAATTTTAGCTTCTAAAACTTCGTAGAAAAAAAATTATAGCGAAAATGCCACAATAACCTGTTTGGAGCAGCGGAACCCTAGAATCCCAAGCTCTGATACCAAATGTTGTGTAACCAACTCCAAAAATAGAAGAAAAAGATATCAACGCCTTAGAAATAAGCCACTTCAAGGGGGCAACCTCCAATACATTACATAAATGAAAAATTCTTGGATGATACAATTTACAAAACCTCCTTTCTATATATAGGAGTCCATGGGGCCATAATGTAATCCTAGTGGGCCACAATGTAATCCTAGCCGACCTAAAAATAATAATTTAAGGGCACAATAATAACAAAATTGGGGTTAAAAGGGTACAATAATAACAATAAGGGGGTTATACTAACAACAATAAGGGACTATACTAGTAATATAGGGACCTAACATTAGGTTTGATTTGAGAATTCTTAGTTGCTCTCTAGTTCCACTTACCTTGTTGTCTTAAAAATGATTTAATGGAGTCAAGCCAAAGAATTTATGGTATGCCTTGTGTTGGCTTGAGGGGTCTTGACCCAGGTTCGGAGGTTCAAGGTTTGCCAACAAACCCCTATACTACTGGCCCTTTCGGCAGTGACCTACTTGCGCAGGCCAAAGTCTCCCCCGAAGTAGTATGGGTGGGTGCTGGAACCAGGTTTCCGCACCCTGGGAGAGGGTAGGTAAGTCAAGCAGAGTTGCGTTCAATATTATACTGACCAGATCTTATATCACAGAGCCTAGATCTACCGATTTCCTCCGCATCCACGTGCGCAAAAATAATGATATTCACGGCAATCAACAGATGATGTACGCATATAACACTAACGCAGCTAATTCAATGATTCTTGCATAAAGTAAAACAAAATAGATTCAGATCGCAACATAAACATATAACACAGTTGCTTTCGTAACGTAAATCATCAACATAACAGTATGCATCAACAATCAGATATGACAGACTTGCATTAACAATAATTCTAACAGACTCAGATATTCAACAATACTTCCGCATTCATTAATCCTCAGATCCTTCTTACAATACCCCAAACCCAACCTGCGCACACAGCAGAAGGGTCCGCACACAGAAGGACAGAGAATCTCCGCGCACACAGAAGCAGGAGTCCTTCCCCAACAACCCTAACTAGATCTATCAATTCACACTTAACATCAATCTCAATCCAAATTTGTCTTATAGCTGAAAAATGTTCAACTACTTATACTATTTTAGCCTACGCATCCAATGGTCCGCAAACCATGGTTTGTGGACTCTTGGTCTACCCTTGACCCACTTATAATGCATTAGGGGATTTGACACACCCCAAAGCCCCTGCATTAGACTAAATATAATAAAAATTATGCAAAATGGACCAGTTTCACAGCGCTTGTAGGAGACCCTGTTCCAACAGTCCCCCAACACAATCTTGTGACTCGTCCCGAGTCACTTGTGGCAGTGGGGTCTCCACGTGCGCCTGTATGGCTAGTCCGGCCACAGAGTCATTTGATTCGATACGGTTTGAGCTAGCTACCACTGATGTAGCTGGGGAGCATATCCTTGCACAGGGTAGCAACCCTAAACGCTCTGCCATCCGTGATCTCCTTAACTATGTAGGGACCAAGCCAATGTTGCCGAAACTTCTCCGGATGCTTTGCAAACTGGCTATCGTACAAGAGGATTAATTAGCCTTCTACGAAAGTCTTTTGGCGAATGTGTCGGTCATTCCAGGATTTATCGCGGGCCTTCTGGACTTGTTGATGGAAGTTTGCAATAAACTAATCTTCCTCCAAAGCCATAAGCTGTGTGAATCGCTCTTCCATGATGTCTGGTTCTGCCATGTTTGTAAATGCTACGATACGCAGACTAGGAAAAATATACTCAATGGGCATAACGGCTTCTTTACCATAAACCATCCTAAATGGGGTCTTTCCAGTTAGCTTCTTGTAGATTGTTCGATAGGCCCATAGGACCAACAGGATATGCACGTCCCAATCACTGCGATCAACATTGCATACCTTGGTCAGCGTGTGCTCCAAGATTTTATTAAAAGCTTCAACCGCGCCATTGGTCTGGGGTGATATGGCATGCTCTTCACATGATGGATCCGGAATTCCTCAGTCAAACCTCAAATTTTTTCATTAACAAAGTGCATACCTCTATCACTCATGATAATCTTCGGACATCCAAACCTAGTCAGGATTTGTTCAAAGACGAAATGCGCAGTGGTATCCGCAGTACAATCCTTGACTGCTTGCGCTTTCTCCCACCTGGTTACATAGTCGGTGGCCGTAATAATGTAGCGCGCATCCGTCTTCTTTCTTAGGGGGTTGATAGGCCTGATGAAGTCGATATCCCACTTATCAAATGCTTGATGGGCCATTTGTGGTTTAAGGGGAATTTCATCTCTACGGGATGGCCTCCCTATTCATTGGCACGTATCGCAGGCTTTACAATAGTCGTGGGAATTAGTATGCAAGGTTGGCCACCATAAACCAGCCCTCAAGATCTTCTGCGCTGTTGCTTTCCTTGCGTAGTGACCTCCTGCTACTTCGTCATGAGCGTTGGTCAAGACAACAGGGCTTTCATGCTCCAAAACATATTGCCACAATACTTCGTCTTCCCCCATCTTATATAAGTGTCCTACGATGATGATAAAGTCTGCTTCTCAAGTGACTAACTCTTTTTTATGCTGTACATATTACTCTAGAGGTGCCATCCTGGTAGTCAAGAACTGAATGATATCAGTGAAGTGTGCATCTACTACCTTGATAAAAAATAGCTGCACATCAGGCAATCCAGCTTCCAGGTCGGTTGGCTCCTCACCACTCTCTATTCGGGACAAGTGGTCTAGCCCAACATTCAACTTGCCCAGCTTGACTATGATTTCAAATTAATACTCCTGAAATAGTAGTAGCCATTGACATATTCCCACCCCCATCACAGGCTTATTGACCAGGTATTTTAAAGCTGAATGGTCTGTGAACATTTTGAAGTGACCTACTAGCAAGTAGTGCCGATATTTCTGCAATGCGTAAACCATGGCCAATCCCTCGCGCTCAGTGGTGGAGTAGTTGTGTTCTGCTCTAGAGAGCTTCCTACTTTCTAAGGCAACCGGATGGTCAATATCGCCTTCCCCTGCTTGCGTAAGGACAACCTTGAGAGCAATGCCTAATGCATCGACATGAACGTGAGATACTTTCTCCCAATCGGGAAAGATGAGAATAGGTGCTGAGACCATCTTTTCCTTTAGCAGCTCGAAGCTCTTTTAGCATTCGTCATTCCAAAATAATGAAACATTCTTCTTGAGAAATTTTTCCATAGGGCTAGTAATCAGCGCATAAACTTGAATTAATTCCTTATTGTAGCCCGTGTGTCCAAGGATCGAGTGCAACTGTTTCTCTGTGTTTGGTACTGGAAAATTTATGATAATGACGATTTTGGCAGGATCTAGCATTAGTCCTTGCCAACAAACTATGTGGCCGAGCAAGATTTCGAAGGGTACGCAGAAGATACACTTCTTGATATTTAGGGAAATCTGGTGTTTCCGGCAGGCATCCAGCATCATGCACAGGTTTGAGACGTGTTCCTTGACCAGGCCGAAGACAGTCCAATCATCGAAATACACCTCGAGGAACTTGTGAATGAATTCTTTGAACACTGCAACAACGATCCGTGAGAAGATCGCAGGGGCATTTTTGAGTCCAAATGGCATGACAGTATACTGAAAATATCCCCACTCAGTGGTGAATGTGGTTTTTCTACTGTCCTCAGGTGTGATTCTTATTTGATGGTATCCCGAGAACCCGTTTGTGAAAGAGTATGCTTCCCGCCCTCCCATGCTGTCTAAGATTTCGTGTGAAAATGACGGTGTGAATGGATCATGAATGTAGGCATCGTTTAACTTGCATAGGTCCACATATATTTGAATCTCTCACTTAGTTTTTTTCTCCTGAAGTACCATTGGACTGACCCATTCTGATTGTTCAACATGTTCAATGATTCTTGCAGGAAGCATTTTATCGAGCTCCTCCTTGACCTTCTGCTTATATTTGGGGTTCAACCTATAAGGTCGCTGCTTTATGGGCCACACATCGGGTTTCAGAGTGATATGCATGACCCCTAAGTTCCCCATGATCCCTTTTATTTTGGAAAATTTTGTAGAGAACAAGTCCTGATATTCTGTAAGTAATTCAGCCACTTTACCTACTATATTCTCATCCCAATAATCCCTAATCTAAGCCAGTTTAGGGTGTTATTTCATCCCAATGTTTACTTCACGTAGTTTGAGAGGCTTAGTGACATCCACTTCCTTTAGTGGAGGTCCTTCAACTGCGTGCTCCCCTTCCGACTCCGAGATAGATACAGACTGTAGATCATCTTCACCTTCCTCACTTGCCAAGCTGCGGCACTTGACAATATCCTGCATCTACATTTCCCATGTTGGCGTTCCAAATCCTGCAGAAGAGTTGGTTTTTCCAAACAAAAAAGTATCTATGTCCTGCAGAGCTTCATCAAGCGCCTCAAAACGCCCTATCAATCCAAATGTTCCTATAAAGTCATTCTTCAAAGTTTCCCAATGGCGGGTGCACTGATGTAGCTCCGCATCCAGGTACTAGGCAGTGGGGATTGGACCCAACGTGTGAATAAATAAGTGAACCCACTATCCTGTAGTTTGGTTGTCCCACGCCTCCATCCATGCAACCACGAGTTCATGAGGATCTCCTGGGCCAAGGAACATCTTGACCCGTACCTCCACTGGGGTCTTAAATTGCAAGAGCATCCTGCCCCGACAATCCTCCCATGCCGTGAACGCTTCCTTATGTGTCTCCCACCATTTTGAAGGGGTTGCATGCATTGCTAGGTTAAGGGCCCATAACCTTCGTAACCTAGGGACCTCGGCTTCAAATTCTTGCAGAAAGTCCCTAACATTACCACTACCATCGAAATACGGTAGATCTCTTACCTCTGAGGAGATGCAGCGGAAGTTATTCGTGATCCTAAGACATCTCAGCACAGAGATGTCATGTAACCACTTTTTCCAATTCTCCATCTCCCCATGAGAGTCAGAGAAACATTCACTATCATTTTCCCAATAGAGTACCCCCTCCATCGTGGGGTTGATCTAGTCTTCATCTCTCACAGTCAACTTATAGATGTGATCTACATCCTCTTCTTCATGCACTGGTTCTGTGTATCATTCACCCTCCACCGGATCTAATGGTACTATTACCCTTGTATTGTTATTCTCGAATACCATGCTCCTATTTTTTAGGTTAATGATACCTCCCATATCGATGGCCCAATCCAAGCCTAGGAGTGCAGGGTAGGGGTCCACATCTTCAAAAATCTAAATTACTTCAAAGTCAGCCCGGACCTTAACCTTGTAATATCCACCACAATCTTTGGTAGCCTTCCTAATGGAATGATCTTCTGTTGGTTGGCCATACGCAACTGGATAGTGGACCATTCCAACTTAGGCTCCCCCATTCATTTCCAAGTCTGTTTAGGTAATACATTCACATCTGATCCTAATTCCAAAATAACCTGATCCATCTCGTAATCACCGATCTACGCAGTCAACCGCATTTCTCTGCCAGTGTGTTTCTTATACCCATAGAGTTTATGTACATCCTTGATTTCTGGAGGAAGGATAGGTCGTGTTGCGTAGCTATCTATCAATGCATGTAAATTTTCCACAGTCCTCGGGTTGTGCAACAGCTTCATAAATGCTTGTAAAAAGGGTTTGAACTCTTCATCTGCCTCGAGGTCCTCAGGCGGCTGCAAAGTATATGCCTTTGCCTCGAAAAAGTCCCTGCAAGTTGCGATAAATGGTTCTTTCTCTAGATCCAACCCTTCCTGTTTGCTAACTGTTGGTTGGATCAAAGGCTTGTTTGTAGTTTTTTCCCTAGGCCCTCCGGTGACCATCCCACTGCATGTTACAACATTCAATCTTGGATCTTTGTCTCGTAGCTTGGCTTTAACCCTATGCAGATTCTGCGTAGGTGTCGGCTTATTTTCCTGCATTTTCACTATCAATACTAGATATTTTTCAATCGCATGGTCCAGCTTCCTGCGATAGTGGCAAGATTGTCTTCTATGGTTTGGAAAGTCCTTGGCAAAGTTCTCTACCTCTCCATAATTAAAACAAATGAGTTGCCCTCATCCCCGACCTGCGCTTCCACCTCTGTCGCCTCCCCTACCCCTTGCTGGGGAGCTCCCTGCGGTCGAGAGCAATCTAGGTGAAGATGGGTCCAACTGCATCCTATAGAGATTCCCTCGATTTATCATCAAATCGTATGTTCGGAAATTATGTTCATGATGTCCTACCGACCTACATAACCTACACTATTGCTGTTTTACTTCTGGGACGTACGCAACAAGGTGGGGACAATGGTTTGTGTCATGTAGCCTTACAACGCTGCAATCATCGCACCATAGTGTTAGCCCACTTGGTCCTACCACTTCCCTAGGGCGCAGTGGATTAGGTCCCCCAGCCTGCATGTAGTCCATTAACAGTGAGGAGTTGTTCTTGGTGTGACCATTCGTTTTGCAATGTATGCACCATCTTTCCAGGCTAGCCTCTGTGCCTCGCTCCTTTCGCAGGTTCTGGATCTCCATGTGCATTGCCTCCAGTTGTCCTTGGATTTGCTAGACACCTAGCTGGGTATCGTCTCTGGGTGCAACTTCTAACTTAATAGCGACCTACAGTGCTTTTTCTGGAGATTCGAAAGTTTGGTGACCCATAAGTATGCACAGGTGAGGCAGCAACCTAGCACTGAACCACTCCGTGTGCTGTCTGTCATTGTACTGAAATCCTCCTTCCCTGATCACCTTCTTCAGCCATTGATCGACCTCCCATATATATGCAGAAGGCCCTTGCTTGAAATCCTTTAGATCGACCACTATTTGAGAATAGGACATAGGCTTCTTGAACTATTGCTTTAAGGCGTCCTTGACCTCTTCGATGGTTGAGTTTTCATGTTGTCCGATGTATCCCATGTACCAATCCAAAGCTCTTCCTTTGAAGGCAAGGGACAGCTGTGCCCTCTTCACCATGTCACTAGCTACTTTCTGTGCAGTCCATACCGATTCTGTGACAAACCAGAACTGCTCCATGTTCTCATCTCCCACACCCTTAAAGGTAGGAAATTTCATGTGCGTAGCCATGTCATCTTCTGGTGGTTAAGGTGTAGGTGAGTTCTTACCCCTATGCTGGTTCGAAAGTGGTGTGGTTGGAGGACTTTGCACAGATGCTTCTCTTACCGAGCTGTAGACAGATCTACCTCCTTCTAGGTTGGTCTGATAGTATTTTACGCTTCGCGTTATACTTCTGTTCGGATCAGCGGTCATTCACTTGGTGTGGCTACACATGATACTTTTTTCGCACAGTAATATCTTAATCAACAATGGAAAAGTCTTCAAAAACTTACCCCTAAATCCTTTGAAAAATATATGCTCTGCTTCGTAGTAGGAGATGAATTGATTGATGGCAAATTACGTCACAAATCCTCCTAGCACGTTGTCCACCCAGTGGTCTACTGTGCGAGTGATGGTGTCATCAGCCTTCTCTAACTGCTGGATTAATTCTGGGGTCCACTGTGTAACTCGCTCATCCTTCCAACACGTCTAAAATTCGACCAACACTGCGAGCCACTCCTGGAGCTCAATCGAAATGGTTACAAAGAAAATATCGTAGATCTCTGTGAAAATATACTTATTTTTCCACTTTTCGGTGGTCAACCTTTTACTGCGGTTTTCTTTCACTACGAATTCCTGAACTTGCCATTCAAACCATTCATCAATTTCTTTCTTTCAAGTTTCCAGTACGGCCTTGGCATTACCCAATTCCTCTCTTAAAATTCTCCCGTTCCTGACAACGAAACCATTTGTTGGCTCAAGGGGTCCTGACCCAGGTTTGGAGGTTCAAGGTTTTCCAACAAACCCCTATACTATTGGCCCTTTCAGCAGTGACCTTCTTGCGTAGGCCAAAGTCTCACCCAAAGTAGTATGGGTGGGTGCTAGAACCAGGTTTCTGCACCCTGGGAGAGCGTATGTAAGTCAAGCAGAGCTACGTTCAATCTTATACTGACCAGATCTTATATCACAGAGCTTATATCTACCGATATCCTCCGCATCCACGTGCGCAACAACATTGATATTCATGACAATCAACAAATCATATACACATAGAACACTAACGCAACTAATTTAGTGATTCTTGCATAAAGTAAAACAGAATAGATTCAGATCGCAGTATAAATAGAAAACACAGTTTCTTTCGTAGCGTAAATCATCAATATAGCAGTATGCATCAACTAATCATATATGACAGACTTTCATTAACAATAATTCCAACAGACTCATATATTCAAAAATACTTTCGCATTCATTAATCCTCAGATCCTTCTTACAATACCCCAAAACCCAACCTGCGCACACAGCAACAGGGTCCACACACAGCAGGAAAGAGAATCTCCGCGTACACAGCAGCAGGAGTCCTTCCCCAACAACCCTAAACAGATCTATCAGTTCACGCTTAGCATCAATCTCAATCCAAATCTCTCTTATAGCTCAAAAAGGTTCAAATACTGATACTATTTTAGCCTACGCATCCAATGGTCCATAAACCGTGGTTGCGGACTCTTGGTCTACCCTTGACCCACTTAAAATTCATGAGGGGCTTTGACCCACCCAAAAACCCCTGCATTAGACTAAATATAATAAAAAATATATAAAATGGACCAGTTTCACAACTCTTGTAGGAGACCCTGTTCCAACAGTCCCCCAACACAATATTGTGACTCATCCCGAGTCACTTGCGGCAGTGGGGTCTCCACCTGTGCCTGTATGGCTACTCTGGCCACAGAGTCATTTGATCCAATACAGTTTGAGCCGGCTACCATTGATGTAACCGGGGAGCATATCCCCATGCGGGGTAGCAAGCCTAACCGCTCCGCCATCCGTGATCTCCTTAACTGTGTAGGGACCAAGCCAATGCTGCCAGAACTTCCCAGGAGGATTTTCAAACTGGATATCGTACAAGAGAACCAATTGGCATTCTGCAAAAGTATTTTGGCGAATGTGTCAGTCATGCTAGGATTTATCGCGGGTCTTCTGGACTTGTTGATGGAAGTTCGCAATAAACCAATCTTCCTCCAAGCCATAAGCTATGCGAATCGCTCTTCCATAACGTCTGGTTCTGCCATGTTTGTAAGTGCTGCGATACGCAAACTAGGAAAAATATACTCAATGGGCATAACAAATTCTTTACCATAAACCATACTGAATGGGGTCTTTCCAATTAGCTTCTTGCAGGTTGTTTGATAGGCCCAGAGGACCGACAGGATACGCACGTCCCAATCGCTGCGATCAACATTGCATACCTTGGTCAGCGTGTGCTCCAAGATTTTATTAAAATATTTTACTACGCCATTGGCTTGGGGGTGATATGGTGTGCTCTTCACATGATGGATCCATAATTTCTCAGTCAATGCTCAAATTGTTTCATTAACAAAGTTCGTATCTCTGTCACTCATGAGAATCTTTGGACATCTAAACCTGGTCAAGATTTGTTCAAAGATGAAATGCGCAGTAGTATCCGCAGTACAATCCTTGACTGCTTGCGCTTCCGCCCACCTGGTTACATTGTTGGTGGCCGTAATAATGTAACGCACACTGTCTTCTTTCCTGGGGGGTTGATAGGCCCAATGAAGTTGATAACCCACTTATCAAATGCTTGCAGGGCCATTTGTGGTTGAAGGGGCATTTCATATCTATGGGATGGCCTCCCTGTTCGTTGGAACGTATCGTAGGCTTTACAATAGTCGTGGACGTCAGTATGCAGGGTTGGCCATGTTGGAAATACTGAGAGGGGGGTGAATTCATATTTCTTTTCAATTGTTAATTTTACCAGCTAGATCACTTATATTTAGAACACAAAATGAACAATGATGGAATAGATACTTTTATTAATTTATTCTTTACAATAATTAAAGTACAATAATGATATAGGGCTCCAACCCTAGATGAAGACTCCAATCTTCCAGGCTCCAACCTGTATTGTGCCAAGCACCGACTTGGTCTTTCCAAGGCTCCAACCTTGTCAATTTGAGGCACCAACCTCTAGGGCCCCAACCCTATCTTCCAAGGCGCCAACCTTGTCACTTTGAGGCACCAACCTCTAGGGCTCCAACCCTATCTTTGACACAGGCTCCAACCTGGTCTCTTAAGGACTCCAATCCTCTAGGGCTCCAACCCTATCTTCCAAGGCACCAACCTTGTCTCTTATGAGGTTCCAACCTCTAGGGCTCCAACCCTCAGTTCAATTCATCAAGATATGTTTGATGATTCTTCACGGCTCCCAATATATTCTTCATTGAGCCCTGTCAATCTCTTCAACAATGTCTTCTCCAAATCACTTCATCAATGAAAACCTTTTCTTATCATGAAGGTGTTGCTACTGCTCTTCATGATACCCAACCAAAGATATCCAAAGTCACCTCTTGATGGCTTCAACGCATCATGGTCTCCAATAGTATCTCCGGGACCAACTTCTATAAGTATTTCAAATATCTTCAAGTATCCTTCAAGGTGTCTTTAATAGGTGCTCAAGCACTACTTCAAATATGTTCCAAAATATCCACTTCAGGAAGTCTTCCAAATATGTCTTTAAAGATGCTATGAAACCGACTCTTATTCTGATCTAAACACCTTCAATAATTCCTCAAAGACTGTTCCAAAATGTCTAAAAAATGTTGCTCTAGAATATTTTCAAGGGCTGCTCTAAAGACATCAAGGGAGCGCTTCAAATTGCCTCCTAGGTCTGCTCAAATTGTCTCAAAGGGATGCTTTTAAAAAGTTGTTTGAAAAGACTGTCCACGTTAAGAAGAGATGCTCCAAAAATATTCTAATGTTCTATATTGGACCAAGATATTTTCCACAGATCTAAGCTTCAATGATTCAAATAAAATCTCCTCCATAGAGCACAAAACATTTTCACCACGAATATGATTTTAAATACTTCCAATGGTCCAAAAAAAATCCCACTACAAATCCAAGCTATAACATGTTGGGTATGTGTTATATTATTTCCACGGCTAAGCACGCGCGGGGGGGTGATAGCCCCCACCGACAGAGTCGGCCGGCGCCCGTCCGAAAAATTTTGGTCCCTTCCGGCGGGTAGTGGCGTCCCATGGTTTTGTGCATGGTTTTGCACATGGTATTGGGGTACGATGGTTTTCGGCCTACATTTTTTGTAGATCATTCGAGGAACTACGGTTGTGTTCTAATCCCGGGTTATATGGATTGGGGTTTATGTATCTTCGGCATGTATATATATGTGTGTTGTAACACTAAAAGGAATATAATGAAAAATCAATTTGAGTGGGCCCGATTTGGGATCCAGGGGAAAATATCTGTGTTTATCTGTTTTATGTTTTATGCTCTCGCTATTGTTTATTTTCTGTTATAAGATTCGTGTGTAGATAATTTCTGTTCAGGGTTAAAACCTACATAACAAGTTTGAATTGTTTCACAGATCCACTAATTCGTTTTACAAGTAGAAGATACCAGAAGTCTGAAAAAGTGCGAGAATGTGGGTCCAAACAATACTTACAGGTTCTGTCCTACGTTTCCAAATTCTGCTTGTGACACAAGTCTGAGGTGTTATGGTGTCTGTTCATAGATTTGTGGATTTCGAAGGTACTGAAAGTATGTATGCTAAGTCTGATGGTAAGAGACACTTTAATACTGCAATACCGAGCTACAAAACAAGTCTCCACAGGTTTTTGTTTGTAGAATATATAATTGAAGCTTCCAAATGGCAGTTCTGTGCAACAATTCTGTTATCCGAGCTATGTGTATTTTGAATGACAACCCAACACAAACTTTTGCCTAGACATATTCTTCAACTTCATTCTCAGTCTTCTTGCGTTTTTTACCTCTTCTCTGAAATCTTCACCGAAATTCTTGCTTCAAATGAGGTGTTGGACATCATATATATATAGGATTTGATTTATGAGGAATAGACATGTCATTTTGGAGTGAAGCCGACATGTATGAGTAGGCTAGCACAGGTCGGCTCAAGGACAGATTTATTTTCTTTAACTTCAAAAAATCATATCTCCCAAACCACTTGAATTTTCGGGCCAAGTAATAGCTCATTGGAAAGCTAAAATTATTCTCTAAAGGATGGTGAAGGTCTCACAAATAAATTTTGCCACTAATATGGTGAAAAACATATTTTTAATGTGTCTGGTCATTTATTAGTGAAAAAGCAAAATGTCTTTGAGTGTTGGGCATCTTCATGGATTGATTTTTTCATGGTTTGCCTTCTTCATCATAGGATCACCATCATCATGGCCTTGCCTGCTTAAAAATAGGGTCATTAGGTTAGCTGTCCTTAAGATAGTGCAGAGATATTGCATCAACCAAATGTAGCATCATTATAAGGACATCAAGCTTCACATCATTGGAGATTTTCGTGTCATCATCAAATTATTGGAGGTAGAACATGTAATCATGTAGTGTTATCATCAAGATCATTGGAGGTAGGAAATATCATCATGTGTATGTCTTATAGTCCTTCATCAAGTGTAGTGATATGGTACTCTTCCATTATGATCATAAAGATACATGATTGACACTTCATTTGTGTCTTGACATCTTAAAAAAGAGTTGTAATCATTTGTAATCATCCTCTGGCATCTTCAAGAATATTTTCCATCCCGGTCACTGACATCAACTATTGACATGAATGACAACCTAGATTAACAATCTCCTCCTTTTTCATTGATGGAAATATTCTTGCCCTTTCAACATTCTCTCCCCCTTTGACATCAATGGCAAATGGGGTGCTCGAGTACTCCCCGTGACAAGTTGTTTCTTTTCTTCATGAATTGTAGTTCTTCATAGGTACGTTACTCCCCCTATCATGGTGCTCTTTCTTTCTGGCAATGTGGTCCATGATATGTTTTCATTTCTTCATGTGATGAACCAACTCCCCCTGCGTGCATAACCTCCTCTAGATTCAAGAAAGATTGCTACGTTTTGATTAGGTATAAGAATTCAATATTGGAATCATGTTCTTCAATGTTGTTTCTCCTGAGAGATGATCTATCAAATGATGAATGTCCATGGGTGAATCATCAAAGATTTCATAGGTCCCATTCACGAATAACTTCTGCAAGAAATCTCAAGAATCACAAAACTCCCCCTAACTGTATGCATGGTCTCTTTTTAGGCAGAGAGTTTTCATTAAATACTTGGAATATAAATGATGACTTTCTCATGTCAACAACATGTGTTGTTGGCCGGAGTGTTCAAGAGACTTCCAGATTCAACTTGATTCCTTCTCCATACTTGTGTAACTTTCTTCTCTTGGTTGGTTTTCATGGTTTTAGCTTGTTTAGGAACCCAAGTCAAGTTACAGTTACGTGCCATATGTCCAATGTTATGGAAATTGAAACACTCTATCTTATTCATGAATGAAAGATCAAGACTTCTTCTTGCAAAGTTTCTTTTAGGAAACCGGCGGGGGCCATTATATTTGTCCTTGTGGTATGCCCTACTGATCCAGGTGGATATTGGTGGCCACCTGCCTATTCCACTTGGGGCCCCACCATTGCCTCTTTTAGTTTTTCAGTTTTGGCACAACTTACTATTTTTAGCAGTTTTTCGGGTCCTAAACTTCCAGAGCCGTTTTGAGGCCCTAAACGACATTTTTTGGGCATCACGCCTCTAGCAAATATCATTCCATTCTGGAATGGATATTTGTGGCGAAAATTGTATTCCTTGGATAGATATTTCTAATGATGTACCATGTGCGTCAAACGGAGATAGTATGCCAAAGTTACGTCCCTGGGAAGTTGAAACACCAATTTACCCAAACGGGGCCCATAGTTTTGGCGCTTCATCTCCTAGGGTTAGGTTTTTGGATGTTTAGAGTTCTCCATTATTTTTGAATAATAAATAGGCCCTCGAGCCTCATTGTAACTCAGTTCAGAGGCCGGTAGCCGCCACATCTCTTCTCAGAGATAGCTACCAACGCCCTAGCTAGTTGTATTTCCATTCTGTCTATAAGAAAATTTCAGTTCTTTGATATTAATGAAATGAAGTGTTATTTCCACTGCATCTCTGTATTTATGGTTATGTGTTTATTCTGTTGCGTTCCTGCATAAATATGGATCAGTGGTATCAGAGTGGTCTACTTTTTCTCGATCCTTCTTTGCATGTCCCCAACGAGGTCAAGGTATAAGGAGTTAGGGCTCGATCTGGTGGAACCTTTGCAAGATCAGCCTCGCAAACCCCGACGGATGCCCATGGGGGATGATAAGAAATATGAGGGAGCAGGAGATCCTATCAAAATATTGCTCGAGGAGGCCCTCGAAAAGCAAAGGAATGCGATGATGGATAAATTTTCCCAGATGCTTCAACGGCTGCCCACCGGCGGCGCATCTGCATCCAGCAGCCACTCTGGAGGTGCGACTCCTTTTAAGGTACAAGTAAATTTTGACATTCCCATATTTGAGGGTCAAATAGATGCAGATGCCGTAGATAGATGGTTGAATCTATTAGAAGGATATTTCTTAGTTCATGACTTTTTCGACAGGGAGAAGATTATTTTTGCACTCCTCAAAGCTGCCCCCCATGTCAAGGACTGGTGGGAAACCCACTGTGAGAAAAAGGATGAGACAGAACCCTCTCTGTTCTCAGCTATACCCACTTGGAATTCTTTCCAAGACGCCATCAAGGAACAATACTATCCCGTGGGGAGCTATGAGGACAAGTACATACAATGGACCACGCTGTGGCAACAAAGGGATCAAGATGTGCTTGAGCTGACGAATCTGTTCCATACCCTGCGCACCAAGTTGGGTATCAAAGATTCAGAGAAACATCTGGTGCTAAAGTATCGCAATTGTCTGCACAAATACATTAAGGAGGAAATGGAGTTCCTTGACATCTCCTTGCTTGGTACGACATACTGATATGCTACCAAGATTGAGCAGAAACTCAAACAGAAGAAGCGAGACTTTGATATGCGAATCAAAAGCAAGGGAAAGGTGCTCCCAAACCACAGAACAAAGGACAAAGCCAAGGCATGGCGACTCAAGACAACCTGTCGAAGCCATAAGAAAATAACAACACCGCAAAGCCAAAGAAGGACACGGGGAAGTGGTGTGAGTTCCATAAGAGCTCCACTCACAACATAAGTGAGTGACGGGCCAAGCAGTCGGTGGTGGCCGAGATGCGGGCTTCTGAGTCAGATGCATGCTCCAACTCTGAATCAGAACCTGACAATGGGAATGACAAAGGGAAACAGATTATTGATGCGGAGCCCAATTCCACTGTTGCCACTACGAAGATCCAAAAGGAGGAACCGGAAGATCCGGAGGAGGAGGAACGCCTCTTCCACTCCTAGATGTGGGTAAAGGGCTCCCCGACACAATTCATTGTCGACAATGGGAGCCAAAATAACCTCATTTCAGTAGACGCCGTGAAGCATTTGGGATTGCCGACCATAGCTCACCCACATTCATACACCATCAGGTGGCTTCACAAAGGATGAGATCTCCGTGTCAGCTAGCAGTGCCTTCCCTATAGCATCAAGCCCTTCACGGATGAGGTATTATGTGACGTTTCTCCTATTGATGTTTCTTATGTATTATTAGGACAACCATACTTGTGGAAGCGTCATGCTTTGTATGAGTCTCGACCTCGCGCTGTTATTGTTACTTTGGGAAATAAGTTGTACAGGATACCAGAGGCACCACCTCCTGCCACTATCTCTTTGGTTACTGCAAAACAATGTAGTAAACTCATTTCCTAAACCAGGAAATTTGTTTTCCTGATGATCCGCCCCCAGGCCAAGAAGAAGACTGTGGCCACGACCTCCAGACAAGGCTCCTCTGCACGAAAATAACAAATGGATAAGGTTGTGGAGGAGTACGGGGACATCTTCACCTCACCGACAGGGGTTCCTCTGCACTGTCAGGTCAAGCACCCGATTGATCTAACCCTAGCTCTGTTCTAGAGAACGATGAAATCAAGAGGCAGATTCAGGAGCTACTGCAGAAAGTTCACATCCGACCAAGTTTGTTGTCATTCCTAGAGACAGCCTAGAGTTGTGATAGACCAGTGCCTAGGAAATCTTATATTAGTAAGGAGAATATGGTATAACATAGGAAGTTATCAATAAAAATCTCTCATGCTATCTGTTGTAAACAAGGAATATTAATCTGAATGGGACCAAGACCTTCAGAAAATGACACAGAGAAAGGAATACTGTAGAGGCAACATGCAAAAATCCAATACAAAAGCAACAGACAATTCAGAGATAGCTTACTGTAAAGAGGGCCAATTCAGAAATACCTCACAAAAATAAGTTATCAGAAGGTGTATGTAGTGAAAGAAAGATTGAGAAAACACTAGTTGTCAATGAGCTGATATCCAGATACACAATACCACCATGTAATGGGCTTACCAATTTAAGAATCCATACATGATAATAGCATTTTAAAAACACCCTCCCAAAGAAACTAATATAGCAGAAATACATTTTAGATGAATAGTGAAACAGAATATCATACCTGAGCCATATTTAAAGCGCTTGACTAATCCGAGCATGGGTATCAACTAGGATAAATCCATACCAAAAATCAGTGAGCCACTCGCATTCCAGAAGCATGATACAGGAAAGATGGATGAAATGAAATGATCTATTAAAATAACACATAAGAGAAAGTTAGACACTGTGAAATACCAAAGACCAGAATCCTCTTAACAGATGGAACTCCTCCTCACTGAGACCCTATGGGCTCTGAGCCTTCATACAAGAGTTCAACAAAATGTATACAAAAATCCTATCACTGCATAATTTTCTGATAAAATCTGGAACCAGAAATCATCTGTTCTTCGGGAGCTTTATAGGGGAAGAAGGAAGCTCCAAAGGGAGTAGGTGATGAACATTTAATTTGCCTCATTAAAACAAGATGGCAGAAACGTGCACGCCCATACTGTTCGATGACTTTGTAATGCTGTGTGTTCTCTGCTACCTGCTTACTAAAATAAATGCACTGGGTAGAAATCTCTTCAGGAACATGGCAAAGAAGTAGAATCACATAGACATTCCGTCCTTTCCCGAAAGAAGATGGTGCTGAAAAGAAAGATTTAGAGTACTGTTTTCTATGAATGGTACCCTCTGCCTTCTAAACTTTGACTTACGGTTTAATATCTTCAATGATGAACGTTGAATTCCTCGATCATTCACTGATATTTCTTTGCTGCTCCATTAATGTCTCCATCTACGCAATCTGTGCTTTGAATGACTCTGGAGGGTTTGATAGATTTTAACCTTGCTTCTTTAATGGAAGTCTTGTCGATATACCTCCCCAAGCCTTTCTCCATAATTACAGTCTCTGAAAAATTGGTACTTTGATGTGCCCTCTATTACAGTAACAGAGATTGCAAATCATGGCAGTTTTCCGCCGCTGTAACCCTGAAAAAACCCGCAAAATTGTTAGGAAAACCATTCATGGGGATGGCGTATGTGACGAAATGGTGGAACAATGCAGGGTGGTGGAAAATGCAGCATGACAGTAGAAGATAATCATGGTGAAAGTTGGCAGAATGCTGAAACATGGAATTTGGGCCTTTGAATAAAATGCATAAGGGAGATGGAGAAAGACGAGACAAGAACGCGTGAAATGATGATGTGGCGAGAAAACACGTGGTGGATGAGAAATTGATCTGGACCGTCCGATCTCTGGAGGAGATCGATAGTGGAAAACGTATCGGAGGGCGATGAAATGGTGGGCCAGGGGCGCTGTTGACTTGGATTCACACCCGTGCAGCTTCGTGGAGCGACTACCGTCGGATGGATCGCCCCAGATCGGACGGTCCACAGCGATATTGCGCCACGTCCGCTGTCGAACTATAACATGCGATGAGCAGGTGGTTTTGAAATAGTGCACGAGACACACAATGTATGGAATCGCTCCGAAAAATAAAATACCGCCTACTGCCCAAAGGCGGTGCGATAGAAACCGGGCGGGTTTTGCACAATGCACAGTGCGAGGACCACTGGGGCTGGAGTATTATGGACCGTTGATTTTTGCAGATTGATCGGACAGTGGATGGGCGATTTGGGCGATGGACGGAGTGGGCCACGGGCGCAATGAATATTTGCGAATGCCGTCGGATTTGTACAGATCGACGGTTATAAACGCGCCCGATATATATATATATATATATATATATATATATATATATATATATATATATATATATATATGTGTGTGTGTGTGTGTGTGTGTGTGATAAGCACTTCCGAGTTTAGTGCTTGGTCTGGGACCCAGGTTACATGGAGAAAAACATTAAGGGGCTAGGGCCGAAAGGTGCCAAACCAGTGCCAAACCTTAGATATTTTCAAATGTAGGTTTTTGGCCATTTTTAATGTAATTTTGAGACTAGGCAAAGGTAATGATAGGCAGAGAAAGGACTTTTTAGGTCGAAAGAGGGAGGTAGAAGAATTTAAGCGGGATTGCTTGACAAAATTTAATAGGAGGCTGACATGGTCAACAAAGTTCATCGCCCTATGGGAGCTTGATCGTGTTGGTATAGAAGAAGGATGGGACGTGGAGACTCTGTATTGACTATTGGGCGCTGAACAAGATCACTGTCCGGAATAGGTACCCGATCCCATGGATTGATGACCTTTTGGACCAACTAAAAGGTGCAAAATATTTCAGCAAGATTGACTTGAAGTCGGGGTATCACTAGGTACCAATTGAACCCTCTGATGTGTGGAAGATTGCCTTTAAAGCCAAGGAAGGCCTTTTCGAATGGCTGGTCATGCCTTTCGGGTTGACGAATGCTCCTGCAACCTTCATGAGGATGATGGACGACATCTTGCGGCCATTCACCAACTCATTTGTAGTGGTGTACTTGGATGACATTATGATCTTCAGCCAGACTTGGGAAGAGCACCTTCACCACATCCGACAAGTCCTCCAAACACTGCGGCAACACAAGTTGTGTGCCAATTTGGAGAAGTGCACTTTTGGCATGACCCAGGTTCAATATCTGGGATACATTATTGATGAAAGGGGGGTGCATGTGGATCCGGCCAAGATCCAAGTCATTCGGGATTGGCCAGCCCCAACCACTATAACAGAGCTTCGCAGCTTTCTGGGTCTTGCTAATTTCTATCGGAGGTTCGTGTTGGGATTCTCTCATATCACTTGGCCCTTGAGTCAAGTCACCAAGGGAGGAGCAAGAGCAAAATTTTTTTGGTCGGAACCTCAACAGAAGGCGTTCACAGAATTGAAAAATCGCCTCTGTTCTGCCCCAGTGCTCACTTTACCAGACTTGCAACAGCCATTTGAGATCGAGACAGATGCCTCTGACTATGCTATTGGGGCAGTTCTTACTCAACAGGGACATCCGGTGGCATTTCACAGTGAGACATTGTCTGACACAGTTCGCAAGTACCCCACATATGACAAAGAAATGTACTCCATTGTGCAAGCTTGTCGACAATGGAAGCAGTACATTTTGGGGAAGGAAACAATCATCCACACAGACCACAGGCCCCTGCAGTTCATACAGACACAAGGGAAGTTGCAGAATGATCGCCATCAGAAGTGGTCTACATATCTGCAACAGTTTCATTTGAACATCAAGTATAAGAAGGTTAGCACCAATCATGTTGCAGACTGCCTCAGCCGACCACCGATCGTGGCGCTCACCACTGTGCTCAACTCTTGTGGGCACGAGACTTCTGATTGGCCGCTTCTCTATGAGAGTGACCCAGAATTCGGCCAAACTTATAAGGCACTCTTGGGGGGTACGCAAGTTCCAAATTTTCACCTCCAAGATGCACTTTTATGTCACATGGGACACCTTTGTGTTCCTTCAAGCGAGCGTGCCAAGATGATATGGGAAGCACACTACAGTCGAGTCGCTGGGCATTTCGGGATTGAGAAAACAGTAGCAATCCTGCAAAAGTATTTCTACTGGCCGAACCTTCGAAAGGATGTCGAGAAGCACATCAGATCCTGCACTGCTTGTGCCATTGCCAAACCGTCCATCAAGAAGCAAGGCCTATATACTCCTCTACCTACCCCTAGTCGACCTTGGGAATCCATCTCCATGGATTACATGTCGGGCCTGCCTTCTACTAAGCAGGGAAATGACTGTGTTTTTGTGGTCGTCGACGGATTCTCGAAGATGGCCATTATGGCGGCCTGCAAGAAGAATATCACAGCAGAAGCCACTGCTAAACTCTTCTTTGAACGAGTGTGGGTGCACTTTGGGATCCCACAGTCTATCATATCAGATCGGGATAGCAGGTTCCTCAGCACATTTTGGTCCAGCCTCTGGTCGATGTTGGATACCAAGCTCACCAAGTCCACGGCTTTCCATCCCCAAACAGATGGCCAGACAGAGGTCGTCAACAGAATGATTGTACACATTCTGCGCATGTACAATTCAAAGCATCCACGCACATGGGACGAGAGCCTCCCTTATGTACAACATAGTTATAATCGGGCTCTCCACAGTTCAATCGGCCATAGCCCCTTTTAGGTGGGCTTGGGATTCCAGCCACTATGTCCCATTGACGTAGCCATGCCATTTGTAGCTGCTCAGGCCAATTCAGCTCATGTCCAGTCTGAAGTTGACAAAGCCAGTAGCTTCATCGAGCGCATTCAACACATCCGCCAACAGGTTCATGATATATTGGACAGAGCCAATGCCAAGTACAAGCAATGCCATGATCAACACCGGGTGCCACACAAATTCCAGGTGGGTGACAAAGTATGGCTACATTTGCAGAAGGAGCGCCTCACTGGACCCCACCGCAAGCTTCGCCCGCTCCGATACGGGCCGTACACCATCACCAAGGCTGTAGGGAACAATGAATTCGAGCTCAGTATTCCACCATTCCTTGGTCTGCACCCAGTCTTCAATGTGGATTGCCTTCGTCCTTACTTCCCACCTCTACTGGACACCTCAGACATTGCAGAACAACTCACACCAACAGAGTTAAACCCAGACTGCATGGAACAGGCCACCACAGATTGTATCAGGGACATGAAAATAAATAGCACTCGCCAATAGAACATCCAACTGTATCATGTTGTTAAAGCTGGCCAACTCCTGCACCAAGGCAAGTGGTTCACCAGGGACGAAGTTCAACAGAAGTTTCCTCATCTCATGGAAGAACTCAACGCAATGGGGACCATTGATTTCTAAGGGGGGAGGAATGATCCAGGTGGATATTGGTGGCCACCGGCCTATTCCACTTGGGGCCCCACCATTTCCTCTTTCAGTTTTTCAGTTTCAGCACAACTTGCTATTTTTAGCAGTTTTTCGGGTCCTGAACTTCTGGAGCCGTTTTGAGGCCCTAAATGAAGTTTTTTGGGGATCGCGCCTCTAGAGAATATCATTCCATTTTGAAATGGATATTTGTGGTGAAATTTTTAGTCCTCGGATAGATCTTTCTAATGATGTACAATGTGCGTCAAACGGAGATAGTATGCCAAAGTTACGTCCCTGGGAAGTTGAAACACCAATTTACCCAAACATGGCCCATAGTTTTGGCGCTTCATCTCCTAGGGATAGGTTTTTGGATGTTTAGAGTTCTCCATTATTTATAAATAATAAATAGGCCCTCGAGCCTCATTTTAACTCAGTTTAGAGGCCGGTAGCCGCCACATCTCTTCTCAGAGATAGCTACCAGCGCCCTAGCTAGTTGTATTTCCATTCTGTCTGTAAGCAAATTTCAGTTCTTTGATATTAATTAAATGAAGTGTTATTTCCGCTGCATCTCTGTATTTATGGTTATGTGTTTATTTTTTTGCGTTCCTACATAAATCTGGATCACCTACATTCCTTTGCCATATGCCCAAAATTTGTACATGAATAACAATAACCAAAAAATATACTTTTGTACCTAGAGGATGGAGATTGCCTCGATGTACTTCTAAAATAATTCTGTCTTGGGATCCTTTGTTCAAATTTATTTCCTGTAGCATTCTTGACACCATCAACATATCTTCTTGGAGTAGGGTTTCTTACAATGTCATCTTGACTCTTCTTCTTGTCTTTGCTGGAATTGGGGGCATCAATATTTCTTCCAATCTTTTCCACATCCTTGTTGTTTGAAGCATTAGGGATTGCATCATTATTGTTTGAATATTCACCTGTATAACCAAGACCCAATTTATCAAGAGGAGATCTTTGATGACTCAAGATGTCATCTAGGGTTTGGGAGCTCTTTAGGCTCTTGTTCAGACGATCAACTTCCTTTTTAAGGATATCAATTTTTTCTTTCATTTTCTTGCATTCTTCATCCTTCTTTGATAGATCGATCTCCATTTCTTCCTTCATCTTGGTTGCTTCACATGATTGGGCCTCGAGAAGATTGATGTCTAATTTTAGTTTGAATATTTCTTCATCCTTTTATTCTAGTTGACATATCATGGTGTTTCTCTCCTTTTCTGCTTCATCAACTTGTCCTTGTATGAATGCCAAAGTTTCCATCACCTTCTCGGCTCCTTCTGCTTGTTTCCTTGCTTCTTCTAGTTGAGATCTAAGAGAAGAGACTTCTTCCTTGTATTGACCAATCTCTGCTTCAAGATTGTTCAAGCTCTTAAGTCTTTGTTCAAGGTGGCTTGACAAAGTTTCTTCCCTTTTCTTTGCCTTATCCAATTGATTTGTCATATATATGACTAATTCATGATGCTTTCTTTTGTTTTGATGAAATTCCTCCTTAAGTTTGGCGAGCTCTTCATCTCTTTCTTGAACTTGAAGCTTGACAATGTCAAATTCCTTCCTTGTCTTGTTTTGGTCACCAACTTGCGCTTTCTTCTTAAGTTCCTCATTTTCCTTTCTCAACCTGTTAATCTCTTCCATGGAAGCCATAAGTTTATTCAGGATATCTTCTTCAAAGTCTTCTTTGTACTCTTCATCTTCTAGGTCTTCTTTAGCCTTGTTGTCATCTCTCTTATCTTCAACTTCATTAATGGATTCTGGAATTATTTTTTGTTTTCCATCATCGTCTTGACTAGAGATCATTGTCAACGCTCCTTTTGAGTGAAGATCATGAAGTTTGTCCCATATGAATTTTGCTGATGAACATTTTTCAAAATTGGCCTTCACAGAATTTGGTAACCCATTCAAAATTGCCTTCATTGCTCTTGTATTGTACTCCTTGGATTCCTCGTCCATCGTGTCATTAGTAATCACTGATTTCCAAACTTCAATTCCTTGAGTCTTCAAGAAATTCCTCATTCTTGCCTCCCATATATAAAAATTTCCGTTTAACAATGGAGCCTTTGCAAATTGATTGACTTCAATTTCGATGGTTGAGGAAGACACATATTTAGGAGGATTAGAGATTTTCTTCTTTGGCTTTTCCATTTGTGTCCTAATGATCAACCTTCAAGCTTTTAGGCTTTGAGTGAAGGTACTAGCTCTGATACCAATTGTTGGAAATACTGAGAGGGGGGTGAATTAGTATTTCTGTTCAATTTTTAATTTTACCAGTTAGATCACTTATATTTAGAACACAAAATGAATAATGATGGAATAGATACTTTTATTAATTTCTTCTTTACAATAAGTAAAGTACAGTAATTATATAGGGCTCCAACCCTAGATGAAGACTCCAATATTCCAGGCTCCAACCTGTATTGTGCCAAGCACCTACTTGGTCTTTCCAAGGCTCCAACCTTGTCAATTTGAGGCACCAACCTCTAGGGCCCCAACCCTATCTTCCAAGGCTTCAACCTTGTCACTTTTAGGCACCAACCTCTAGGGCTCCAACCCTATCTCTGGTACAGGCTCCAACCTTGTCTCTTGAGGACTCCAATCATCTAGGGCTCCAACCCTATCTTCCAAGGCACCAACCTTGTCTCTTATGAGGCTCCAACCTCTAGGGCTCCAACCCTCAGCTTCAATTCGTCAAGATATGTTTGATGATTCTTCACGACTCCAAATATCTTCTTCAATGAGCCCTGTCAATCTCTTTAGCAATGTCTTCTCCAAATCACTTCATCAATGACAACCTTTTCTTATCATGAAGGTGTCGCTATTACTCTTCATGATACCCAACCAAATATCTCCAAAGTAACCTCATGATGGCTTCAACGCATCATGGTCTCCAATAATATCTCCAAGACCAACTTCTATAAGTCTTTCAAATATCTTCAAGTATCCTTCAAGGTGTCTTTAATAGGTGCTCAAGCACTACTTCAAATATGTTCCAAAAAATCTACTTTAGGAAGTCTTCCAAATATGTCTTTAAAGCTGCTATGAAACCGACTCTTATACTGATCTAAAAACCTTCAATAATTCCTCAAAGACTGTTCCAAAATGTATACAAAATGATGCTTCAAAATATTTTCAAGGGTTGCTCTAAAGACATCAAGGGAGTGCTTCAAACTGCCTCCTAGGTCTGCTCAAATTGTCTCAAAGGGATGCTTTTAAAAAACTATTTCAAAAGACTGTCCATGTCAAGAAGAGATGCTCCACAAATCTGCTAATGTTCTATATTGGACCAAGCTATTTTCCATAGATCTGAGCTTCAATGATTCAAAGAAAATGTCCTCCATGGAGCCCAAAAAATTGTCACCACAAATATGATTTTAAACGTTTCCACTGGTCCAAAAAAAATCCCACTACAAATCCAAGCTAGAACAGGTTCGAATTCTTTCACAGATGCACTAATTCGTTTTACAAGCAGAAGACACCAGAAGTCTGAAAAAGTGCAAGAATGTGGGTCCAAAAAATACTTACAGGTTCTGTCCTACATTTCCAAATTCTGCTTGTGACACAAGTCTGAGGTGTTATGGTGACTGTTCACAGATTTGTGGATTTCGAAGGTACTAAAAGTATGCATGCTAACTCTGATGGTAAGAGACACTTTAATACTGCAATACTGAGATACAAAACAAGTCTCCATAGGTTTATGTTTGTAGAATATATAATCAAAGCTTCCAAATGGCAGTTCAGTGAAATAATTCTGTTATCTGAGCTATGTGTATTTTGAATGACAACCCAACACAAATTTTTGCCCAGACATATTCTTCAACTTCCTTCTCGGCCTTCTTGTGTTTTTTACCTCTTCTCTGAAATCTTCACTGAAATTCTTGCTTCAAATGAGGTGCTGGACATCATATATATATAGGATTTGATTTATGATGAATAGACATGTCCTTTTGGAGTGAAGCCGACATGTATGAGTAGGCTAGCACAGGTTGGCTCAAGGACAAATTTATTTTCTTTAACTTCAAAAAATCATATCTCCCAAACCACTTGAAGTTTTGGGCCAAGTAATAGCTCATTAGAAAGCTAAAATTATGCTCTAAAGGATGGTGAAGGTATCACAAATAAATTTTGCCTCTAATACGGTGAAAACTATTTTTTTAATGTGTCTGGTCATTTATTAGTGCAGAAGCAAAATGTCTTCGAGTGTTGGGCATCTTCATGGATTGATTTCTTCACAGTTTGCCTTCTTCATCATAGGATCACCATCATCGTGGCCTTTCCTTCTTCAACATAGGGTCATTAGGTCAGCTGTCCTTAAGATAGTGCAGAGATATTGTATCAACCAAATGCAGCATCATTATAAGGACATCAAGCTTCACATCATTGGAGACATGTCATCATCAAATTATTGGAGGTAGAACATGTAATAATGTAGTATTATCATCAATATCAGTGGAGGTAGGACATATCATCATTTGTATGTCTTATAGTCCTTCATCAAGTGTAGTGATATGGTAGTCTTCCATTATGATCATCAAGATACATGATTGACACTTCATTTGTGTCTTTACATATTAAACAATAGTTGTAATCATTTGTAATCATCCTCTGGCATATTCAAGAATATTTGCCGTCCTGGTCACTAACATCAACTATTGACATCAATGAAAACCTAGATTAATAGGCCACCATAACCCAGCCCTCCAGATATTCTGCGCCATTGCTTTCCCTACGTAGTGACCTCTTGCTACTTCGTCATGAGTGTCGGTCAAGACAGCAGGCCTTTCGTGCTCCAAAACATATCGCCGCAATACTTCGTCTACCCCCATCTTATATAAGTGTCCTGCGATGATGGTAAAGTCTGCTGCCCGGGTGACTAACTCTTTTTTCTACTGAACAGAGTACTTTGGAGGTGCCGTCCCGGTAGTCAAGAACTGAATGATATCAGTAAGTGTGCATCTACTACCTTGATAGAAAATAGTTGCGCATTAGGCAATCCGGCTTCCAGGTCGGTTGGCTCCTCACCACTCTCTATTTGGGACAAGTGGTCTGACCCAAAATTCAAATTGCCTCGCTTGACTATGATTTCAAATTCATACTCCTGAAATAGCAGTAGCCACCGACATATTCCCCCCTCCCAACACAAGCTTATTGACCAGGAATTTAAAGCTGAATGGTCTGTGAACATTTTGAAGTGACCTCCTTGGAAGTAGTGCCGATATTTTTTCAACGCGTAAACCATCGCCAATCCCTTGCGCTCGGTGGTGGAGTAGTTGCGTTCCACTCCAGAGAGCTTCCTACTTGCAAAGGCAATTGGATGGTCAATATCGCCTTCCCCTGGCTGCATAAGGAAAACCCTAAGAGCAATGCCTGACGCATCAACATGAACATGAAATACCTTCTTCCAATCTAGAAATATGAGAATAGGTGCCGAGACCATCTTCTCCTTTAGTAGCTCGAAGCTCTTTTGGCATTCGTCATTCCAAAAGAATGAAACATCCTTCTTGAGAAATTTTTCCATAGGGCTAGTAATCAGCGCATAGCCTTGAATGAATTTCCTATTGTAGCCCGTGTGTCCAAGGATCGAGTGCAACTGTTTCTCCATGGTTGGTACTGGCATATTTATGATAATGACGATTTTGGCAGGATCTACCATTAGTCCTTGCCGACAAACTATGTGGCCGAACAAGATTCCAAAGGGTACACAGAAGATACACTTCTTGATATTTAGGGAAATCTGGTGTTTCCGGTAGGCATCCAACATCATGCGTAGGTTTGAGACGTGTTCCTTGACCAGGCTGAAGACAGTCCAATCATTGAAATACACCTCGAGGAAATTTTGAATGAATTCTTTTAACACTGCAACAACGACCCGTGAGAAGATCGCAGGGGCGTTTTTGAGTCCAAACGGCATGATAGTATACTGAAAATATCCCCATTCAGTGGCGAATGTGATTTTTCTGCGGTCCTCAAGTGTGATTCTTATATGATGGTATCTTGAGAACCCATATGTGAAAGAGTATGCTTCCTGCCCTCCCACATTGTCTAAGATTTCTTTTGAGAATGGCATTGGGAATGGATCATGAATGCAGGCATCGTTTAACTTTCTTAGGTCCACACAGATCCAAATATCTCCCTTAGTTTTTTTCTCCTGAACTACCATTGTACTGACCCAGTCTGATTGTTCAACATGTTCGATGGTTCCTGTAGCAAGCATTTTATCAAGCTCCTCCTTAACCTTCTGCTTATATTTGGGGTTCAACCTATAAGGTCACTGCTTTATGGGCCATGCATCGGGTTTGAGAGTGATATGCATGACTCCTAAGTCCCCCGTGATCCCTTTTAGTTTGGAAAATTTTGTAGGGAACAAGTCCTTATATTCTGTAAGTAATTTAGCCACTTTACCTACTATATTCTCATCCCAGTAATCCTCGATATTAGCTAGTTTAGGGTGTTCTTTCATCCCAATGTTTACTTCGCATAGTTTGAGAGGCTTAGTGACATCCACTTATTTTAGTGGAGGTCCTTCAATGGTGTGCTCCCCTTCCGACTCTAGGATAGAGACAAACTGCGGATCATCTTCACCTTGCTCACTTGCCAAGTTGCGGTAGTTGACAATATCCTGCATTTGCGTTTCCCATGTCGGCATTTCGAATCTTGCAGAAGAGCTGGTTTTTCCAAACATGAACGTATCTATGTCCTGTAGAGCTTCATCAAGTGCCTCAGAACCCCCTATCAATCCAAATGTTCCTATAAATTCATTCTTCAAAGTTTCCCAGTGGCGGGTGCGCTGATGCAGTTCCACATCCAGGTACTACGCAGTGGGGATTGGACCCAACACGTGAATAAATAAGTGAACCCACTCTCCTGTAGTTTGGTTGTCCCACGCCTCAATCCATGCAACCACACATTCATGAGGATCTTCTGGGCCAAGGAACAACTTGACCTATACCTCCGCTGGGGTCTCAAATCGCAAGAGCATCCTGCCCCGACAATCCTCCCATGCCGAGAACGCTTCCTGATGTGTCTCCCACCATCGTGCAGGGGTTGCACGCATTACTATGTTAAGGGCCCATAACCTTCATTCCCTGGGAACCTCGACTTCAAATTTCCACAGAAAGTCCCTAACATTACCAGAACCATTGAAATAAGGTAGATCTCTTACCTCTGAGGAGATGCAACGAAAGTTCTTCGTGATCCGAAGACATCTCAACGCAGAGATGTTGTGTAACTGGTTTTTCTAATTCTCCATCTCCCCATCAGAGTTGGAGAAAAATTCACTCTCCTTTTCCCAACAGAATACCCCCTCCACTGTGGGGTTGATCCAGTCTTCATCTCTCGCAGTCAACTTATAGATGTGATCTACATCCTCTTCGTCATGCACTGGTTCTGTGTATCATTCACCCTTTGCCGGATCTAATGGTACTATTACCCTTGTACTATTATTCTCGAATACCATGCTCCTATTTTTTATGTTAATGACACCTCCCATATCGATGGCCCAATCCAAGCCTAGGAGCGCAGGATAGGGGTCCACATGTTCAACAATCTGAATTACTTTTAAAGTTAGCCTGGACCTTAACCCTACAATATCCACCACAATCTTTGGTAGCCTTCCTAATGGAATTATCTTCTGTTGGTTGGCCATACGCAACTGGATAGTGGACCATTCCAAATTAGGCTCCCCCATTCGTTTCCAAGTCTGTTTAGCTAATACATTCACATCCGATCCTAAGTCCAAAATAACCTGATCCATCTCGTAATCACCGATTTGCACAGTCAACCACATTTCTCTTCCGGTGCATTTCTTATACCCATAGATTTTATGTACATCCTTTATTTCTGGAGGGAGGATAGGTCGTGTTGCGCAGCTATCTATCAATGCCTAAAGATTTTCCATAGCCCTTGGGTTGCACATCAGCTTCATGCAAGCTTGTAAAAAGCATTTGACCTCTTCATCTGCCTCAAGGTCCTCAGGCGGTTGCGAAGTAGATGCCTCTGCCTCGGCAAAGTCCCTGTGAGTTGCGATAAATGGTTATTTCTCCTTTTTTAAATCCAACCCTTCCTGTTTTTTAACTGTTGTTTGGATCAGAGGCTTGTTTATAGTTTTTCCCCCAGGCCCTCCGGTGGCCATCCCACTGCGTGTTACAACGTTCACTCTTGGATCTTTGTCTCGTAGCTTGGATTTAACCCTATGCACATTCTGCGTAGGTGTCGGCTACTTTTCCTGCATTTTTGCTATCAAGTCTGGAAAATCTTCAATTGCATGGTCCAGCTGCCCGCAATATCGACATGATTGTCTTGTAGGGTTTGGATAGTCCCTGGAAAAGTGCCCTACCTTTCCACAATTATAAAAAATGAGTTTCCCTCATCCCCAACCTACACTTCCACCTCTTCTGCCTCCCCTGCCCCTTTCTGGGGAGCCCCCTGCGCTCGAGAGTGATCTGTGTGAAGATGGGCCCGAATACATCCTATAGAGATTCCCCTGATTGATCATCAAATCATATGTTTGGCAGTTATGTTCATCATGTCCTACCGACCTGCAGAACCTGCACCATTGCTGTTTTACTTCTGGGAAGTATGCAGCAAGGTAGGGATAGTGGTTTGTGTCATGCATCCCTGCAACATGACAATCGTCGCACCATTGTGCCGGCCCACTTGGTCCTGCCACTTCCCTAGGGCGGAGTGGACTAGGTCCCCCAACCTGCATGTATTCCGTTAACAATGGGGAGTTATCCTTGGTGTGACCATTAGTTTTGCAACGTATGCACCATATTTTCGGGCTAGCCTCTGCGCCTCGCTCCTTTCGTAGGTTCTGGATCTCCATGTGCATTGCCTCTAGTTGTCCTTGGATCTGCTGGACGCCTAGCTGGGTATCGTCTCTGGGTGTAGCTTCTAACTTCATAGTGACCTCCAGGGCTTTTTTGGAGATTCGAAATTTTGGTGACCCATAGGTATGCGTAGGTGAGGCAACAACATAGCAATGAACCACTCCGTGTGCTGTCTGTCGTCGTACTAAAATACTCCTTCCCTGATCACCTTATTCAGCCATTGATCGACCTCTCATACAGATTCAGAAGGCCCTTGCTTGAAATCATTTAGATCAACCACTATTTGAGAATAAGACTTAGGATTCTTGAACTGTTGCTTTAAGGCGTCCTTCACCTATTCAATGGTTGAGTTTGCATGTTGTCTGATGTATCCCATGTACCAATCCAAAGCTCTTCCTTCGAAGGCAAGGGATAGCCGTGCCCTCTTCACCGCATCACTAGCTACGTTCTGCGTAGTCCATATCGATTCTGCGACAAACCAGAACTGATCCATGTCCTCATCTCCCACACCCTTAAAGGTAGGCAATTTCATGTGTGCAACCATGTCATCTTCTAGTGGTGGAGGTGTAGGTGAGTTCTTACTCCTACGCTGGTTCGAAAGTGGTTTGGCTGGAGGACTCTGCGCAACTTCTTCTCTTACTGGGCTATAGACAGATCTACCTCCTTCTAGGTTGGTCCGATATTATTTTCTGCTTCGCGTCGTACTTCCATTCGGATCAGTGGTCATTCACTCTATGTGGCTACATAGAATACTTTTTTCACACAGTAATATCTTAATCAATAATGGTAAATTCTTCAGAAATTTACCCCTAAATCCTTTTAAAAATCTCTGCTCTACTTCGAAGTAGGATACAAATTGATCCATAGAGAATTCCGTCACGAACCCTCCTAGCACGCTGTCCACCCAGTGGTCTATGGTGCAAGTGATGGTGTTATCAGCCTTCTCTAATTGCTGGATTAGTTTTGGGGTCCACTATGTAACCCTCTCGTCCTTCCAACACGTCTGAAATTTTACCAACATTGCAAGCCACTCCTAAAGCTCGATCGCAATGGTTACGAAGAAAATCTTGTAGATATATGTGAAATTATACTTATTTTTCCACTTTTCAGTGGTCAACCTTTTACTGCGGTTTTCTTTCACTGTGAATTCCTGAACTTTCTGTTCGAACCATTCATTAATTTATTTTCTTTTAGGTTTCTAGTACGGCCTTGGCATTACCCGATCCCTCTCTAAAAATTCTTCCGGTCCCAGAAACGAAACCATTTGTTGGCCCAAGGGGTCCTAACCTAGGTTCAGAGGTTCAAGGTTTGCCAACAAACCCCTATACTACTGGCCCTTTCGGCAGTGACCCGCTTGAGCAGGAAAAAGTCTCACCCGAAGTAGTATGGGTGGGTGTTGGAACCAGGTTTCTACACCTTGGGAGAGGGTAGGTAAGTCAAGCAGAGCTACGTTCAATCTTATACTGACCAGATCTTATTTCACAGAGCCTAGATCTATCGATTTCCTTCGCATCCATGTGTGCAACAACAATGATATTCATGGCAATCAACAGATCATGTATGCATAGAACACTAGCACAACTAATTTAGTGATTCTTGCATAAATTAAAAAAAAAAAGATTCAGATCGCAGCATAAACAGATAACACAGTTGCTTTCGTAGCGTAAATCATCAAAATAGAAGTATGCATCAACTAATCAGATATGACAGACTTGCATTAATAATAATTCCAACAGACTCAGATATTCAACAATACTTCCGCATTCATTAATCCTCAGATCCTTCTTACAATACCCCAAAATCCAACCTGCGCACACAGCGGCAGGGTTCGCACATAGCAGAACAAAGAATCTCTGCGCACACAGTAGCAGGAGGCCTTCCCCAACATCCCTAACCAGATCTATCAGTTCACAATTAGCATCAATCTCAATCCAAATCTGTCTTATAAGTCAAAGAGGTTCAACTACTTATACTATTTTAGCCCATGCATCCAATGGTTCGTAAACTGTGGTTTGTGGACTCTTGGTCTACCCTTGACCCACTTACAATGCATGAGGGGCTTTGACCCACCCCAAAACCCCTACGTTAGACTAAATATAATAAAAAATATGCAAAATGGACCAGTTTCGCAGCTCTTGTAGGAGACCTTGTTCCAACACCTTGTCCTTTGGTGTAGCTTGAAACATTGTTTTTAAGGCCTTTGTTTGGAGTTTTCTTACTAGGGTTTAGGCTAAAGAAGTTTATTGTTTTCCCTGTACTTTGGTCTATCTTGAAAAGTCACTTTGAAGGTCTTTTATAGTCTGATTAAAGAATTGAGGAGTTCCCTACTCTTTCATCATCACTTGTTTGTAATCTTGAATGTTTTCTTTCTCTGAAAGTGGATAGCTAGAGAATTTAGGAGTTCCCTGCTCTCTAAGGTTCGCTGGATTGTTGTCTCAAATTTTACTTGATAAATCTAGGCCAAAGAAGTTTATGGTGTGCCCTGTCCTTTGGTTCTTTTTTAAGCATAGTGATCTTAAAGACTCTTCTTGTTTTAGTATATGTTAAAGGATTCTTAATTGCCCTTTAAACCTACTAAATTCACAACTTATTGTTCATTTCACACTCACATAAGCTATTAATATCCATTTGGCTTTGTTAACTTGCCCTATGAAACACCCTTGATTTATTGTTATACTTTTCAAGCCTTTCATAGACCCCATAGCCCAATGGTTTGAATTTATCTTACTCTATCTGTTCTTCTTACCAAGAAACCCAACCAAACAAAAAAAAACAAACAACTCTATCATTTTAACTATCCTAAAATCAACATCCTAAATCAAACAATTTATATCTTTCATACAAATATAGAGAAAGCCCTCTCTGAGTCTTGGAAGGCTAGGTCCTAGGACTCAAAATTTGGTTTGATGTTACCCTTGTCTATTTGGTCATTCCAATCTGACAAATTACAAGGACCTAACAGTAGGTATTGGTCTCAATTAATGGATAAACATGTGAACCCATTCGTTCCAGTTCTTCTTGTTCCAAACCTCCATCCACGTGGCCTGGTGTTTGCGCAGGTCACCCTGACCATAGAAAAGCTTAGTTGGTGGGGTATTGGGTTTCTCAAAGCATAACTTCATCATTTTACTGCATTCCTCCCAATCCTTAAAGCTTCTTTGTGCATATCCCACCAATGCGCTGGGGTTGCACGCATGGCAAGATCAAGTGCCCAGAACCTCCGCTCTTCTGGGACAACCTTTTCCAACTTTTCCAAAAATAATACAATACTATAAGAACCATCAAAATAGGGCAATTATCTTACCTCTGAGGAGATGCATCAGAATTGTTTAGTGATCTTGAGGCAGTGCAGCGTAGAAACATCATGCAACCGATTCTTCCAATTCTCCATTTCCTTATTCGAATCTAAGAAACATGAGCTATCCTTTTCCCAATCCAGAATTCCATCAGCCGTAGGGTTGATCCAATCCTCATCCCATTTAGTCATCTTGTAGATATGGTCGACATCATCTCCTTCATGCACTGGTTCTGTATATCTTTCTCCTTCTGCGGATCGAGAGGTACTATCACCCGAGTACGATCGTTTTCAAATATCATGCTTCTGCGCTTCAAGTTGAGGATACCTCCCATATCGATGGCCCAATCGAGCCATAGTAGCATGCAGTAAGGGTCTACATCATCCAAAATTTTTATTAATTCAAAATATACACATACCTTTACTCCATCAATGTCTACCAAAACCCGTGGGAGCCTTCCAAGTGGAATGATCTTCTGCTAATTAGCCATGCGTAGCTGAATGGTGGACCACTCTAGTTTTGGTTCACCCATATTTTTCCAGGTCTACTTAGGTAGAACATTTTCTTCAGACCCTAAGACCAAGATGACCTGATCCATCTCATACTCTCCAATTTGCACGGTTATGCGCATCTCATGACTAGTTCTCTTCTTGTTCACAACCTTACTCTTAGTTCAAGGCAACTCCTTGTCGACGCAACTATCTATCAGGGCCTGAAGATTGTCTAATTATTTTTGATTGCGCAATAACTCAATGCAAGCCTATAGGAAAGGTTTGACTTCATCATTAGTCTTAGCTTCCATGATTGAATTGGATGTGGACACACTTGCAGCAACAAAATCCTTCTTGGCTTCGATAAAAGTCTCCTTTTCCTTCTGCAGGTTGAGTCCTTCCTTATTTTCATAGGCCTTCCTGATCAATGGCTCTGCATCAACCTTTTTTCCCTCATCTCCTCTGGTGGCAGCACCACTGTGTGTAATTATGTTTACACTTGGATCATCATTGCATGACTCAGCTTTAATGATTTGTATGTTCTGCCTAGGTGTCTACTGTTTCTTTTCCTACATTCTAGCAATTAAAATAGGAAAATATTCAATAACATTATCAAATTGTCTGCAATACCTACAATATTGTCGTGCAGTGTTCGGACAATCGCGCGCATAGTATCCAACATCTCCAAAGTTATAGCAAATTAATTGTCCTCTTCCACGACTTGCGCCTCCAACTCTCCCTCCTCCCCTTCCTCTTGCTGGAGATCCTCCATTTCCAGAGGGAGATGCTGGTGAATATGGGTCGGCATACCCTATAGAGGTTGGCGTTGTCCATCATGAGCTCGAAAGTGTGACAGTGGTGCTCATCATGGCCAACTGAGGAGAAAAACCTGCACCATCGTTGCTTTAATTTTGGCACATAACTTCCTAATCGAGGGAAAATATTTGTGTCATGCCTTCTAGCTACCTTATAGTCGACGCACCATAGTGTGGGGGTACCACTTGGCCCTGCAACATCCCTCAGGTGCAATGGATTTGGCCCTCCCGCTTGCATGTAATCTTGAAACTAGGTACATTGATCTTTTGTGTGGCTGAAACCCTTACACTATATACACCATACATCTGTGCAAAATTCCTTACCTTTGCCTCTGCGTAGGTTCCGAATCTCCAAGTGCATCGCCTCCATCTGATTTTGGATTTGTCATTAGCTCTGCGCGCGACTTCCATTTTAATGGCAACTTTTAGAGCTTCACCATGAGATTTAATATTCAGCTGATTCATAGGCCCGTGCACATGTGGCAACAACATTGCAATAAACCATTCCTTACGCTAATTATTGTCATAGATAAATCCTCCCTCGCTGATAGTGCGCTTCAGCCATTGATCGGCCTCCCAAATAGATTCATTTGGCTCTTGTTTGATATCTTTCAATTCGGTCACACATTATGACTAGGACTTTGGCTTTCTGAACTTAAAAGCATCCTTGATCTCATCAATAGTAGGATTAGCATGCTGAGCCAGATATCCCATAAACCAATGTAGCGCACGAACTTCAAATTCCATAGCTAGCTGTGCTCTTTTGACAACATCAATGTTAACATTTTTGCAGTCCTTAATGCAGTTGTAACAAACTAAAACCTATCCATGTCCTCATCTCCCGCACCCTTGAATATGGGCAGCTTCATATGCACAACCATATCTCCTTTTGGTGGTGGTGGTGGTGGGGTAGGAGATGTCTTTCCCCTGCGTGAGTTTGACTATGGAGTAGCAGAAGGGATATCTCCAGTGCGTGTAGCCTCACCGCTCTCTATATCACTGTCAGGTGAGTTTCTCAAATGGCTGTATATACATCTGTCTCCTTTATGATTAACTCGATAGTACTTTTCACTGTGCATAGTTATTTCTAGCTTATTTGGGTCATTCACTCAGTGTGACTGCACAAAACACCCTTTCCACACAATAACATCTTATTCAGAAAAGGTAGAGAGCATATGAATTTACCTATCAGTCCTTTGAAGAACCTCCTTTCAACTTCAGAATATGACACAAACTGATCTACTACAATCTCTGTTACAAACCCACCCAAAATGTTGTCAACCTAATGATCTACAGTGCAGGTGATGGAGTTATTAGTCTGCTCTAACTGTTGGATCAAGTTAGGTGTCGACTGAGTGATCTTATCGTCCTTCTAGTAGGTTTGAAACTTAGATAATATTGATAACCACTCTTGTAGTTCTTGCGCAAAGGTCTCAAATAAAATCTCATGAACCTCTGTGAAAATATACTTATGTTTCCAATCTTCAGTAGACAACTTCTTACTTTTGTTTTCCTTAAGGGAAAATTCTTGAATTTTGTTCTCAATCCAGTGTTCTTTCTCAGGCTTTGATGGCTGCCACATCACCCAATCTCTCTCAAAATGATCCTGGTCCCAGCAACGGAACCATTTGTTGTCTTGAGGGGTTCTGACCCAGGTTCAGAGTTAAGATTAACCAAAAAAACCCTCTTACTACTGGCCCTTTCAAAATTGACCTACTTATGCAGGTCAAATTCTCACCCGAAGCAGTATGGGGGGGTGCTAGAACTAGGTTTCCACACCCTGAGAGAGAATTAAATGATGTGGGTATCTCCAAATCTATAATAGTAGTGGACTGGCCTTCGCAAAAAAAACCCTAACTAGAAATCCTAATTGACAAATCTAGGTCAATTTACACAAGCTATCTTGTGTGCATACAAATAAAGGCTTCAAAATACCTTCAACAGTCTTAGTAACGTGATATTTAGGTCTTACAGTAATAGATCTATGCATTCAACCTTCATATAAGACCAAAAAGTAGGTACACAACCGATCCAATTATAGAAAATATACTTGATGCGAAAAAGATATATAATACATAGGAACATATCATAAAGCGAAACACAAATGCAATTTATACTCATAATTATCCAAAAACACTTCTTTATTCATTCACAGTTCGTAATCTTCTTACAATACTTCAGTTCCACCTGCGCACATAGCCAACGGGGTCTGCACACAATAGGACTAAGGTCTCCATGCACATAGCCAGCATGAGCCTTCTCTACCCAGAAATAAAACACAGACTTATCTCAGAGATCTATCATTCATCAAACTTCATCAAAAATTACCTAGAAATGTCCTATCCAAATTGGTATATACTTCTATTTATATCTTTAGCCTGCGCTCATCTAAGGTCCGCAAAATGTGGTTTGCGACCCCCTAGTTCTGCCCTTTTACCCATTACAAGTCATGAAGGGGCTTTGACCCGCCCCAAAGCCCCTTGACTTGTGCATTGCTTAGTGCGCATGACTCAAAACTACAAAAATACTATATTTTTATCAAAATTATGGTCCTAAGGGACCCCACTCCAATATAGACTTTTCTCCATCTTTGTTGATGGAAAAAATATTCCTTTACAACTTGTTTTTGTAATTCTTCCCTGAACTCGTTACAAATTTTTTTTCTCCTCGTTCTAGTTTTCCTTTAAGTGAGTTTTACAGATATTGTTTCCTATGTATATGGTGCTTTATTGTCAGTTATTTGACCAAGGTTTTTAATTTAATCTCTATTTCGTTTGAGTGCAATTTCACTATGGATCTATGATAGGACTTTCAACCTTCTCTCGATAGAAATGTGCTCTCAATAGAGGCACATACAAATGTTTGATCTTATCCAAAAGTTTTACACCCTTTTCTTTCTGAGAATATTAGTACACAATGTTCATAATTATTGGTAATTCCTAGTTGATTTACATGTTAGGGTTTGAATGTTAAAACCCTAGATCGAATGTGATATTTCAGTTATGCTTTGTTTAAAACCATGTTTTAATTATTTTTCCATGGTCATTTATGGCTGGCCATATCGTGGCAACACTTTCTTATGCAAATATTATTTATTGCTTAGGGTTTCAACGCTACATGAATACATTTTTCTTTGGATATATCTTTATATTTAACTTATATTATTTGGTTATCTCTTGTTCTATTATTTGTCAATTTTGGGGTTTTTGGAACAAAAATCGTAACTAATGTTGTCTTATTTATCCATTGGTAGACCCGGGCTTAAATATTTTGATTATGGTCACAGATATAAATGTTGTACTTGGATAATTTATTTGTATATAAACTTTGTCCATTAATAGGGTTTAAGTCCATATCTGAACTTTGTTATTTTAGCATTTTTTATTTGCATTCGGTTTAATCACAAATTGTAATTGATTGCAGAGATATGACATGGGTTCTTAGATATAGATTTTCCCTCATGTATTTTGGGTATTAGAAATTTTCTTGTTTCTTTAGCTAGAATTGTTTCTTGATTTTAATACTAGTCTTTACTTATATTTTGGTTTCCTGGACATTCACAAGTATAGTCGATCTTTGGTGAATTTTTTAAGTTTTTTCTTTGAACTCATATTGTGGAGATTTCCACTACTTCACAAATTTTCGGCTCCTTCTCTTTAGGTCAGGTGTCTTTGAACACCTATTTGCTTCTTATGTATGTGTTTGACTATTTTGACGAAGACAATACACCAAGGTTCTATTTTTAATTTAATTACTAGGAAGTTTTACAAAACATTTCCGAAGAGGAAATTTATATTTTAAAGGCATCCATGCCTTATTTGTAAGTATTAAAAATGAACATGACTTAAAGCCTATTGGTGTCCAAGTGTGAATAATATTATTCAACCCTTTCCCACATTAATTATCAATTCAAGATGCATTGGTTATTGCAAGGCTAACATGAAAAATATATGCAGATGAAAATTACACAGTTATGTATTGATCGTGGATTCGATAAGCTATGTAAAACAACAAAACAAAAATGAAGAAATGACAACAATCAATTATAAAATAATAATTAAATCCACAACAATAAGTATTACAACAATCACATTAACTGTCACAACAATTAAAAAAGATACGATGCAGTAAACGAAACTAATCACACACATAAACTAGACACCACCTGGTTAGGAGAGTGGGCCTAACTCCCTGATCAAGGATTTAGTATTATCACAAACTCACAAAAGAACCAGAAAGGCGAATTACATTAACTTGAACAAAAGGTCATGTTATAGATTCTCCGTTCTCTCATTAGCCAACCCTATTTGAGTTATACCCCCCTTCCAACCCTATCTGAATTATACCCCCCTTTATCTATGATTTTTGTCCTTTAAATATACAAACAACACAGGGAAATAAGCTGATTACAAAATATAAATAGGCAAGATGAGATCTGAAAGATCTTTCCATCATGATTCATCTAGAACAAGTAGAATCTGGCAATTACAATTGGGGCAATTTGGAAAATGGCCACAACATAAAATTTGCGAATATGTCCTTCGAGGAACCTTTGTTTTATCTCAATCAATACCGAAGTTGGGAAAAATTCTCATTTGAAAACTAGCTTTTTCCGTTCTGCACAAAACCGATGTCTCGGATTTTCAGGATTCTTTTTCGTTTGCCAGAAAAGTTCAACGCAAAATTGTCTCTTGTTATCCCAAAAAATTTCTGAGTTGGAATATTTAATTATCAGCTGAAGATAAAATTTGCAATCAGGAAGAGATCTTGAAGGCTAAAATCGTGAGTGATGTTATAACGAATTCATTGAATAAAACATCATTGGAAAAATCATGCATAATATTTATTATTTTATTAAAATAACAGATAACAAGTATTAATTATCCAAAATAGCACAAATAATTATGAAATGGAATTATATAATAAATTATGATAAATAATGTGATAAAAGAACATTATAAATGGATGAAATGGATGTTAAGAAGTGATAATAATAATACAAATTAGTAGCCCAACATCTCCCCCAAACTGAACATGTTGCATGTCCTCATGCAACCCAAGGCCTTTGTATTAACCAAGTAGTAATATAATAATCAAAATGTTCACCCGAGTGCATGATATTGATGGAAGAGAAGGCTTGTTCCCCAAATGCTTTCTTAAAACAATTTTCATATTTACTTTCAACCATATGTATATGAAGTTGCAGCAAAGTATGATACAAGTAAAAACAAACTTCATTAAAAACCAATTTTTGCTGAAATTTCGCAAGCAAATTTATGCTATATCAATGCTTCTCCAATCCGAAAATCAAATCTATGTGATGCACAGATCTCGAGATATATAAAAAAAATGGTTGTACGTAATGATGTTTAATTTCTTGAAAATTGTAAATTAGTTTTTCTTGAGATTTCACAGGTTTGTTCCTATTACCTTAATACTTCCCCACACCAAAAATCAAAGCAATGTAATGAACGAATTTCAATATATCAGAAAAATGGTCCTAGGTGATAATGCATGATTTTTTTGGAATTTACAAATTGGTTTAGCTTGAAAATTTCTAGGTTTAATGATACCTCTTTGTTATCCAAAAATCACAAGAATCCAGTTTATAGTTTTAAGGATATACACAAATCAATTTTGGGATTGTATACCTTAAATGAGGAAGAAATGAGAAATCATTCATCATGCATAACAACTCTTTCTCCCCCAAAATAGAGAATTAGCATGCCCTCAAGCTACACTAGAAAACAAATTGGGGTGGTTGCTATAATCATGGCTGAAATCTTTGCTTGGTATATAACAACATGGAATAAGGGATATTTTGAGAATGAATAAAGAGATCGATGGATGATAAAGAATATTAATGGAATGTTCATGATAGTGAAAGTAACACTCCCCCAAATTGCAAGATTTTGTGTCTCTGAAAAATGGGAAGTGGTAAAGAAGGGGAAATAATGGTTGAAAAATATGAGTGAATAATGCTCAATGGTTTTTTATGACATTCTCCTAAACTTTTAATAAATCAAAAACTTATGCTATTTTACCTTAAGTGTTACCTCCGTAAAAATGTGGAATGGCATGTATGGACTGACATTTGTTGAAGCTGATGTTGAAAGTGATGCAGAAGGTGGAAGCCATTCAAGCTAAAAAAAGTAATAATAAAGTATAGTAGGGTTTCCTTCCACCAAACTGATTAGTTTCCGTGTCATCAAGATTTCCATAACACATCTCATGAGTTTCCTTTATTATTAATTCATCACCTCAATTACCTCAATATATACAAAATTGACATAATCATGTAGTGAATGGCATGAGATAATAGTGGATAATAAGGGAAAAAGTGCATTCTCTATACCCATTAGCATTGGTTGTTATGAGCATAAAAATTATGAGAATTAGTTATCCCAGTATTTACTTCTCAAGGTCTGTCCAATTACCTGGGATTCAAAATCAGAGTTAGGCCTCTTTATTCTACCTCAAAATAGTAGTGTTGTTGTTAAGATATGAATAAATGGTGACTGATTGGGAAAAGAAACTAACTTTGGTTAAATATATGATACTTGTAGAATAAAGGAATGACACATTAGAAGATACAAGATGTCAAATATCAAATATCCTGAAAGTTTCATCACTGACATGTAAAGTAAATATTTATAATTCAATAATAGATATAAACCATAACCACCATAATCTAAGAACTGATTAAATACTACACCATCAGCCATGCCATTCTGGAAAACCTTGTATATGCAACAATGAGCTCTATCAACAATTAGTTTTGAGAAAAAAGGTAACCAAGTATATTATAGTATTAAATTAAATTCTATACCATAAACATAGCCACTGCTTCCAACATGCATCCATAGCCTTGACAAGGATGCCTTTTTAATCCATTGAGATGCTAGTGTCCCATCTATTAGAAATAAGTACATAGTTACAAAAGCATTTCAATTTACTTAGATGTCTACTGAAGATCATTATTCTGGCTTGGTAACCAATTAATAACAATGCCATTCATGGGAGCTAACAAAAGTGAACAAGTCAGCTCGTGATGAGACCTTTTGTCCTTCAGTTTTATGACTGAATGCCATTACCTTGGCTTGGTGACCAGTAGTGGTAATGTCACTTTATTAGGACCTACGATCATGGTAGGTCGGCTCGTGATGAGATCTCCTATCCTCTAGTTGACTATTTATGTTTGAAATTCAACTATGGTTATTAGTAATCAACAAAATATTATTTAATAGATGGGGTGACAGATCAACTCCTTAAGAGCTAGGAATAGCGTAAAAAGTTTTGTAGTAACTATTTTCAACTTGGATAGTTTTGCTTCTAAAAAGATAATAAAATTAAAATGGCTATTGAAAAATACATTTTTCATTGCTAATATTGGGGTTGAGGAACAATTCATTAGATAATGGCAGAAAGATTTAAATACAATTTCGTGGTCATCATCAAAAATTTTACAAGATCAGGGACTTGACCAATTAAGGAAGTTGTAAGTTGGCATGATGAAATCATCTTTGCATAATTATTCCTTAAAAATAAGATTATGTTTATATATAAACAAAGATAAATTGACTACCCACTCATTATGTCAAAGAGGGCCTAGACCATTAAAAATATTTCCCATTCACCAAAGAGAAAAACAAATCATAAAGACCTACATATGTTGAATCCAACGTGAAAATTGGCCAACAAAAATAGTTGTGACTAAGGTAACAACAACCATGACTTAGGTAATAACAGGGAAAGGGGAAAAATGACATTTTTACTGGAGTAGCAGTAGGGAAGGGGAGAAAGGACGATGTTAGGAAGGTGACATGAAGGAGGAGCAGTCACTTTACAAAATAATGAGGAATTAAGAGTGAATCATTCATGACAAGACTTACCATAATAATCATCTTTATTATTAAATACGAGACCTTCCCCCAACTAAAGTCTGACTATCATCGGTCATGGTTGGTCATGTCATAACTAAAATACCAATTGAATCCATAGAGTCGGTTGGGGATGTACCTGGCGACTTACCTTGGCGGAGTAACAACACTAGAGGAATAACAACACCAAGTACTTAGAAAAATATCACCACGGAGTAACAACACCGAAGGAGTAACAACATCAGAGGAGTAACATCACCAAAGGAGTAACCACACTGGGTACTTAGAAAAAATTCATCACGGAATAACAACACTAGAGGAGTAACAACATCAAAAGAGTAACAACACCGAAGGAGTAACAACACCAGATACTTAGAAAAATTTCATCATGGAGTACAACACCGAAGGATTAATAACATCGAAAGAGTAACAACACTGAAGGAGTAACATCACCGGGTACTTAGAAAATTTTCACCATGGAGTAACAACACCGAAGGAGTAACAACATCGGAGGAGTAACAACACTGAAGGGGTAACAACACCGGGTACTTAGAAAAATTTCATCATGGAGTAATAGCACCATAGGAATAACGATATTGGAAGAGTAACAACACTGGGTACTTAGAAAAATTTCATCACGGAGTAACATCATTGGAGGAGTAACAACATAAGAAGAGTAACAACACCGAAGGAGTAACAAAACTGGGTACTTAGCAAAATTTCATCATAGAGTAATAACACTGGAGGAGTAACAACATTAGAAGAGTAATAACACCGGGTACTTAGAAAAATTTCACCATGGAGTAACAACACCGGAGGAGTAACAACATCGGAGGAGTAACAACACCGAAGGAGTAACAACATCGGGTACTTAGAAAAATACCACCATGGAGTAACAACACTGGAGGAGTAAAAACATCGAAGGAGTAACAACATGAGCACTTAGACAAAATCAACATGCGTGAAGTAACAACACCATGAAACTTAAGAACTTGCTTATTTTATTTTGAGAACAAAAAAAAAAAAAATGTAACTTTCAAGTAAAAAATACTTGAAGCATAAAAACATAAGAGAAATCAGAAAAGAAACAACTCTTTATTAAAACCACTAAATAAATAAAGTTACAATGGTTGTGATTTTGGTTGCAACAATGTTGTTTCCTAAGGGAATCATCAATTTGTCAATGGTGAATGAATGGAAAAATGCTTTGGCAGAAATGACTTGGATCTTCAAATGGAAATTAATTCGCCATTTCTCATGTTATAAATCCGTTAAGTGATGAAAAGTATTCATGTTTTTTTCTTAGTGCGAGGAACGTCTTTGAAAATGTTCTTATTTCATTATCATTGACTTCAAGAATCACTTGTTCATAAATTGACCTCCTTTATTCTCTTGGGACCTGCAAAAAACGAGCATCTACCTGCAATAAAACATGAAATCATGGGAGAAGAGAGGTGATTAGGCTCTCCTAATCCAAGACATACGCAAAAAAATAACAAGTAGTAAAGTTCTGCAAAAAAATATCCACAGAAGGATACATAAAACAAAATTTATTTGTCACCTGCGGGAGAGCAGTGGTTGACCATACTAACCAGAAGTGTTTTAATCATAAATTCTTTGTTTTTTGTCTAATTTGAGTGATTCAAAATTCAAATGAAATATAATTCAAAGATATATTAGAAATAGAAATAGGTTTTAAAAATTCCATGATATGATATATCAATTTTACTTAGAACAACTTGCATAACAAAGTCATTTTTGATTTCCCAAATTAGATCAACAGTTGATATTTTAAGCACATCTTTTTCGTTTGATGAAAGATTGAACTGATTCAAATTGGAGATTTAATTATATTCATGTAGCTATCCCCGATAGTAACAGGTTTTGAAGGAAATAAGAATTGATAGGTCAAATATGCTATTGAACAACCAGAAAAGCTGAGTTTTAAGAATGTTGTTATGATATATAGTCAGTATTTTGGTCATAAATTTCTCATAAAATATCTAAATAAAGTGATTCAAATTTCCTTGAAAACTATATTCATAGGGGAATATACCATAGAAACAAGTTTCCAAAATCTAGTCATTTAGGTCTCCAAAAACTAGCTGTCCCAACTCTGTTCCTGAGTTGCCTACTAGACATCCTCTCAATGTTTTGGTCATAGATTTTTCGTTTCAAATCCAAATGAGTGATTAAAATTGGGTTATAAAGTATAAATAAAGGGCTACGTAGGATAGAAACAGGTTTTGAAAATATTCCCATTTGGTCCCTCAAAACATGGCTGTCCCAACTGTTTTTCTAGAATTTTCATTAAGCCCGCAAGCCATAAGATATGATAATCAAGGATTTTTTCCAAGAAGGTGATCAAAATGAATATGAGTGTTTGTAGAAATTTTATTTTCAATATAATACATCTACATACATAAATAAATTTGAATATTGATCACCGATGTTAATTTTCACAGAGTGTTGCAACAAAAATAACTATTTTTACATATAAAGAAATTTATATATTTATCTCTTTATTTATTCTATATTCTACACTACAACACTCTACTTTGAAAAATAAAATATACTTATGTATAAGAGTACTTACAATGAAGACATTTTCAAAATAAGGTCTCAAGTTGGGTATGAGAGACCAACTTCCTTGTTAAGGATGGTGCCAAGAGTTGCTGAAGTATGGAGTGATGTTGCAAGCAAACAACAGAGTGAAACTAGTCTTCAATATAGGCTTGATTTTCCATATTTGTCACATTATGAATTTCTTCGACTGGGTTTCGGATTGTGTTGATGCTTTCTTCCTTGACCTCATCCCATGAGTTTTGGGGATCTTCCTCTACCTTTTTGTTTAGATATCTGTTCATACAACCAGAGGAAGGAAAAAATTCAAACAATTCTAAAGCTCAGGTCCTGGAGCACGGTAAAAATTCCCTCCCCAGGATGAGAGATTGGGTGTTTATAACAAAGAAATAAAGAAAGAAGGAAAATCAAGAAATCTTAAGCTCAGGACCTGGAGCAGGGCAAGAGAAATTCCCTCCCTAGGACGAGGGATTGGCCTCTAAGAAATCAACAAAAGAAAAGAAACAAAAACAACTAATGCTAAGGACCTCAATCAGGTTGAAACTACCCTCCCCAAGACGAGAGATTTGTCCCTAAGAAATCAACCAAAAGAAAAGAAACAAAACAACTATGCTCAAGACCTAGAGCAGGGTGAAACTTCCCTCCCTAGGACGAGAGATTGATCCTTAGACCAATACGAATTCTGTTATTGCACCTTTGATAGCCTCCCCGGAAACGACGCCAAAATTTTGGTGTCCAAATGTGAATAATATTATTTAACCCTTTCCCACATTAATTATCAATCTAGGATGCGTTGGTTATTGCAAGGTTAACATGAAAAATATATGCAGATGACAATTACACAGTTCTGTATTGATCATGGATTTGATAAGCTATGTAAAACAAAAAAAACAAAAATGAAGAGATGGCAACAATCAATTATAAATTAATAATTAAATCCACAGAAATAAGAGTTACATCAATCACATTAACTGTCACAACAATTAAAGAAGATATGATGCAGTAAATGGAACTAATCACACATAAACTAGACAACACCTGGTCAGGAGAGCGGGCCCAATTCCGTGATCAGGGCTGTAGTATGATCACAAACTCACAAAGGAACCAGAAAGACGAATTGCATTAACTTGAACAAAAAGTCCAGTTACAAATTCTCCATTCTCTCATTAGCCAACCCTATCTATGTTATATCTCCCTTTCTCTTTGATTTGTGTTCTTTAAATATACAAAAAAAGGGAAATCAATTGATTACAAAATCTCAATAAGAAAGATGAGATCTTAAGGATCTTTCCATCATGATTCAGCTGGAACAAGTCGAATCTGGTAATTACATTTGGGGCAATTTGGAAAACATCCACAATAGAAAATCTGTGAATATGTCCTTCGAAGAGCCTTTCTTTTCTCTCAATCAAGAACGAAGTTGGGAAAAATACTCATTGGAAAACTAATTTGGTCCATTCTGCACAAAACCCATGTCTCGGATTTCAGGATTCTTCTTCGTTTGCCCGAAACGTTCAACGCAAAACTGTCTCTTGTTATCCCAGCAAATTTCTGAGTTGGAATATTTAATTACGAGCCGAAGATCAAATCTGCAATCTGGAAGAGATATTGGAGGCTAAAATCGTGAGTGATATTATAACAAATTCATTAATAAGCCATCACTGGAAAAATCGTGCATAATAATCATTAATTTATTAAATAAAAGAGAACAAGTATTACTTATCCAAAAGAACATAAATAATTATGAAATCGAATTATATAATAAATTATGATAAATAATGTGATAAAAGAAAATTAGAAATGGATGAAATGGATGTTAAGAAGTGATAATAATAATACAAATTAGTAGCCCAACAAAGCCTTTGGTCAAAGGGTAATATTTTGTTACTTGGGTCCTCTAGACTAGTTATAAATATCAATTATATATTCTTTTATGAAAGCATAATGAATACTATTCCTTTATGTTGTTATTTAAAAAAGATTCTTACAAAAAATTGTGCTTTCCTTCTATAACTGCCATTCTTAAAAAATAATGTATATGTTTATAATTATTTATTGTATACTTAATGAAATTATGGGTTACTAGTTATAGGTTAACTATACTCACTACTAGGATCCTTTACCCTTTATCTTAAATTATAAATGTTAACTACCATTCCTTTTTGTTTATTTTCATTATTGACTTAGCTTTTTTAAAGGTTTATTGTGGAGAATTTTGTTAATCTCTCAAGATTTATTTAGACACAATTATTATCCAAAACCTTTTTAGTTAGAATTTGCTTAATCTAAAGTTGTGGCTCAACCTTTGTTATTTTCTAATGTTTTAGGTCAATTTGACCTTACATCCAATTTTGTTAGGTACATGTTTATAAAATCACACCTTAACTGTAGTTCTATATGAAATTTGAATGCTTTCTCCATATTTCATATAATTATTTGAGACTTTCTCTAAAGTATATCACTCTCATATCTATAACCTTTGCATAAATAGCAAGTTTTATTTTTAATTATTGTCTTTGCATGAAAAAGTAAATTCTACTCTAGAAGTCATTACAAAGTAAGCACATAAATGTTCGTCACTTAACTACTTGCATCATAATGTTTACTACTTCGTATATGCACAAAATACTTATACCATTTTAGATACTAGAAAAAAATAAAATCTATCTTTTCTTTTCATTTGCACGCACATACATAAAATGTACAAACTATAGTGACAATACTACTACTAAAATTCTTAACCACAAATCACTAGCAAGTATCAACTACATAAGATATTGGTTATTCATAATATCGACTTGCCAATAACTATGAAAAATAAGTCTGGAGCTACAATGCTCCTCCTACTTTGACTCCTCCTCTTGGATGAGTGCCCCCCCCCACCCCGACAGTTTTAATGATTGCCAAGGCCAACATAAAACTTTGTTCCTCTTTTTTTTTGGTGCATTATACCTCCTCTAATTTGGCTATGCACCACATGAGTCTAACTACGGTATAGGACATGGGGACCCTTTTTTTTGAGGATTTTATTAGTAGTTGGTAACTACCTCCTCCCATACTCATTAGGTGTGATCCATGAGGATCATGAAACATTTTCCAATGAGTACCATGTCAAAGGAAAAGTTCATTGAAGCCTAGGTAATGGGTTTTTTGAGATTCATGTGAATGTACTCATAGTTTAATTTCTAAAGTTTGTAAAATAGAAATTGAAATTATGAGAGGATTTTCCTCAAAATCAATTTCTAAATTCAAGTTGAAGTTGAGAGTCTTAAGGTATTTTCTCTCATCCCTTGAGTTTTGGATAAGGACCTTGATAGGTGGATTTGAGAGATTTATTCCTCAAAAATATCATGGAGCACCTTTTAAGGGATTTATAGAGTTATTTTCTCCTTGCAGTAGGGGATTTAATGAGATACTCTCTCCTTTGTTTTGGGGTCTTAAAAGCTATATAAAACCCTTGTATGTACTTTGTGAGATATGAGATTTTTTAAGAAAAGAGCTTGAGAGAGTTTTTAGGAAGCCTTTGAGAGCTTCATTTTGAGGAGAACTCGGAGAGCTTGGATATATCAAGAGGCATTTCAGAGGATTTGTTGATATGTACAAGTGTTGAACTCCTTTGTGTAGAGGACAAATCTAGGTTTGGATACCTTTTTGTAAAATAACATTATACACCTTCCTCATTTCAAAAAGACAATAAAAACGATTCGACCTGTTGGAGGTGAATCCGGAGACATAGCTCAGTGGAGGGGGTGAACTCCGTTATCAACCTTGATTTTTTCATGTCGTGCTTATTCATGGTTTTATTAAGTTCTTTCACATGCATTTTAAGTTACAAGTTTATGATGAAATGTACATGTTTATTGATTAATTGTAATTTAATCTTTCAATCACATATGGTCGATTAAAATGTCTTATTTTTTTTTTTTTTAAAGTGTTCTCAAGTTTTCATATCACTTGGTATGAGATAATTTGATTTTCTAGCTCAAAGGGTACATTTATTAGGTTTAATTCAAGTAAGGAGAAGGAAACTGCTTAAGAAGGTAATTTCCTAAGTTTCAAAATTTCAATTCCGACAAATGAGTGTTTTTCTGATCCTTTATTTGCAAATATTTATCAAGATTCCAATATGTTTAAAGAATTCTTAACCATGAAGATTATGGTAGGGGATTAGTATGATGATGACAGAGAGAAATCAGTTGTGGAAACAGCTGAAAGCATTGGAAGATGAGAAGCAAGAGATTCAAGATAGACTGCAAGCTATGGAGTTGCAATTACAAGCTTTATGAGAGGCCCTAGCAAAGTATTAGAATAGTAAGATGAATGAGGTAAGCAAAATTGGTTCAATTTCCCCTTAAGACGATGCTTGTTTTGGTTCCTTTGAGAAGCACAGTTGAGGAATTGGGTCGAAACTATTATTGAAAATGGGTTACTACGGAAGAGGTCTTAGACTCAATGGTAAAGGCACCATCAATCATATTAAGGTGATAAGACAACCTCAAAATGTAAGATTGGGATATACATGTGAAGAAATTGGAGAATTCTCCAAAGTTTCCAAAGTGAGAAGATCGTCAAATATTGAGTGTCTCAAAGGGAATTCTAAAAGTTAATGATGCAGAATACTATGATGGTAATAATGGTGACAAGTTGTCTCCATAAGGGGATGACTGCATCCAAATTAGAGTTAATTCTCCTCGTCGAAGTCCCAGTTAAAAAGACCATGAAAAACAATATAAGTTCCTCGATGATAATTTCGTGGCTAAGTGTGAAGAGCAAAAGGAAATGATTAGAAAAAGAATGTGGTTCTTACAAAATCATAAAATAATAGTTAAGCTAATAAGTCTCTCATGTATAATGGTTCGCCGAAACCATTGATATTTTTTACTTTTTGTGGAAGGAATAATCACTGTTTTGCATAATGTCGGAGCAAGAAAAAGTAAACCACAACAAAAAGATCCTTTGCTTCGTGTAAAGGAGCAGAAAAATATAGCCGATAAATGCAGGACTCAACTGCTTCATCGTCTTCAAAATTGGAGAAAGGTCGTGCACAATCCACCAAAAGGTCGTGCACAATCCACCAATTGAAACGAACTCTGCAAGAGAAAAGCAAGTGGCCAGTATTCCTATGAAAAATCTTGAAGAAAACAAAGATCCTCTTACTTGGTTTGGTAAGAAATGGTTGGAATTTCTCCATCGCTGAAATCTTCTAGTCATTAAGAGCATATTTTAGAACGATGAATGCTATTTATAGTGCTTTTTAAATTTCAATATACAAAAAGATGGAAAATGACTGTTTTTTATGTTTTTAGAAGCAGAGCCTATTTTATTAATCATTGCTATTGATGTCTCCTAATACAAAATATTCTGTGGAAAAAGTTCAAGAAAAACTTCTTGTCAATTTTCTTAGGTTTTACTGAGCAGTCACTGCCATAGCAGTGTTTTGCGCGCAAAATAATTTATGGACAGAGTCATTTGTTTGACTCCCTTTTTTTCCCTATTTAGTCACTCCAAGTCATGCGGTTTTGCTAAAGGAGGAAACAACCTAGATCTCACTACTGTTAAACATCACATACAAATTGGCTCGACAACACCGGTTGGAGTTATTATGATACTTCGTTGTGTGAAACATCACATGCAAATTGGCTCGACAACACCGGTTGGAGTTATTATGATACTTCGTTGTGTAGAATATTTTCATTCTTTGTTGGGGGCGCCATAAATGTTGAATATATGATAGCCAAAATTTTAAGAGATTATGGGAATCAATGACGGATTTGGCAGCATATGGCCACCTTTATGATGAATTAAGCCTACGTAAAATTCACATTACAGGCCAGGGAAATGAACATGATCTGCGTTTGAGACTATTTATAAAAGGTTTGACTAGGGTCCACGATTTATGCATCTATTTTGGTTATTTTGGTGGCATATGGCCACGTATTACATGTCCCATTCCACAATCAACGTCAATCAACTGAGTTGGTATGCAAACCAATAATAAAAACTTATGTAAGCCTCAGTTCATGATTTAGCAAATGTTGTAGTTGCCATGCCACGATTTATATGGAAAGTCAACCGAGACACGTACGCCAGGATGGGTCAAAGCAAACCTTATATTCCATAACTTCCGTCCCTCCAATTGCATGTGGCGATGGTATTAACAGCGAAGGATATTCGATGTTGGGACATTGTTTTAAAACTCAGATTTCCCCACAGCCCATGGCCGTCCACAAAACACGTCGATGGATATTGTAATGGTACTAGTTCAACGATTCCGGCAGTAGTTACATGGTATACGTCCACAAGGAAAACAAAATTAGTAAATTTGATAGAGAGAAATGAAATTTGAGAAAGGTCCACGATCAATGGAGTTACCTACGGTTCCGTGAGAGAAATTGGTTACGTTGCCACAGTCAAACAGTATCATTAAAATGATGTTTGAAAACCCAAATTAAATGGTGGATGGTCAACTTAATTTGTTGGAATTACGATAATCTCGTGGCATGAAGAAATTTCATGGTTTTCAGATTTTCTACGTTTTCAACGCATACATTTATGGGATACAAAGATACATTGTCTCTGTACTATGTTTATGGTGTTTATTTCTCTAGCAACCACAGTAAATAGGGATGCTCCACTGGTTGTATCAACAACAAAATTACCAGGTCAAAATAAATCCAATACTTTGCACATCCGTCCTCGTGATAAATGCAAAGAGTACGTATTTTTAACTTGCATTGTTGCCCAAATTGATTTTCTTGTGGTCAGATAGCAAAATATATTAAAATGATACACAGAATCTGATAAAAATTGAATATAATTAAATGGCTCTCCAGGTGAGAACTTGGAGAGTGTACAAACACTCACACACGAGAACATCAAAGTACATATAGGCTTTCTCACAATCAGGTGGTTTGAACCATTCCCTGAATATCAAGATCTGAAATCTAGAATTAGAATTTCAATCTTATCCTAACTCAACTTTCTCCATTAATTCTAACAGAATCCCACTGATGCAACTCAAATGTTTCTATCACGAAATGTTATACAGTGTGTACTAATTGAAGTTCCGAGGGTTTTGAAGTTTGATTGTTGGTAGATTATACTATTGGCTTGGTTACTAAGCGGTACCACGATATATGGTAAGAGAAGTTTATCACCGTGATATGTGGTCATCATTGTGGATTGTATATGTTCTAAGTCTGTATCCATTTGTCCTCACTGAGGGATGTACATGTCATGATCAAGAGAACGAAGATTGATATGCCACAACTTCCAACGTACGGCCATTTGTATATGGTTAAAACAATATTGTAGTGTGCCACTGGTTCAGACAAGTGTAAAAAAAACAAGAAGAAGACATGATGGAAATTGCAGATTAAATGAAAATTTACATGTCATAATTTAAGAAAGGTCAAAATTCATAAAGAGTTCAAGTAAGCTCACCGCAGAAATGATGACATTGTACTTGTAAATGCAGGTGTGCGGCTTTTCCTTGAGCTGAAAGTTGATGCTCGATCAGTTGATGATGCGACTCTTGTTTACTGGGGGGAAGAGATTGGTCAAAAACAAAGACTGAAGCATATCTCAAGGGGAAGCCATGTACATTACAAACATTCGACTTTTCTTTGCAAGTATTGCAACAGGCATTATTTTTGTTTAATTCCTCCATTGGGTTTTGCAGAGAGCTATTGATCAAACCTTCTTAAATGTTATTTATCCTTTTCTGTAAAAAAATCAAGTTTTACGACAATAGAGCTACTATGCACGAGGTTACGACTACATGACTTCTCGTTTCTTCCTACACGCACCATGAAAAGGCAAAAACTTTGAGAAATCATGACAATTTTGAAGTAGAGGTATGTTGTGCCTGCACGAAGGGAGAAACCATGAGAAAGAAAATGATGAAACTAAGGATGCATGTCAATGTGTATAAAGGATGGATTGTGCATGGGACATAGACACGCATAAATGATGGATCATGCAGGGGCCATGGTTTAGCAAAATTTTTTAAGACCTTGTATGTTTGTTCATCAGAGACAAGCCTATTTATTCAAATAACACATTGTGAAGGTTTGAGTAGAGAAAATGACAAAAAACATTTCTGCAAGTAGATGAATGAGTTTCCAGCATATTCGAACAATTAGTAAGTAGAAAGAAGATTCTTCATCAAATTGTACCTAATTCTGCAGAAAACCAATACCGTGATCAACTTCAACTACTTAAGATTTTGGTGGACCAAAAGCTTTTCTCTATAGGGAGGCATGATCCAAGAGGATCTTGACACATTTTCTAATGAGTACCATGTCAAGGGAAAAGTTCATTGAAGCCTAGTTAATGGGTTTTTTGAGCTTCATGTGAATGCACTCATAGTTTAATTTCTTAATTTTGTAAAATACAAATGTAAGTTATGAGAGGATTTTCCTAAAAATAAATTTCTAAATTCAAGTTGAAGTTGAGAGTATGAAGGGATTTTCTCTCATCCCTTGAGTTTTGGATAAGGGCCTTAATAGGTGGATTTGAGAGATTTAATCCTCAAAAATCTCATGGAGCATCCTTTAAGGGATTTGCAGTTATTTTATCCTTCGAGTAGGGGATTTGAGTAGATACTCTCTCCTTTGTTTTGGGTTCTTGAAAGCTATATAAAACCCTTCTATGTACTTTGTGGGATATGAGAGTTTTTAATAAGAGAGCTTGACAAAGTTTTTGAGAAACCTTTGAGAGCTTCATTTTGAGGAGAACATGGAGAGTTTAGATAGCTCAAGAGGTGTTTCAGAGGATTTGCTTATATGTACAAGTATTGGAATCATTTGTGTAGAGGAAAACTCTAGGTTTGGCCACCCTTTTGTAAAAGAGCATTGTACATATCCCTCATTTCAGAAAGACAATAAAAGCGACTAGACCTATTGGAGGTGAATCCAAAGATGTAGCCTAGTGTAGGGGGTGAATTTCGTTATCAACTTTGATGTTTTCATGTCGTGTTTAGTCATGGTTTGATCAAGTTATTTCACATGCATTTTAAGTTACAAGTTTATGATGAAATGAACATGTTTATGGATTAATTGTAACTTAATCTTTCAAGCCCATATGGTCGATTAAGAGGTCTTATTTAAAAGTTTTGTTTAAATTAATCCAAGTGTATATTGGTGGTGACCCACCTATTCCACCTAGACCTCTAGTAGTCGGTTTCATCATTTTACTTGTTTATAGTAGAATTTACTATTTTTAACATTTTTTTGGGTCTTGAACTTCCAGAGTAGTTTTGACCCCTAAACAACGTTTTTTTGAGGTCCACAGAAGGCCGATAGGTATAGGAAAGGGCTTGTAGAAAATCATATAGTACTCGAAGATACCTTTCAAACGAGGTACCGTATGCGTGGTATCCATGAAATCCCTTCTACGGATAGAAGCGATCCCTCTAGCCCAATGAGTGGGTCTAGTAACAAACGAGACAAAAGAAAGCAAACTCTCCTAGCTTAAATAATAATGACATGAGTTTTTCTATGTTAATCTTGATCTCCTCACTTCCAAGCTTGCTCTTCGCTATTCCTTGCGCACAAATACTTGTAAGAGAGTCCAAACAATGACAAACGAAGAAAGCATAGTATATTGCATTCTAATGTAAATGATATGACAGATCAAGGAGCATCATACTAAACAAGTAATCATCTAAAAGCTTATGGAAAGTAAAACATGCTTTGCATTATTGATAAATTAAAGAGGGAAGCATAAAACCGGTTCCTGGATGTCAGAGGCCTCCTTTAAGACGGGTTTCCAAATCCAAGCCAAAGACTTCAAGAACTCCTCCTTATAATTTTGGTAGTGTTTAGGCACATTTTAGCACTAGAAAGGAAACCAACAATGACCAACCATTTGGGAAAGGGATAACATTCATTTATAGGGAGCCTAGAGAGGTTAAGGATCCACAAAACAAGGAGGAAGGTCCATATCTTAAGGGGAAAGTCCTTAAAGGTAGGATCAAGGAATCAAAATGGGAGAACTCGACTCAATCTTCAGCCAACTGATACCATATTTCCGTTCTCGAGTCTTCTAGAGGAAGAAGCTTCTGCTCCATTTTTAGAGAACTTGCCTAAAGAGGAAAAACACAAATTTTCACTTTAATTCCCACGCTGCCAACGTCATTTACAAGTTACAGACACGGTGATAAGCACGAGGCTATACAAGAGAGAAACATGTTGGACTTGCAGATTAGGGTTTTCACAAGATTTTTTAAGAGAGGCTTCAAGGAATTTCTCCTTTTGGTCTTCAAGGATGTTTTGAGCACATAATCCATGATGAATATATTTCATAGCTTTTGTCGCTTTGCGACATTTGTGGCATGAGTGACATAAAGGATGACACTTCAGATAGGGAATAAGGAATATGAACAAATACTGTGTAACAATTCCCCCCTAAAGCATGAAAGCATAATGAGAAGTGATGGTTAAAATGCTTTATCAGTCAAGGCAAGGACTTTAGAAAACCACTATTAGGAAACCTTCAAATCAAACACGATACAATATATGACATCTCTGAATAAATATGCCTAATAGGACACTACTGACTAGGCATAAAATAACACATGAATCCACGACATGTGTGCAACCATCCGACTAGAAAGGATCGTATGTATGGATTCATGGCATGGTCACAACCATTCATATAGAAGGGATCATGTGTACAATCATGAATACTCCATGCAGCCTGGATTCAAACAGATGTGATCTAGAGTCTTCATCTCTATCTTGATCCATCCAACATAAGAATCTAACCATGTGAATAGATGCATTGATGTTGAACATGGTAGAAACCACCTGATTACCAGTCAATGATGTAAACCGTTAACATGCATGAGAGAAACCACCAATAATGATGATGGCTCTCAAGGTACGATAACACAATCTACAAGTGTGAATAAGAGAACTGAAGTCGAAAAATTGCATAATTATTTGATCGAAGGCCAATGATGTGAACTTGTCATCGAACGCGAAGAACTTTCCATTAAGGCATGCAAGATCCAAGGTATTGAATGGGAATTTCTAGATCAATTTCGTCGATAATGAGTTGATGTCGACATGAAGCGATCCATAGAAGGAGGGCCATAATGTTTCCAACATCATTGACACGAAACATAGGATTTGTCAAGGTAGATAGGAGTGATTCAAAATTGTTGTAGAGAAGGCCAGATACATATAAGAGGCTTGAATTTTGTAGATAGGACTTCTCTTGAACTTATCGGCGACACAACTCTAGAGTTTGGAAACATTTGAATAAAAATAGGATCGGAGGTAATGATGACAACAAGAGGTGATCGAATGAAAGGCAAATGGATTTCCCAAACCCAGGATATCCAAAAACCGACACGAATGCAGAGGAGTGTCATGTTCAAGAGTGACATGCTTCCCTTAATACATAATACAAGACATGTTTACTTATATTTTTCCCCATTATTTCTTGCGAGTACCTCTTTATTTTTTATTACAAGCTTCGAGAGGATACCATATACTTAACGTATAAGTTCACCCTTCGGATGAATCCATCCTAGTAAGTTTAACGAGCCCTATGAAGGAGAAGCTCTGTCTTGTCATGGTTACAAGTCCTGCATCGTTTAAGGTTTACAAATTGGATGGCGGAGTAACTCAGTGTCTTTTTCATATTTAGGGAGTTTGAAAAATAGAAAAAGAAGAAAAATCCAAAAGGTCCCTTTTCATAAATAGTCCCTCGAATTTGAAAAGGTAGAAAATGATATTCGAGAGAACCTCCTTATCATGTTTGACTAAGGTATTCCTTTTTCGTAATTAGTCAACCTCAGTCCGAAAAAGGGATAAACTTAAACTGAAGTAGACGTCGATTCATTTAATTTAATGAGCTCAAAATGAAAAGTGACCGTCAATATTTTAATATTTTGGGAGTCTGAAAAGAGTAGAAAGAGGACTCCTCCTGGAGGAACGAGTGGCATAAAGGGTAGTGACTGGTTTTAGTGATGATGGAACTGCTCAAAACACACAAAGGTCAAGAGGTTGGCTAAAAATACCACTCATTGTAGTGGTTCCCCAGGCAAGGGTAAAACAACCAGGTGAGAGCATATGATTGGCCAAGAAGATGGTGATGATGGAATGAGAAAACAAAGGCACATATGGTAGAAGAGGTAGATAAAAGGGAAATCACGAGAGGTGTATAGGAATGGTTTCATTTTTTACACAAGATTTAAACATGGGTGTTGTGGTGGATTTGACACGCGGGTGTATGAAATTGTACGCGTTTAGAGAATGTGGTATTTTCTCTAAACCATAAGTAACAGGCAGTATCTGAGGGGAGCTCAGAAGTATAGAACTTAAATGAAGTAATACACTAAAGTATGCTTTGTTAATAAAGTAAAACTAAAAACACAAAAATAAGCTAAATAGAGAGTTCCAAACAATAACAAGGTAAACAACGGCTGGATGGCCTTCTTCTTATTGAATGCTTGGAATGAAAACAAAAATCTTACCCACTTGCCAAAGGGCCTAGGCAGAGGCTCTAGGACCCGATGAAAGGATGTTTGTCCTTCAAGTTCTGCCTTTTGACGCAGTCTAACTCTCTCTCTTTGTTGCAATGGGCTAAGATTTTTGGGTGGCCAACAATCGAGTTCTCTTCTTCAGCTCTTGCTCCTTGGTTCACACAAGACAGTGGTGTTGCTTGGGAAAATTTGGCCACCATAACCTTGTGATCACCCATTGTTCATCTCTTTGAGGGTTTATATAGGTGAGCTTTCAAACCTCCTTCCCTCCCTTGGTACATGGTGGATAGTGACCCAAGGGAGGGGCAATATTCCATTGTGGGTTGAAATATGCTTTTGTGTGCTCACACAAGGCCTAAGGAGGTGTTGGTGCTGTCCTTAGGTGGCTTTCACATAAGGATACATTCTCCTTTTCTTGCTTGTGGTCCTGGAAAGTGACTTTTTGCTACTTCTAGGAATGCGTGCTTATTGGGCTCCAGTGCACACAGAAGGTGCTCTTCTAGAAGGAAAAAGTGCACATCCGAGCATTTATGACTAGTTTAATCTTGAATTTCTCAAAATGTTAGAGATTCTTGATTCCATAATGTATTCTTGTCCTGTAAATCCTTGGACTCAACATTAATTGATGTCATTTTCTGCTGTATGATTTTCCAGTGTTAACATTTGCCCCCTAATGTGTGAGGTCTAGGAAGAACTGTATAGACGAAATACATTATAGTTTATTTTCTGTATCGTATGCAAAGAGAGAGAGAGAGAGAGAGAGATAGAGAGAGAGAGGCTTGCGTGTAGAAGAGACAACACCTTGCACCAGTTCCAAGATAACCATGGCCTAGGGGATCCCCTGTAAGCAGAAAAAATATACAACATATTTTCAAAATTTCAATGAGGTGGGCATGTCCCATGCTCGTGATGCTATATATAGTTAAACAAAATTGACAGATACATTTGCTGTCTGTGTCACTACTGTGGTAGTGATGTTGGTGGTTGTTGACGATGATTGCTGACGCCCTCAGGGGTGTTTTTTTCTTTGATGATAGGTGAAATGTGGTACCCATATGCATAATCCTGGTATGGCATATCACTGCACAATGTACGCATACGTACTGGCTTGGACCTTCCTGTGTAAGCATTGTTGTCAGAGACGTTTATAAAGGCACGGGTCTTCGACAGATCTTGATCAAAGTACAATGGTTGTACGGTACGATACCATCGTGACATGAAAGCTTTTGCTGTAGTCGAATATCAGGAGGATCAATGACATCTATGGAAAATGACGTCTCCCATAGTGCCACTTGAGGATACCCCTATGCATGGGGAGGGGTCATCCAAGGTACTGCTTCCTTTTTGGAAAAGAGGTGTTGATGTAGACAAAAAGGAAGCCCTAACCAAACCATAATGGGTTTAACATAGGCATGTTGGTGAGCGGTGGCTGAAAACGGATGATGGGGATTCAGTGGCCCAAGGTTGAAGTATATTTGAGCAGCTTGGCGGTAGTCATAGGTATTTCTGAAGGGAAAAGTCCCTGGAGTTGGTAGGACTTCTAGGGCGGGTATGAACCGGCTATGATTGTCGTAATGGTGCGTGCATGGGGGGTATGAAATACTTCGACCAAGGGAGATGGGGGACTGCTGCCATGGGAGGAAATGTGCAATATGAGGGCAAAGAGGCGAAGGGCGTTGTTTGTGATCTTTGTACACTTACCAAAAGAATAAAATAATGGGGTTTGGTTTGTACAAAACACAGAGACGGGTACCCCAAAACATGAAAGAGGGTTGCTCACTTGATGGTGTGAGGATGGTGTTTTTATGGGGTAGGGGTCCCATTGGTTGGTCTCATTTATGGGGTTAATGAAGTGGAAGATGTCGTAGATGGGTTAATGCTGATGGAGGTATGGTGGGCCAAATGCAGTGCGCGTAGGTGCGCTTTCATTCTGCTTGTAAAACCGGGTCGTCCGAGAAGGGGGTTGAGTTTGAATGGTGAACTTGACCTTATGCATGATATATGGATGGGCATGAGGTGCTTCTCGTACTAAAATGGTATGGCCATGGCGTCACTTGTGGAGTGATGTGTGGTCTACTTGAGATGACGATCTCCATGGAGGGGAGGCTCTACTAACCATTGCGGACGTTTATCATATGCAGGGTGAGGTGATGATAAACGTGGTCGAGTATGAGGACCCTAGGGTTTATTTTTGATGAAGAAATTATGTCAAGATATCCAAAGTTTTCTGGGACTCTATCATGCTGAGGGTAGAATGATACCTACTCCAGAAATTTCAGTGGTCGGTGTTGTGAATGGTTTGCGGGTTCTTCCTGCAAAAAAAACTACCTCAACTGAAAGCATCTTCTTTTCATTCAATATTATTGAAAAACATGAATCTTGGAAAGGAAGATGGGAGGGTGCATACCTGGCGGCACTTGAAAAAAATATTTCTTTGGAAAGCAAATGTGGGGCATCGCTTTCGTTCGTCATGGTATACTAATGATGGTGCAACTTACGGTTTACAGAATGGACCTTCTGATCTCCTGTTATGGACCTCCGAAGTTCTGGAAAAGGGTGATAAATAAGGGATTATGACCCTAATCCTATTCATTTTTACTTGTTGAGTTTGGGAGATCAGAGGTGATAGCAGAGCCTTTCTTGCCATTGCGGTTAACCTATGTACCGGGGATTAGCGATACTATGCCGAGGTAACTCTCATGACGTCTTGTATTTGATTTTTTCAGTTTGGTGACACTAGGGGCCGTACAAATTAGGTTTGTACGACATTAAAGGGGATTTTTGCCCTGGATTGCATGGGCAATCTATGGAAATAGGCGCCCCCATTATGCGCATTTCTTAGGTACATCTGCGCGAAGGCACACTGTCCCTGCCTCTCTGCGCGCAAGGGCACGCCTATTTGACAGACAGGCGCACAAGGGGCAGTGTTTTTGAAAAAACTTGGGTTTTTTTCTGTCCTTAATGATTTTTCTCCTTTTACTCATGGGTGCTTGTTGCTTGGCAGGTTAGTGTGGAGAGAGCGAGATTGGCCTGAGATCCGGACTGCTCTGGCTGCTGATGCTAGGGCACATCATCAGTTGGCCGCATGGGGCCTCCTGAAATTTGTTGAGAACGAGTTCCTTCGGTCACAAGACCGATTGTTACGTTACATCATTTTGCATTGGCACCGAAGGCACAAAATGTTTGTCCTGAGGGGGACGAACTTGATTATCCACCAGGAGACATATATTTACTTTGTGACCAGATTATTGCCTCAAGGAGAGGCGTTGAGGTATCCACTTCCTGCTGGACGAGTGAACATGGACAGGTTTCGGTGGAGGCATTGTGGTGGTGCGCCTCTTACTAAGGGGTGCATCAATATAACCTCAGTGACAGAAGTGGCTGAGCAGTGTGCTCTGGCCATTATTGTGCGACTGGCGGGGTCGTTTGCGCCTCATCGGGCATCGGGCCCACAGCTGGCGATTTTACGCCACTTGAGGAACATGCATTTCTTCGATTTTGCCCACTTCTACTTTGAATGTATGGTGTCGCAACTGAACAGGGTCCAGCATGGATCCAAATCATTTGTATACGCTAGCGTTTTTTGCAGCATTATGTACGAGAAGGTTGTGCTGTTGAGGCCTGTAGTGCCTGTGCCTATCGGGGGGCCAAGGGAGCCACGCATGAGGAGGTGGGCTTCGGTGATGCCACACGGTGGTGGTGGCAGGGTGGGTCGTTATTGGAACAACAAGATGGAGGCCTGGTTTGAGGCCAATTCGCAGATTTTTTTGCCATACCCTTACGAGATGGAATTCCAAGGTGATCTAGATATTGGTCTCCCTTTTGGTTATGTTTGGGGTCCCGCAGGTATGTGTTATATTTCTGCATTTACTTGAGTTTTTGTGTTCTTAAGTGTTTTTCATTGACAATGACATTCTTTTGGTTACTCGTGCAGATGTTGGTGAGGTGGGACGTCCAGTGGCCTGACTGGTGGGTCACAACCCTCTACCACGACCGCCTAGTGGTCGGGGAGGTGGGGCCGCAGGTGAACCGAGCGAGGGTGCCGGTAGACCTGGCAGGGATGATGTTGGTCCTTCTGGTGAGGGTAGCAGCACAAGTGCAACTGAGGTAGCAGCTGAGAGAGCTCGTGCAGATGCGGATGAGGCACGCATTACAACATTGACAGCTCAGGTAGAGGCTCTAGAGGACTTCCGGGGTCGAGTGGACCATTTGACTCACGGAATGCCTGCTCGAGGTCTTATTGATGACTTCGAGGAGATATGGCTAGAGACAGTGATGGCCCGTGAGAGGGACTACCGACCTACTCTACGATGTGTAGCTATCGTAGTGGCGACAACAGCTCCGGTGGTGGCACCAGGAGCGGTGGTGGGCCCAGATGCTCCTCTTGAGGGGGCACCCCCCTAGAGTAGATTTTTACACAGGGAAAGCACCCATTATGAGGATGCTTCCCTTATTTTTTATGACCTCTATATTTTTAGGCTAGCCAATGGGCCAGTGATACTATTTTTTGTACTCTGATACACATTTTTTGATATATATATGAGAGATCTTTTTTCCAGCTCTACATGGTGTGGTGTCTATCTCGGTTTATGCATTTTGCGTTATGCTAATGGATATACATGTTTTTGGTTTTTTATGTATGGTGGTTTGCTCGCAATGCATTCCAGTCTAGGATATTGTTAGCTATGCAATCAGCTATTTGGTTTTGATTCCTTGATACATGTGAGAATGTAATATAATCAATTTGTCTGCTTAATCTTCTGGCACACAAATATTTTCTAAATAGGTTTGCATCCCTGGTTTCAAATGTTTGGTTTAACTATGAGACTACTAACTGGGAATCAAGGTAGACATGCATATGGCGGATGCCCTGGTGGAGGGCCTCACACATAAGTCCAATAATGACATCATATTTTGCCTGATTGTTGGTTGCAAATCCGATGCACACGCTGTTTGAACATAGTAGTGATCGGTCAGGGTAGTAGATGACCCAGGCGACTACAGCTAAGTTTTGAGACCATTGCGATGCTCCATCAGCAAATCTGAAATAAGGTTCAAATTAGTGATCCATGGTGATATTTTGAGCGCGTTTTAGGTTTTTTGGGTAAAAAATATTTTGGTACTGGATTTTTGTGTACTCTAACTCTAGGGGATAAGGGCTACTGGGGCCCTTATGGATAAAATTTCTTAAGGTAAAGGCCATTGACGGGGTTAGCTAGGTAGGTCCTGTCCGATTTCGTTAAGATGTATGCCCCCTGCCGGAGGCAATGTTTGATGATATAGGGCCCTTTCCACAGGGTCTCAAACTTTCCTGCCCCTAAGGCTTCTTTTGCGACATCATAGCGAAGGACTAGCTCTCCTTCAGTAAATGAGCAAGGGGTGATGTGGTGGTCGAATGATGATTTTACCCTTTTATTATGGGCCTCATTGTGTTTCAGTGATTGGCGCTTGTTTTCATCAACTAGCTCTAGTTGTACTAGGCGTTGTTCTAGAGGCTGGGTGTCATCAAGGAGTTCGATGGCTGCATGTAAGTTTGGGATCTCACGTTCTATAGGAATCAAAACTTCAATCCCATATACTATGTGGAAAGGGGTAAAACTAGTGGAAGTCTTAATTGCCGTGCGGTATGCCCACATGGTGGAAAAGAGCATGTGGTGCCAGTTGGTTTTGTGGTTGTTCACCATGGTGTTGTAACATAGTTTTGAGTACTTTGTTAACAGCCTATACCTGTCCATTGGACTTAGGGTAATATGGTGAAGCGAATTCATGGGTGAATCTAAGGTGATGAGATAGCTCCTCAAAGACTTCGTTTTCGAAGTGCTTTCCGTGGTTGGAGACTAATTCTTTGGGGACGCCAAATCAGGCTATTACATGGCTGAACATGAATCGAGTGGTGGTTTCTTTTGTATTGTCATATGTGGGCATGGATTCGGCCCACTTGGTGAAATAATAGATGGACACGATGATGTATTTATGGTTGCCTGATGAGGCTGGGTTACAAGTCATGAAGTCGATTCCCCATTTATAGAAGGGGCCGACTACGATGATAGGATGCAGAGGGACGGGCGGTGCTCTTGCCTTGTGGGTGAATCATTGGCACCGCTCGCATCTTTTGACTGCCGTGATACAGTCACGAAATAGGGATGGCCAAAAATATCCTGCTCGTAGGAATTTTTGGGCAGTAGCTATTCCAGATAGATGACCGCCACATGCACCTACATGGAAATTGTTCAGGGCTTGCTCTGCTTGATCGTGAGTGAAGCATCGGTGTAAGATTGTATCAATGCCTCTCCTGTATAAGACATCTCCTATGAGGAGGTATCGAGGGGATTGTTGGCATATGTGCTAGTGGTCATCTCGCATGAGGTGAGGTTTGAACTTTTGGGTTCATAAGAATAGGAGAATATCCCTGTACCAAGGGTCAACGATTGCCACAAAGAACAGGTGTTCATCTGATAGCGAATTGTTTACTGGCGATCCTTTGGAATCTCCTGGGAGGTCTGTAATGAACTCTGCTAGGGCAAGCGCCTTTTTTCTTTTGGGAGAGCGAAACTGTAAGTTGTATTCTTGGAGAATGAGTATCTAGCGGGCGTACTTGTGGTTCATTAGCCAGTGCGTGAGCAGGTATTTGATGGGATTAGTATCTGCTATGACCGTGGTATTTTTTAAGATGATGTAATGACGAAGATTTTGTACTGCATGGATTAATGCTAGGGAAGTTTTTTATTTAGGATCATATCTTAATGCGGGGCCTAATAGGGTTTTACTGACATAATAGATTACGTGTTCCCTTCCATCTGAGCCCTCTTGGACCAATACTCCGGCCAATATCAAGTCGGAGGCTGATAGGTACAGGATATAATCCTTGTTATAGTCAGGGGGAATGATAAGTGGTGCTGAAGATAGTGTTTATTTCAGCGCATCAAATGCTTGTTGGGCATGATTGTCCCACTTAAACGGGATGCCCTGGCGGAAGAGGTGCAAAAACCCTTGAGCACATGTGGTGTAATCTGGGACAAAACGTCGCAGAAAATTGGCCTTTCCTTGCAGGCTTTGGAGTTGCCTGAGGGTTCGAGGTGGGGGGACCTCTTTAATGGCTTGAACCTTTAAAGGGTCGACTCGAATCCCTTGCTGGGACATATTAAAACCTAACAGTTTTCCCGCGTTGAAGCAGAAGACACACTTAAGAGGGTTTAAGAGTAGGTTGTACTGAAGGCATCGTTGGAATACCAATCGCAAATCCTCGAGATGGTCGGAGTGCTTTTTGGAGCATATTGTAAGGTCGTCCAAGTAGGCGAGGACAAGGTGTGCAGGTAGCTCCGACATGCTTTAGGCCAAATGGCATTACCTTGTATGCGAATGTGCCCCAGGGGGTGGTGAACGTGGTTTTATACCGATATGTATGGTGGATCTGGATTTGATTATATCCGGAGAACCCATCCATGAAGGATAGGGCCTTGTGGCCAACGCAAGCATTGATAATTTGGTCGATGAAGGGGGTGGGATAATTGTCTTTAGGACAAGATTTGTTGAAATCCTGAAAATCAGTGTAGACGCGTATGGTGCCTTGTTTTTTCATGACGGGAACAAGGTTAGAAACCCAAGATGTGTAGGCGATGGGGTAGATAAACCCGGCTTTGTGAAGCTTATCGATTTCTCGTTTTACTGCTTCTGCCTTTAATGGGTGCAGTTGACGTTGTTTTTTGCGGATTGGGGTTACATCCGGCCAAGTGTCAATATGGTGCTCTACGATTGCGGGACTAAGCCTAGGTATTTTTGAGTAGTCCCAAGCGAAGATATCTCGATACTCTTGTAATAATTTGGTATAAGAGGTTACCTCTTCTGGTGAAATTACTGCCCCCAGTGAGATTTCTTCGACTTTTGATGGATTTTGAGATATATTCATTTTGATGGTAGGTGAAATATTTGACATATTTCCTTCCTCGAACGCATCGGGCGTGGGGATGGGGTTTTTAAACCAGTCGAATTTTATTGACAGTAGAAAGTCTTTTGATTCGATCGCATAGATCTATGGTTCGGTTGTCTTTTCTGGATTGACTACCTTCCTGGGAAGAAACAGTGAGCGATGATGCATCGCATCCCATGGGCAATCGGGCTCCATCATGGTTTCCAGGATATCCTCATCCAAATGAAAGAGGGTCTCGAAGGGGGAGTGTTCCCCTATTGGTTGAGACTGAATGGGGGTAATCCTGGTGGAGCTAGTTGAGAAGCACGACAAAGACTTCATTGTAGATGTGGTGGAACCAGACGCTGTAGATAGAGTGCAGATAGGTTGGGTCTGTACTATCGTAGGGCCAACTAATCTTGTAGCTGCAACTATCTCGACACCTATGGTAGATGAGCAGATAGCTCGAGTCATGGTTCTGATGCATGATGTCATGAACCGTATGTGGTGTGTCATGTCGTTGGTGTTTGGAGGGGGGTGGACCTCCCTAATTGGCCGTCTTTCAGATGGCCCTGATGGGTTGGATGTATAAGTCACATCCTCTTGGGTCGTTGAACTGTTCATGGAGTCCTACTCTGCACCGTCCTCTTGAGAGAGGCAGAAAATCATCGATTGCATACAATCTAAAGTTGTGCGGAATATTGGTATGTAGTGGCAATGATGTACAGGGTGGTTATCCCCGCATATCTGGCATGAATATGGAATATTCATGTTAGTGCGGTACACTACATGGAATGGGTACCATATTTGGAACATTTCCAAGGCTGGGTGGTCGATGATGAAATGATCGAGTTCGTCGCAAAGTACCCACCTTTCGACTAGGGGAGGTGGTATAGCAGGGGGTCATTCGAGTGACCGTTGTTCTTCTTGTAGGTACAAGATGATGCACGGCTCATCATTAATAGACTAAATGGAGGGATCCTCTTGATATGATCGTTCGATCACGTGTAAGGCGTCCCTATACCGTGGTATTTCTGGAAAATGGTGGGTATAGTGCCCATAGGTGTCACAAAGGGCACATGCATGATTGGTATGCAGCGGTTTGCTTGTACTTTTGGTGGAAAGCTCCTTTTTATGGGAATGCTGTTTTGAGGTGCCTGCCTCGCAGCCGAGGAGTGATTTTAATTCGTCGAAATCCGAGCATATGTGAGTAGGGTGTCCTGTGACATCACATATAGCGCAAGCTGATGACTCCCGCTGTATGGTGGGGGTCACCACTTTCTTTCCTTTCTTTGCAATTTTCTTTATCGTGGTCGCCAGTTTTGCAGTGGGAATTTCCCTTGCAGGGGTGGTTTCGACTGCTACTTGGGTAGGTTGGGGACCCTCGGGACTAGGGGGCTATAACCCAAATGCAGTAATGTTGGTAGCTAGCATTCCTGGAGGGGGAACGAGGTACCACACTGGGAATTCCAATGATATGTTGGGTATTTCCAGTGTTGCCAAGACCTGCTGGGAGGTGAAGTCAGGAGGTGGGTATAGGAAAGGAGTTTGGGAGGCAGCATAGAATAGGGAGGCTATAGTAGCTGATGCCTCGGTGTCATTACTGCTTGAGTCTGTGTCCTGACTAACTTCGGTGCTTGATGTGGACATTGTGTATACCGGGGCCGCTGTGGCATCGGGTGATACCTTAGGGATAATAGGAGGATCTCCTAGGAATGATCCTAGGACGGAAGATGGTTTGAACTGGCCAGGGCCATACTTGATAACGTGAAAGACCATCAGTGGCTGTGTCTACATAAGGTAGAATCATATCTGTACTGGTCAAAGGATTCTTTTCAGTGTGCGTTAGCTAGTCTACTGTAATGATTCAATCCTCGTGGCGGAACATCATGATGCAGAAAACAGAGGATGCTATGGCAGACATGGCATACATGTAACTTCGCCCAAGGAGTATATTGTAATCCAAGTTAGCGTCCAAGACTTTGATGTCTATGTGGACCGTTTTTCCGGCTAAGCAGACCGGTACATTTTGGAAGAGACCGACGGGGGTCAAAGGCCGACCGTCGTATGCCCTGAGTGTGATGACTGAAGGTTTGAGTTCTGGGGCTCCTAAATTCTGCCATACATTCTTTGACATGATGCATGTGGATGCACCCTCATCAATGACACATCAATGAATAGTGATATTGTATACCGATACTGGTATCTGGAAGGCGACCATGGAGGGAAGCCTAAGGGTGGATTTTTCTAAATCAAAAGCCATCATGTGCGTGTCAATAGGATCGACGGCGCCCAAGGCGGAAAGTAGGGCTTTCCGCTGTTTTAGGCATGACTGCAGTACCTCCAAAGCAGACATAGCAACAGGTGACTGGGCTAAATCGTCAACGATGCTGTAATTGTGGGCTACTTTAGAGTAGTTACCTGCTCGCCTATTAGGCCCTTTAACCATTTTTGGAAATGGTTCCAAAGGAATATTTGGAATGGTCAAAGGTGCAGTCGACGTGGATGTACTGGCCCCTGACGTACCAACATCTGGTGGGGTGTCGTAGTTACGATTCTGAGTTTGGGAAAACATTTCTTCCCCAGCCATGTAAATTTCATGGTTGTTTTTCTCGGAATCGTTGGGGTTTTGCTATTGAGTGCTGACCGTTCTTTGATGGGGGAAGGGTTCTTGCATAACTGCAGTTGTCTGGGAATATCCTCCTTGTCCTCGATTACTCTGAAAATTTTTAAGCTTAGGGAGTTCATGACAGTGGTGAGTATAGTGCCTGTAATCACCACATATTGAACAAGAATGGTTTGTTGGTATAGGTGGCCTTTTGCCTTTATTTTAAGCATTGCTTGGCTCCTGATTCTAGTTCTGGTTGAAGTTATCTCCAGGCCAGGATCGCGGTGGGCGTTGTGGGTTGATGCCCCCTGTCCAGGGTTCCCTTTGGGTTTGTTTTTTACCTTTCTTTTGACCACGTTAGGAGGGTAATTCTCTTGATCATACTGGTGTGGTTGATTTTAGGACGGTTGCACAAAGTTCACCTCTGCATTGTTTTCCGTTGGTGGGTTATGTACTTGGGACTGAGCATACTGCTGTCTTATATTTGCACCTGGCCATTGGGGGGGGGGGAGTTCGTTCGTCATTTTTTCTTCCTGCGTACTGGGTCCCCCCGTTCGAAGGGTAAGGTCCTCCTTGGTGATACGCTGGCGCCCTATTAGTCAAATTTTGCTGTTGCATATGATGAATTTGAAATCCAGGTTGAGACATGTTCTGGGTAGACCCATGTGTGTAGCCGGGATTCTGACTGCTGTTGCCTAGGTACCCTTGGGTCATTGACCCAATAAGTCCATCTGCAGAGTTCGAAACATCTGGAAATTCTTGATAAGATTGTAGGCGCGGGGCGTTAGGCAGGATATTGTATATGTATCCTGATTGCGTATAGATCAGTCCAAACTGCTGGGCTTTACTGATTGCGTCCTCTTCAGATGTGGGGTTACATTATGCCACATTCTTTGAAATCTCCGCCATTAGAGTTTTCAAGAATAAATCTAAAAGGACTTGGTCGTCAAGTTAAGCTTTGCATAAGCTACGACGTCGTCTCCACTCATGGAGATGTTCAGAAATGTGGGTAGAAGGAAATTGTCTGAAATGAGTCACTAATTCCATTCCCGAATCGTGGTGAATGGGTAACTGAAAATATGTGAGGAACGTGTTGGTATTCCCATGTTTTGGCCAGGTTGGCAAGACCAAAAGATGAGACAACATCAAACCACTTTCAGACCTCAGGATCTAGCCCTCCTGGGTCTAGAGAGGGATCTCTCTATGATATGTCAAAGGTATATGACTTTGAAGGTCAAATGTTAAGATGTTAGGCTAGTTATAGGCACAGGGTTTGTTTATTTGATTTTTTGTTTGGTTGTTGGTCATCAAGAAAGAAGGGTTCAATGTAATACAAGGATGAGAAAAGAGGATTTAAGCAGAGGTGAAGTATTCCAGGGAGCATTCAAGACCATTGGGAAATGGAGTCAGGAAAGGATTTTCCTGCTAATCACTATGCAGGCTTTCAATTGGGCTAGTCATATAAAACATTGGATCTTAAATATGATTGTGTGATATGGAATGGTAGGAGGAGGAAACAATACAGGTTTAGAACGCAAAGTTAAAGACCTGAGATCAGAGAGAGACTTTGAACTCTCAATGCTTCAGCCTCCAGCTTGAGGGATCTTAGAAAGGCCAGCTGGTCGTACAAGGATCCTAGTGGATAGGGCTAATTGTAATACCCAGTGTTCCTATATCTTCCAGCTAAATCCTAACAAGAACATCTAAGAACAGATTCATTTAATTCATACATCAGCTATCAGGCAATAACATCCACTACACTGGTTAAATTGACTAAAATCAATTCTTAGATAACACATTTAGTAGAAAACATTGAAGGCGAGAAGAGCAGAAACATAGGGTACCTAACAAGGGTAAATCCTATGCCAATATTCTGATGCAAGCTAGTAGAAACGAAATGAAAATGAATTAAAACACAGAGACGTGAAAACATCACCGCTGCTTTAGATCAAGATCCAAAGAAATGTGCTTGTCATATTAAAAAACAACACCAGTCAAGTACAACATTGCCAATAACTGGATACTCAGTCTGAAAACATTTTCCTCAGCCTATCTTACAACTTTACACAGAGACTTTGGCCCAAAAGAAACAGCTTGTAATTCTATGATCACTGATCAACAACCTTTACAATAAGTTTCTTCATGAATTTATAGCTGAAGTGGAGCAGAGAAGGTAGGTGAAACACTAAATGAAGCATTAAACTCAGGAAAGAAAGAGGGCTGAAGCCCATTCTGTTTAAAATCCTGTGCATTCATCTATGGCATTCTTTTGGTGAAAGAGTGGTCTTTTTCAGGCTTACATTTACTCCGGGCATGTCTTTGATGTACTTTGCTGCAACATTCTGTAGTACTTCTGGTGAATAAACAAAAAGGTAAATAAATGATGCTAGGGTCTGCCATACTGCATAACAAATGCTCTGATAGCATAGGACTATTGTAGGGGGGAGGAAAACTTCTCTTGGACACAATGTAGACTGAAACAATAATGTGCACTGTGTCCTTTCTCAGGAAGAAACCTTCTGCTGATTTGAAACCTCGATAGCATTTTTTTCTGCGTGCTGGAATTTTCGTGCAATCCATGATGTCTTTGAACTGGTACCTTGCCTTCTAAAATCCCTTAAAAAAACTCAAAAATCTTCTATTTCTTGCCTCAAGCTCTCTGCTGCTCCCTTATTGTCTTTGTTTATGAAATCCGATCTTTAATGGCGCCGGAGAAGGTTTACAGAGTTTGAACACTGTCCTTTGATGAAATTTACAGTGCAGAGACCTTTCCAGACATTTTTCTGTAAAATCAGGCTCTAAATTTAGCTACTTCTGTGCTCTGTGCCTTTACAATAGCACATATAAATCATGGCGGTCTTCCGCCTGCCTGTAACCCTGCAAAACACGAAAACAAATTAGGAAAACCGTGCATGGAGAGGGTGGTGAGGATCACTGTGGAAAAGGCGACGTGATACGGTGGACAACGATGCATGCAGAGGATATTATGGAGGAAAAGCGTGTAAGAATGAGAAATGCACTGGGCGACGTCGAATTAGCAATTCCACTGAAAAACATTAAAAATTTGACCTTGGAATTAAATTATATAGGGGACGGATGAGAGAACGATGAACACACGTGGAAAAATGACGTGGCAGGACGGGGTTATGGCGGGACAAACTTTAAATCAGGACTGTCCAATCTCAGAAGGAGATCGACGGCTGGAATCGCGTCAGAGGGCGATGGAAAGTGGGCTAGGGGTATAGATGCCTTAGGTTATCTTCCGCACATCTTCGAGGTGCGATGACCGTTGGATGGAGGGCTACAGATCGGACAGTTGACATGCATATCACGTGGGGTTTTCTGCCGAACAATAATGCGCGATGGGTGAGCAGTTTTGAAATAGTGCCACCGCCATGCATCGTTTGAAGAGTGGAATCGCTGTGAAATAAGAAATACCGCCAGTCCTCCGAAGACAGTGTGATGGAAACCGGTGGTTTCTAAATAGTGCGCGGGCGGGGACCGCCGGGACGGGCGTACTGTGAGCCGTCGGATCAACGTTCAAATGGACAGTGGATCTGCGATTGGGGAGGGGAACGGGTAGAATGGTGGATGTTGTGGGACCGCGATGACCGTCCGATATGTACAGATCGACGGTTTTAACTGTTCCCTATATACATTTGCAATAAGCACCTTTCACACTGGCGCTTGGTCTCGACACTGGGTCACATGGGGGGGAAACATTAAGGGGGGCTGGCCTTCAGGGGGCTAAGACCCATATATGTCAACATGTGGGTTTTTTAACCTTTATCAGTGCAATTTGAGGCTAGAAAGGGTAACGGTAAAGGGAATGAGGGGTTTTTGAGACCAAACAAGGGGTGAATGTAGAATTTAAAGGGGATTTTGGGAGGAATTTTGGGGTGGAAAGGAGACCTAGAAAAATTGAGGAAAGGGATAAAATGGAAAATCTTGCAGGGGTAAAAGGGGAAAAAGAAAACCTTCAGGAGAATAATTTTTCATCATCAATGAGGCTTATTGACCTGGGAAAAAGTAGAGGAGAATAATCAACAGACATGAAGCATGAAGAGGCTTCAAGGATGATGTGTTTTCAGGGGGGAAAATGCATTCCTTGAAGGCTTAGTAAACAACTTAGCCCCCTGCTTGCTTGTCAAGAAATTTATGGGGGACTAACAGAACGCAGTAGTGAGGGCACTAAAGGTTTTGTGTGAAGCGGGGGGTTGCTTGATGTACCATTTCGCGGCCACTCCTGTTAGAGTGCGTTGAAACAACCTCAATTGAATAGTATCATCAATTATGCTATTCGATGAGCACCACAGGTGAAAGGTCATTATATGATTCCCTAGGTATTCTGCTTGCTTGCCCTCAAACTTTGGTATGTCTGAAGGGAGCTTCGTGGGCATGGGGGGCCAATTGGGGTCGTGTGCGATGGGGTCATTAGTGAGCTTGGTTAAATCCAGTAGATTTAACACTGCTAAAAAGGGTGACTAAGAGGTAGACGCCATGGAAACTTGTGAAGACACGAAGTACTAGTTAGAACTAGGGTTAGTCTGTGACGTACCCGGTTGTGAATTCAGCTGGCTTCCCGTATGGGATGCACTCTTCTGCCCCCTAGGGGACGAGGGGGGAGTGATGTGCGGTGTGGTGTTGGGAGACTAGCTAGGGTTCCCAATGAAGGTTTCTCCAAGAAAGGAGGAAGCAACCACTGTGGCAATGTTCCATCTTTGACGCCTAAACAACGAAAGACCTGGAACCCCTCCCATTAATGGGGGGAGGTCCAAAAGACGCCTGAATCGACAAGGTTCCATTGGAACCATTTGAGGGTCATCCAGGTTAGGTTTTGGGAAAAAATTTTGAGGTATTGATTCTATGATCATGTCAAATTTATTTCCACATACATAAAACAAAGTAAAAATGAAATGATTTTTCCTTTAATTTAATCTATGTGATTAATCAAGCAAAACAAAATGGTTTTGTTTGTTTGCGCATGATACTCAAAAATCCTAGAAGACCTAATAACGTCCTCACACTCTCAGAAGTAACTGGGCCTTGTGAGGATTTCTTGCGAGTGTTGGCACAACGTCTTGAAAGAACTGGCGATGCCCGCAGTCAGCCGAAGAGAATCAACCAAGGTAAGGGTAGAGGGTCTAGTGCTTGCCTACACCGTCACCTATAGGGTAAAGGATGCCCTAGATTTGGCCACTAAGAACCACCATCCCACATGAGCGTTTGAGTCTTGGGCTTCTTGGTAGTTAGCTAACAGTGCCGAGTACGAGTATCGGACGGGTTAGGTAGCCACAACTGATACCGCATGCACTGCACCTAAGCCTAACCCCCTCTGAATCGGGTCTCTGCTGCGCTCGGGTTTTCTTTTCCATGGGCTGATAGGTGGACTTTGAAGCTCCCTAAAAATGAAACTTCTATGTTTCAAATGTGAAGCATGATCAAGGCGGCTTATTGGATGCCTACCCCCTTAATCCTAACTTAAGTTATAATTTCTCTTGTGGCCCCTCTGGGGAGGATTTAGTGCGTTGGTTTAAGTTATTTTTAGGTGGATTTCTTTTCTTAGTGGGTGAATGTGTGTGAGAGTATGGTGAAAAATCTCATAATTTGAACATATGGATATCGGTGATCCTTTACAAATTTCCCCTAGTTAAACTATGTGACGTTGTTCCTTGCTCAAATAAAAATCATGTGCGGATAATGGGCCGCGTCCAAAACCTCCTAATTATTCTATGTGAGTGACTAAAGGGAGATGGCGAATAAAAAATATAGAGTGTTAATATGATTGCCTAGGGTCACCCAATGTTTCAAAGACAACAGAGATTACTTGCTCTAACTTGCGATTCAATCCTAGTCCCACAATTTCCTAAATGAAAATTTTGAAATTTAAACTAAACAATTTCTACACTAGCTTATGCATGTGTGGTCATGAGCCACTTACTTGGATTAGTTAGACTAAGTGTGCATACCAGAATTTGCAAAAACATAAATTGTTGAGAAAGCAATGGTTAATTCGCCCCCTACTTAAACTATGTGAGCACTTTTTGCAAAAAACCAACTTAAATGAAAACTAACTAAATGCCTACAAAAAGTAGCAAAAATTAGTCTTCAAAAGCTATGGGGTATCAACACAGGTGTTGGCAGATACATTAGGGGCTTCCAAACACACTTACAAGTAGAAAAAATGTAGAAGGTAGGGAGAAAAAATCTCTATGCAAATTGCACGCAAAAGCCTTTGACATGTGTGCTTTCCTGCGCGCAGGTCACCTCTGAACGCGTGCCCTACGCGTCTGTGTGAAAAAAACAGCGTGCAAAATTCCTACAAGTAAAAAATTAGGAGCTGCATTCTTCAGTCTGTCACCTTAGTGAGTCTAGGGACTGCAAGATGGGTCAGAGGACTGTCAGCTCCACTCCAGCACAGACTAAAGGTCTCCTGCAAAAAATGGCACAACCACATAAACTTGAAACACGTCAGTGGAGTTTCCAATCCTGTTGTGGTGGATTTGAAATGCGAGTGTACGAAATCGCACACATTTAGAGAATGTGGTATTTTCTCTAAACCATAAGTAACATGTAGTATCTGGGGGGAGCTCAGAAGTATAGAACTTAAATGAAGTAATACACTAAAGTATGCTCTGTTAAAAAAGTAAAACTAAAAACACAAAAAGAAGCTAAATAGAGAGTTCCAAACAATAACAAGGTAAACAACGGCTCGATGGCCTTCTTCTTATTGAATGCTTGGAATGAAAACAAAAATCTTACCCACTTGCCAAAGGGCCTAGGCAGAGGCTCTAGGACCCGATGTAAGGATGTATGTCCTTCAAGTTCTGCATTTTGACGCAGTCTAACTCTCTCTCTTTGCTGCAATGGGCTAAGATGGTTGGGTGGCCAACAATCGAGTCCTCTTCTTCAGCTCTTTCTCCTTGGTTCACACAAGACACTGGTGTTGCTTAGACAACTTTGGCCAGCATAACCTTGTGATCACCCATTGTTCATCTCTTTGAGGGTTTATATAGGTGAGCTTTCAAACCTCCTTCCCTCGCTTGGTACATGTTGGATAGTGACCCATGGGAGGGTCAATATTCCATTGTGGGCTGAAATATGATTTTTTGTGCTCACACAAGGCCTAAGGAGGCGCTGATGCTGTCCTTAGGCGGCTTTCACATAAGGAGAAACTGTCCTTTGCTTGCTTGTGGTCCCGGAAAGTGACTTTTTTCTACTTCCAGGAATGCATGCTTATTGGGCTCCAATGCACGCAGAAGGTACTCTTCTTGAAGGAAAAAGCATGCATTCGAGCAACTATGACTAGTTTAATCTTGAATTTCTCAAAACCTTAGAGATTCTTGATTCCATAATGTATTTTTGTCCTATAAATCCTTGGGCTCGACATTAATTGATGTCGTTTTCTGCTGTACGATTTTCCAGTGTTAACAATGGGAAACTATGCTTGAGAGTGGTTTCATTTTTAGACAAGTTTGAAAGTGAGAAAAACTATTCTTAGGATAATTTTGCATGCCCCCAACACAATGACTCAATCCTAGGTACATGCCACCCATGCTTCATTTCATTCACCTAATTAGACTACTGGTTACTAACAGGTGGATTGAATAAAGGTTCATTTACGAGATCAAGTGAAAGACTCGACTGGGAATTTACGATATGTAATCAAAGACTCGAATTGAAAGGGGATTTGTTTCATTTTTTAATGAGATTGACACAGTAAAATAAATATGCTCATAGGGACCTATTTCCTTTTTTTAATGAGGTTAACATAGTAAAATAATCCTCATAGGAACCTATTTCATTTTTTAAGGAGGTTGACAGAGTAGAATAACTATCCTCATGACACCTTGTTTCATTTTTTAATGAGCTTGACACAAGAGAAGGAAATTTTCTCTGGAGAGCCTTGATTTTATTTTTTAAGGATATTGAAAAAATAAAATGAACTCTACTTTGGAACCTTTTTTATGGCCCATAAGAGGTCATGACTTCCAAGAGGTTCTCATGAGATGGGAGAACAACACTCTAGAAATCAGGGTCTAATGCTATGCACTATATCACTAACTACATCATCAGTAGACATGGTAATGGAACTGGTTGCCACATCACTAATTTTTGGCGGGGTAGATACCGCTTGCATGTAAGGGCCATTTAGGGATGATGGTTTATTGGGAGCCAAATTAGGACCAATAAATGAAAGCTGATCAATGGTCACAATTCTTCGTTCATGCGGGAAACACATCACACAAAAGAGAGAAGAGGCAAGAGATGCCATGACATAAATATAGTCACAACCAAGGAGTAAATTAAAGTCCAAAGGGCCTTGGACAACCATCACATCTATATAGACGATCTTTCCTCCAAAAGTAATTGGCAACTTAGGAAGGATCCCTAATGGTTTACTAGTTCCTCTGTTAAAACTGTGAAGAACCTAAATCTTCCCAAGTATTTTAAGACATAATACTAACATATGCGCCTTCATCTATTATTTTGTAGGGTATGTACACATTATACGCCTGAAATGTTATCTCAAAGGGCACGTAAGAAGGAAGACAATATACTTCCAGTCGACTCCAACCAAAGGAAGCGACCATACTACTTGGAGGGGGTGCTGTGGGAATGATATAATTTTCTCTTTGTGCTACAAGAATGGGAGGATCACCCTCATGTACTGTGTGAATGGGAGGATTTCCCTCCAATTCATGAGAATCTAAAGAACAAAAACAACCTGAATGGTATGGGGTTCACTATTTATGGGAAAGTTGGAATTAGGTTGACCATTTTCTCAACCAATGGTTGGTCAGGAACAAACTCATGGGATTCAATTTCGAAGAGAGTGGGATCAACTAGCGATGAAATCTGATCAATCACTTGATCAACTAGCGGAGGATCATGGGAAATATTCTAGTAGCTAGTAGGAAGACGAGGCTAAGAAGCTATAAGGTTTTCCAAAACTTTGGAAGCTTCATCCATATAAGGACAAAGGTGAATGTGATGATTCCCTTCACATAAATTACATGTAAATTTGACTTTACCCTTTTCCCATGGGCCTTATTATGACTAGTTGAGGTTTTATCACCAACATGATCTCCAGAGGTCGATGACAAAAGCTGTTGTGAGCCGATGGACCACACTTTTAACACCTTGGGAATACTGGGACAATATCTAAGAAGGTGGTCACTCTTACATAACTTGCAAGGGAATTTGACATTTTCGGGACTTATTGGAAGGTTTGTCAACATCAGTTTCATTGGTAACAATGGTTGCTTTGTTCCCCCCTTGCTTATTTTTCTTATTCTTCTTCGTCCTCTTATTATTCTTCTTCTTATTTGTTGGAAATTGGTTTTAGCGCTCCCAGTGTGTTTCACGACATGGACTAACCGCCTCTTGTGGATCCTAACTTTGGTGCTTGTAGCAGAGACTAACACTTGCGGGTTTTGGTCTAACGATAATTGTGATTCCAACAAGTGGTATTAGAGCGACATGTATCTAGTTCGAAACACACCCAGATCGTGTTGGGGGGGATATTGTTGGACATTGGGTTCAATGCTCTATTATCACTTAGTAAATAATTTCCGAAGGTTGAAGACGAAACCACAGAGGGAAACATCAAACCGTTTGGAATCCAGGACCTAGCCTTCCTAGATTCAGGGAGGGCTCTCTTTGTTAGATATAGCTTTGTTTATAAGGGAATTTTAGGTTAGCTATTAGTGCATAGGGGTTTTTTTGAAGATTTGTTTGAGGCAGCAGAAGGGGCCATTGGGCTATGGAGTCAAATACGTGCAAACAAATTCAAATGGATGAACAACTGAGGTCAAGTGCAACCAGGCAAGCTAGCCATGTCAATGGATATTAATAGATTATGAAATAGAAAAGAGGAGGAACATAAGGTTCAACAGGAATGCAGAGGAGACCGTTTCTGAATTCTACATTCCAGTCTCAGAGGAAAACATAATGTACTATTTCAAGACCTAGCAGGGTACCCCATGGTAAATTCTACACAAAAATTTCTATCCGCAGTAAAGAAAAGAAAAAAATATGAAAACAAAAGAATTAAAAATTACATGGGAGAAGAACTTCACCACATATCATAACACAAGAATATGGAAAACAACATCATCTTTCATTCATTCAATAGAGAGTGCTTACAACCAGATGAGTCTGTTACAATGGTTTTTCCCTTCCGGGCCTCCTTCATACTGCTAATGCATGTAGTATTTATATCAAAAATTAAGTTGGTCGCTCTGTTTGTTACAATGATAGTTGTTAATTACAATCAAACTAAACCTTTTCCAAGTGGAACCATGCAGCGGTGATAAGACAAGTTCGTATATAACAGTGGTTTTAGCAGTCCGTTATTAATTGTGCAATGATAAGGATCTGGCTAGTGTGATGCCGAAGAGGCAGAGTAAAACCATACTGTAATCTGGATCTTCTTTGGTAAACAACGATGGCTGGATGATTAAGTATGATATGATGCTGGCACTTCTTAATCAATTGGTGGCTGTGCTAGCTATCGTGATGGCCGTTTCATCTCTAACTGCCTCTGTCTCCTTTGCGCCAATTATTGTTGCAGTGGATCCTTTAAACGGACTACTGAATGCTCCCTTATTTAATAGACAAAATTGATCTTAATGAACCTTGGACAGGAATGGTGCATAACGACTACATGCAGCAAATTGCAATGGTAGGAGACGCTGACACAATGGTGGCGGAGGACCAACAGTGGTGGTTTTCTTTAAAAATCAAAATCGTTTTCGGAGGGGGGCGAGGGAAGTAAGTGGTATCGGAGAGGGTGGGTGTGAAATGAAAAGAGGAAGACACGTGGAGGAGTGGGTGGTAATAGATACCGCCCATTTCGGACCCCCCTCATGGTTAAAGTTCGAAGGCTGAGGGGGGTACGAAAAGCGTTAAGGAAATTCGGATGCGGAGATGAGGAGCAGAGGAGGTAGAAAGGTGGAGGGTGGTTAGAGGTGGAATTACATGGCACACAGGTGGGGGCCGGCCCACAACATCGTAGAGTGCAAGTTTTGTTATAAACATCGGGGAGGTGATCGTAAAAACTGGCGAGGCGCGAAGTGTGATGCATAGGAGGTGACGTGGTAGGGAAGGTGGGACCTAACCCGCATCACAATCACAAGTTAGAAGGTTTTGTTATGAGTGGCGGAGGTAAACCCTAAAATTTGTGAAGTGTGAAGTGCTGGGAGAGGGAGGCGAAGTGGTAGAGAATGTGGAACCGCCCGCATCCTACAGATCACAAACTTTAATAGATTCCTTAGCGCTAACCCTTTAAACTTTCAAAGTGTGATATGCAATTGGGTCTCACCCATATCACACATCACAGATTTTATATTTTATCGCACAACACAGAGTTTGGGGTTTATCACATACCACAACATTTAAGTTTTATCTCACAACGGTGGTTGCAAGATTTAAAAGTTGGAGTAGATGCGGTAAGTTAAGTTTTGTGATATACGAAATAGTATTTGTGATGCAATGCGATGTGGGGAAAGGGTGACGTGGCTTGGAAGGGTACCACTATATCACGTCAGTAGAGTTATAAGGTGATGAACTTGGCTGCGAAACGGTAAATATTGTGAATGCAAAAAGGAAAGGATGGGGTAAGGTTTATAGTATAATGTTATATGCCACGAATATTTGATGGGTGGGCAGAGCTATATCATTAAGATTTCGGACTTTGATATATGTGGGTTTATAAAGTGATAAGTCTGAAAGGTTATGTATGTGGGTCTAGGGGTCAAAATGGGATTTAGAGCATTGGAGTTTAGAATTTGGAAAAATGAAGGGTAAGAAGAGGGTATATGTAATGGATAAAGGTAGTATGGAGTTTTCTCACCATTGCACTTGACTAGCAATAATTTCGTCTTTCGACTGAACGGGTGGCAGATAGATTCATTTGATGCTCTTGACAGTTAGGATCTGCCTTTCTTTTTCTGAAAATAAATGATAGCCATGGAATATTATTTTCAGTATGAAAAGTATAAGCAATACTCAGTCACTTGGTGATACTGTGAAATACAGGTGTCTAACACTCTCCCCACATGTTTCGCGACATGAACTAACCACCTCTCGTGGATCCTAACTTTGGCGATTGTAGCGAAGAATAACACTTTCCGGTTTTGGTCTAATGACAATTGTGATTCCAACATTATCTTCCTGGTTATTAGAATCCAGACTTTCACTAGGAAAAGAGGAAGAACATGGTGAAGAAATAGGAAAATAAGGCGAGGGGTCAACTTTAGGGTCAACATGAGGTTGACATTGTCCAGGTGGAGGCTAACTTGGTTGAGAAGCAACTTGGACATTCAGAACCATGGGGGTTGAAAATAACCAAACTAGTAACCCAATGGTAAATCCTGTAAGGGACAACGTTGCAATATAAGGAGCATGAATATCTCTAAAAGAAATACGATAGCTAATCTCCTCGAATGTTGTCTTTGGTGTATCACGTTTACAAGGTACCAGACTTAGTTACTTATAGCTGGATAGAAACTTAGTGGGGACTCCCAAAATATAAACGACAGTACGTGGGAGTGCAAGTCTGTAGTAGTGTTGTATGATGTGTAACCGTTCGATGAGAGTGTTCCTATATACTTTCTTACATGGAGAATCTCTGATATACCCGAGAGTAATGGAGAACGTTCCTATATACTTTCATATGTGGAATGAGATATCACCCCTGGGATGCAACGTAGGTAGTTAGCAATGACTCCTATGTTTTATGACGTTGGGACACGTCTCTAGCCTATACATCTAAATTCTTTTGTTAAGTTCCAAATTCTCCTTACGTTAATTGAGGTAAATTTAGAGTTGATTTTGAATTAAGTTTCAATTTCATGGCTCAAAACGATGTCACCTAAACACATATAATGCAACTAATATGAGAGAAAGACACTTTTCATTTTTATGAAACCTATCTAGTAGAGGAAATATATTCAAAAAATTATGCAAAAACAAAGAATGCAACAAAAAAATATTTCCTAAGTAGATCTTCCACTTTCACTATCCCAATTCAATTCAAAGCATTAAAAGATGCCAAACCATACAATGTAATCTATGCACGATTCCCTTGAAAACTATGCAAATGCAATATGCACAATTTACTTTTTCTTTTGATAAATGAGAATGTACTCAATGCACTTTTTAGTTTTCATTCACTAAACAATACAATATATGTTCAATGATTAATCTCAAAATTAATTTTCAATGGAATGTGATCTAATGCACTTTACAAAAAGTAAAATTTGAGATGAAAACTAAATCAATGCAAAATCGATTTCTTTTATGGTCTCAAAAGAAATAATATTGTTAAATCAACAACAAATCAATACTCCTTCCAAACGTACAAAAACAAACAAAAATTTCAATTGACTCAAAGAATCAAAGACTCAACCAAAATTTAGTTTTACCACTTCAAGTATGGGATGGACTTTTGCACACCATAAATAAACTAACACCAAACATAAAAAAATTGTAATATTCCCAAATGGGAAATTCAGGAATATAGAAAAAATGCTTGAAATAGCAGTGTAAACATCACATCAAAGTATGAGACCAATATGGGGCTTCTTCATTAATCATAACAGCAGCAAAACATGTACAAAATAATAGGGCACAAATCATATAACATGAGCCAACAATCCTCCAATAGATAAATCCCCTCAATAATGAGGTGATGCTACTACACAAAATGCCAGAAGACTGCTACAAAAAATGAACATACAAAAGTTAAATGGTTGATTCAAAAGACACATAAAATGAAGATCAAGGCTCTATACAAGCTCCGACAAGAAACCCAAGAGGGTCTTCAGAAATACACCAATATACAAGAATTGAATCAAAGCCCTAGGGCTGAAGATTCCCTGCAACAATACAACTAGAAAGATGTGGTTGATCTGATATGGTAAATAATAAAGCCTCCTCCAATATACTCCCTATATGAAAAGCTAATCCCTTCACTAGAAAACCTCCTCCCCAAAGGGTGTACTGAAACCACCCCTGCAACTCCTCCCTAAAATAACACAGTCTAAGACTGAAACTGCGTTGTAGGGGAAAATGATAGTGTGGCCTGATGCCAAATGCTGCAATAAGACTCAAGGGCCTTCCTCACTAGCCTCCCAATGGAAGGAAACCTTCCTCCACTGAAAAACATATCAGAAATCCCCTAAATGTATTCTCCACTGCTGCAACCTGCAACACAATACAACCCTCTACAGAAATTGCACTGTAGATGAAATATGGAGCTTGAAATTATGCCGAAATGTGGAAATGTAGTGCATAAAATTCTCCTAAGCAGGCACTCGAAGTCCCCCGATGATGAGGTTGAGATTCTCGTTCGAGAACACCATGTGCTAAACAAAACTGCAGTCTTAGCTAAACAACTAAAGAGAGAAAACAAGTCTTAATAGACCATATCAAAATAATAATCAACAACATGATCACAATGGCTGCCATCCTCTTCCTTATATTCCTGGTGAGCTTCCTCACCCTTGGAACCACTCATTAAAGGCACTACTTCCATGCTTGGAGTCTCCCTCCAAAACTACGTTGTTCCACAATGAATGCCACTCATCCATGACAACACTATTGATTTGGTCAAAGTTGACCCAGCCTACATGCTCCAGCCCCTTTTCACACATAAGGGTGCTTTATCAAGCCGATAAAGTGATCTCCTTTCACATTAGCAGTGATTTTATTCCTACTAAGGAGATTTATGGGTCTCCATACCCTCTTATTCAACAAATTAAGAAGCAAAAGAAAAAATAAATGTTCCAACTATCTCATGGCTAATTGGGAATATGATATGAAATGAGTGTATTATTTTACTGTGCTAAGTGTCCTTTCAGTTTTAAAAACATGTACAATTTGTCTCCATTTGTTTGCTTAAGGAATGAGTTTTTTAACCATGAAACATAGATGAATTTTTGAACTTTAAGCATGAAAATAAGCCTAAATAACACTATACAATAGTGTATAATAGAGAATAAACATCACACATAAGTTTTACACAAAAGGCATGATGAATTAGTTCACCCCTCATGGGCTACATTTGCTGGTCCAGCTCCCAGTTCAGCAGTTTGTTCAACAATAATGGTTTTCTTACATGGCATAAGTATACACATTTTACTGAATCTATCCACAACTACATAAATATAATCATGTTGTTTTCTTGACATAGGTAGACCTCCAACAAAGTCCATGGAGACACTCTCCCATGGCCTTGATGGTACCGGTAGTGGTGTGTACAACCCAAGCTTCCTATTGCTAGGCTTTCTTGTTTCACACATATAACATCCTCTTATAAAACGTGACACACTATCTATCATGCGAGGCTAATAGAAATAACTCTGTAGATGCACCACTGTTTTTCTTACCCCAAAGAGTACAACAATAAGAGACGAATGAGCCTCTCTCATGACACTAAGTATCTCTCCTTGTGGTATACACAACTTTCCCAAATGAAACAAAAAATTGTTATGCATGTGATAATCATTTTCCTCAACTTGATTCCCTTCACTCAAACTAGCATACACATCTTGAAAATCAACATCAGATGCATACTGTTCTATGTAACTCTCATGTACAATAGAATCATTTTTAAGTAAAGTAGAAGAAATTATAATTGGCCTTGAAAGCATATCAACAACTTTATTGAAAATACATTTCTTGTACCTTATAACCAAGTGAATCTGTTGAAGAAATCCCATCCATCTGCAATGTCATGATTGCTGCAAGTTTGTTTGCGACTGCAAGTACTGTAATGGTTGGTGATCGGTATGTATAATCATCTCTTTACCCATGAAGTAGTGTTTCCACTTCTTTATGCTTTGTACAAACACATACAAATCTTTTTCATATGTAGGATAATTAGTTACAACACCATTGAATGTTTCAGAATGAAAAGCGATAGGCTTACCATTCTGCAAACGTACTGCGCCCATGGCATAATCACTAGCATCGGTTTTTATTTCGAATGGTTGTCTCAAATCTTGTAATGCAAGGACCGAGGCTTAACTGATATTGTCTTTTAAAGCTTCAAAAGCTTGCCACTATTTGCCTCCCCATTGGAAGCCTTTCTTCACACTTTTCACTACATGCATAGGAGTTGCTATGGAAGAAAATTTAGCAATAACCTTTCTCCAATATTGAGCTGCGCATAAGAAACTTCTTACCTCAATTACTATTTTTGGAGTGGGCCAATTCACAATTACTTCCACTTTAGAAGGATCAATTCTCAACTCGCCTCCTCCTACAATGTGTCCCAAATAAACCAGAGAAGTCTTTCCGACTTCACACTTTGACATCTTAAGAAATAATTGGTATTTCTTCAAAACATCAAGTACCATTTTCACATGAAATACATGTTCTTCTCTTGTTTTCTGAAAATGAGTATATCATCTAAATACACAATCACAAAGTCATCAAGAAATGGACGCAAAACATTATCCATACCACACATGAAAGTTTCCGGTGCATTACACAAACCAAACGACATAACCAACCACTCAAAGTGTCCTTGTTTGGTTATGAATGCAGTCTTCCATAAATCACTTTTTGCAATTCTTACTTGATGATATCCACTTCGTAAATATAACTTAGTGAAAAAATTTGATTCTTTTAGCTGATCTACCAAATCATCTATTCTTGGGAGTGGGTATTTATTCTTTACCATTTTCTTGTTCAAAGCTATGAAGTCAACACACATGCACCAAGTCCCATCTTTCTTCGGAATCAAGAATATGGGTGAAACACATGGCGAAGTGCTTGGACTTATGAGTCCCTTGTCCAACAAGTCCTTGATTTGCCTCGTTATTTTAGAATTATCTGTTATTGACATGTGATACATGCTGATGTTTGGAAGAGGACAATCTTGTTGCAACCGAATCTCATGTTGAATCTCCCTTTTAGGAGGCAATCCTTTTGGCGCTTGAAACATCTCATGATGCGCATCAACTACATCATATAAATCTGATTTCAACTTAGGATCACAATCTTCAAATGACTTATGATTAACATCAGCTTTAGGCTTAATCATTAGAAGAAAAAAATTCTTACTTGAATTCACCAGCCTCTTTACCTGTCCAGCATTTACCATTGCAATATTTGTCTTTTTGCGATGTGCTCTAAAAATGTACTCCTTGCAGTATTTGTATAAATGGTATTTTTTCTCATGGCGATGGAAGATGACTTTCCTGTCATACAAGTAAGGACTACCCGACACAGAACCTATAATATTAAGCGGAACCACATCTAATTCAACTGTGTCAACAAAATGTGAAGTTAATACAAAGTGCAATATGTACTTCTTTGAAACCTGTAAATTTGCATCCTTACAAATCCACCCAAGTGGATATGGTTTTGGATGTGGAATGGTCTCAAGATTAAGTTTCTTGACCAAGTCTTCATAGATTAAGTTTTCTTGTTACCCACTGTCAAACAGTGTGTCAATATTGGTATGTTTGGATATGACCCTCACATGAAACAATTCAATTCTCTCTTCTTCATTTGGAGCTTGTATGTGACAGTTTGAAGTAATAGTAATGGGTTTTGTTTCAATTTATTTCCCCTTCATGTTCTTCAATCCCATGACTGTAATTTTAGTTTCATCACCTGAATCCTCTCCTAAGTTATGCTAAGTTGTAGCTGTAGTTTTTTGCTTCCCTTTGTCATTGTTATACTTGGGTCTCTTTTCAGGATGTAATTTCCAACAATTTTTCTCTTCATGGCCTTCTCTTGAACAATGTTTACAGACCACTTTCTCTCCCTCTTTCTTGAGAGATGTATTCTTTTTTCCCTTACCTTTTGAGGTATTCTCTTTGTTTATCCCGTTAAAAGGTTTCTTCCTACTCTCATCAGTAATGTTTTTCCCTCTTGCTTCTAAATGTGTGGCCTGAACACAAACCTCATCTAAGCTTGTAGGGTTAAACATTAGAATATTATGTCTTAGGTAGCTATGTAAGCCTACTATGTACTTGAGCAAAGTATCTTGGATTTGCAAATCTACCCCTGATAAGAGAGCTCTTCCCCTAAATTCTTGGGTGTGGTCTTGTACATTTTGTCCTTTCAATTGTCTAAAATTTTACCAGTTCATTATGGCTTTCTGCATGTGAGCTAATGGATAAAACTATTTTTTTATTACAGTAATAAAATCAGTCCTTGATAGAGTAATCTTACCATGTTTCTTGATCTCCTCCTTTATCTTGGCTTCCCACCAAACAAGAGCTGCACCTTCCATCCTCAATGAAGCTAGTTGGATTTTGGTATCATCATCATGAAGGTTCTAAATTCTCAAATAGACCTCCAATTGCTTAATCCAATTATCAATATTTTTTGCATTGACTTCACCATTAAACATTGGCAATTCAAATTTAACATCAAGTTTTAGAAAATGACTTTTACTAGTGTTCTTTGAATTGTGTGACTGGTGTACTGAATATGAAGTAGAGGATGATGATGATGAGGGTGAGGATGGTGACTTTCCACTGCCTCCATTTCCTCCATTACCCTTCTTTGATTTATCTTCACCATCGTGGCCTCATAATGATCCCTAACCTTCCTTGTGAAGTTTGGATCCTTCTCCTTCTAGTCTTTCATTCCTTTCTTGATAAAGGACTCTCACCATTTCAGTCATGTCAAGGAATGCTTTCCTGAACACTCTTTCCTCTTCTTTGGGATCCACCTCTTCATGGATTTATTCTTCTCCAGAAGGCATGCTTATTGCTTCTTCTGATGCTTTTGGAGGTGAAATAGATGGTGGGGAATGTGGCAATATTTCCCTCCTTTGCTATCGCTCACTTTGAGAACCTCTTTCTTCCACCAATTTTCCTTCTCCTCTCTTAATCTTGAGCCTAGTAAGCATGAAAACCCTTGGAAAAATTTAAACAAATATTTGCACACAACAAAACCAGAGATTAAACTCTAGCTTTGTTACCAACCTAATCTGAAAGGAGTTTATTAGTTTGCTGTGCTAAGTTTCCTTTCAATTTTAAAAACATGTACAATTTGTCTCCATTTGTTTGCTTAAGGAATGAGATTTTTAACCATGAAACATAGATGAATTTTTGAACTTTAAGCATGAAAATATGCCTAAATACCACTATAAAATAATGTATAACATAGAATAAACATCACACAAAATTTTTACACAGTAGGAATGATGAAGCAATTCACCCCTCATGGGCTACATCTGCTAGTCCAACTCCCAATGGCATGTCCCTCTTTGTCAATATGCTCAAAATTAAAATTAAAATGAGTTTACAAGCCTCTAATGGCTATTTTCTCTGCACCAGTGGCTCCAAAATTCTCAAATTAGTCTAGGTAGACTCTTGTTTCACCCAAATTGGTCAAAAATTTACCTCCCAATGCATTTTTCCCAATATCAACTAGAAAAACTCCACTAAAAGTGGAGAACTGCAGTTAACTGCAGTCAGTTTGGCCAAAAACCCGAAATTTGGTGGTGTGCTATATCTCCGCCAACTCTAATCATTTTAATTTATACCAAATAATTTGGGCGGGGTGGTCACATGCCGACCTCCTGCCTTTAACTCTGTGGCTTAATTGTTTTGAAACTTCGCATGGCATGGAACTCGGAGGTATCCACGTTCCGAAGACCGTGGCATTCATTGCCAGAAAATTGCACATGTGACCTCCGTTTAAACTGCCGAGGTTATGGGTTATCCAACTGTCACAATAAATGTCGACTTACCGCACATGTAACCACATCCGCGAAGCCGCCGGGCTAGTGGTTTGTTTAACCACCACATTGCAGGTTGATGTCACAACGTGACATGTGAATGTAAACATCGCTGCCGGTTAAGGTTTGTAGCCACCAGTTTACATAAATGTTACGGTTATAGAATGTAACATGTAACTACTGCATTGGGGTCGCCAGGGGGTTGGGATTGTTGGCGGTCCCCCCCTTGGACTGTGAACACGTTACAATTGAAATTAAAATGGGTGACTATATAGGTAAGCAACACGATATAGGAGAGATGGTAGAAGACTTGGTGTGAAGGCTGGAGATCGCGGGGTCGACCCCCCCCGACGCCACTAAAATTTTACTCTAACCTCCTGAGGACACCTGGCACCCTCCAGGCTTGCCACATGTCTCTCATCCAACGGGCCATTTCAAAAATGTAGAAACCCCATCAATGGTAAAAAACACACTTCGTACCACCAAATGAATGGCCCAAAATCAGCCACGTGGCACGATCTGATTGGCTGTGAGAAAAGGGAATATTCCCCAAAATATGCCTCCTGCTGACTGTACCTGTATGCTGACTGGGCATCCCAGTCACGAAATTTTTATCTATCTGGGAAAATGAACATAACACGATATCTTCCTCCTACGACATAGGTTTTTCGAACCATTCGCGGCGCCAAAATCAAAACGACGAGACCTTTCCGGTCACTTAGGTTCGGTACAATTTCGAGCAATTTAAATTTTGAGCATAACACATGATCTCCTGATCAGAATATTACAAAATTTGATGCACAAAGAGCAGAAGGATGACTTCAGAGATCAGGACACACAAGGCCTTTTAGCAGAAACCCTAAATAATCACAATTTTAAGGACCATCGCAACTTTTAACAACAAAACCCATGCTAGCAGCGCTACCTTACACAACAAAACCCATGCTAGTCTATGAAAGTAGACCAACACAAACAGACAATGAAATAAAGGGCCTTCAATGCGACTGTACTTAGAAATATCCACGCTAGAAACACAACTTTCTCTGGAAAAACATGTGCTTAGCAAGAAAGGTTTAGAAAAAACAAGAAAAGTTTGAGAAAAAACCTATAACTAATACCCTAAAACACAGACTTTTTAGAGTACAGACTCAAAAACAATCAAAATGGAGGATCATTGAAAGGTTTACCAAACTAAGCAAAAATAAAAAATGCGAAAGGAGGGTTGAAAGGGCTATAGGATCCCCAGTGGAGTCGCCATTTTTTTATCCAGAAAAACCCTTCTACGGATAGAATTGATCCCTCTAGCCCAATGAGTGCATCTAGTAACAAACGAGACAAAAACAAGCAAAATCTCTTAGCTTAAATTAGAATGACATGATAAAGGAAGATGGCCTACCTCTCTCCTATATAGTCACTTTTCAATGTTAATCCCGATCTCCTCACTTCCAAGCTCACTCCTCGTTATTCCTTGCACATGAATACCCGCAAGAGAGATCAAACACCAACAAACAAAGAAAGCATAGTATATTGCAGTCTAATGTAAACCATATGACAGATCAAGGAGCATCATACTAATTAAATAATCATCTAGTAGCTTATGGAAAGTAAAACATTCTTTGTATTATTGATAAATGAAAGAGGGAAGCATACAACTGGTGCCTTGATGTTGGATGCCTCCTTGAGGATGGGTTTCCAAATCCAAGCCAAAGAATTCAAGAACTCCTACTTAGAATTTTGGGAGTGTTTAAACGCATTCGAGCAATAGAAAGGAAACGAGTAATGACCAACCATTTGGGGAAAGCATATCATTAATTTATAGGGAAGCTTGAGAGGTTAAGGATCTAGAAAATAAGGAGGAATATCCATATCTTAAGGGGAAAGTCCTTAAAGGTAGGATAAAGGACTCAAAATGGGATAAATCGACTCAATTTATAGCCAACTGATACCAAAATTCCATTCTCTAGACTTCTAGAGGAAGAAGCTTCTGCTCCATTTTTGGAGAACCTACTTGAAGAGGACCAACCCGAATTTTCTCTTTAATTCCCGTGATGTTTACAAGTTACATACAGGGTGACAAGCATGAGGATTTAAAGGAGAGAAATGCGCTGGGCTTGTAGATTAAGGTTTTCACAAGATTTTTGCAGAGATGTTTCAAGGCATTTCTCTTTTTGGTCTTTAGGGATGTTTTGAGCATATAATACATGATGAATATGTTGCCATAGCTTTTTTCGCTTTGTGACATTTGTGGCATGAGTGACACAAAGCATGACACTTCAGATAGGGAATAAGGAATGCGACAAAACACTATGTAACAATGTGCTAGACACAGATAATATGAGTAAATTATGACCCTAAGAAGTTGGCTGGCCAACTAACCCCAACGTGGCTCACAAAATCTTGGCGTTCCATCTCCTGGGGTTATGGTTTTGGTTGTTTAGGGTTTTCTCTTGTTATTCAAAGACATTTAGCTACCACATATATTTTCAGAGGGAAGTTACCATCACCTGAGCTAGTTTATTTCAATTATGTCTATAAGCATTTTTAGTTCTTTCATATTAATGAAATGAAATATTATTTCTATTGCACCTCTATATTTATGGTTATATATGTATTATGTTGCGTTCCTGTTTAAGTTTGGATCAAGGGTATCAAAGTGGTCTGCACTTTCTCTATTTTTATTTTCATTTCCCCAACGAGGTTAGGGTATAATGATCCAAATTTGTGCAGGAACGTAACAGAATACACATATAACCATAAATACAAAGATGCATTGGAAATAACACTTCATTTCATTAATATCAAAGAACTTAAATTTTTTTACAGACATAATGGAAATAAACTAACTAGGGTGCTAGTAGCTTATATCTGAGAGATGTGGTGGATACAAGATTATGAATCATGTTACAATAAGGCTCGAGGGCCTATTTATTATTGATAAACAATGGAAAACCATAAACATCCAAAAACCTAACCCTAGGAGATGAAGCACCAAAACTATGTAATATCCCAAAAGGGAGAATGCAGTAATACTTAAACACAATATAAGAACTGCAACAAGATAAAAAATAAATCTTAAGACAACATCAGAATTTACAGAGAAGCTAAGCCATTTTATTATATTGGAGAAGATTCAGTTACACAATGTACAAAATATGAGGAGATCTAGCCAAAGAGGTGGCCTAGATTCACCCAGAAAACATGCCACAATAGGCACTACGTAACTGGAGAGCCACTGAAGCAAATACTACACTGTCCCTTCAATAGAATATGACTATATGACTGCAAGATGAAAAATGGAAATTCATATCTACTCAAATCTGGAGCTTAGATGATGCCAAGATTCAAGATCTGGCTAATGTGATGGATTCCCAAGATAACCCATAAAGGATTTTCCAGATCTACAACTTTGGAAAATAACCCTCCTAGGATTTGATCCTTGATCTATTGGGAAATACAGATCTGAAGCTAGATCTGACAGATAGATGGCTGGAATATGATGCAAGATCAGATCTAAGCTTGAAGGGCTAATCCCTTCTTCAAATATACAAGCTAGAAGCTCTAGATCTAGCTTTTCAATCCTCCAAGGATGATTACAGCTGCTGCAACACAACTGTCAATAGAAACTATGCTGTGAGTGAAATAGAGGTCTTTTTCCTGCTGAAAAATGCTGCAATAAACTCTAGACTGATGGAAATATTGATAGAAATGTGAGGGAATGATCCCTCACAGTATTACTAGCTGAAATGCTAGCAACTTCCTTCCTCCTTTTGGATCTGCAAATTGGACAACATAATTCCTGAAGGAAATACTGCTGCTAGGAGGTTAATAACTTTTGGCCTGATTCCAAATCTGAAATTAAGCTCTGGGAATGCTGATCTATAAGCCTAAGGTGATAGGAATAAACCCTCACCAGTTCTCCAGCTGAAGTACTGAAGACAACTTCCAACTTCCAAACTGATCTTTAGAAATCTGCAACTTCTGAAAATGAATGTTCTGTAGAAAGTAGGAAAAGAGATGTGGCACCAATGCCTGATGTAGAATGAAGTACAATACTCTTTCTAGGGCTACTCTAAGAAAGAGGTGGAATTCCCGCTAGGAACACCCTGTGCTAAACCACACTTGCAATCTCTGCTAAACAGGCCGAGAAAGCAATGGAATGTCACATGAAAATTCCAGATCTGCAAATATCCTTACATCAAGAATAACCAGCATGCCTACATCCTTGCCTTCATCTTATTTATATAATTTTTAAGCCTTCCCATGCCTTGGCCCTCATATAGTCTGCACTGTGCATGTGGACAAGATCCTCCAAGTTTGACTGCGCTATTTGACCAAATCAACCATCATGTCTAGGTGCAATGTACACCCTCTCCATCATGTGTGCTATAATTTCACAACATCCTCCATCACTTTATCATGAATGTTCCATGATCTTCTATTTGACATCTTCAAGATCTTAGTTGACTGTATCAACCTCCATGATCTATCTCAATTAATGAGACACAATATCCAATATTACAATCACATTAGTAGTTTCTCAACTACCTCATTATGTAGATCTAGGCTTAATTCATCCACATTCATACACAAAAAGTGGATATTTATTCATATTGGGGATTGTGGGTCCCTCCACCCTTTTATTTACTCAATTCATTAAGAAATTTAAGAACTATAATATTCCAAATATCAGGTGAAAAATTGGGAATATTATAGTCCTCCTTGGAAAAATGTTGCTTGTCCTCAAGCAACTCAAGAAGTATATGCAAAGCCATCTATTCCCCTCAAAATGGCATCAACATAAGGAAGGCTTCCTCCTTTTCTGCAATGTGTTATGTATGTTTGGTTCCAAAGTTGTCTTTCAAAAATGTATAGAATGACTTCCAACTGTATGGTTAGATGTCCTCCTTCCACTGTGAAGTACCAAGTGACAACCATATGATGTCCAACATCATTATTAATACATGAGATACATAAAATAAAGTGGCTCTTTCCACAAAGGAAAATATCCATCTCACAATACATCTCCTCATCCCATGCTTTATGAGTTTGATTGAGCATTGATATGCTCTCATCCTTAGCCCTGTTGGCCTTGTTGGATCCAAGCATTATTCCTACATCATGCAAAAGAAGAAAAGGAGATATATGGGTAGACAAATATGTCAAACCACATTCTCCTAATAGTAACCACTGGAGTAAGGCCCTTTTCTGCCATCCTCCATCTCCTCCATGTAATATGGACAAGCCAAACTCCCCCAAAAGAAACCAAAGAAACAAAAGATCTTGCTGCTTTCTCTCCTCCTCATGTGCATCATGGATAAAAAAACATACTAATGGACATATGGAATGTCACATTAGCCCAATACAAAGAAACATCACCAATGCACATCATGAGAGCATCATGCCAAACTTTACCCAATACAAAACACATAGACATAGGAGATGTCATGTGGTGGCCAATCTCTCTCAAGGGAAAGCAAAATGAACATGCCTTGTTTTGATGCATTCTATCATTGATACACAAGGCATGAATCAGAAAAATATGAGCTATTGGGTGGTAACCACACTCACCCAAGAGCAGCCAGCGCAACCATGCCTCCTCCTTTATTTCATAAGTGTTCTTCAAGGCATGGATCAAAGAAATAGGAGCCTTTGGGCAGTGACAAAATTCTCCAAGGGGCAACCAATGTAACCAAGCTTGTTGGCCCATGTCATAAATCTGCAAGTAGTCATGAAACCCCTTGCTTATCATCCTCACCCACTCACCCAAATATGGATGATGAGTGATGTGCTGCATAATCATGGTATCCTCCCTTTTTAGAATACCATCTTCCCAAAACTGATGAAGAAATTTGCACTTCATGAAATGTTGAAGTGCACCTCCAATGAGATCTCTTCATGGGATTCTATTTTCATCCATGGCATCCCAAAACCAATGAGGTTCTAGATCTGCTATAGGTAGAAGTCTCTCTTTGAGCTGTGAGATGCTCATTGAGAAAGGGTCATCTAGAAAGGAGGAAAGGTTCCTCATCTCAAGATGTCTACCATTCATCATCTTATCCTCCATTACTTCATGGGTGAAGCTATCTTCAGAATTCTCTAAGAATAATGGGGCCTCATTATTATCATTTCTACTAAGTGACATCGTTGTAGATTTTCAAGGTAATACATCTACTATCTCAAATCAAGGTACAATACTGATCTCATAACTAGTCATTGTACATAGGATCATGCTCATCCCTTCTTCTGAAACTCTACACTTCAACTCAAGAGGTTGAATGTAGTCCATCCATGACAAAATGGGATAAATTTTCATCTCCTCCTTGATTAGATCAAGGGTCCTCTGTTCTGTGATAGTTTTCTTCTTCAAATCAGCATTTGGATCTAACCCTTGGTCATGCATTGGTCCTGATGGCATGTTCCCATAAGTTTCAATAAGATCTACTGAAATAATAGGTGATGAATATGTATGCATACCTTGGATCAAATGATATGTGGGAACCTCTCGACAGAACACAAGAGTTCCTCCAACCAGGAAAATGGTGTCTCCAACTGATGGTAAGAGATATGGATGCTCTTCTACCAATGTACCAGCACTGTAATCTTCCTCCTCTTCCTCATGCATCTCCTGAATCGTGCATGGGACCCTATGTGTCAAGAGCTCAATATTACTTTGAAAAGATGCAAGTATCTCTTCTCCAGATGTAAGTACTTCTGCAGCTGGTGGTGAATGTGGTGACCCTTTGTACAGAGTGATAAGAATGTCATCCTCCTTTGTTTCCTTAGGAAATGTCTCTTTGTGGCATATCTCTATCTTCTTTACATCCAACTACTTCCTCAACTTGTGAAAGAAATCTGAATGTTTAGTCACCTTTGCATGCTCCATGTGACCAAACCACCAATCATTGGCTTCATCTAAAATATGAAGTGTTGCAATTTGAATAGCCTCTTCTTCAGCTATAGGATGTAGCCTGAAAAATGCATCTAACTCTCTCCTCCAAGCTCTAACAGTGCTTGAGGAAGATCCATCAAATGTAGGAAAATGGAATCTATTATGCCTTTTTCTTCTATTGTTGTTGTAGGATCTTCTTTCTTCTTTGATTTGAATCATTGTTGGAGAGTTAGCTTCTCCTTGAATGCTCTAGAATATGCTTTGTACTCTTCAAGATATAGACTGAGAGTCTCATGAGTATCAGGTGTTCTTCTTTCTTCATTTCTACACCTCTCACCTTCTCTAAAGAGAGTGGGCATAGTGGATCTATGAGGAGATCTATGATTCTTTGGTTTTATTCTTTGCTGATAGGAAGTGCTTGGACCTTCCTTATCACATCTTCTTCTTGGATCTTCTTTCTGTCCTTCCTTCTTCATTGGATTGAACTCCTTGGAGAGATCTTGCATGGATCTAAAGAAAGGAGTGGCAGAATTTTCATCCTCCATGATAGATCTCATCTATCTGCTTCTTCTTTTGATGTAAAAGATGAAGTGTCCACAAGCTGAGCTAAATATCATGCTCTGATACCACTGTAATATCCCAAAATGGAGAATGCAGTAATACTTAAACACAATATAAGAATTGTAGCAAGATAAATAATAAATATTAAGACAACATCAGAATTTACAGAGAAGATGAGCCATTTTATTATATTGGAGAATATTCAGTTACACAATGTACAAATAATGAGGAGATCTAGCCAAAGAGATGGCCTAGATTCACCCAGAAAACATGCCACAATAGGCACTGTGTAACTGGAGAGCCACTGAAGAAAATACTGCGCTGTCCCTTCAGTATAATATGAATATATGACTGCAGGCTGAAAAATGGAAATGCATATCTACTCAAATCTGGAGTTCAGATGATGCCAAGATTCAAGATCTGGCCAATGTGATGGATTCCGAAGATAACCCAGAAAGGATTTTCTAGATCTACAACTTTGGAAAATCACCCTCCTAGGATTTGATCCTTGATCTGCTGAGAAATATATATCTGCAGCTAGATCTAACAGATAGATGGCTAAAATATGATGCAATATAAGATCTAAGATTGAAGGGCTGATCCCTTCTTCAGATCTATAAGCTAGAAGCTCTAGATCTAGCTTCTCAATCCTGCAATGATGATTACAACTGCTGTAGCATAGCTGTTAATAGAAACTGCACTGTGAGGGAAAGAGAGGCCTTATGCCTGCTGAAAAATGTTGCAATAAACTCCAGGCTGATGGAAATATTGATGGCAATGTGAGGGAATGATCCCTCATAGGATTACGAGTTGAAATGCTAGCAACTTCCTTCCTCCTTTTGGATCTGCAAATTGGACAACGTAATTCCTAAAGGAAATACTGTTGCTAGGAGGTTAATAAATTTTGGCCTGATTCCAGATCTGAAATGAAGCTCTGGGAATGCTGATCTATAAGCCCAAGGTGATAGGAATAAACCCTCACTATTTCTCCAGCTGAAGTACTGAAGACAACTTCCACCTTCCAAACTGATCTTCAGAAATCTGCAATTTCTGAATATGAATATTCTGCAGAAAGTAGGAAAATATATGTGGCACCAATGCTTGATGTAGAATGAAGTACAATAATCTTTCTAGAGCTACTCTAAGAAAGAGGTGGGATTCCCGAACAGGAACACCCTATGCTAAACAACACTTGCAATCTCTGCTAAACAACCTGAGAAAGCAATGGAATGTCACATGATAATTCTAGATCTGAAAAGATCCTTACATCAAGAATAACCAGCATGCCTCAATCCTTGCCTTCATCTTCTTTATATAATGTTTAAGCTTTCCCATGCCTTGAACCTCATATAGACTACATTGTGCATGTGGACAAGATCCTCCAAGTTTGACTGCGCTGTTTGACCAAATCAACCATCATGTCTAGGTGCAATGTACACCCTCTCCATCATGTGTGCTATAATTGCACAACATCCTCCATCACTTTATCATGAATGTTCCATGATCTTCTGTTTGACATCTTCAAGATCTTAGTTGACTGTATCAACCTCCATGATCTATCTCAGTTAATGAGACACAATCTCCAATATTATAGTCACATTAGTAGTTGCTCAACTACCTCATTATGTAGATCTACGCTTAATTCATCCACATTCACACACAAAAAGTGGATATTTATTCATATTGAGGATTGTGGGTCCCTCCACCCTTTTATTTACTCAATTCATTAAGAAATTTAAGAAATCTAATATTCCAAATATCAGGTGAAAATTTGGGAATATTACAAACTATGGGTCTCTTTTATGTAAATTTGTACATCAAATTCCTGGGGACGTAACTTTGTCATATGATCTCTGTTTGATGCGCAAAATATCTCATTATAAATATCTATCCGAGGAATAAAATTTTTTATGTGAGAAACATCAAAGGAACACTAATATTTCTCCTGGTTTTCCAAAAAACGTCATTTAGGGCCTCAAAACGACTCTAGGAGTTCAAGACCCGAAAACATGCTAAAAATAGTAAAGTGTGCTACAATTAAGGAAACTAAAAAATTGAAAGAAACAATGGCGGGGACCAAAGTGGAATAGGAGGGTGGCCACAAATATCCACTTGGATCATTCCTCCCCCCTTAGGAAGCAACGGTCTCCATTGCGTTGAGTTCCTTGATGAGATGAGGAAACTTCTGCTGAACTTGGTCCTTGGTGAACCACTTGTCTTGGTGCAAGAGTTGGAAAACTTTGACAACCTGATATAGTTTGATCTTCTTCTAGCGAGTTTTCTTGATTTTCATGTCCATGATGCGGTTCATGGTGGCCGGTTCCATGCAGTCTGGGTTTAAATTTTTTGGCGTGAGTTGTTTTGCAATGTCTGAGGTGACAAGTAGAGGTGGGAAGTAGGGCGGAAGGCGGTCCACATTGAACACTAGGTGTAGATCAAGGAATAGTGGAATAGAAAGCTTGAAGGAATTGGCCCCTACAACCTTGGTGATGGTGTACGACCCATATTGGAGTGGGTGAAGCTTGCAGTGTGGTCCAACGAGGCGCTCCTTCTGCAAATGTAGCCACACTTTGTTGCCCACTTGGAAGTTGTGTGGCACCCGACATTGATCATGTAATTTATTTTAATTATCATTGGCTCTGTCCAATATGTCATGAACTTGTTGGAGTATGTGTTGAATGCGCTCAATGAAGCTGGTCACCTTGTTAGCTTCATACTAGACATGAGACGAATCAACGTGAGTAGTTGCAAATGGCATAGCTACATCAATGGGACAAAGTTGTTGGAATCCCAAGCCTACCTCAAAGGGGCTATGGCCGGTTGAGATGTGGAGAGCCCTATTATAACTATGTTGTGCATAGGGAACACTCTCATCTTATGTGCGTGGATGCTTTGAATTGTACATGTACAATATGTGTATGATCATCCTGTTGACGACCTATATCTAGCCATCAGTTTGGGGATGGAAAGCCATGGAATTGGTGATCTTGGTGTCCAACATTGACCAGAGGCTGGAAAAAAATATGCTGAGGAACTTACTATTCCAATCTGAGATGATAGACTGTGGGATCCCAAAGTGCACCCACACTCGTTCAAAGAAGAGTTTAGCAGTGGCTTCTGCTGTGATATTATTCTTGTAGGACACCATAATGGCCATCTTCGAGAATGTGTCAAAGACCATGAAAACATAGCCATTTCCATGCTTAATAGAAGGAAGGCCCGACATGTAATCCATGGAGATGGATTCCCAAGGTCGACTAGGGGTAGGTAGCAGAGTATAGAGGCCTTGCTTCTTAATGGTTGGTTTGGCAATGGCATAAGAAGTGCAGGATCTAATGTACTTCCCTACATCCTGTCAAACGTTAGACCAATAGAAATGCTTTTGCATTACTGCCACTATTTTCTCGACCCCAAAATTCCCAAAAAACCAACTGTAGTGCGCTTCCCAGATCATCTCAGCACGCTCGGTTGAAGGCACACAAAGGTGTCTCAGGTGACATAAAAGCGGATGATGGAGGTGAAAATTTGGAACTTACGTACCATCCAAGAGTGTCTTATATGTGTGGATCAATTACGGATCACTTTTGTAGAGAAGAAACCAATCAGAAGTCTCGTGCCCACAAGAGTTGAGAACGGTGGTTAGCGTCACAATCGGTGGTCGGCTGAGGCAGTCTGCAACATTATTGGTGCTGCCCTTCTTGTACTTGATGTTCAAATGAAAATGTTGCATATATGTAGACTACTTATGATGGCGATCATTCTGCAACTTCCCTTGTGTCTGTATGAACTACAGGGTTCGGTGGTCTGTGTGGATGACCGTTTCCTTCCACAAAATGTAATGCTTCCATTGTCGGTAAGCCTGCACAATGGAATACATTTATTTGTCATAAGTGGGATACTTGCGGACTGTGTCAGACATTGTCTCACTGTGATATTCCACTGGATGCCCCTGTTGAGTAAGAACTGCCCCAATAGCATAGTCAGAGGCATCTATTTTGATATCAAATGGTTGTTGCAATTCTAGTAATGTGAGCACTAGGGCAGAGCAGAGGCAATGTTTCAATTATACGAATTCCTTCTCAAGAGATTCTGACCAAAATAATTTTTCTTTCATTCCTCCCTTGGTGACTTGACTCAAGGGCCAAGTGATATGAGAGAATCCAAACACGAACCTGCAGTAGAAATTAGCAAGACCCAGAAAGTTGTGAAGCTCTGTTAGAGTAGTTGGGGCTGGCCAATCCTTAATGACTTGGATCTTGGTTGGATCCACATGCACCCCCCACTTATCAATAATGTATCCTAGATACTGAACCTAGGTCATGCCAAAAGTTCACTTCTCCAAATTGGCACACAAATTGTGTTGCCACAATGTTTGGAGGACTTATCGGATGTGGTGGAGGTGCTTTTCCCAAGTCTGGCTGAAGATGGAGATGTAATATAAGTACACTACTACTAATGAGTTGGTGAATGGTAGCAAGATGTCATCCATCAACCTCATGAAGGTTTCAGGAGCATTCGTCAACCCGAAAGGCATGACCAGCCATTCGGAAAGGCCCTCCTTGGCTTTGAAGGCAATCTTCCACACATCACAGTGTTCGATTGTGTTGGCCCCCCATGATTTGCAAGGTTGGAAAGAAAAAGTCTACAGGGAACCACATTAAACCACTTTGGAGTCCAAGGACCTAGCCTTCCTCGACTTAGAGAGGGATCTCTCTATGTATGTTCTTGTAAATGATATATATTTATGCTTTTGTTTTCTGATTTTAGGCTAGTTATGAAGTTCTATGACTATTTGTTTTGTTTGGTTGATTAATTTATTATGTGATTAAGTGATTGAGTGTTTCAGTTGAATAGATAGACTATGGGTAGCATTAATCCATTGGGCTATGGAGTCATAAAAGGATTTAATTTTTCATCAACTCTACAAGGGTTTTCATAGGGCAAGCTAACTATATCAAGTGGATCTCTTAGATTAGATGAAATATGAAATCCCAGTAAGTTGTGAAATCAGTAAAACTAAAGGGAAATTAAGAATCCTTTAACTCTACTTCAATAAGAAAATCCTTTTAGGTAACTGTTTAAGAAAAACCAAAGGACAGGACAAACCATAGACTTCTTTGGCCAGAATCTAGTAAGCAAACCTTAAGACAACAATCCAGCAACCCTAGAGAGCAGGACACCCCTGAATTCTCTAGCTATTACTTTCAGAAAAAGAAAAAATTCAAGATAATAGTCATTATAATCAAACATAAATTAAGAATTCTTTAATCAAACTTAAAATACCTTTGCAGCAACAGTTTGAGACAAACCAAAGGATAGGGCTAACCATAGACTTCTTTGGCTGGACTCTACTAAGTAGAATTCAAAGAAGGCTATAAAAATAACATTTCAAGCAAGACCAAAGGACAGGGCAAACCATAGACTTCTTTGGCTGGACTCTACTGAATCATTTCCAAGGTAACAAGCTAGGTGGAACTAGAGAGCAATTAAGAATTCTCTAATCAGACCTTGCAGAAGAAAACATTAGGATGAAAGAAGTAGATAGAATTAAGGTGCCAAGAAAACATATCTTAGTCCAAATTTTCTGTTCTTTTATCAGAGAAATGATGGAAAATATGGAAAAAAGAAGGGAAGACATTGACAAAGAAGGATAAATTCACCATTAACATAGCTCAAGAATCCTGTGAACGTTCTTGTATTACTGATGTCTACAAAAGTTACAATACTCTAGTAAAATAGCTTCTGCAACTCAGAGTCAGATATAATCCAACCTAGTAGCTCATCCAACTAACCAGCAACCAACAACTTATCAACCAAAAATAAAAATGAATAATACATGCAGTATTTATTTGCAAAATGAGGAGGTTTCCCTAAGCTAGGGTTACATATTTGTATTTATTACAGAGTTAATGCATTTTTACCTTTGAGAACATGCAAGGCCCAAGGCAAAATATCTGTGACTGTCTCATTGTAATAATAAATTCTAACTTAACTGCTGAGCTAACTTTAGGAGATGTTTGACTTTTGAGGCTTTTTATTAACTTTTACAATAACTTTTGAGTAGCTGGGAAATATTTTTGATTGTTTCAATAACTGTGGTTGCCTTTATTTGAGTAAAATAAGGATGTAGGTGTCCAAAGTGTTTATGAGAAGTAAAGGTTGTTTTGCTTTAGCATTCAAATCTGTCTTATATGTTAATCTGTCTTTGATGTATCCTTAAACCCTATTTATGTTGGAAATATGATGCAGAGTGTTGTCCTTGATGGCAACCCACTGAATGAAGATGAAGACATGTGACAGTTGACATGTGTTGTCCTTGATGGAAATACACCTGATGAAGTTATGCTTGACTTGATGGACTTGGTAAACGATGTAAATCTGATGTGATATGATGTTAGTTAGCAAGATGATGCTAAGTGTTGTCATTGAACTCACTTGATGAAGAAGATGGCAACTTACTTGATGAAGTTGTGATTGATAGAATATGTTCTTGATGAAGTAAATCTGATGTATCAGCAGTGTTTACAGAAGGCAGTGAAGAAAAGAAGTCAGCAAGTGCTAAATCTATGATGAAAAAGAGTATGTCTCTCGGTATACACGGATTGGCCTAGGGGAAGTCGCGTATGCACGCGGAAAAGAACGTGCCAAGTCGCATATGGGCTAAAGCGCTCAAAAAGTGCAAAACCAAGGGTAACCACCATGGTATTGACCCATTGTATTGGGTAATGATCTGCCTAATTGACCCCGTCCAGGTAGTTTTGGGGCTCGTGGTATTGAAAAAGGGGCCCGTGGTATTGAAAAAGGATAAACCTATATAAGGAGAAGAAATTCATTGTGCAAATCATGGGTGTGAGAGCAAGATGTCTGAGCTTGAATGAATACTTCTCTGTGAAGTATATCTGTATGGAAAGGGTAAAGGTTTGATGATAGATCTGAATCTATGAAGCACTTATGAAGAAATGATGGTTTTAGATGTTCAGGATCTGAAATGTATTTGTATCTCCTAGATCCGTTTATGGAGTGATTAGATCCGTGATGAGGCGAACATCCGTCCGGCGAAGAGTTGAATCCGAACCGAATATCTGAATATCCGATATGATGAAGTATGTCATTCGTAATAATTGAAGATCTATACGCTACTTCGACGCTGAGGAAGCGCGTATATACGCAGCTTCAGCGAAGAGAAAGCGCGTATGCGCAATAAAATATACACTGAGGTATACGCCGGTTTGTGTGGACGGAAGCGCGTATATACGCGAAATCAGTGAAGTAAAAGAGCGTATGCAAACTAGGGTTTGCTGAAGCAAGGGGTATGAAATATCCGAGCTGTTCTGCTGTGTTTATGCTATCTGATCTGTGTTGATATGTATCTGTTGATGATGTATGGTTGTGCTTAAAAGTATGGAAAGGGTCCAGTATGAAAATATGATGAAATGTGGCCTGCAAGTGGTGTTCTATTGAAGTTGTTGGATCCAGTGTGAAAATTGATGAAACATGGTCCAAGGTGGTGCTGAGGGTTGTAGCCTTCAGTCAGGGGGTTGTAGCTCCCTTCCAGGTGAGGCTGGTAAACGAGATCGGGGGGTCGTAGCTCCCTTCCAGGAGAGGCTGGTAAACGAGTCAGGGGGTTGGAGCTCCCTTCCAGGAGAGGCTGGTAAACGAGCGCAGGTGGGTGCCTGCATGCTGGTCAAGTCTGCGCCAGCACATATGTTGTAAGATGTTTTCTCTATAATAAAATATTGAAGGCTGAGCAACTGCAGCGGTGGTTTTCTCCCGATTTGGGTTTCCACCTAAAAATCCCGGTGTTCATGTGTGATGCTTTGTGTGATGGTTTATTCTGTTCTTACTGCACATGTTTACTGTTTATTGAACATCTGATGAATGAATGATGGAGTAATATAAGTGAAGATTTAATGACAGATCTAGATCTCTGTGTATACGCTAGTTTCATAAAGGGGATCCACGTATATACGCTAGTTTACTGAAGGAAAGTAGCGTATGGGTTTTAAGGAATGAAAAAGTAAAAAGTTTTGATTATGCAGTAAATACTGATTCACCCCCCCCCCCTCTCAGTATTTTTCCCAACAATTGGTATCAAAGCAGGTCCTTGTGCAGAAGCTTGATCACTTAAAGGAGATCCGTCGCAATGGGAAGTCAAGAAGGAGTAATGTCTATAAAGCCACCTCTATTCAATGGAAGCAATCTGATATTCTGGAAGGTACGTACAAAAGCATATCTGCAAAGTCTTGGTGCATATGTATGGGCAATCGTGGAAGAAGGTTATCAATACCCGACAAGTATTCCTACTGATGCAGCTGAAAGAAAGAAGTATGAAATCAATGCCAAAGCAGTGAATGTCTTATTGGGAAGCATGTCTAAATAAGAATTTGCTAAAGTGATGCAGCTACATTCGGCAAAAGACATATGGGACAAAATCATTCTAAGCTATGAAGGAGACACAAAGGTAAAAAGTGCAAAACTCCAAACTCTTAGAATTGAATATGAAAATTTGAAGATGCATAGTGATGAGAGTGTTGCCAGTTTCTTTCTTCGTCTGGATGATATTGTAAATCGAATGAGAATTTGGGTGAAACCATAGCTGATACTACTCTGGTGGAAAAGGTCTTAAGATCATTGACTTTAAAATTTGACTCTAAAGTTTCAGCTATTGAAGAAAGGCAAGATTTGCAAACTCTTACTATTGTTCAATTACATGGTACTCTGTCTGCTTTTGAAATGAGACAAGGAGGCCCTTCTCAAGTAAGAGAAGCTGCTTTTAAGGCATCTACTAAAGGGAAGGAAAAGGAAGTTGTCAAAGATTCCAGCTATATATCTGATGAAGAAGAAGCAAATTTCGTGAGAAAGCTCCAACTAGGCACTGGAAGATTCAAAGGTAAGCTTCCCTTCAAATGTTTTGAGTGTGGAAAAGTTGGTAATTATGCTGCTAAATGTCCTTATAGAGAAAAGCATGGTAAAGGGAAACAATTTGAAAAGAGAAAGAGTTATTATGCAAAAGAAGATGATGATGAAGTGTCCAATGAAGATGAAGAAGATTCTGACCAAGATCTGAAAGTGCTCATGGCTAAGAAGCAAAAGAAGAAGGTTACTCAAGGAAAGGAGATACCTCAGAAATCATGTATAGCAAAAATTGAAGAAGATGAAACAGATTCCGACGAAGATCTACAAGCACTCATGGCAAAGAAGAAAAAGGTTAAGGCCACTTGTAATACTCTTCTTTGTGCAAACAATAGTAAAGATAGTGAAAGTAAAGTTGTGGATCTAGAAGAAGCTCTCAAGATTAAAGTTGAAGAACTACAAAGTTCATACAATAAGCAAGAAACCATCTACAAAGAGATGATCTCACAAATGAAAGATCAAATAGAAATGTTGAGTGGACAAGTGGACAAGTATCAAAGGTTTCATACTTATGCATCCAATCGAATTAAAGATCTAGAAGCAGATCTTGAAAAATCAAGCAAGAAGAATGAAGGACTTGAAGCTGCTATCATCTTTCTTCAAGCAGAGCTAGAAGCATCAAGTAAGGAAAATGAGGAACCTATACAATCCTTTGAAAAGGAAGGCCTTGAAGAAGAAATTATCTCTCTCAAAGAAGATCTGGAAAAATCAAATAAGAAGAATGAAGAGATGGAACAAACATGTGAAGAAAACGAAAATTGGCTGAAAGAAGAGATTCTAAATCTGAAGGATCAAGTAGAAGATGGAAGAAGGAAAGAAGAAAGCATGACAAAGCAATGTCAAGCCTTGGAGGTTGAGGTAAACATTCTCAAAGTTAAATTAGAAGAAAAGGTTAAACTTTTGAGGTTTCAAGGTAGTACTAATATTTTGGACAATATTCTGAGTAATCAAAGGTCTCCTGCTATCAAACTTGGTCTTGGTTTCCATGAAACTATTAAAGGAGAATCTAGCTCACAAGGAAGTGCTAAAAATTCAGATGAAGTCAATGCAAAACCCGAAGTGTTGAAAGAGACAAAAGATCGACCAACAATCATGAATTCTCAAAGGAATTCATTCAAGAACGTTGAATGTTTTAAATGTCATAATTATGGGCATGTTGCAGCAAATTGCAGGAGCAGATCATTTCAGCCACAAACAAATAGGTTCTACTCAGAAAGGTACTCTAGTTTCTTCAAGGGATATTGTTTCTCATGTAACATGTATGGACATAAAGCAGTTGATTGCAAAAGGAGTAAGATTAGAAATACTCATTATGATTCTTATGCTTATTTCGCTGGACACATGAGATGTTATTCTTGTAACAAGTATGGACATGTAGAAAAAGAATGCAGGATGAACAGATCTGGGAAAGTGGACAATTTTCAGCACACAGTTAGAAAGCTCAAGCAAATTTGGAAAAAGAAGGAGGACCATTCAGAAACGTAGGGAATTTAGACCCTACTGCAGTCATCCGCTTCTGAAGCTTACTTCTCTGATTGACTGCAGGAATGATGTGGGATACATTATCAAATTTAGTAATGTATCGTCACAGGGGGAGCAATGTATGATGTCTCTCATGTTTGATTTGATTATTCTGGTTATATGTATCTGGTGTGAAGAAAAGACAGGAACAGAAGGTAAAATTGCAGAAGGAGATGAAGGTGTGAAATTTTATATATTTCACTTTCCATACGCGGGTTCTATGAAACAAAGTCGCGTATACACGCGAGTTACAACAGACACAGCCGCGTATGCATTGATGATAAGGAAATTTATCTGATAGCTGAAGATCTGGAGCAGAAGTCCAGGGGGAGCATCAGTCTGACTGCTGATGATTGCACTATTAGCATTATTCTGGTTATGAAATGATACATGGGTTCTTGTGTTGAACATTATGGATGAAGATTGGTTGCTTTATGATGAAGAGCATTCGTTGTTGAGATGAAAGTCTTATAATTCAGAGATGAGGACAGATCATGCAGAGATTGTTACTTGCTGTTGAAGGTGCTTCAGATTGCAAGCTAAGGAATAGCATTGGTTTAGGGGGAGCAGCAGGTTGAATACTAATGATTGCATTGTTGGCAATATGACTGCTTGTTCTTTGGTTTTTGTGATACTCATGCTCAAATGATGATGACTTGGTACATTGTTTATTATGATGAGATTTTGAGCCCTGGTTGTCCTTTGTACTCACACATGGATGAGTTGGATGTCATTTGATTCAGAAATAAATCATGCAGAATGTGTTACTATGGTTGAGAGATCTTTTGCCTTCATATGTTACTTCATGTTAAATCTTGAAGATCATGGTGATGTTGGACCACATGGATGATTGCTTGACACCTATGTGAAGATGTTGTTCTGATATGAGAATCTTTCTTGGAAAGATTGTATTGATGTTGCAAAGAATCTGAAGGCTTAGTTACTATTGTGCTGATGCTACAACCGTTGGATGACGCTTGAAGACACAACTACACTATTCTATCTATCTGTAGTCCAGGGAAGCATTCAAATGTCTCAGAAAGAAGCTGAACACTGTCTTTGCCTTACAAAAAATCAGATCTGGTTGAAATTTAGAAGATGTCTTGGGATACGCGGGTTTCCTGAAACACAGTCGCGTATATACGCGAGTTCCTGCACAGAAATCCGTGTATGGTTGGTTTCTGACAATTTTTGGTTGGTTCAGCTCTCTTCAGCACAGCTGCAGTGCTGTTTGGTATCTCTGGTGGTGTTCCAGTTCTCATAAATCTGTTTCTAATGTTTTGATGAAGATACCTTGATGATTTGTTGATGAAAATTTTCAGGATGCACAAACTAAGGGGGAGCCCTTAGTCATATGAAAAGGATGCATGGATGCACAGATTCAGGGGGAGCATTAGTGTTGCTGAGTATAATGCATTGTTGGCATTATAATGGTTCTTTTATATGATCTCTCTTGAGGTCTTCTTGGTATTGGTCATGAAAAGTCATATTTGTATTCTTGATGAAAAGGTCATGTTGAGACCCTTGATGTAAAATCTGTAATATTCAGTCATGGATGAACTTGTCAAATTTGTAAACCCACTTGGTTGGCTAGCTGAGTCAATTTTTGTAAACCCACTTGGTTGGGTAGCTGAATTGAAATATGTAAACCCACTTGGTTGGATATTTGATGTAAGTATAAGTCTTTGGTGATAGAAAGAGTCATACCTTGTTAATTATGTTTGGGGTTGGCACTGAACTCGAGGGGGAGCCAGCCACTTCGGCACATATCAGATACGCGAATGTTTCTTCCCTTTGAGGAGGAGAGTGTTAGTTTGATCCGCCTTGCCCTTGATATCCAAAGGGGAAAGGGGAAGTGACATGGTGTTTGATTGAAAATAATGATGTCAAATATTTGGGAAACATATTTGGGGGAGAGTGACATGGTACCTGCTCTGTTGTGGTAACAGAACACCATCATGGTTGCCATCAAGTCAAGGGAGATTGTAATGTTGGAAATATGATGCGAGTGTTGTCCTTGATGGCAACTGAATGAAGATGAAGACATGTGACAGTTGACATGTGTTGTCCTTGATGGCAATACACCTGATGAAGTTATGCTTGACTTGATGGACTTGGTAATTGATGTAAATCTGATGTGATATGATGTTAGTTAGCAAGATGATGCTAAGTGTTTTCATTGAATGACAACTCACTTGATGAAGATAATGGCAACTTACTTGATGAAGTTGTGCTTGATAGAATATGGTTTGATGAACTAAATCTGATATATCTACAGTGAGTACAGAAGACAATAAAGCAAGGATTTCAGCTTGTGCTAAATCTATGATGAAAAAGAGTATGTATCTAGGAATACGCGGAGTGGCCTAGGGGAAGTCGCGTATGCACGCAGAAAAGAACGTTCCAAGTCGCATATGGGCTAAAGCGCTCAAAAAGTGCAAAACCAAGGGTAACCACCATGGTATTGACCCATGGTATTGGGTAATGATCCGCCTAATTGACCCCGTCCAGGTTGTTTTGGGCTCATGGTATTGCTTTGGCCCATGGTATTGAAAAAGGGGCTCATGGTATTGAAAAAGAGAAAACCTATATAAGGAGAAGAAATTCATTTATTACCAAATCTGTGGGTGTGAAATAAGATATAAGAGCTTGAATGAATACTTCTCTCTGAAGTAGATCTGAATGGAAAGGGTTACACATGAATGATAAATCTGAGTGTATGATGCACCAATGATGAAGAAGGGGATCTAGATTTGAAATGTGCTTATATTTGCTAGATCTGTTTATGGAATGATTAGATCCAAGAAGAGGCGAACATGTGCGAAGTAAAGTTGAATACGAGCTGAATATACGATCGATAAGTATCTTTACTCATATCATTGAAGATCTATACGCTACTTCGCCGCGGAGGAAGCGCGTATATACACGGCTTCAGCGAAGAGAAAGCGCGTATGCGCAATAAAATATACACTGAGGTATACGCTGGTTTGTGTGGACGGAAGCGCGTATATACGCGACATCGGTGAAGTGAAAGCGCGTATGCAAACTAGGGTTTGCTGAAGCAAAGGGTATGAAATATCTGATCTGTTCTGCTATGTTTCTACTATCTGATCTGTGTTGTTAAGTATCTGTTGGTGATGAATGTTTGTGCTTAAAAGTTTGGAAAGGGTCCGGTATGAAAATATGATGAAACGTGGCACAAGTTGTGTTCTATTAAGTTGTTAGATCCGGTGTGAAAGTGATGAAAGCATGGTCAAGGTGGTCTTTGAGGTTGTAGCCTTGATCGAGAAATTAAATAACTCCCTTCCAGTGAAATTTGATAAACGGAAAAATTCATGGCTTCCCTTCCGGAAAGGCTGATATAATAAGTCGGGGGTTGGAGCTCCCTTCCGGGAGAGGCATTAGCGAGCGCGGTGGGTGCACTGCGTCTTTGATTGATCTACTGACACATATGTTGTAAGATGTTTTCTCTATAATAAAATATTGAAGGTTGAGCAACTGCAGCAGTGGTTTTCTCTCGATTTGGGTTTCCACCTAAAAATCCTGGTGTTCATGTGTGATGCATTGTGTGATGGTTTATTCTGTTCTTACTGCACATGTTTACTGTTTATTGAACATCTGATGAATGAATGATGGAGTAATATAAGTGAAGATTTAATGACAGATCTAGATCTCTGTGTATACGCTAGTTTCATAAAGGGGATCCGCGTATATACGCTAGTTTACTGAAGGAATGTAGCGTATGGGTTTTAAGGAATGAAAAAGTAAAAATATTTGATTATGCAGTAAATACTGATTCACCCCCCCCCTCTCAGTATTTTTCCCAACAATTTAGCCTTAAAAACTTGGATTTATCTTTTGCTAATTGTCTTACTGTTTTTCCTTCCATGACTTGTTTCCTAAACTCTGCTTTCTCCTTTTAATTCTTCTAATATTCTTTTATCTCTGATCTCTGTCTTTAATCCTACTTTCCTGCCTTTGACCTTTGATTAATTTTAAACCCTTTTACTATTCTATGAATGTATCTTTTTATTTGTCTTTATCTACTGCGCATTGAAGCACCCTTTGCTGCTTTGTTGTGTTTAAATGACCATCATTGGTCATGATCCATCGATTTTCATGCTTTGATCTAGCGCTCCTAGTCCCTAAATGAATCAAGTTGTTGGATCATCACCCAAATAATTTGTTTCGAACGTTTTTAGGACTTGGAAATGAAAATTATGCATTTTCCCATACCTTGGTCACCTGCACAGTTTAAAAAACAATTTATTAATAAAACCTGCGTTTGTTTGGCTTATCAGGATTTTTGGACATGTTGCAGGGGTTTTAACAGGTGGACGGGGCTTATTGCAAAGGTGCAGACCTTTGGAATGTTTTGAATGGAGTGGTGGTTCTAAGTTATGGAGGGAATACGTTGTGGTGATTTTTGCATGAAGTGGGGGCAGTAAATGGTATTGGTGGAGAGCGTGTGATGCCATAGGATAAGCGCCACATGGCAGGAAGGGCTGGCTGTAATACTTCCCATTTCACAACATTTGGGTTTGTTAAACCCCACACTGTTGTACGTGCGATATGCGATGTGGGCTATTGGATTGGGAGGGTTGAGATCTAACGATGGTCAGGTAAGGATGGGTTGCAGGAAAGTTTAGATGGTGGGGCCCCAGGGATACGTAGCATAGAGTTTAATGTATGGTGTGGGCCAGGGTATATAACAAAGTGGCGGGGTTTTATTTATATGGGTGGCTTTGATAAGGTGGGACTCGGGGTTAAATAATAAGCGGAGGCACTTATTATAAAGTGTAGGCCAAGGTTATATGGGAACGAAGGATCCATGTTTTTAAAGCTGGAGGCTAAAAAACCTATAAGGGTCGGGTTTCTAAACAAAACAAAGTTTTATAAAAAGGAAGGACTGAATATTATAATTTTTAGTTTAAAATAATATAAAATAGGATTTTTTTACACTGTTTTAATGGAATAAGGGAAAATGATGAAGGTGAGGGGGTTTAGTGGGGAAAATGGGGTTTTAGGTAGGGGAAAGGGAAAAAATGGGGATCTTAGGGCCAAAGCATGGAATTTCAGTAGCATGAGGGTATTTTGAGAGAGCAAAAATGAGAGATAGTAAATAGGTAAAACAAAGATAATGAAGGTAGTGAGATTTTTGAAAAAACTGATAGTCGGGGAATGTTATTTTCAGCAGACTGTAGAAAATCCATAGTCACCTAGTGATACTACAGAATACAGGAGGATAACAGTGGCTCCAGCTGGGGAGGGAAGCTCCTTTAGGAGGTGTCAAGAACCTCAGAGTTCAGATCTCTAGAATTTGTAGATCAATGCCTTATTTGTTCTTGGAAGAATTTTCATTATGCAATTGATGATCTGCTGCTGTTCTTTGTAATTGTGACCTTTAAATCTTGAAAATCATGCTTGCTGCAACTCAATTCCACCTACCCATCATTCTATTCTAGGATTTGTTCTTCATTTGGGTGCATTTAGATTGGAAAACTCTTGACATCATTTTTCTTTTGAAAGCAAAAAACTATCTATTTCTACCCTTATATCAAGCAAAGGCTCAGATTATCCTGATGAGCTCTCTTATTATCTACCTAATCTAATTATCTGTCAAGATTAAACAGTTTGACATATTTTCATTCTCTAATATATCAACAGGAAATCTAAAGAATAACCAAATCAAGGTTAAGCAGTTTGATTGTCATGAACTGTGGCATTTTGTACATGCCACACACAATATTATTTTGCAAAAAGTAAAACCAAAACTGAGGGCTTTGGTTTCGAATTTTTTATGTATCCCTTTCTTCTCTTTTGGTTCAGGTTTTTATTTGGAACAAATCTCTTTTCTCCCTACCTACTGATCGACCAAGTTTACACAGTTTGTCAAATCTTCATTTTCTATTCTATCAGCAAAAATTCAAAATTTGCTCAATCATAGTTAGGCTGTACGATTGAACAAGACTTATTTTTCAAAATTAGTGGCATTTGGACTTGCACAATTTTATAAACATTCTTTTTGGTATGGGGATTTACTTTTTTCTTTTATCTACCCTATTTTCTTCTTTTCTTTCTTTATTTTGTCAAATTTTTTGAGTTTTTTGTTCCAGCAAAGTTATACATAATGAAAAACTTAAAACTAAGAATATTCTCATAGTACTGAGCTTATTTTCACACTTACCTATCCTAGTCTAACTTGGATATTATATATACACTAGGTGAACTCTTTTCTGCAATGCAACCAATCAAGTAAATGACTACATGGTTGAATTTTTGTTTAGCCCTTTGGGTATGATGAAAAGACAAAAAGGCCACTCCCATCTCACTTGATTTTGAACAACAGTGCTCAAGATCTTCTTTACACTCTGTAACAAGTGATTCCTGGCATAGCATGTTCCTTCTTTAGATGCCTCTAAGAAAACAACAAAGGGATATTGAAATAATACCTGGCCTTGATGTTTTAAACAATAAGCTTCATCTAGGACTATTCCTTGCTCCACCTTGTTGCACTTGGGATTCTTTTGAGAAAGAATATATTCCCCCTCTTCATGACCATCTGTCTTGTAAGCCTCATAATGCACTGCTATGTTGTCCTCCTGCACACCTGATATGCTCTGATTGAGTGGACTAGAATTTGCCTGAAATTCATCATTCTGATGAGTAGGAGCATTCTATGGTAATAGGTATTCTTGAGTAGGTAGTACAACATCAGTATCAAAATGTTATTTTTTTTCTTCATGAGGCAAAGCTACAATACATAACTCAGTATTAGAACAGACATAGATAATTTCTTTACATAAAAATTAGAGGTTGGCTGCATTCTTAGAATCTGATTGATTTCTTTTTCAGTTAAAAGAGGAGGGAGCCCTTGTCTTTTTTGTATTAGACAAAAATTGCTTTCTTTCTTTTGTGAAATATGATCTTGAGTCTGAATGTATTCTTGTGCCTCACACAAAAGAGATGATGAATCATCACCCGTCCCTTCAGAGAGATCTTGTGGGTATTCTTCCATTTCCTGATTAATTTCATCCTCAACCCACTTCTCTTGGTTGTCATGATAGTTAGCATGAGCATTAAATTCATGAATTGTCTCTGATAGATTCTTATGATGCCAATTTCTTTTAATAATCTAAAATGCATCAAAGCATAAGGGTAGAGACTCTAAATGTGTTAACTCCTCCTCTATTTCAGATTCTGCAATTTCAAGATGGCTTAGAGGGAGAACTTCTGGATCTAAAAAAGGGTTTGTATCATCCATTTCTTCCCTGACTGATCCTTTTGGTAATTTCTCTTTGTTTCTAGTTGCAACCTGCTTGTAATTCTCTCTTAATAGTGAAGCATAAGATGTAGGAAGGCATCTAGTACTTGCTTGACAACTTCCTGCATTTTCTTCTTTGCAATCTTGCTCAACATGCATATTTTGATTGTCACTTTTGCATTGTAATGACTGAATTTGTTTTACCCAAGAAAATAGTGCTGGCTATTTTGAATAATTAGCTCCAATATTAAATTTTCTTGACTTCAAAATTGAGAAAGACATCGTTTTAGGAGATCATCATCAAGCTAAAGTTTTGTTAATTGACTTGAAATTTTCCTAGATAAAGGGTTTGCCACAAACCTTGTCATCTTGTTAATGAGTTAGAGAAAAGGGTCACTGTATCTTTTCAATTAATCTGGATTCTCTTACCAGTGGAGTATTTAGGCTTACTGAGAAGTGTGGAGTATCCAGGTGGAAGATTTCAACTTTCTTGAAGCAGGATGGTGTCCACCATCAGCAACCAGATATTTTGCAAGTCTTTAAGGTTTTTAGGTAGGGAACTTACTTTTTTAATTGGTCTACTAACAATTTAATTTCTAGATCTAGGAGATTTCCTAAGGATGCTTTCAGGATTGTCAACTATTGCAGGAGGGTTTGGGCCAGGATGAGATTTGGTATAGATTCTTCTAGGATCCATAATTTAGACCCAACATTTTAGAGAGGCTTAAAGCCTTGTATAACAATTTTGAAAAATAAACCAATCTGTGAAAGGAATACTTAACCCACAAAGTATTCTTGAATGGGTTATGTTGAGGTTTAATGATCTCAGGATTTCTCAATAATTTCCTAGTGGAGTCTGTAGAAAACCAGTGGAGTCAGCAGGCCTACTAAAAACCAGTCGAGTCACCAGGTGGAAGATTTTTAATAGTTTTGAGGCTGGATGTTGTCCACCATCAGCAACCAGGTACCATTCTTGGCTAACACTTGATTTATCTAAGTTAAAATGAGGTTATCTAAGTTCTTGAGGAAATATTAAGTTATTTTAATAACTCAGTCCCTAGTATGGTCGCCACTATGTTGTCTCCCCGTGATTTGCAATATTGGAAAGAAAAAGTATGTAGGGAACCACATCAAACCACTTTGGAGTCCAAGGGACTAGCCTAAATGGACTCAGAGAGGGCTCTCTCTATGTATGTGTTTGTAAATGATATAGATTTATGCTTTTGTTTTTTGATTTTAGGCTAGTTATGAAGTTCTAGGACTGTTTGTTTTGTTTGGTTGATTAATTGATTGTGTGATTAAGTGATCGAATGTTTCAGTTGAATAGATAGACTGTGGGAAACATAAATCCATCGGGCTATGGAGTCATAAAAGGATTTAATTTTTCATCAACTTTACAAGGGTTTTCATAGGGAAACTAACTATAACAAGTGGATCTCTTAGATTAGATGAAATATGAAATGAGAGTAAGTTGTGAAATCAGTAAAAATAAAGGGAAATTAAGAATCCTTTAACTCTACTTCAACAAGAAAATCCTTTTAGGTAACTGTTTAAGAAAAACCAAAGGACAGGGCAAACCATAGAATTCTTTGGCCAAAATCTAGCAAGAAAACCTTAAGACAACAATCTAGCAACCCTAGAGAGTAGGACACCCCTGAATTCTCTAGCTATTACTTTCAGACAAAGAAAAAATTCAAGATAACAATTAGTATAATCAAAGAGAAATTAAGAATTCTTTAATCAAACTAAAAAGAACTTTGTAGCAACAATTTGAGACAAACCAAAGGATAGGGCTAACCATAGACTTCTTTGGCTGGAATCTACTAAGTAAACTTCAAATAAGGCCTTAAAAATAACATTTCAAACAATACCAAAGGATAGGGAAAACCATAGACTTCTTTGGCTGGAATCTACTAAATCATTTCCAAGGAAACAATAGGTGGAACTAGAGAGAAATTAAGAATTCTCTAATCAGACCTTACAGATGAAAACATTAAGATGAAAGAAGCATGCAGAATTAAGGTGCCAAGACAACATGTATTAATCTAAATTTTATGTTCTTTTATCAGAGAAATTATGGACAATACAGAAAACAAAAGGGAATACATTGACAAAGAAGGATAACTTCACCATTAACATAGCTCAAGAATCCTATGAATGTGCTTGTATTACTGATGTCCAAAATAGTTACAATACTCCAGTACAATAACTTTTGCAACTCAAAGTCTGATATAATCCAGCCTAGCAGCTCATCCAACTAACCAGCAACCAACAACTTATCAACCAAAAATAAAATGAATAATACATGCAGTATTTATCTGCAAAATGAGGAGGTTTCCCTAAGCTAGGGTTTCTTATTTTTATTTATTACAGAGTTATGCATTTTTACCTTTGAGACCATGCAAGGCCCAAGGAAAAATATCTGTGACTGTCTCACTGTAATAATAACTTCTAACTTAACTTCTGAGCTAACTTTAGGATATGTTTCACTTTTGAGGATTTTCATTAAATTTTACAATAAATTTTGAGTAGTTGGGAAATATCTCTGACTGTTTAAATAACTGTGGTTGCCTTTACTTGAGTAAAATAAGGCTGTAGGTATCAAAAGTGTTTATGAGAAGTAAAGGCTGTTTTTCTTTAGTACTCGGATTTGTCTTCTATTTTAATCTGCCTTTGATTTATCCTTAAACCCTGTTTAGCCTTAAAAAACTTGGATTTATCTTTTGTTGATTGCCTTTTTGTTTTTCCTTCGCTGATTTGTCTCCTAAACTTTGCTTTCTCATTTTAATTCTTCTAATCTACTTTTATCTATGATCTCTGTCTTTAATACTGCTTTCCTACCTTTGACCCTTGATTAATTTTAAACCCTTTTACTGTTCCGTGACTGTATCTCTTTATTTGTCTTTATTTGATGCGCATTGAAGCACTCTTTGCTGCTTTGGTGTGTTTAAATGACCATCAATGGTCATGATCCATCGATGTTCATTCTTTAATCTGGCGCTCCTAGTCCCTAAATGAATGTAATATTCCCAAATGGGAAAACTCAACAACACATGCATAAAAAACACATTTTAAGAAATGTATGCTATAATAATCAAAATAAAACCATGGATCCACTAGATCTGACATCATAACACCTAGATATAATAGGAGATCATAAAAAAATCATGTTAGAGGAGTTAAACAATTCTCCCACACCCAGAATAGCTTAAAAACACTGAAACCCCAAAACTACTGCAACAAATAAATAATGGTACAAGTGACAGCGTAGTATAATGAGGTTTTATACTCAGAAATTGTAGATACAAATAGATCTGATGTTATATTAATCAATAATTCTCAAACACTGATATCTAGTCTCCTTTACATCATTCGAAGAGAAACTGGGAAGGGTTTCTGGAAATACACCCAATACAAATGGTGATCTACAACCCAAAGATTGAAGAATCATTACAAACTGAAGCACATGAAGATAGGAGGCTGAAATAACATAGATCTAATGCAGATCCACTCAAAGGTATCCTCCAATGAAAGGCTAAACCCTTCAATCACAGGAAAACATTCTAACAGAGCCATAAGATCCCTCACTGAAGCTTCCCTCCAAAATAACACAATTACAGACTGAAATTACGCTATAAGTCATGGAAATAGATTTTCCTGATGCCAATTATCTGAAATGTGCTCAAGAACCCTCCAAAATGATCTCCGAAGAGAAGGAATCCTTCCTCCTATGAAAAAATAGCTCAGAAAGTGGGTTTCTTAACCCTCCACTCTAACACCCTGCAACACAACACAATATTCTGCAGAAACTGCACTGTAGCTGAAGACTGAAGTTTGGCCAGAATGACAAATGTGTGGAATGAAAGATTAGGGCTCTCCAAAGAGGTCTCTTAAGGAAAGAGATGGAATTCCTAAACAAGAATACCTTGTGCTAAACAACACTAGCAATATTAGCTAAACAACTGAAGAGAGAAAAAGTATAAACATACATATCAAAATATAATTCATAAGCTAAACCCATATGGATGCCATCCTCTTCCTTATAAAAAATGTGAGACTTATCACCTTGGGTCCCACTCATTAGGGTTTCCACCATCACACAATAAATCTCCCTCCAAAACTACGTTGTCCCATCATTAAAGCCACTCCTCCATAACAACGCTGTTTGATTTGGTCAAAGTTGACCTCTTCAACCTGCTCCATCCCTTTTCACACCTAAGGGTCTTCAATCCAACTTTTTTATAGTGTCTAAACTAATCCACATTCATACCGGCTGTCTTAATTGATGGTTCACTCCCTCCATTCCATCTTAGTTGACTTGGTCAAACTTGACCTTGTCTTCATGCATTAGCCTTTGTTCTTACATGAGGATTTTTTATCCAGCTATGAATATGATCCATTTTCACATTAAGAGGGATTTTATTGCTGCTAAAAAGATTCATGGGCCTCCTTACCCATTTATTCATCTAACTACAAGTTAAGAGCAAAAATTAATATTCCAATTAGCTCCATGCTAATTTAGGAATATTAGAATGAATCAAGTTCTTGGTTCGTCACCCAAAGAATTTGTTTCAAACATTTTTAGGACTTGGAAATGCAAATTATGAATTTTCCCATACCTTGGTCACCTGCACAGTTTAGATAAAAATTTATTAATAAAACCTGAGTTTATTTAGCTTATCGGGCTTTTTGGACGTGTCGCAGGGGTTTTAGCAGGCAGACGTGGCTTATCGCAAAGGCACAGGCCTTTGGAATGTTTTGAATGGAGCAGTGGTTTTAAGTTATGGTGGGAAGGCGGTGTGGTGGTTTTCCCATGAAGTGGGAGCAGTAAATGGTATTGGCAGAGAGCGTGCGATGCCATATGATGAGCGTCGCGTGGCAGGAAGGGCTGGCGGTAATACCGTCCATTTCGCAAGGTTTGGGTTTGTTAACCCCCACATTGTTGGACATGCGATATGCGACGTGGGCTGTTGGATTGGGAGGGGTGAGATCTAATGGTGGTTGGGTAAGGATGGGTTGTGGGTAGGTTTAGATGGTGGCTCCCGGGGGATACGTAGCATAGGGTTTAATGTATGGTGTGGGCCAGGGTATATAACAAAGTGGCGGGGTTTTATTTATATGAGAGGCTTTGATAAGGTGGGACCCGGGGTTAAATAATAAGCGGATGCACTTATATAAAGTGGAGGAAAAGGTTATATGGGAGCAGAGGATCAATGTTTTTAAAGCCAGAGGCTAAAAAACCTATAAGGGCAAGGTTTCTAAACAAAACATAGTTTTATAAAAAGGAAGGCCCGAATAGTATAATTTTTAGTTTAAAACAATATAAAACAAGACTTTTTTACATTGTTTTAATGGAATAAGGGAAAATGATGAAGGTGAGGGGGTTTAGTGGGGAAAATGGGGCTTTAGGTAGGGGAAAGGGAAAAAATGGGGATTTTAGGGCCAAAGCATGGAATTTCAGTAGCATGAGGGTATTTTGAGAGAGGCAAAATGAGAGATAGTAAATAGGTAAAACAAAGATAATGAAGGTAGTGAGATTTCTGAAAACAAATGATAGTCAAGGAATGATATTTTTGGCAGATTCTAGAATCCATAGTCACCTAGTGATACTGTAGAATACAAGAGGATAAAATATTGGTACCTAGTGATACCTGAACTTCAAGTCGATCTTGCTGAAATATTTTGTCCTGTTGAGTTGGTCCAGAAGGTCATTAGTCCGCGGGATCAGGTACCTAATCTGAACAATGATCTTGTTCAACGCTCGATAGTCAATACAAAGTCTTCAAGTCCCATACTTCTTCTGCACCAACACCATCGGGCTCCCACAGGGCGATGAGCTCGGGCGAATGTGACCTTTCTTCGGTAGCTCCTGAATCTGCCACTTGATTTCATTATTCTCTAGAACAAAGCGCTGATAGATTGGTCCATTGGGAAGCAACACACCCGAGTTCAGATCAATGGGGTGCTTGAGCTACACTGACCCCTGTGGGTGAGGTGAAGATGTCCCCATACTCCTCCACGACCTTCTCCATTTTTTTTTTCATGCGGAGGAGCCCTGTCTGGAGGTCGTGGCCACAATCTTGTTCTTTCCCTGAGGGCGAATCATGAAGAAAACAAATTTCCCAATTTTGGAAATGATCTTAGTGCATTGTTTTGCAGTAACCAAAGAGATAGAGACAAGAAGTGGTACTTCTGGTATCCTGTACAACTTATTTCCCAAAGTAAAAATACCCGCACGAGGCTGTGACTCATACAGAACATGTCTGTTAGGATATTCCGACACATAGGAAGTAGTTAAGTATAACTTGGTCAAGCGTAGAGTTAGGTAAAGTGTGTTTCTTTACTATGTAAATTTGTAACTTATAATCAGATGGTCAAGATATGTAGTGATCCGACGGTTCATTCTCTCCTCTGTATTATCGACATTTGATTCATGGCTTAGCACCCAATTGGTCCATGATCTCTATTTAAAGAGAATGGAGGGACATTTTTCTGGTAACCGTTTATGAGAGAAGCTTATGTAAATTTTATTTCTTTATATTAGTAAATTACTTGAAGTGGCTATGTTGGCTCAAGCCGTGCACTGTTTCCCTCTTCGAGGGTTTTAACCATGTCAAATACTGGTGTACTGATTTGTGATCTGTTTGTGCATGGTGACCTTTGGTGTTTGATCTAAGGAATTTACACTGTAAATTCCTACATGGTATCAGAGCCATTTTGAGGGTCGCATTCGTTGTTGATCAAAATCCCAAGCCATTTTGAGTGGATGCGATTTCATTTTTTCTAGATATACTATTTATGACCACTTTTGGGTCGAGAGATTTGCTCTGTTGTGTCCAGAGCATCTGTTACAGTGAGGAACCCCTTTCGTTTCATGCGAAAGGTTTACAGTTTCCCAAGTTATTTCATTTTAGATCTGGACATAGAAAGTATATTTTGTACAGTTATATTTATTAATACTTTTGCTTATTTTAGTTCCCTCTATTTATTTCGGTTTATTGTTTTTTTTAATTGCCGGATCTATACCCTCTTATCTCTGTATGCTCTTTGCTCTGCGTTGTGTGTGACCTCAACAAATCAGAAAAAAGAAGACGTGATTTTTTCTGCTACGTATGCTCTATCCTCGCGTCTTTGTGCAATCTAGGGAAATCAGAAATAACGGGGAAAATGATAGTTGCTGATAAGATTAACCGGAAATCTAACTTTTTGCCGCAATGCTTGTATTTTTTTTTTGTGCACGGATTTTGTGTTTTTTTGCAGGAAAAAGCACGCACATTGAGAAAGAAGAAGAAGAAGAAGAATAAGAAAAAGAAAAAGAAAGAAAGAAAAAAACCTTCCTCCTTTCAAACAATTACTAGCTCACTTGGTGTAAAGTTACTTTATGAGAATAAAGGTCTTGGGTTCACGATCTACTACAATTATTTTTCAAAAAGACATAACTTCTTCATCCAAGATCTATTTTCAGAGCCGTTTTTTTTTAACCGACTTAATTTTTCAATATATTTCCACTAGAGCAGTTGGTTTCAACCTTTTCAGCTTCAATTTAAAAAAAATAAAAATAAAATGGAAAGTGCATGCCCGGTTATTCTTAACAACAATAATTATTTCCAATGGCTATCCTACATGGTAGACTTACTTAGAAGTAAAGGGCTTTATAAATAGCCACATGACAAGAAACTAAATCCACCGATGAAGATAAAGGCGCTAAATGGGAAAATAAACAAGATCAAGCATGAGGGTTGATAGAAATGTCCATTTCTCAATATCTTCAATTTGATATCCAAGACATTGACTCCCCTGATGAAGCTATGAAAAAGCTAAATGTTGTTTTTGGCATTAAAAATGAAATCAGAGCCCATCAACTTGAAAATGAGTTGCTTACTTTGGACCCCAATAATTTATCCTCTATTGAAGATTTTCTGTCCAAATTCAAGACCCTTAGACTTCTTTTAGAAGGTTGTAAGGTAAAAAAGGAAGATGGTAGCCTTATCTATTCCATTTTTAGCAAGCTTGGCCTTGCATACTCGATATTTTTTCCACCTTCCATTCCGCTAGAGAAGCCCTCATTTCTCAAGGAACAACCGACAAGCCTCCCTCTTTTGATGCCTTTTGCGATTCTTTGATAAGAGAGCAAGAAAAAATCTTACACCTTGGTCTTATTAATAATGGAAACTCTTCTAATAAATCCTTAGCAACCCAACAACAACCATACCAAAAGAATCATAAGAAGCAACATCCTAAAAATAATTGTCCTAAACCAAACAAGGGTCTTAAGCAATTTCAACAGTAAACTGAAAAAGCAACTCAACAAACTGATAAGGAAAATAAAAACAAAGGGAAGAAGACAGATAGACATTGCAAATTTTGTAATCGTGATGGCCACGTAGTGTCAAAATGTTTTAAGAAGATGGGAGCCTTGGAAGCAAAAATGAAGAAGCACAACATCGATTTGGAACACTTCAACTTAATCTTTAGGAATGACACTTTCTTATTGTGGTTGTCAAGCATCAAGATCTAGTTATGCTTTGAATGTGTCTTCTTCTTCTCATTCTCATGAGTGGCTCATTGATTCTGGAGCCTCTTACCATATGGCCAAAAATAAAGCCATGTTTTCATCTTTAAATGATTGTAACACCAAAAATATTTATGTTGGTGATGACAGATATCTTAGTGTTGTAGGGTATGGAACCATTCATCTAGATAATGGTCAGTTTAATGATGTGTTATGTGTTCCTACCTTGTCCTGCAACCTTCTATCTGTTTATCAGATAACTAATTCAGGTGAAGGGAAAAAAATAGAATTCTCACCTCATGATGTTGTAATTAAGGATCTCAAAGATCCTAGACATATTTTAGCTATTGGCATTGTTGATGATTCCATAAGGTTGTATAATTTTGACAAATTTGGGTCATCATGACTTCCCTCCATTTTTGTTGCTCATAATGATGGAGTGAGCAAACTTTGGCATGAGTGATTTGGTCACTTAAGCTATCGCTCTCTTCAAACTCTCTGTAAAGAAGATATGGTGACAGGTCTTCCTACAATATCTTTCCGAGATGGTGTTTGTTCCAGATGTGTACTTGGAAAACATAATCGAGATAGTTTTGACAAACATGCCTCTTGGCATGCTTCAGTCCCTTTGTACCTTATGCACAGTGATTTATGTGGCCCACTTTGGCCCACTTCCTATTGTTTCTTTCTCTGGCTGCAAGTACTTCTTAACTTTCATTTATGATTTTTCCAGACGCACTTGGGTATACTTCTTAAAACTCAAGAGTGAAGTTTTTAATATGTTCTTGGTCTTTAAGGCCTTTGTTGAGAAACAATATGGACATCACATTCTTAAGTTAAGACCCAAAAATGGAGGAGAATATGTTAAAAACAAATTTATACACTTTTTCACTGAGCATGTGATCAGGATATCATGTCCAAGTTTTAAAAAATGCCAAAAAATGAAATTTCTCAGAAATGTTTGCAACCTAAACGACTGGAAAGGTCTCGTTGCCGCGATTCTGGCACCACAAACAATTCTCAAAACCAAGGTAGTATGCAAAAGTTATTGAGGTTTTAAAATGCCCAGTAAACTCCAAAAATGAGTTGACCATGTTTGAATTTGTTAAATTTGGAGAAATAAAAAAGAATATTCACTAGAATATTCCTTGGAGGGCGGATTACATGAGGACAAGTGGCAGAGATTGATTCAGCATTGGTTTGAATTGTTAGATTGTGGCCAATTAGAGGGTTCCACATGGCCCCAGGCCAGTGGAAAATCTGTGTTTCAAAATTTTTTAGTACCTCCGTACGAATTGAACCTGAGCCTTCCGCCCACAAACGCACCGACCTGACTAGTCGAGCTATCCATTACTACTTAACCATATATGAAGACGACTTCAATTTGTTGTTTGAATTGAAAATTGGTGGAAAAGGTTAAGGGGCTAGCGCCGACTTCATATGTATAATGCTCGCAACCAGATGTCTACATTTAGCAGTTAAACCTTATCCGCAGCTAGTTTGGCGGTTCCACAGCCATGTGACCAGCGGTCCACAATTCACATTAAATGTAACGGTATGTTTTAAAACGGATTTGGTTATGTGCCAACAGTTTCTGTGGGGGCTCATGTGACCACCCCACCCAACATTTAATGTTTCCTAAAATGGTTCCGCCGGAATTGGAGGGGCGTGCCCAAATTTGGGAGAATCTGCCTATTTAGAGGAGGTTTTCAAGGGATATTGGGCAAATTTTGTTTTTTCCATAAATCCCTCATTATTGAACCAAATTCAGTGCAAAAATAGTCAATTTCGACTATATCAGACCTTTTGGACTCAATGGAGTATGTTGCAAAGCCATCAGAGAGCTTCTAAGAATTGTTTTGCTTCAATGAAGTTCAAGGGGCCACTAGGGCCACCAGGAGGCAAAATCAGTTTGAGGCTTAGCCAGGGGAGCTAGAGGCCTTATACAGAGATCCAATAGTCAAAATTGGATATTTTAGATGTTATGAATCTGATGAGATGGTTTAAAGAGCCTGTAGAGAAATTTAGAAAGCTAAAAAGCTTCGGTAAAGTTCCAGGGGCCATTAGTGCCAGCTTTTTCCAGCAACAGTGCAGGGCCTAGCTAGAGCAACTAGAGACCACATGCAGTGAACGGGTAGTCATTATTGACTGTAAAAATAATTATGAATCTAATGGAAGAGGTTTCAGAAATTTTTGAGGACTTATAGAGGTAGAAAACCCAGCAGAGAAGTTTTCAGTGACCCCCGTGCCAGGAGGTGTCGACAGGTTTTTGAGGTGAAACCAGAGTAGCTGGAGGTCATTTTTGATGAATGAATAGTATATCTTGACTATTTAAGAAATTTTGGAACAAAAAAAAGTGGTTTTAGAAAATTTTTGGAACTTATAGAGCTCAAGAATTTGATGTGAAGTTTTGGGCAGCCCTGGGCAAACCGTGGAGGATAGCCTAGTTTGGGGATGCAGTGATCGATTTGAGCAATTTATCAGCTGATATTTGGTGTCTGATGTGTGCTAGATAAAACAGGTCTGATTTAAGTGACAAAAACATAATCCTAAAGGATTTTGTGCCATTTAGAAGCTCAGATTAGCTCAGAGCATTGACAAAAGGAATCATGTCATAGGGAGCCTAAAGCTGTTTGCAGGGTTTGGACAACCATGAGAGGGATATAGATGATATTATAAGCCCTTTGTATCAGTTTAGTATCCATTGGAGTTAAGTGTGGAACTTGTAAAAGAAACCTTACCATAATCCCAAATATCCAAGTCAAGATGACAAAGCTCAAAGGAGACGTAGCCCATGAGATTCGGGTGAAATCCTAGATTAATTTTGCTTTTGTATTTGAATATTTATTTTCTGAATTATGTTGCTGTTATACATGTTAAATTTCAGCAATAAAAAATGAACTTAAGTCACATAAACAATTAAAAATTATAAACCACTTTCAAGCATAAATTCCGCAAATTGTCAAGTACAAGCTAGATCATTTATTTGTTTAGCTCAGTGGGAGGTTCTTGAGATATATAACAAGTTATCCAGACCATTTTCAGATCAGGTTGGTATCAGATCTCTTGGTTGCTTGATTGACAGAGTAAGATATTGCTTAATATTTTTCTTGTATAACTTGAAAGGTGTTTAAACAATGTAAAAGATTAACTGTTTTACTGTTTGCAAACTGACTGTTGTTTAAAGTTTGCTGGAGGTGAAGGGATAGCTACTGATTAGCTAAGTCCTGGAGAGGAAAAAAAGGAAGAAAGGGATGAAGGAATATTTCTTACTCCAAAGGACCTCAAGGTCACCCTTGGAACAAACCCTCTTAATGATTGTTTATTAAGAAGCTCTTGGAGTTTGTTTGTTGTTTGGCTGCTTGAATAAGAGTTTGTCTCTACAGCCATTTTGTTCAAAAGATTTGTCTATAGTTTTTAAAGCTTTGTGAACTTTGTTGAAGTTAATTTTTTTCATTGACATCATAATGAAAAATTCTACAAGTGAGGTTTCCTCCTTCACAAGATTCTTCGATGAAGATATGAAGCGTGACTTTATTATATTGAAGGACATGGTGCAGATTCTGTTTGAAGATAGAAGAGAAAGAACTGAACTTTGTGAGCAATTGTTTTCCATTAAGCAAGAGAAGGAAGAAATTCTTCAAAGATTGCATGATATGGAGGTGTAGCTCCATCAAGCCCAAGAGGCTTTGACCACGAACATGCGTGAGGAAGAGGTAATCCACTCTAATTTGTCTTCAGTTTCCTCTTTAGAAAGATGTGTTGGTTCTTTCGAAAAGTATGTGATTTTAGAAAATTTTCAAGACAAGAACGATGATGTTAGTATGAAAATGAAAGCTAGAGCCTCTACTAGTTCATCTCCTCATGAAGGAAAAAATTATGAACATGCAAAGCAACACAAGAGGTATAAATCTTCCCATGATCAATTTGATTGTTTCCGCAAGGCATGATAATTTTGCATCCTTAAATGGAATAAATATTTGCTGTACATATTGTGGTCGATTTAACCATGATGTTTCGAGATGCTGGATGAGGAAGAAATCATATATGAAGTAGATGAGGCAAAGGAAACTTTCAAAGAAGGTGCATAAGTTTTGCACTTATTGCCAGAAGAGGGGACATGTTGTTTCCCATTATTGGAATTTGCATCCAACTAGTCATCCCAAGCACATGCAAAAAGAGGACAGAAATACTGGCGAAGGTGGAACCAAGGATTCCATTATTGATGTGAAAACAGAAGTTTCACATGAAGAAGAGTTGCAACAACAAAATTTGCCATGGAAGTGGCTTGGTAAGAAGTGGATGGAATTCTTAACACAGTAAGACATACTCCTTTGTACATGTGCAAATTTTGGTTGTATGCATGTATTTTATGCTGTAATATCTCATTTGTTTGAGCCACCTTGGATCATTGATCAAGGCAGCAATGTTCACTTTCCTTCTACAAATTTCTCGAAAGAAATTTCTGAGTGGGTGCAAGAAAGATAGTTCTAGACAGGAGGACAAGCGCATCTAGGAAGGGAAGTGTAAATTGCTTTCTAGTTGTGGTTCAAAGTCACTAGCCATGCAAGGCAAGCGTTTGGAGGTTGAAGAGAAGAGGGTGCTGTACTCCCATCTACTATACAGATCAGTATATCAGTATTTTTGGGTCCAAAATATTCACAGTGGGGAGGTGTGATTAAGAGATCATGTCCAATTTTTAAAAATGACGAAAAATGAAAGTTCTCAAAAATGTTTGCAACCTAAATGAACGGAAAGGTCTCATCACTGTGAATGGATCTTAAAATCGAGGTAGTATGAAAAAGTTATTACAGTTTGAAAATGCCCAGTAAACTCCAAAAATGAGTTGACCAAGTTTGAATTTTTTAAATTTGGAAAAATTAAAAAAAGAATATTCCCCGAAATATTCCTTGGAGGAAGAATTACATGAGGAAAAGTGGTAGAGATTGATTCGGCATTGGTTTGACTTGTTAGATTGTGGCCAATCAGAGAGTGCCACGTGGAAATATCGAAGGCCGCCACGTGGCCCCAGGCTGGTGGCAAATCTATGTTTCAAAATTTTTTAGTGCCTCCACAGGAATTGAACTTGAGCCTTCCGCCCACAAACGCACTGACCTAACCAGTCGGGTTATCCATTACTACTTAACCATATATGAAAACAGATTGAATTTGTTGTTTGAATTGAAAATTGGCAGAAAAGGTTAAGGGGCTAGCCCCAACTTCATATGTCCAACGCTCACGACTAGAGGTCTACATATGGCGGTTAAACCTTATTCGTGGCTAGTTTGGTGGTTCCACAGCCATGTGACCAATGGTCCACAATTCACATTAAATGTAACGATTTGTTTTAAAATGGATTTGGTTATGTGCCAACGGTTTTGGTAGGGGGTCATGTGACCACCCCACCCAACATTTAATGTTTCCTAAAACGGTTCCACCATAATTGTAGGGGCGTGCCCAAATTTGGGAGAATCTGCCTATTTAACTCCAGTTTACTTCAGTTCCTCCAGTTTTGGAGGAGGTTTTTAAAGGATATTGGGTAAATTTTGTTTTTTCCATAAATCCCTCATTATTGAACCAAATAGAGTGCAAAAATAGTCAATTTCAATTATCTCAGACCTTATGGACTTAATGGAATATGTTTTAGAGCCATTAGAGAGTTTCTAAGCAATTTTTTTCTTCAATGAAGTTGAAGGGGCCATTAGGGCCACCAGGAGGCAAAATCAGTTTGAGGCCTAACTGGGGGAGCTAGAAGCCTTATCCAGAGATCCAATAGTCAAAATTGGATATTTCAGATGTTGTGAATCTGATGAAATGGTTTTTAGAGCTTGTAGAGAATTTTATAAAGCTGAAAATCTTAAGTAAAGTTCCAGGGACCATTAGTGCCAACTTTTGCTAGCAGTAGTGCAGGGCCTAGCCAGAGCAACTAGAGACCAGATGTAGCGAACCAGTAGTTATTATTGACTGTAAAAGAAATTATGAATCTAATGGAGGAGGTTTCAAAATTTTTTGAGGACTTCTGGATGTCGAAAACCCAACAGAGAAGTTTTTAGTGACCCCAGTGCCAGGGGGTGCCGACAGGTGTTGGAGGCGAAACCAGAGTAGCCAGAGGCCATTTTTGATGAATGAATAGTATATCTTGACTATTTCAGAAATTTTGGAATCAATTAAAGTGGTTTCAGAACATTTTTAGAACTTCTAGATCTCGAGAAGCTGATGTGTATTTTTAGGAAGCCTTGGGCAAACCGTGGAGGATAGCCTAGTTTGGGGATGCAGTGCTTGATTTGAGCAATTTATCAGTTGATATTTGGTGTTTGAAATGTGTTAGATAAATTAGGAGTGTTTTCAGTGACAAAATCAAAATTCTAAAGGATTTTTTGCCATTTAGAAGCTCAGAGTAGCTCAGAGCACCGACAGAAGGAATCATGTCAAAGGGAGCCTAAAGTTGTTTTCTGAGTTTGGAAAGCCATGAGATGGATATAGATGGTATTATCAGCCATTTGGATCAGTTTAGTATCCATTGAAGTTAAGTGTGGAACTTGTAAAAGAAACCTTACCATAATCCCAAAGAGTCGAGTCAAGATGACAAATCTCAAAGGAGACGTAGCCCACGAGATTCGGGTGAAACCCTAGATTAATTTTGTTGTTGTGTTTGAATGTCTATTTGCTGCATTATGTTTCTTTATACATGTTAAATTTCAGCAAGAAAAAATGAAATTAAGATACATAAACAGTTGAAAATCATACACCACTTTCAAGCATAAATTCCACAAATTGTCAAGTACAAGCTAGATCATTTATTTTTTTAGCTGAGTGGGAGGTTCTTGAAATATATAAAAATTTATCCAGACCATTTTCAAATCAGCGTGGCATTCAATTGAAACATACTGTTCCATATAATCCACAAAAAATGGTGTAGTTGAAAGGAAGAATCACACTCTAAACAAAATGGCTAATTGTATGCTTCAATCTAAAGGACTTAGTCTTAATTTTTGGGCAGAAGCAATTAAATGTGATAATTACATAGTAAATCAAACTCCTACTAAGGTTTTGAGAAATATAACTCCAAAAGAAGTCTGAATCTCAATCAAACTAGATGTAAGTCACTTTCGCTTTTTTGGAAGTGAAGCTTGGGTCCATATTCCCGATGCGAAACATACCTTAGAACCTAAGAGTGAAAAATGAATTTTTGTTGGATATTCTGAAGATGTCAAAGGATATAGAATTATTTAACCAAAATAAAAAAATTTAATCATTAGAATAGATGTAAAATTTTATGAAAATATATCGACCTGTAATCCTAGTTTGGCGGGTGTGCCACCTTTGGTTTGTGATCTTGATTTAGCATATGTGCCACCTCTCTCTATCTAATCTATTTTTGATAGCATTCCTTCTAGTTCAGATGATGACAACGATGATGAAAATCCTCCTCCACATCCTCAAGATATTCCTTCAGCTCCACAACTTCCAAGATGGGTCCGCTCTACTCGGGATGTAGCAGGTTCTCTTGTAGGTGAAACTGCAAATCAATGTTGTACATGTTCTCAATTCGTAAGAGTCTCTTCCTTATTGGCTCAAGTTCCAGAAAATCCTGATCCAAACACCTTTGAAGAAGCTTTAGGTCATCCATATTGGGATGAAGCTATGAATAAAGAATATCATTCCTTATTGGCACATGATACTTGGGATCTTATTCCTCTTCCAAAGGGAAGATAACTTGTTATATGCAAACGGGTTTACAAAACAAAGTTTGGACTAGATGGAAAAGTGGATAAACATAAAACTCGTCTTGTTGCTAAATGATTTTCACATTTTGAAGACATTGACTATACTGAAATCTTCTCCCTTGTTACCAAAATGAATTCTATCTGCCTTGATCTTTCCCTTGCTGCCTCCTTTAAATGGGAAGTCCATCAGATGGATGTTAAATCCGCTTTCTTACATGGATATTCTCATGAAGAAATCTACATTGAAAAACCCCTTGGCTTTATCCAAAATGACTCTAGCCTTGCTATTCACATTACGAAGTCTCTCTATGGTCTCAAATAATCTCCTCGTGCTTGGTATGCCAAAATGGATAGCCTTCTCTTAGATACTGGCTTTTCTAGGTGTCATTATGACAACACTATTGCTGGGCTAGAATTGTGAATTATGGATAAAACACGCTTCCATAGACAGATGGAAATATAGAACAAGATATTAAAGACTATACAACGACCTTTCCTAACTGAGAACATACACACAGAAAGGATTAGAGGCTTACTTGTAATCCAAGCGCTTCTAAATGGCTCCTTCTGTCGCTTACCTTGTAGCTTCAAATTCAAGTGGTTTGTAGGCAAAATGCTTCCTGCAAGAAAGAACACTAAAACAATAGAATATAGAAATAATACATATGTCTATTCAAGTTAGTTAGCTAAATCAGTAAAGCATAAAGAATATACATCAACTAAGATCTTGCAATATGGAAAATCAAAGCCGATACAGATGCATATAGGGAAAAGTAAGCTGTATTCTTTATTGATGATAGAAGTGTTGGGTGTGTGTTATATTCTTTCCACGACTAGCCCCACGCGCTGTACGTTGCGCCGGGCGCAGCGCGCCGGCGAATTTTTTTTTTCGTATGCGGTCCCACTCATATGCGGACCCACCCATGTTTTGTGCATGAGTTTGCACATGGTTTTGGGGTACGATGGTTTTCGACCCCTGGTATTTTGTAGATCCGGTCAAGGGAACTATGGTTATGTTCTAATCCGAGGTTAATGGATTACAGGTTTTATGTATGCTTCGGCATGTATATATATGTGTTGTAACACTAAAAGGAATATAATAAAAAATCAAGCTGGTCGTCCCAATTTGGGATCCAGGGGAAAATATCTGTGTTTATCTGTTTTATGTTTTATGCTCTCGCTATTGTTTATTTTCTGTTATAAGATTCGTGTGTAGATAATTTCTGTTCAGGGTTAAAACCTACAAGAAGGAGAGGTTACAAACAAATGAATGATTTGAAGTGACCCTTCTAGAAAATATCCTCAGCCCCATCACAGTATAAATCTCTCCAGCAGCTGTTACACAAATCTAACTCTCAATTGAAAATCCTCCAAAATTTCGCTACTCAAATTCTTCCTACTAAAACACTCAGATCTGTGTTCAATTTATAGATGAACTGAAGGTAGTTTTGCAATGAATGAATTTCCAATAATAGGCAAGACATGTTCCCAGTCATGTAGATGTCAAATGGACAATTGGATTCGAAGTTTGACACATGTGAACTCTTCTAGAAGGTACTGGCCAAGAGGAGATTCCAGAACAATGAGAATTTCGCTCCCAATGTGACCAACACACCCATAGATGTCGAGAAGTGCTTTGCAGAGCAGCCTTGCATGGGGCTACCTGCATATGCAGCACACTTAGTCCCCTTAGAGGTAGCGTTGGTGAGCTCCCGTATGCTATATAATAAACTTCAAACTTTGGAAACCTTTGCTTGATGAAAGTCATGCTTGATTTGTCTTGTTCTTGCCTTAGGGTATGTAGCAACTTGAAATGATAGGGAATGATAGAACCTTAGTCATTGGTCTTGGAGATGATGCCCAGTTAACCAGGTCATTGGGAATGATGCCTAAATTGGCCTATAACAATTTCCCCCTAAAGCATGATGTCAAAATAATAAAAAAATTTGGTTGAGATGCTTTACACTGTGATAAGCTGGAGATGATATATCCTCTCTGATCATAATTGATGAGGGTAGGCATTCCCATGTTTAGCACATAAACAATCTAATAACATGTACATAATTCAGAAATTCATCGACACTAGAATGTTGCCCAATGCAGACATGCCTATAGATATAGTCCCCTGTTTGGATGACAATCTGTATGTAAGGTCATCGTACAAATGATGTGTACAATCTTGAAATCCTAGCCTGGATGGCTGAAACTAGATCCGGGGTCTTCTTATCTCATTCACTCGATCATTTAGGTACAAGTCTAGCCATGCAAATATATGTTTTTTCTTAGAAGTTGGAAAGACATCATTTGATTACCAACCAATGATGTGAGCTGTTAACAAACGTGAGAGAACCACCATTAATGAAAATGGCCCTCAAGGTACTACAGTACATTTCGTAAGGCGTGAATAGATGATTTGATGTCGAACGCCAAATAAAATCTTTCGGTCAAAGGTATGGAAGCGAGGATCTTGTCGATGCTGTAACAAGCCTCATGATACTGGAATCTGATGTTGCTAAGTGAACTTCCTGGATATTGATTTGTTGTCGAAAATAAGTCACCTTATTGCGAAATGAGAGTTATTTATTTCAGAGACAAGGGTATGACTTCATATAGCAATTTTCAGGGATGACGGTCATGAAAATAAAGGTTTAGGAGTATTGCAGAAGGATGAGTGTATTCACTAGATGACTTCTCTTGAACATATCGGCGACAATGTGATGAGTTGGCAGCATTGACCCAAAACCGAAGTGAATGTATGATGAACCATAGGTGTGAATGAACCGTCAAGATGATTACCCAACCCAAACAGTCACGAACATGGAGTGAAAGAAGTGTCATGTTCAAGAGTGACTTGCTACCATAAAGAAATTTTGCTCACTTTTCCCAAAATTTCCCCTGTCATTTGTTGACCAGTACCTCTTTATTTTTTAACAAGCTTGAGGAGGGTAACATTTTCTTGATCTATAATTCAACCCTTCGGGCGAATAAAGTATCAATATTTAATAATTTAATGAGTCTAGCGATGAATGAAACTCGATTCTTGCCATGATCGACAAGCCCGTCACTATTTTATGTTTTAACGAGCTTAACGACAGTGATAGCCTGATCCTTTTTCATATTTAGAGAGTTTGAAAAAGAGGACGAAAGAAAAATCCATAAGTATTTTTTCATAAATTTGTCACTCAGATTCGAAAAAGTATAAAAATAATATCTGAGAGAACCTCTTTGGTCATGTTTAACCAAGGTATTCCTTTTTCGTAAATAATATATCTCAGTCAGGAAAAGGGTTAAACTAATATTGAGTAGATATCAATTTATTTACTTTTACGAGCTCGAAAAGACAAGTGCTCGACAATATTTTCACATTATCGGAGTCTGAAAAGAGCTAGAAGAAGACTCCAGGGGTTCTTTTTCCGATGTTATAGAAGCTAGAAAAAGAGATAAAAGTGCGCTTAAAATCCTTTTTTGTTTTTAACAAAGCTCGAAAAATAAGGAAAAAAGTATGTTTTGTGGTCAAGTCATTCTTTTAAATAAATCTGCACGACTAATCTGTTCATCAGTTGTATTTCTTGTTCAGAACAACATCAAATGGATTAAAAATACTTCTTTCATGATAAAAACATAATAAAACTATAGTCATAGCAATAAATTTAACTTGCAAATACTTAAATGACTATTTAAGAGTAGTTTCACTATTCATTTTTACCATTCCATAGTTACTGTTTTTATTTTGGATCTTTGAACCTGATTTTTCCCTTGAACTTCAGCTGTTGATTGCGATCATTTCTGTGGACGGATTTCGTTGCTGTTTGATTCAGGTTAGTGCCAGTAACCTCCTCTTCCCTTTGGTATTCATTTCATTTCCAATTTCTACAAATTTTTATGGTTTTAAGGCCCCTAGGGTAAATTCTGCCAAAAATGAGGGCAACGCACCCCTGAATGTCGAAACCTACATTGCATAGCAGGTACAGTGAAGTGTACTTACATGTGCAATGCACTGTCTCTTGTTAGGGAGTGCATTGGGCGCAATTTAAGTTTTTGATTTTCTTACTATGACCAAAATTGACCTAGTTTTTTAATAAATGGAATCTAATGGACCTTATGGTTGTGTTTCAGGTTTCCATTGGATTATAATGACGATTACATGGAGGGAAAGAGAACATGAAGAACATGATATGATTGCCTTGAATGATCCGGGTACTGTAAGAGCCCTAAGAGATTGTGGACTGCTTAAGTACTTCAAATTGTCCGGGATGAGGCAACAAATAGAACTCTTGGAGTTATTAGTTCAAGCATGGGATCCGACGATAGAGGCATTTCATATTAAGAACCAAGTGGTTCCTATAATAGTTGAGGATGTGTATTTTCTCACAGGTTTGTCGAGGAGAATTTTTCCCATTTCACTCTCAGGGTCTATCGTTGGAGGAGAGATAGTGAGGGATTATATTCTGCAGTATTGCTATCCAGGGGAAAGAACCTAGCAAATATGGAAAAATAAACATCCGAGATGTCAGAGATTTGTCTTTGAGAACTATGCTTTTCACAATCGATAAACTTGCCAGCACCGTTACACTACATGTAGTGAACAGATCATATATACAGTATGCGCTAGAGTGTATGTAGCCAACAGTCTTCAACTGGTCTGAAGCTGTTCTATCTCAGACAAATGAACAAATGAACAAAGCAAAGGGAGGAAGGAAGAAGAATTTCAGGTATGGTTCTATCCTTATATCCTTCGCCTTGGAACGGATTCCACTGATGCAACCACAACATGTGACACTGGATATATCTAGTCCTAGAGATCCTCAGATGCAGAGATGGGTAGAACTCATGGGTTGGCATGCTGGCCAATCGATTTTTGTGTTCTCTACTGCATTATTTTCCTAGTTCTGGTGATAAATTGTCACCATCGATGAGTATGCATACACAAGCATCGATTTTCGAGGAGATCCAGATTTAGCACTACCATAAGGCACTTAGTGGGGTGCAATGGGTAAGAATAATTTGACCATGTTTTTTGATTTTCCTAAGGTTTATACAATGTTTTTGTGTTTTGATTTATTTCCAAGACTAAACTAAATGTTTGATGTAATGTAGATGTTGGTCGCGTTCAACCAGTAGTGGAACCAGAGTGCGAAGCAAATGTGCTAGTAGAGAGGGCTGTCGGGAGAGCAGTCCTTTAGGATCTTGATCTGGCTGAGACTCTGACTGAGCTTCAGCAGCACATAGAAGGCTTGACCTTTGGGATTCTGGATTGTCAGATTGAAGAGCTTCCTATGCGATTGCAGCGACACACTATTGGGGTTCCTAATCGTTGGATGCAGTTACTTCGTAGGATAGCTAGATCTATAGCATGTTACCATGAGCACCACTAGTTTAATTATGACATTTTGCATACATTTTGAGGTCAGATGACTAATGTGTCTTGGGCACAAATTTTGTAAAAACCTATAATCTATCTATATGATTTCAAAGTTTTTCCTATGTTTAATGCGTAATCCTATTCAATGATGTGAATGTTTTCTTTACATATGTTGCAAATGTCTGTCTAAAACTTGATTAGCTAATGAATCAGTAAATGTGTTCAAATTTATGGAAATGTGTTGATATTGAATAAAATCAAAATATCTTTCCAAAAGTAGAACTCTTAGGAACAATCTAAGAAGTGTTGGATTTCTAACAGTATAAACACTAGTAAGTTGTAATACCACAAGTTGTGAGTCTAACCTTATGATTATGCGGTCAATACCAAATGAAATGGCATCAGAGAGAAGTTTGGTCAACACGCTATACTCGGCGATATTTTTTGTCGATCTACCAATACAAATCCCTTGAAAAGTCACTAACTCGCCGTTCAGAGCGAAAATGGCCCACGTTGCAGAGGATAGATTCTACGTACTACGACTAGCACCATTAGCATATCTAAAAAAATGTTCCAAAGATTCAGCCATCTGCAATGAAATGTAAAGTAGATTATTAAATCCAAGAAAAATCTAAAAAAAAATGAAGATAGTGAATGCAAATCAACAACATATATTTACAATATAGTACAAAAAATTACCATGCTCATGATTAAGCATAGTAAAGCTTCAAATGCAACCCATTTCTAGGCTGTGCCATTAGAATTCCATCATAATCAACTAACTCATAGGCACCCTTAGCAAGAACTCTTTTGACAATATAGGGGCCATGACATAACGACTCAAATTTCCCTGTACCTATTACATCAACTTATTGATCATAGAGAAGGACCAAGTCGCCCTTTGAGAAAATGCGAGGTTGGATGTTTTTGTCGTATTGTGTCTTTATACGTATCTTATGTGCTTCGTTGGCCAATTGGGCTTTACGACGCGTTTCATCAAGATGGATGAGGTTAAGGAGACACGCTTCTTCTTCTGAGGTGTCAGGTAACAATTCTATTGCGAGTTTTAACGATGATATTTTGCATTGGATTGGTAAGATAGTTTCCAGACCATACACCAGTTGAAAAGGAGTAAATCCAGTTGCGTTTCTCACCGAGGTTTGATACGACCACAAGGCGGAGTACGGGATCAAATGCCAGTTTCTTTTACGAAATCCTATCATTCGTTGAAGCATTCGTTTAAGAATTTTGTTAATAGCCTCAAATTTTCCATTTGATTATGGATAATAAGGAGTAGAATTATTATGTGACAATCCTAACTTGGCAGTCAATTCAGACATCATGTGGTTGCGAAAATTCTTCCTGTGATCTGAAACTATAGCCTATGGGACCCCAAACTATGCAATAAAATGATTGAAGAGAAAAAATGTAGCTGTTTGTCCTGTGTTGTTGAATGTAGGCATCACTTTGGCCCATTTGGTAAAATAGTTGACTGCGACAATAATATAACCATGCCCCCCGGACAAAGGAGGGTTATAGGTCATGAAGTCAATACCCCATTTCGTAAATGGTCCAGCAGATACAACAGGATGCATTGGCGCTGGTGGTTTGTGGATTTTATGATAAAAAATCTGGCATGCATAACAAATTTTGACCACGAGGATGCAGTCTCAAAAAATAGAAGGCCAAAAGTAACCGACGCGGAGTATCTTCTGCGCGGTAGCATATCCAGATAAGTGTCCACCACAAGCCCCAGCATGACAATAATTTAACACTTTTTCGGCCTCCTCATGAGTGAGGAACCTCCTTAAAATGGCATCGACACCATGATGATAAAGTGTATCGCTGACGATCAGATAATATTTGGCTTGGTATTGAATACGTCACTGTTCATAGCGAGAGGTATTAGGTCGAAAATTTTAGGTTTGGAGATAAATGATGAAATCCCCATACCAAGGATCAGATGATCCGATTAGAAAGAGAGACTCGTCTGGAATTGATGTTTCGACGTAGTTTCAGTACTATTAGAGGGAAGGTCACAGAGAAGCTCAGCTAAAACTAAAGAATTCTTCGACTTGGATTTGATAAATTCTAAATCAAATTCCTACAAAATGACAATCCATTTTGAATATTCCCCCCCCCATAAATTTATGTGATAAGATGTAAGTCATGGGGTTGCAATCCGAAACTATTTTTGTTTTTCAGAGCAGGATATAATGGCGAAATCTTTGGACAGCTTGAACAGCTCCCAAGGAAAGATTTTCTATGTATGAGTACTTAACTTCCATATCATTGAGATTACGACTCAAATAATAGATCGGATGTTCAATTCCTTCTTCTACTTGGACCAATACCATAGCAATGGTCATTTTTTCCATGACGATATATAGGAAATAATCGTTTTGATAATTAGGAGGATACATTAATGACGCTTGGACAATATTTTCCTTTAAAACATCAAAAGAAGCTAGCACAACTTGCTCCCAATGGAAGGGAACCCCCTTTTTCAAGAGTCGAGTAAATCCTTTAGCCATTTCGGCATAATTTGGAATGAAACTTCTTAGGAAGTTTGCCTTTCCTTGAAGTTTCTGTATTTGAAGTAGGTTTGACGGTGTAGGAAAATCAAGAATGGCCTAAACCTTCAAAGGGTCGATTCAAATCCCTTCTTCTGAGACTACTAATCTAAGAAAACAACCAGAACCAACAAAATACACACATTTAAGTGGATTGAGGCGTATTTTGTATTGTCGACAGCGTAAGGAAATGGCTCTCAAATGCTTCGGGTGGTCAGTCCGATTTCATGAATGCGCTGGTAAATCATCTAGATATGGTTGAACAATGTGATGTCATTGAAAGCATAATCCATTGCTCTCTGAAAATTTGCCCCAACGTTCTTTAAACCAAATGGAAGTTTCCTGTAAGTGAATGTGCTCTAGGGACATATGAATTTTGTCTTATGTTGATCATCTGGGCGGATATTGATTTAATTGTAGCCGGAAAATCCATCCATGAACGAAAAATATTTCACATCCAGCACAATCATCAATAATCTGATCGATAAAGGGAGTAGGATAGTTCTCATTTGGACAAGCATGATCAACATCCCGATAATCGATGCACACTCTAATGGTTACTTGTTTTTTTATGACAGGAACGATATTGGAAACCCACTCAGTTAGCAGAACCGGGTAAATGAAACCAGCACGCAAAAGTTTTTCAACTTCTGCTTTGATGGTAGCGGCTTTCTTCAGATGAATAGGACGAAGCCATTGACACACTGGTTTGACATCAGGATACATATTAATAGTGTGTTCAACTATACTAGTATCTATGCCTAGCATTTCCTCGTAAAATCAAGAAAATACGTCATGAAATTCATGAAAAAGAGAGCGATATGATTTGAGTTTTGATGGAGAACAAGATACACCGATATGAATATTATCTACAATGCCAAGTTTGGTTGAAATATCGATAGAAATCATTTCTTCGATAATTGAAAGATTTTGCTCGGAGTCGATTGCATTAATGGGAAAAGAATTCGGAAAGAAATTTTCGATGGATGGGTGATATAGTTCACTAAGATTATTTTCTTCATAATCAGGAATATGGGAATGATGATGATAATCTTCCCATGGTTCTCCCTCTGACATCATAGCTTCCAAAATATTCTCATCTATCAAGAACATTGAGGAAAATGGATCAGATGGGGTACCAAAATCTAATGAATGATCAACCCAAACACTCAGCGACGCTGATTTCGGATTTTCCGCCCAAGCCAGATAGATTGATTTCTATGCCAGCTCAATAGGGTTGGGCAACAGAAACTCATCCAACTTAGAAATATTAGAATCACTCGTACTCTTCCTTAAGCCAAATAGAGCAGAAGAGATCATGTAGCAGGTCTTTATGCTTGCAATTTCTGCTGACGTCACTGGCGGCAGTAATGCAAAGATTCCCATAAGAGTGGAATCCTTTAAGAGTACTACACCAATGTTCCGAAGTTCTAGTTGGGGTATGTGAATGAACGGAACACTTCCAATTACCTGCGAAGCAGAGGCAAAGAAGGATAGTTGATTAATGACTATAATTGTACCTTTATGTGGAAAGACAATCATTCTAAAATATGTAGAAACAATAGCAGTCATCGCATATACCCATGGCCTTCCAAGTAAAATATTATAGTCAAGGGGTCTGTCAACAACCTCAACATCAATATTCACTGTTTTCCCCCCTAGTTAAACATGCAGGCTATTAATAATACCACAAGGTTTATATGTACGTCCATCGAATGCCTTCAACGTCGTTGATGATTGTGATAAGCGCGATGAGCCAAGTCACTTTCAACAGTTTAGAGACATAATTCATGTAGATTCTCCCTCATCAATAATAGTGCGATGAAAAAGGTGATTGAGAACATTTACCTGTATGTAGAATGCCAATTCTGCTGGTAACTGCGACACATAGCCCATATGATTAAAGACGACAAGATTAGAATCAATCAGATCAATTCCACCAATAGCCAAAAATAAAGCCTATTTTTGGGAGGGAAAATTTTGCAATACCTCAAGAGAAGACATAGCTGAAGGGGATTGAGCCAAATCTTCAACTATATTATAATTTTGTGCTGCTCTTGCTCGAGGATTATATGTCGATTTATGAATTACTCCCTTTGGTGGCTTGATTTTCAATTAAGGATTAGAAGTAGGCGGTACTGATTTTGTAGATTGATTCATTATCGAGGTAGTAGGTTGATCAGTGGCCAGACTACCATAATATTTATTTCATGTCGACACCAAAATATCCGTTGAAGGTTTTGTGACAGATAACATTAACACTCGGGAACTAGGAATTGGATTTGTAGTAACCATATTTGTGTCCGGATTTGGAAATGGGTCTGTCAAAACAGCTGATGCATTAGAAGTCTTGATGATTTTTGAGACTTTAGCGTGGTGAGGAAAATCCCTAACAAAATTTTTCTCATTACAGATTATGCATGGATAACGAGGTTTCTGAGGTCCAGACGGTTGATCAGATGATCTTTCCTGCGGGTTAGAAGTTTGCTTTTTCTTTGATTTCCCATTTTTCTTACTTCTTGGTTGCTTGTCACCTTTGCCTTTGTCAAATTACATGGCATTAATTTTGGAAGTAGGAGCAGGATCAGATGCAATAGTGTGGTGTGTGTTTGCAGTGCCTATCAAGCCATATCTAGCATGAGAGTCCTTTAATTGAGGAGGAACATTGAAATTAGATCTCGACGCATTAGGGATTTTTTCATAAAGCATGCCAAAATGAGTGTAAATAAAGTATAAATATTGTGCATGAGCGATAAATTGATCTTCTGTGACAACACCACCCTTAGCCACATCCTTAGTTATAGATGGCAACAGGGACTTAATGAACCATTCAACAAGGATATGATTCGGAACAAATGTCTTAACCATTCGACGATGATGACGCCACTCATAAATATGATCAGAAATGTGAGTAGCATTAGTCTGTTTGAAATTAGTCAAGAGTTCCGTTCTAGTTTCATATCTGATGGGTAACTAGAAATGAGTCAAAAATACCCTAGCTAGGGCAGTGAAATTATCAAAAGAAGCTCTAAGTAATTCAATGTACCATTTTGTAGCCGGACCTATGAGCATACACTAGAAAAGACGTAGTCGAACTGAACCATCATTCAGGGAATTTGATGAAAAACATAAATGATAAGTCATAACATGAGTCAATGGATATTCTTCAGGGTTTCCATTGAACTTAGGTATATCTGAGGGAAATTTGTGAGGTATCACTGGCCACCAAGGAGCATAGTTGACTGGATCATTGGTTAACCGATTTAAATCTGGTAACTCTAAAGTTGCAATAAAGGGCAACTGTCTATTAAGGTTAGGTTGAGCATAGCCAGGGTAAGATGGAATTACTTGAGCAACAAGCCTTTGAGCTCCAACATAAGGAATCTGGAGCTGGTAACCCAGATAGGGGTTGTTTTGCATAGTAAACGCTTGAGGATTCTGTTTACCAAAACCTGGATATGGTACTTGTTGAAAAGAGGTTTGAGGCATTTGCGCCTGTGGCTGCTAAGGGGTCTGTCCACTAATGTTGTAAGCCAAATTAGGATAGCTTGGATTCAGTTGATATGTATAACTCAGTTGCGGTTGTGACATCCCATAAAATGGTAAACCAGCTTGTGAATAAATAATTCCTGATACAGGTTGTTGTAAATTAATCAAAGGATTTGGAGTCCGTGGACCCAACATTTGATGATATTGAGTTGAAGGATCCGCTTGATAAGGTAGAGTGGGCTGCCACTGAAAAACATTCGTTTCAACATTAGATTGACCAAAAAGTAATGGAGTACTATCATATTGGGTGACCAAAGGTTTCCCCCCAGCATGAGGAGGATAATAAGATGAAAAATATTGCTCTCCAAATGTTGGGAGTCCAGTTGATATGGTACTTGAAGGAATAGACCCAGAAGGACCAGCTTGTTATTTCCCTGATGATGTGTATAATGAATCAAGTCATTCAATACTTACGAAAGGATTACCAGTTAAAATACTGGAAGATGACATTGGTAAAGTCTATGGATTTGAAGATGCACCAGAGAAAATTCTAGATAATGATTTGTAAACTGATGGGACTATAGGGCCATCGTGAAAATATGACTCTGGTGAATTGGAAAACATTGAGGGATTAGCGAGGGCAGGAGCTGACGTAATTGGAACATCAGGCCCAACCGAAGATATTGGTTCAGACATGGTTGTTTGACCAAATGTATACCGTTTTGAATCAATGAGAATTTGAAAAGGAGGAAGATCAACAAAAGCAGAGGGTGTCAATTGAGAGAAAGACTCGTATAGGTAAAGGTCCTCCCCAAAATGGGTTGGAGTTAAAGGTGTAGTGTCTTGTGGGATTTCTTCAATCGCAATTAAACCAGGTGGAAGAATTTCACCATCAGGCCCAAAGTATATTTCAGGTGGTTGACTGTGTGATATGGGAGATTCAATAGCTACAGAACTTTATGGGATGACCAAGGTAGGAACAACTTTCGGTCATTCGACTTTAGGATTCAGATGTTCTGGAAAAGAAGAGACAGGACTTGGATCAATTTTTGGTTGAACAACGTCAGGTCCAAAAGGTATGATCTCACTGATTGGAAGGATCATGACCACGGGTAGCTGTGAAGACTTCGTTTCGACAATGGTAGACGAATCAAGATGTGTAGAAACAACTTGAGTTAACTCTAGTTTATGGGAAAATGATGTTTCACCAGAGGTATGAATTGTACTTGATTTTGCAGATCGAGATCGCCTTCGCCTACCAGAAGTAACTTCTGGTGGTAAAGGTGGTTTTAAAGCTAATCTACGCGAACAGTGGGGGAAATGATTTTGTTATTCCACGATTACTGATTAATTTTAACCAAAAAAAAATAAACAAAATAAAAGTGTAATGCTAGGAAAAAGGGTTTACCAAGAAACTCTGAACTGCAAAATACCTCCTGGCGAACCAAGAAGTACAGGCAGGCAATCTCCCCGAATGCTGTGTTTGGCGTATCACAATTTACAAGGCAGCCAACTCGGTTCACTATGGATGGATATCACCTAAAAGTTGTCCTCCCAAATATACCCGAAGGTACGTGGAGGCCCAAGTCCGTATTAACACTGTCTAATGTGAAACCGCACAGCGAGAGAACCCCTTTATACTTATCATACTGTAACACCGCCTGATATAACCAAAAGTACATGGAAAAGTTACAATACACTTACGTACGTGGAGTGAGGTATCACACTTGGAATGTATCATAGAAAAATTAACGACAACTGCTATGTTTTACGACGCTGGAATACGTCTGTAGCCTAGACCTTCTAAATGTTATCGTTATGGTTCCAATTATTTGTTAGGTAAATTGAGATTAATTTTATGTTGATATTGGTTACAATTTTCCTTTCAAAGGTTCACCTTGATGATGTATTAGAAAATTCCTAAAATGCAACAAAAAATTATAAGCAATCTTTCACTTTCAGTTTCTTCAATGAAAAACCTAGCTACTAAGGGAAGAGAGCAATAAATTTGTGAGCAAACAAATCAATGAGAAAAACAAATCAATGATAAAAAACTAAATGTAGATTTCCTAATGTTCCTTGTTGCAAAACACACAAAAATCCTACATGCAAAGACAAGTTTTTCTTTTCAGTTTCCTTAATGTTATGAATGCAGAAAAGAAACTAGGTGCACTAAATAAATAATTCAAATGCGTTTTACTTTCAAGAAATGAAGAATACAAACAACAATTTCTCTTTTGAAGGAAAAATGAGGATTTCAACAAAAATTTCTCCTATCAAGGAAATGGAGATTTTACGACAATTTCCTATTTCGAAAGAAAATGATTCTTAATGCGACCATAAAAAATAATTTGAAATCAAATAGTCAATGATAAAGAAAAAATTTGTTAAACAAACATTGAACAAATTTTCAGTCAAAGGAGGAGGAAGTATATAGAGTTACCTGTTAATACGAGGATAAAACTTTTCAAAACACAACAGAAAACAAACTGAAGAAAATTGCAAAGAAAAATTCAAAGGAATCTAGGTGGTTTCAGGAGTTAATGCAGTCTCCAAGGGGAGACAGTGCTCTACAATGCAGGCCTGAAAGGGAGACAATGCTATGCAAAGCACTATGTTGTGTCTAAGGGTGCATTGGGCGCAGTGTATAAGGAAAAAATATACTATTTAACTCACTATCTTTGCAAATTTGGCTTTGAAAATTTTTAATATTTGTGTGTAACAACTACTGGGTGGATAAACAAAGCAAATCAAAGGCTAAGTCACCTAGATCGAAGAGAAATTATCCCCAGTGGAGTTGCCAATTTGTTGGGCCAGAATTGTGAATTACGGATAAAACACACTTCCCTAGATAGATGAAAATCTAGAACAACAGATTAAAGACTATACGACTACCTTTCCTAACTCAGAACAAACACACAGAAATGATTAGAGGCTTACTTGTAATCCAAGCGCTTCTAAATGGCTCCTTCTGTCGCTTCCGTTGTAGCTTCAAATTCAAGCGGTTTGTAGGCAAAATGCTTCTTGCAAGAAAGAACACTAAAACAACATAAGATAGAAATAATACATATGTCTATTCAAGTTAGTTAGCTAAATCAGTAAAGCATAAATAATATACATCAACTAATATCTTTCAATATGGAAAATCAAAGCCAATACAGATGCATATAGGGAAAAGTAAGCTGTATTCTTTATTGATGATAGAAGGAGAGGTTACAACCAAATGAATGATTTGAAGTGACCCTTCTAGCAATGATCCTCAGTCTTGTCACAGTATAAATCTCTCCAACATCTTTTACACAAATCTAACTCTCAAGTGAAAATCCTCCAGCATTTCTCTACTCAAATTCTTCCTACTCAAACACTCAGATCTGTGTTCAATTTATAGATGAACTGAAGGTATTTTTGCAATGAATGACTTTCTAATAGTAGGCAAGACATGTTCCCAGCCATGTAGATGTTAAATGGACACTTGGATTCAAATTTTGACACATGTGAACTCTTCTATAAGGCACTGGCCAAGTGGAGATTCCAGAACAATGAGAATTTCGCTCTCAATGTGACCAATGCACCCATAGGGGCTACTTGCATATGCAACACACTTAGTCCTCTTAGAGGCAGTGTTGGTGAGCTCCCATATGCTATATAATAAACTTCAAACTTTAGAAACATTTTCTTGATGAAAGTAATGCTTGATTTGTCTTGTTCTTGCCTTAGGGCATGTAGCAACTTGAAATGATAGGGGATGATAGACCCTTAGTCATTAGTCCTAGAGATGACGCCTAGTTAACTAGGTCATTGGGAATAATACCCAAATTGGACTATAACAACTGTCTGCACCAAGAAGGTGGGTAAGTCCTTCATTATCCTTGTTCTTTATGTTGATGATCTTATCCTTACTGGTAGTGATCCCAACCATATAAACCATGTGAATTATAGCCTCAAAAAGAAGTTTTAAATGAAAGACTTAGGACACTTGAATTATTTCTTTGGTTGTAAAGTATTTCAATCCAAAGAAGGTATTAACCTTTCTCTATCCAAGTATGCTTGTGATATTCTACACCACTTTCACATGGAAGACTGTAAGCCAACCCCTTCTCCCTTTTAGTCTGGAGTCAAGATTTCTGTCACTTGTACTACCCATGAAGTTGATGCTACCTTATACCATCAAATTGTTCATAAACTTATGTATCTAACCCATACCCATCCTGACCTTTCCTTTGTCATTGGTCTTGTTGCTTAGTTTATGCACCAACCTCATGAAAGTCACTGGAAAGAAGATAAAAGAATACTTCGATATATTCGAGGTATAGTTCAATTCAGGATTCATTATAGTGCAGGAGCATCTCCATTGTTGATTGGTTTCACTGATTCTGATTGGGATGGTGACCCTGATGATTGAAAGTCTACTGCAGGTTATGTATTCACTCTTGGTTCATGAACTATTACATGGTATTGTAAGAAACAAAGTGCCATCTCTCTTTCTTTGGCAGAAGTAGAGTATCGTGGTGCAGTTGAAGCCAACAAAGAAGCCCCGTGGCTTCTTCAGATCCTGATCAAATTTGGTCTTCATCAGCATCATCCAACTACAGTTTGGTGTGATAATCAGAGTGCCATTCAACTATGCAAAGATTCAGTTCAGCATCAACATATGAACACATTGAGAATCACATACACTTCATCAAAGATCTCAATCATGATCGTGTTCTTGAAGTGTAGTATTGTTCAACCAATGATCAAGTTGCCGATATCTTTACAAAAGGCTCTCACTTAAGCGAAGTTTACCAAACTTCGATCTATGCTTGGAGTTCAGGAAAGTTATTATTAAGGGGGGATAGGCTCTAATTCATTCTTCCTTCTCCTATTGTGTCACATTTGTAAATCCTTCAATCCTATCCCAAGTTTTTCTTAAGGGGGGATGTTAGGATATTTTGACACATAGGAAATAGTCTCCTTTTGTGTCACCTTTGTAAATCATTCAATCCTTTCCCAAGTTGTTCTTAAGGGGGGATGTTAGGATATTATGACACATAGTAAATAGTTAAGTATAACTTGGTCTAGCGTAGAGTTAGGTAAAGTGTGTTTCTTTACTATGTACATTAGTAACTGATAATCCGACGGTCGCGATATGTAGGGATCTGACGGTTCACTCTCTCCTCGGTATTATCGACACTTGATCTACGGCTTAACACCCGATTGGTCCATGCTCTCTATTTAAAGAGAATGGAGGGTCATTTGTCTGGTAACCGTTTATGAGAGAATATTATGTAAATTTTATTTCTTTATATTAATAAATTTCCCGAAGTGGCCACGTTGGCTCAGGCTATGTACTGTTTCCCCCTTTGAGGGTTTTAACCACGTCAAATTCTGGTGTACTGATTTGTGATTTGTTTGTGAGTGGTGACCTTTGATGTTTGATATAAGGAACTTACCTTGTCAATTCCCACAATGTCACTTCGACAAGTATGGTTGGCCTAATAATACATAAAAAACATCAAGAGGGGCAATGTCACATAATACCTCATCCATGAAGGGCTTGATGCTGTAGGGAAGGTGGCACTGCTGGCTAATGTGAAGATCTCATCCTTGGTGGAGCCACCTGATGATGTACGAATGTGGGTGTGATATGTATGGAAATCCCAACACCTTCATGAACTTTGCTGAAATGAGGTTCTTTTGGCTCCCACTGTTAACAATGGACTGTAGTTGGGAACCCTTTACCCACATCTGCGAGTGGAAGAGACACCTCTCCTCCTCTGGATCTTATGGTTCCTCCTTCTGGAACTTCTTGGTGGAAACGGTGGCATTTGGCTCTCCATCGATAATCTGCTTCCCATTGTCATTCCCCTTTTTAGGTTTCGATTCAGAGTCAAAGCATGCATCCGATTCAGAAGCCTTCATCTCGGCCACCAGTGACTACTTGGCCTGACACTCACTTGTGTTGTGAGTGGAGCTCTTATGGAATTGACACCACTTTCTAGTGTCCTTCTTCAACTTCGTGGTGTTGTTATTTGCTTGCGGTTTTCGAAGGTTATCTTGGGCTGCCATGCCTTGGCTTTGACCTTTGTTCTGCAATTTGGGGGTACCTTTTCCTTGCTTTTGATTTGATACCCAAAGTCTTGCTTCTTCTATTTGAATTTCTGCTCAATCTTGGCAGCATACTGGTATGCCGTACCCAGCGAGGAGATGTCAAGGAAATCCATTTCATCCTGAATGTATATATGTAGACAACTGCAGCACTTCACACTAGTACATATGGTCAATTTTCCAACACTTCAGTTTTGACGTATTTTCGGAAAGATCCCCAATTTTTCTTAATTTTTTTAATCCCACCAACAAGCTTAGCTGTTGCGACACTACCCAAAAAGCGTCGCTCTTGCAACACTACCCAAAGAGTGTCGCTATTGCAACACTACCCAAAAAGCATCGCTCTTGTGACCCTAACCAAAAAGCTTCAGAATAGCGACATTTATACAAAACATCATCGGAATAATGATTTTTATGAAGGCATCGTCAGAATAGCGACGTTTAAGGAGAATCGTTGGAATGGAGACGTTTAGGGAGCATCGTCAGAATAACGATGTGTATGAAGAGATCGTCGAGTCGGGCCATGTCGTGTGAGGTTCAGGTCAAGTTAGGTTGGGTCATGTCAGGTTCGGTCGGGTCATGCAAGGGCGCCCAAGGAAACGTGTTCGGGCGGATCGAGTCAGGTCGGCTTATGTGAGGGCACCTAAGGAAATGTGTTCGGGTGGGTCATGTTGGGTTTGGTCAGGTTGTGATGTGTGAGGGTGCTCGAGGAAACACATTCGGGTGGGTCGAGTCGGGTTAGGTCATGTGAGGGCACCCAAGGAAATAGGTTCGAGCGGGTTGAGTTAGTTCGGGTCGGGTCGTTGAAGGTGCCCATGTAAATGCGTTCGTGCGGGTTGGGTCGGGTTATGTGAGGACACCTAAGGAAATGCGTTCGGGCGGGTCAGGTCAGGTCGTGCTGTGTGAGGGCACCCAAGGAAACGCATTCGGGCGGGTCAGGTCGGGTCATGTGAGGGTACCCAGGGAAACACGTTCGGGCAGGGTGGGTCAGGTTAGGACGTGTGAGGGCACCTAGGGAAACAAGTTCGGGCGAGTCAGGTTGGGTTGTGTGAGGGTGGCCATATAAAAAATGCTAAGTTGTGACTACCTGTGTGCCTTGTGCACGTTTTTGTGATCCGTTTTTCATTTTCTCCCTCGTGCCTTTGTTCAGGTGGGTTGGGTCATGCCGTTTGAGGGCACCACAGGAAACACGTTCGGGTCGGATCGCGTGAGGGAGGTCTTATAAAAATTGATAAGTTGTGACCACTCATGTGCCTTATGCACATTTTTGTGACCCATTTACCATTTTCTCCCTCGTGCCTTTGATGTTCTGGTGCGTCGGGTCAGGTTAGGTCGTGTGATGGTGCCCAAGGAAACATGTTTGGGTGGGTTGGGTCAGGTCGAGTTGTGTGAGGGTGTCTAAGGACCGCGTCCAGGTTCGGTTGTTTGAGGGTGCCCAAGGAAACACATTTGGGTAGGTCGAGGAAGGTCCGGTCAGGTCATGCCATGTGAGGCCACCCAAGGAAACACATTTGGCTGGGTCGGGTCAGGTCATGTTGTGTGAGGGCGCCTAAGGATATGTGTTTGGGTGGGTCAGGTCGGGTCGGGTCGTGTGAGGGTGCTCAAGTAACGTGTCTGGGTCAGGTTGTACAAGGGTGCCCAAGGAACGCGTCCAGGTTAGGTCGTGCGAGGGTGCCCAAGGAACACATCTAGGTTAGGTCGTGTTGGGTCGTGTGAGGGTGCCCAAGGAAACGTGCTTGGGTGGGTCAGGTTAGGTCGGGTCATGCCATGTGAGGCCACCCAAGGAAATGTGTTCAGGCGAGTCGGGTTGAGTCGTTTCATGTGAGGGTACCCAAGAAAACACATTTGGGTGCGTCGGGTCGTGTCGTGTGAGGGTGCCCAGGAAAACACGTTCGGGTGGGTCGTGTTGGGTCATGTGAGGGCACCCAAGGAATGCATCCATGCGGGTCGGGTTGGGTCGTGTGAGGGCGCCTAAGGAAACACGGTCAGGTTGGTCAGGTGGGGTCGTGCCGTGTGAGGGCACCCAAGGAAATGTGTTCAGGCGAGTCGGAGCGGGTGAGGTTGGGTCATGTGAGGGCACCTAGGGAAACACGTTCAGTTTGGCTGGGTCATGCGAGGGTGGTCATATAAAAAATGCTAAGTTGTGACCACCCATGTTCCTTGTGTACATTTGTGCAATCTGTTTTCTGTTTTCTCCCTCGTGCCTTCATTTGGGCGGGTCTGGTCGTGCCCTATGAAGGTGCCACAGGAAACACATTTGGGTTAGATTGTGTGAGGCAGGCCGTATAAAAAATGTTAATTTGTGACCGCCCGTGTGCCTTGTGCACGTTCGTGTGACCCATTTTCCATTTTCTCCCTCATGCCTTCGACGTTCAGGTGGGGCGTGTCGGGTTTGGTCAGGTCGGGTCATGTGATGGCGCCTAAGGAAACACGTTCAGGTTGGGTCGTGCCATGTGAGGATGCCCAAGGAAACATGTTCGGGTGGGTCAGGTCAGGCTGGGTTGTGTGAGGGCACCCAAGGAAACGCGTTCGGGTGGGTCGAGTTAGATCCGGTCGGGTCAAGCTGTGTGAGGCAGCCCAAGGAAACACGTTCGGGCAGATCGGGTTGGGTCGTGTCGTGTGAGGGCACCCAAGGAAACACGTTCTTGTGGGTCGGGTCAGGTCAGGTTGTGTCGTATCCAAGGGTTTTCTGTGCTTGGGGTTATCCTTAGTTGCTCCATAGGATCTACATTGGGTCATCATCCTTTCTTAATGGGGATCTTGATGCCCTGGGATATTTCTCTCTTTTTGGAGTTGGCTCTAGTAAAGGACTATGGGTTAGCCAACGGTGAATTTATAGTACATGAATATGTGATTTCAATTTTATCAAGCATGCATAAGCCTGTAAAATTAAGGTATGGTAGACATTTTTTCTAGTGGAAATAATTAGATTTTGTTTGGATTTTTCTTGATTACAAATAGTGGTAAACAACCTACATCAACGTTGCTTTCCTTTATTGAACAACCAACATCAATGCCTTCCAAAAACAACTCAAAACAGAAGCAAACAAGTCTCCATTCTTATCAGGTCATGTTGGGGCACTAGGTAGCTGAATATAATCTGTAAAATAAAATACCTTTAACATTTCATAATGAAGTATGAAAAAAATGAACCATTACTTAGACTTCATTGTAAGCCAAGAAACCAAATTTATCAATGCAAGGATCTACAATCCCAGTTTTGTGTAGTTTGCTCCATCTAACATTATAAGCATACTGGCCATTTACAAATGGAGTATGTTGACATAAATTGAAGATTCCTTGATGTGAGTTCATGATATGGAAATTTATTACAACAAAAATGGGCATATGAAAGACTCAAGGTCAGCTATGTAATAACAGATTTTAATTTCTTTCTTGATCTATTGATGGCAAGTTTTTGTGGTGGATCAATTGCTTTTTTTCCTCTTACAATTTTTTTTTTCCTAATTGGTATCTTGAGGACTCCTCTAGAGCTACCCTATAGGTTGGACGTGGGTAGCAGGCTCCAGGATTATTATTATATCTGCTTTGTAAATGATAAGAACTCTTTGGTGGGCTAGCTTCTTATGGGCACCTCATAGCCCTCTCACTTTGTCAGAAACAAAATTTTCATGGGTGAACTATATTTGAGCCTCCCTATTATTCTAAGGCTCCATTTCATAGTCATACTTATTTTTCCCTCTATCCCCAAATATTCCTTTTGAGATTTTTCCACAATTAGTCTTAATTTTTAATCAATAGATTTTTTCCTTCCACTTTGTGTTCAATTCCCTCCACATTTCAAGATGACCTAGTTGCTACAAATACAACTTTGGAATCCTATATCCAATGGGGTTTGTCTATTAGGAAAGGTCTTTTAGAAAATTATTCAAAACCATTAAGGTTTTTGATGAATTTATAATTTTCCATGGATCTTGAATCCTTAGCCACAATTCCCAACCCCTAAACCTCTAAACCCCTAACCCATTTAACCCCTAAACCCTAAACCTTTGAATCCTTAACCCCTAACCCCTAACCCATTTAACCCCCTAAACCCCTAAACCCCTAACCCATTTAATCCACTAAACCCTAAACCTATAAACCCTTAACCCCTAACCCCTTAAACCATAATTCCTGACCCCTAACCCATTTAACCCCCTAAACCCTAACCTCATTAACCCCTAACCCCTAACTCCTCGAAGGCATAAGGGAGCAAATGGAAAATGGGTCGCACGAACGTGCACAAGGCACATGGATAGTCACAACTTAAATTTTTTGATACAACCTCCCTCACATGACTTGACCCGACCTGACACGAACGCATTTCCTTAGGCACCCTCACACAACCCGACCTAACTTGACCTAACCGAACACAGGCAGAAGGGAGCAAATGAAAAATAGGTCGCATGAATGTGCACAAGGCACATAGGTGGTCACAACTTATCATTTTTGATACGACCGCCCTCACATGACCCTAGCCGACCCGACCTAAACACATTTCCTTGGGCACCCTCACATGACCCGACCTGAACCGACCTACCCGAAAGAAGGCACAAAGGGGAAAATGGTAAACGAGTCACACGAACATCGACATGACACACAAGTGGTCACAACTTATCATTTTTGATACGACATCCCTCACAGGACCCAACTCGACCCAACCCGACCCGACCCGAATGTGTTTCCTTGGGCGTCCTCACATGGCACCACTTGACCTGACCCGACCCGCCCGAGCGCGTTTCCTTGGGCGCCCTCACACAACCCGACCTGACCCACCCGAACGCATTTCCTTGGGCACCCTGACATGACACGACTTGACCCGACCCATCAAAATGTGTTTCCTTGGGTGCCCTCACAGGGAACGACCCGACTTGACCTGACCAAACCCACCCGAAAGCGTTTCCTTGGGTGCCCTCACATGACCCAACCTGACCTGACTCGCCCAAACGCGTTTCCTTCAGTGCCCTAACACGAGACGACTTGACCCGACTCGACCCGCCTGAACACGTTTCCTTGGGTGCCCTCACATGACTCGACTCGCCCGTACGCGTTTCCTTGGGTGCCCTCATAGGGCACGACGCAACCTGACTCGACCTAACCTGCAAGAACAAAGGCACAAAGGAGAAAACGAAAAACGGGTCACACGGATGTGCACAAGGCATAGGGGCGGTTAGAACTTAGCATTTTTGATACTACCTCCCTCACACGAACCGACTTAACCTGACCTAACCTGAACGCATTTTCTTGGGCACTCTCACGCGACATGACCCAATCCACCTGAATGAAGGCATGAGGGAACAAACAGAAAATGGGTCACATGAACATGCACAAGGCACACGTGTGGTCACAACTTAGCATTTTTTATACAACCACCCTCACACGACTCGACCCAACCCACCTGAATGTGTTTCCTTGGGCATCCTCACATGACCCGAATCGACCCGAATCGCCCAGACGCATTTCCCTAGATGTCCTCACATGACTCGACCTGACCTTACCCGCCTGAATGAATTTCCATGGGCACCCTCACATGGCATGACTCGACCCGACCGATACGACCCTACCCCACCTGCCCAGACATGTTTCCTTGGTTGCCATCACACGACCCATCCTGACCCGCCCAAATGAAGGCACAAGGGATGAAATGACAAATGGGTCACACTAACATGCACAAGGCACATGATTGGTCACAACTTAGCATTTTTTACACAACCTCCCTCTCACTACTTGACCCCACCCGCCCAAATGAAGGCAACAGGGAGAAAATGGAAAACAAGCCACATGAATGTGCACAAGGCACACGAGCGGTTAAAACTTAGCATTTTTGACACAACCTCCCTCACCCGACCCAACCTTCCTGGAAAAAGGCATGAGGGAGAAAAATGCAAATGGGTCACAGGAACGTGCACCATGCACTCAAGTGGTCAGAAATTAGCGTATATTAAAACAAGAAGAAACCAAATAATTTTAATTTTGAGTCTTTTAATTTAAAGATGACCTTATAAATAACTAAAACTTCAAAAAAAGTTATACTCTTAACACACATAAATATCACTACATAAAACTACTAATTGTGTTTGTAAGTTCCACATATATAATAATTTATATACACCTTAATGCCTTATTTATTTATATTCAATTTTTAATTTAATATTATATATATATATATATATTAAATATTATGATTTACATTTTATTTTTTATTTTTTATTTTAATTCCAATTCCAGCCTCATAAAAATTTCACCCTTTACCCCAACCTCCCTATTCCCGTCCACAAAAAATACACCCTTTAGGAGCTGGAGCAAGTGGAACCATGTTGTGGTCATTCTGCGGGATTTCGAGGTGGGATGCTCTACTCCTTTTTATCGTTTGAGACAGCTCGTTAACGCCATAATTGTGGAGATGCACACCGGATTGGCCTCTGAGGGGGAAGAAATATTCTTCTCACCTTCATCGATAGTTTCCATCAGGTATTTATAAAATGAACCAGGAGAAATGACCAAGTTGAATCTTTTTCTATTTTCCGATTGCGTTTAGCTTGTCAAAACCCCAGATTTTAATGCCTTCGAAGTGAATTTATTGAGTTTTTTTGATGTCGATGTCTTGAATATAAGTTTCATATTGCATTTGTTGTGTTTGCAGTAGCGTATGACCTATATTAGTATTTTTTGATCTTGACCCCATATTTGATGTGTTTGTGTCGTGTCAATGCATCAAAACCATTATCAAACAATGCATTAAAAATTCCCCACAGAGTTTCATCCCGAGAGCCTCTGATGGATCGAGTGTAGCCCAGAGAGCTTGCAATTCAGATACTTGGGTGGGAATCTATCCATACAAAAAATTATTGGAGAAACTGAGCACGTGAAAATCCTTGAATTTGCAGATCCATTCTAGAAGAAACACTGTCAACTGGTTATGTTCCAATGCTAAAAATTGCAAACATGAGACTCAGAAAAAACACCATCTCGCATGTGAGGGTTTTGAAAATAGAATGGTCTTCCATTTTGTGTTGGAATTTCCAAAAAATTATACAAAATCAAGATTTCCTCAAATGCAAGAGCGCTCAGGAGACTTCGCAGTGTATGCGAGAGAGCCAATCGGTTTTGAGGGAAAAATTCAGTTCAGAACTAATCTAAGGGCCTCTGAGCTGCTCTATGACTAAAGGAGACATTTTCCCTATGGTAGACGAGTGTCCTGAGGTCAACCGAAGGCCAGTATAGTTGATCCAAAGGGTGTGTGAAACTATTCACAGTTCTGTGGCAGTCCAAAGCTCCTAAGAAAATCTGTGACAAAGGTGATTCAACTTGTGGGTTCCTGTAGTAGAATCAAATGAAAATTCTATAGCAGAGTAGGGTGGACAGGTTCAAGTATGTTATAGAGGATTGAAAGAAGATTAGAGTGCACATTTGAGGTAAAAATTGGATATCTTGAGCAGTCTAGGTTCCTTGTAGGGTTATAAATCAAGTCACTAGTTAGGGTATTATTTCAATGGTTAAATTGGTTATGTCTGTTAAACGTGAACCATATTGTATGGAGCTTTAATATATTGCCAAATTATTGTATGGGTTTGATGAAAAATACAATTTTCTGTTGAATATTGTATTGGAATGTGGATTAATTGAATGCTACGTTTCTCTATTCAGCCTATTATATCTTTGAAAAACTAATATTTTTCACTGAAGAATATATTAATTGTATTAAATTGACTATTATTTGGAAAAGGGAATTCTGCTAAAATCCTAGTAACCTATAAAACCCTAGGGCAAAATTACCCTAGTTCACTACATAGAGGGTCCCCCCATCCCCCTTGAATTTCCCTAAAATTTGGGTGTGCAAAGAATTTCAGAGTTTTCATTCAAGTTTAGGTAATCCAAATGAATTTAGTTAACCAAATTATAATATTTAGCAATATTGGAATGTCAGGTCTTGTTATAAGATTGGGTCTTGTAAAATCAAACAAATTTTCACTGTTAAGACATGGGTTGAAATTCATAGAGAACATGTTGTTATGTCAATATAATGTGGCCAACTGAGCCATACTGAATTTGAGACCAGGTGAAAGTCCTGGAGACCTTCATGACTCATGGATGTAGTCCATACATGAGGTCACATTGATTCAATGTCATGTAAGAATACGATTCTTTAATAAACATAGACTAAAATTGTCAAAGGGCAAAGTTTGAATCATATTTTGATAATCAATTAATGAAGTAGATGGTCAGTTCATGTGTTCCCCAATAGATAATGGGGGAATATAACATAGTGCCATCAATCTGGCGAATGGTTTATCGTTATATCACTATGAGTAGTGAAATCGTAATAGATAAACCATGATGATTAGAAATTTATAAGTGGCTAGTGCATATGTCTCAAGCCATGGTGAGAACGTGGGTGTCTGATAAGCGCAAAGTTATCTAAGCTAAAGGTTGACTGATTTCCTATAATCAATGGACTACTGAAATAAAATTTTCAAAAATAAACTTGATATTTATGTGGAAACATGTTAATTTGGACAACTAGGTCCAAAATCCATGTTGTGATGCTCAGATGAAGATAACAATATTTTTATTGGGTTCCTCTTTCGGAGAGGTGAAAGATCTATCTAAAGACCATCTTGATCCGATGAGCAGAACATTTATTTTTAATTTATTTTTAATCTATTCAAAATATGTGCAGGTCGGCCTTAAGGTTTTACACCCCCGGAAAACGTGTCACACACCCTCACTGATGGATATATATTAGTCAATGTTGGAGGAAATTTTCACTCATCACATCACACATCATTCTCTCTCCTCGTCTGATTGGTTCGAGCTACTTGGAGGCAATCTTCTGTTCACACATGGGAGAACGACATTGAGTTTTCTACTGCAGCTAGGGCTTCCACCGCAGGATTGACTAGGGTTGAATTTGGCAACACATAGTCAAACGGAGCTGAATTTTGGCACAAAATTTGATTTTTGCAGTCCGTACTGTTTGGCACAAGAACCGAGGTCAAAGGTTTACTGTTGACCGTGCTACATTGACTTTGACTTGCTACTATTATGCGTTGAATTTCTGGACAACGTTGAATTTTTGGGTTGTGTTTACTTGGATTGACTTGGATTTTTTGATGAGGGTGATGTGACACATACTGGGCTGCCTGACTGATAAGACTTTGCTGGTTGAAGCGTCCTGCTGATCGCCGTAACACACCAACACACACACACACACACACACACATATTTCTAGTTTGTCTTCTGTCGATCTACTGGTATGTTCTATCAACATTTTACTTTATTGTTGATGTGATTTCTCTCTGAAATTGAAGAGAAAGTAAATTTGCATAAAGCATAGAACATCTTCATAAATTTACATGGTATTAGGGTTGAGGTGAAGACAAAGCCCTGATTTTTACCAATCACCGAAGAGGAGGATGGGTTCCTCAAACTAAAATGGCTTTGAGGCTGATGACAAATTGACTAGGAAGAATGACTTCCATGCTTGGAAGATGACAGTGGATCTTATATTGGAAGACCAAGATGTCATGGACTATGTGCAGGGTAAAATCCAAGAGCCTCCATCCACTGCAACTGCTGCCGCCAAAACAAAGTATAAGAAGGGAGAGATCAAAGCAAAGCTGATGATTAGGGACTCAATTCACAAGAGTCTGGTTGCCTACATCTCTGAACTGGGCACATCCAAAGAGATGTATGATAAGTTGGTCCACATGTTCAAGGCCAACAATGCAAATCCAGTCCTATTCTTCAAGAATCAATTGAAGAATTTGAAGAAAGGCAGGGATGAGTCTGTTCAATCATACTTTATGAAGCTGACTGAGATCAGGAATAATCTACTAGCTATTGGGGAGACAACAACTGATCGAGAGATGGTACTCACTGCACTTGGAGGGCTTCCATCCGAATGGCATGTGTTAAACACTACCATTCTCAATAATAATGTGATGCCTGAATTCGACGAAGTACTATCGAGATGCATTCAAGAAGAGACAAGAATGAAGGAGTATGAAAATGAAGGAAATGCTGCCTGTGGCTACTCATTGTAGAAATAATAACTTTGGTGATTCAAATAACAAAGGAAGAGCAGGGGCCTAAGGAAAGAAGGGAAAGTGTTACACTTGTCACAAGCCAGGTCACTATGCTAGAGAATTCCATTTCAAGAAGGATTCTCTCGATGATGATGACGACAAAAAAAACCGGGGGAATGGAAATCAAAGAAACAATAGGTTCAAGGGAAAGAGGAAGGCTCCCTTCGACGGAAATGAGCAACATTTAAAGAGGTCGAGAAATTTCAGGTATGAGGAATCAAATGTTGTTGATAAAAGAAATGAGTTCATTCTTGTATCTACCCTCTCTGCTGCATCTCCACCCGACACTATGGATGTTTGGTTGATAGATAGTGGTGCCTCAAGGCACATCACTGGGTTCAGGGAAGCACTCTTTGATATAGTTGAGAAGGATACCAATCTAGAAATTATCCTTGGAGATAATGCCACATATCCCGTGAAAGGGACAGGGACTGTGACCCTCCACTTGTCTCAACACTAGCACATTTGGCCCAATTTCTGATGGCCAATTCGTCACTATTCCGAAACATAGGCATCACAAGAGCGACACTATGAGGTGGGACAAAATGTGGTTAGCCTTAGATACACAATTCCGACACTTCAATAAAGTGTCGGAATTGCGACACTTGTTCTGATGTTTCCAGACCATCATCGCTCTTCCGACGAAAACAAAACGTTGCTATTCCGACCTTAGCTAAACCGTTGGTCTACCAATGTTTACCAGGTTTTCAAAACATCGTCGCAATTTTGACGTTATCCCTTCCAACGTTTAAAGCGTCGGTCTTCTGATGGTTGGAAAAAGCGTCACTATTCCGACATTAGTTAAACCTTCGGTTGAGTTCGTTGCAAGGCCGATGCTTTGGAGGTTTTCTTCGCAAGACCAACGCTTGTGGATATTTCGTCGCAAGACCGATGCTTCAGAGGTTTTCATTGCAAGACCGACAGTTTGGAGAGAGTCATCGCAAGACCAACGGTTGGACATCCGTCGTTGTTCCAACGTTAGAGGCGTCAGTATTCCGACGGAAAGAAAATATTTAATAAAAAAAAAGAATGTCGTATTTAGTGGTTTTTAATTTGTAGTGTTCTTGAATTTTCCAATTCCCCCTTAGAATATGGTTAGTTTTGATGACAAATGGATGATTTGACAAGTAGATAGAAATTTGGTAGTCTTTGGTATATGATACAACTTACAAGCATATCATTTTTATACTAACTATCATGTCTAGCAAATAATCCATTCAACTTGGCTAAGTTTTAGCTTCTGGTTTAGAAACGCTTATATCAAACCAACAAGTTATTTGGGTCTAAACCGGGCAGAAATTTTTAAGGAAAGATGTAGACAATCTTGATCTCGAACAATAAAAAAACATATGTGACACAATAAACAAACATATGTGAAGTAGAGGATCTTGTGTGACCACCTTATGGTTTTATGGTATATCAATCCTAATGTGTATTTATATTAGTCTTAATGAAATATATGATGCAGTTTCCAGAAAAAAATGATAGCTGGAGTTTTATATTAGTCTGAATGAAATATATGATGCAGTTTGAAGACAAAAATGATAGCTGGAGTTTATCTGTTTAAGGAATCTCAAAAATAATATAAAAATATATTGAATGGAATACATACTGACTTCATCTTGCTAAGCATGTCTTAATCCGATATATCTGTGCCACAAATACTGATGGCTTCTTTCCTTAATACTGCCTGCCATTCCGGGTATATAGAAAGCAAGAGGACTACCTAGGTTAACAGATTGGAAGTTGTCTCATGAACAACAAAGAAAAATATCTTGCATTCATCCATGATTTCATCAATAGTCACACTTAGATATTTTTGAGTCCCTCCCAATTCATTCTGGTTGGCTATCATCATAATTCCAATTAGGTCACTTCCATAGCCAACATGAGCACTTGTTGTTCTGGGCTCTAGCCTAATTTTAATTATAGAACTTAGGATGTTTTTAACTCTTCTATAAATCTTCCAGGCATACCTATTCTTTCTTGTAGGAATGTATCTGTAAAAAATATAAGGAATATAAGTCCCTAGTCTTTAATTATAAGTATTGTGAAGCATTATGTTAGTATAGAATCTCTATGGACTATATATAGCACTCAGTAGAACCTTATGCATGGATCTATGGATTATGGCACTAGCCTCTTAAATTGCAGGTCTTAATGAACATTATGGAAAAAGCATAAAAATAAGTACAAGTACTAATGAATTTGCAGTGACATGTAAAACTCCATAATTGAAAGATAAGTACAGTGTAGTTACTGGCTTCTCGGGATGAAGATAGATTGTTCAGCTATAGCAGCCATTTATTGCAATTATTTTTGCAACTCAAATACTTATTTTCCTTCATTGTAACTGCTACCAAATGCAGGTGGAAGATAAGATTCACGACTATCAAAATTTTGTTTGGTTGATTAGCACGTCCTTTTCTACCTTCATTAGGGCTTCATTCTATAAGGCTTTAATTTTTTTTTAAGGAAGAATTATTCGGCCCTCTTAGGGCATCAAATTATGAACTGGGAAGTGTCTCTTTGTGGCTTGAATAAGACTCCAAGGCTAGCGAAGATTGTTACATAACTACTGCAAGCTATATCTCCTTTTAAAGAAGAATAATGGCTAGTATAGTGCTCTAAGTTTATCTATCCTATGGAACAATGATTTAATGAAACAAAAGGCCCAGTCTCGACTCGAAACTTATACACTGAAAAGCAGCGAGGAGTATTGACTATGATTACAGGAATTTTTTGTGGCGTCACTGTAAGAATGAAATACTAAGCCTAGCCATAACACTAAAAATGTCATCCTGCCTTCCTTAAGGACATAATTTTGAGTATTCTATTCCCTCATCATATGTGTGGAACTGTTAAAGGACTTGTCTGAAGTTAATGGAATATAAAATGTATGGTTCATTGGTATACTTTTGAGCAACCTTTTATTGCTAATGTAAATTTCTTACAAGAACAATAGATTTTCGTGTATAGTGACAAGTTTTGGAAGGGTTTTCATCCATTTCAGTACTTCAACTCTTCAAGATCAGTGAAGAGTATTAACCGGTGCAGCTAATTCTGAACATGAGTGCTTTTGTGCAGAAATGTTAAAGGAATTGTCTGAAGTTAATGGCATATAAAATGTATGGTTCATTGGTATACTTTTGAGAAACCTTTTATTGCTAATAAAAATTTCTTACAAGCACAAGAGATTTTCGTGTATAGTGACAAGTTTTGGAAGGTTTTTCATCCATTTTAGTACTTCAACTCTTATAGATCAGTGAAGAGTATTAACTGGTGCAGCTAATTCTGAACATGAGTGCTTTTGTGAGGTTCCTGAAGGGATAAATTCTAAGCATAAGGGATTTTTTACTCATGTGTTTGTAGGAGCTATCCCTATAGCCTTATTTGGCAACTCTGTGGTGAATCTAACCAAAGCACTTCAAGATTGACACTCACCTATTCTGAAACAATGTAGTGGAACCATAAAGAAGGGAAATACCTTTGTTTTGATGTATTGATTTTGTGGCATCTCAGTCTAGCAATGATTTGTGGTTCCTTGGTATATTATTGGGAATTCATTGTTGACCTAGTCACAGTTTGAAGGTCAAATCTCAAAGATTACCTAATCATCAATATTTTACAAATATTTGTTCGATGTGACTCTTCTCAATTGTCAATTGGTTATGTTTGAAGCTTTCATCCAAGTCCATAAGCATCCTCATTGTTATTTGCATCGAAGCCAAATATATTTACTACATGTGCATCTTAAGAAACACATTTTGTGGATAATCTGAATAGTTCAGTCTTGTATATACCTATGACCTATCACCTGGAGACTTGAAATGGTAGAAATATCAGTGCATTACAAGTGATATTATGTCCTAGAAAGGAGGCTAAAATAAGACAACAATATAACACAAGTATGAAAGTTGTCTTTGAGTCGCATTGATCATCTAACTCTTGGACAGTTTAGCATACAAATCTTTGTTGTCATTAAAAGGGAACAAAAATATTGGAATCACCATCAATTCGTAGTCAGAGGTACAAAAGTAGAAGACATTGAAATCACCACAATCTGTCAAGCAACAAAGATTATTTTACGATTGGAATAGCATTGGTATGTGCATTTAAGTAGCATGTGATCCAAACTACAAAATAGCACCCTCAATTGCTTGTAAAATAGCATAAAAATTGCATAGGGTGTGCTCTAACTGTAGCAAGCTTCCTAGCACACTAATATTTGAATGAATTTGAAAAATGCCTATAATATTAGGTTGTTAAGGATTAAAAATGTTGCTCAATTCCCATCGTTTTTTTCTCTATATTTTATAACACCACATCATGATGAAATTTCACAAACAAGTGTTACAACAAAGAATGTAACAGATCCAAAGACAGCCTAAAAGATCCATGGGAAAGTGTTAGCTATTTTGTATGTTATTTGCATACCTTTCCACCATCAAATAACATATGAAGAGTTGTATACATATTTTTCAAACATGATAAGCAGTCAAAAAAGTGGACACTGTTAAAAGGACCTATCTAGTGATGCATCACTAACACCTTTGGAGTCAAGGCTTGCTATACAAAGGTAACCAATGATCCAAACTACAAAATAGCACCCTCAATTTCATGTAACATAGCATAAAAATTATATAGGGTGTGCTCTAACTATAGCAAGCTTCCTAGCACACTATTGTTTGAATGAATTTGAAAAATGCCTAGAATATTAGGTTGTTAAAAATTAAAAATGTTGCTCAATTCCCATCATTTTTTTGTTCTATATTTTATAACAAACCTAAAGCTAAAAGTTCATAGGGTTAATATTTGGGAAACCTCTATTAAAAGGTGGCTAACTTTATGGAACTCAGTAATACATCGTTTATACCTGCAGGTTGTTGATGTGTGGTTGTCATTGATGTCAATCTAAGCAGCACCAGGTAATGCCAACAAAATGACATGACAATTCAGGATGTTTCAAGTCAAGGTCATCCTTGTTGGATTCTCCACATCAAGCTATTTCTGATGGTATGTGGCACACCACAAGAGGCCTCATGATTTGTGAGTTATGGCTAATTGAAGATGGAGGACCAAATCTATGGGTAAAAAACCCAAAGGGTGGTGATGTGGCACCCTATCATTGGCTAGCACAATATGATCATGAAATTAGGGGTTATATACACTATTTATGCTTGGAATATTGTAGGGAGGGCCTCATAAATTAAATTTTGTCTCGAATAAAAATTAAAATCCACCCCAAGGGATGAATATCACATTCCTTGGGCTTCAAGTTATTCTTAAAATTTTTTGTTTCCAATAAAGTGAAAAACGGCCTACATATTTAGAAGCCCCTCCTAAGTCTATAAAAAGGAACTTGATCTATCATTCAAGTTAAGCACTCAAATAAAAATTAATACACTAATTGATCTATATATTATGAAACTTACTTCGGCCCCTATGGAGAAATTTTCAAATTAGAAGAGAGGGTTTGATGACAAGGGTTCTTGGTTTGGTTTTGATTGGTTTTGAGATTCGTTTGAGCAAGGTTTCTTGCAGGTGGAAGATCAAGATTCATGGCTATCAAAAGTTTGTTTGGTTGATTAGCACATCCTTTTCTGCCCTCATTAGGGCTTCATTCTCTAAGGCTTTCATTATTTCGAAGGAAGAATTATTTGGCCCTCTTAGGGCATCAAATTATGAACTGGGAAGTGTCTCTTTGTGGCTTGAAGAAGACTCCAAGGACATCGAATATTGTTACATAACTATTGCAAGCTATATCTCCTTTTAAAGAAGAATAATGGCTAGTATAGTGCTCTAAGTTTATCTGTCCTATGAAACAACGGTCTAATGAAACAAAAGGCCCAGTCTCGACTCGATCCTTATACACTGAAAAGTAGCGAGGAGTATTGACTATGATTATAGGAATTTGTTGTGGTGTCACTGTAAGAATGAAATACTAAGCCTAGCCATAATACTAAAAATGTCATCCTGCCTTCCTTAAGGACATAATTTTGAGTATTCTATTCCCTTATCATATGTGTGGAACTGTTAAAGGACTTGTCTGAAGTTAATGGCATATAAAATGTATGGTTCATTGGTATAATTTTGAGCAACCTTTTATTTCTAATACGAAGTCCTTACAAGCACAAGAGATTTTCGTGTATAGTGACAAGTTTTGGAAGGTTTTTCATCCATTTCAGTACTTCAAATATTCTAGATCAGTGAAGAGTATTAAGTGGTGCAGCTAATTCTGAACATGAGTGCTTTTGTGCGGCACTGTTAAAGGAATTCTCTGAAGTTAATGGCATATAAAATGTATGGTTCATTGGTATACTTTTGAGAAACCTTTTATTGCTAATACAAATTTCTTACAAACACAAGAGATTTTCATGTATAGTGACAAGTTTTGGAAGGTTTTTCATCCATTTCAGTACTTCAACTCTTATAGATTAGTGAAGAGTATTAACCAGTGCAGCTAATTCTGAACATGAGTGCTTTTGTGAGGTTCTTGAAGGGATAAATTCTAACCATAAGGGATTGTTTACTCATGTGTTTGTAGGAGCTATCCCTACAGCCTTATTTGGCAACTCTGTGGTGAATCTAACCAAAGCACTTCAAGATTGAAACTCACCTATTCTGAAACACTATAGTGGAACCATAAAGATGGGAAATACCTTTGTTTCGATGTCTTGATTTTGTGGCATCTCAGTCTAGCAATGATTTGTGGTTCCTTGGTATATTATTGGGAATTCATTGTTGACCTAGTCACAGTTTGAAGGTCAAATATCAAATATTACCTAATCACCAATATTTTACAAATATTTGTTCGATGTGACTCTTCTCAATTGTCAATTGCTTATGTTTGAAGCTTTCATCCAAGTCCATAAGCATCCTCATTATTGTTTGCATCGAAGCTAAATATAGTTACTACATGTGCATCTTAAGAAACACATTTTGTGGATAATCTGAATAGTTCAGTCTTGTATATACCTATGACCTGTCACCTGGAGACTTGAAGTGGTAGAGAGATCAGTGCATTACAAGTGATATTACGTCCTATAAAGGAGGCTAAACTAAGACAAAAGTATAACACAAGTATGAAAGTTTTCTTTGAGTCGCATTGATCATCTAACTCTTGGACAGTTTAGCATACAAATCTTTGTTGTCATTAAAAAGGAACAAAAGTATTGGAATCACCATCAATTCGCAGTCAAAGCTACACAAGTAGAAGACATTGACATCACCATGATTTATCAAGAAACAAAGATTCTTTTAGGATTGGAGTAGCATTGGTCTGTGCATTTAAGTAGCATGTGTACAGTATGATCTAGTAGTTAGGGACTTAATGAGCAATCATCACCTACAGGCATAAACATCAGCACATTTGGCTACAGTAAAAAAGTAAGGGCATGCAATGATGTGTTCATAGGGAACATGTTTTTGGTCTATGCTACATTAAGACATGCATGAAAAATAGAGGCAAGTTAGTCATGTAGATGCAGGATACATCATTCATGAAGAGGATCTAACAAGCCATATTTATAGCTTTGTTAGAACCTTTGGGCTGCAAACAAGCATGGTTACAGAGTACTGCAAATGATAGAGAAATATAAGTCCTATGGTCTAACTCGCATTAGAAATCAATTCCTTACCGAGAAAATATTATCTAAATTTGTCATTCAGACCTGGCACCTAAACCAATGGAAGTCCCTCATGGGCATGTTTTTTGCAGTGATTCTTATTACTAACTAATAAATATATAATTAAACAATAAAAATGAAATGCAGTTAGCTACCTCTTGAGTGGGTTTAGTAGCCTCTGGAAGCTTCTCCTCTGGCATGGAGCCTTGAGTGGGCTTAGTAGCCTCTGGAAGCTTATCCTCTGGCACAGAGCCTTAATCCTACTGGTCTGAGTCCACGTCAATTTCCTCTGCATCCAATTTACTTACTTTGGGACTCTCGGAAGCCTGTATTCCATGTAAATCCGAAGTATTTTTTTAGGGTTTCTGCCATTTTTAGGTACAAATGGATCAACAAAATCCATCTGTGCCATAGCATCTTGCTGGTGACCTCCTATGGTTTTAGGACATTTGATTTTCTTGTGGAATTCAAATCATTTCTTCTCTCTTTTTTCTTTATTTTCTTTTTTCATTTTGGGGTCGAAAAGGCACTTGTCGGGATTTGATGTATTAGAGCAGATTGGTGTAGCCATTATCGCCCACGCCTTTAGCTTTTTTTGCCTCCATGGAATCCTAAAAATATAGGCTCTTGAGTGCCTCGTTGCACTTTTCGATATGTATTTTGAAGTTGTGAAGGGAGTTGGAGGGCTTGGGATGGCCATCGCCCAACAATGTGGGTAACCTTGAGCAGATTCTTTTTGTAGAAGGAAATAAATCACTGGAATTCAACCAAATGTATCAGAGTAGACTTGCAACAGGCGCTCGAGATCAATTTCTTGACTTCCTGCATCCTTCCTCCAAACCTTTGACAGTATGGCCACATCCTTCCTCCAAACCTGCGATAGTATGGTTGCATCCTTCCTCCAAACCCTGGACAAACCATGCAACTGGAGGGAAAAGAACGAGGGAATTAAAACTTTTCATATTTGAAATTTTTTGACATTTTGAAATGAAATACGTGTGCTTTTTTAAGGCCACTCAAATTCCATTAAATGAAATGTGTAAGTATTTTTCTTTGGGTTAATAAGGGGTTTGGGTAAATAAGTGGTATTGTTGATTATAAATGATTATTAATAAGGTTAGATCTAAGGCATTTATTTAAATTATTAATTATAATTTTTTTTTGACTTTCTATTTCATAAATTATTATTTGAGAGGATTTTGGTTGATTTTTTAATCTAATTATGTGATATTAAAGATGAATTATGGTAACTTAAAAATAATTTTTATGTGGTTAAAAAGGAAGTAGTAATGTTATGGCATGAATGATTATTTCAACATACCTTATAACAATTAATTTGGAGTTTTCAGTTCTTCATACACTTTCTACTTTCTTCTTTCTCTACACCCCAGACCCTATCCCCTTAGGCCATTCCTTGGTCATCCCCAAAATTTACCTTTGCACACAACGAGTTTAGTTGCTTATAGTATCTAATTCCATATTTAGGATTCCTTAATCACATAATAACATTTTAATGGCAATAGGAAGCGATCTATTATACCTTCCATGTAGTCCTTTCAGGCACTACCTCTATGTTTCATTGTATAGTATTATAAACTCAACAATAAAATGTATAATGTAACCCTCCAATATACTTTCAAACTAATTATTTTCTACTATGTGAGATATCTTATTACTTATAAACTTCAATTGTTGAAACAATTCAACGGTCCATATGTTCATATCAACAAGTTTTATCGTTTAACCATTTTATCCACTCTATTAACATATTTGGGAATTCAACAAAGGAAATATCATGATACTTAGCAAACACATACCTCTATAACCACTTTTCTTTGTTGATTCGCTGATCTCTATTCTCACTTGGAAAAAAATCTTGCTCTTTTTATTCAATACAACAATCCTAATCCAAATAACACAACCATTTATTGGAACTGGGGAGCTTGACCCAAGCTGGCATGCACATTTTGGCCAAAAAACCCCCACTAGACACTAACCCTTCTAGCATCACTTGCAAAACATGTGAATTCTCACTCGAGGAAAATATGGGGATTGCACAAACTAGAATTATATAGTGGTGAAGGGAATTGGAATATGTGTACAAAATATCCTCTTCAACATTCTACAATATTCAGTTCCCATTCATAGGCTAGTTCAAGTCAGAAACATTCATAACATCCATGAAACATATCAAAACCTTAAAAAGTTATAATAGGTGCTTCAATTTCATTTATGGTGCAATAATAGACATATATTCAATGTATTTTAAACTGCTTAGAAATTTCCTGTTGTGTATTGAAAGCAAACATAACCTAATGTATCATGCAACCAACACATAAAACACATGAGTGGGGACACTCTAGCCATCAACAATCTTCTTTTAATATTTAAAATGGCACTAGGTGTATCATTACAACATTACCACTTTTACTACATTTCAACTTGCTAGCCTATATAGAACAACATTATAACATCCAATCATGCCCATAAATTTCCCACCACATACGCAAAATTAACAAAACCAAATCCTCTCATGTTTCACCTATTTATAGATGATTATGTGGACCCAAGGAAACCTTGTTACCATGGAAAATATTTACCATGGGAAAGTAAACTACAAGTGGTATTCTTAACCCAATCAAAATTGGTCCAAAACACTTAGTCAAGCTTAACCATTTTAACTCAATTTCCTTAGGTTCCAATCCTTTCTGCATGTTCTTCCCTTTCATGATGATTTTTTTCTCTCAATATCCCATGGAAATTGTGCACACTATTTCCTACTCTTCACTTTTACACGCATTTTCACCTAAGATTCCAAACGTCCATCATAATTATGCCAACTCTTTTACTCAAAATTGGCCCTAACAATAATATTGTTGGAGTTCAAGTTTCACTTTTGTTAATTAAAATGTCTTATGCTATTATGAAATTATATTATTTCTAGAAGTGGACATGTTGAACATTGTGGCCACTCATAAGGCATATGAGAAGATAAAACATACATATTTTATGGGAAATCTAATGTATATGTGTTTAGATATAGATATCACAATAACACCCTTATTTTTTAATCATTTGAATATCTTATTTTAGTTGGTTGCATGCTAAAATCACTCTGTCATTTTTCAGTGTCCATGTCATGAAATTTTGGAAGATAGTATTTTAAATAGTAGAATATTTGGAATTTAAGCATTGTCATGGATAATGTAAATAAAATGGCGTTAGTTTTAGAGAGAAAATGTGTTATCTAGGAAGTTGTTAAGGTAGGTCTAATGGATGCATTGCATGTTGTAAATAATGATGTCTTCAATTTACTCTATGATTAAAGTAGTTATTAGCAAAGGGTGAATGCTCTCAATGCAATTTTATAAAAACCATGCTATTTCACTCCACAATGGAGTGCAAGATCACTATAATTTTATAATTTTATATTTTAAACTTAATAAGTACATAGCATGGCTGATTTAAGATGACCTACTTGGTTAATAATTAATATCTCATATTAGTTATACATAGCAATGGATTTTTAAGGGGAAAAAAATATAGAACCCAAGCATTTTGAAATTTGATTAGAGCCTAATTTTTTTTTGCAAAATTTTTGTGAGTATAGGAGTGTAGCATAGGGCTGGAACATTCTAGCGAGTGTGACACAGGGCTGGCATAGTAGAAGGAGTGTGGCATAGGGCTGGCACAGTAGGAAGGGAATGACAAATTTGGACATCACACAAAAAGGATGACAATGACACTCGTGGAGGAAAAGGGCATGCAGAAGAATATTGGTGGTTATGTTTTTGCAGAGGATGGAGTTGACTAAGGTGATTACAGAGAGTAGGAGGATGGAGATATTTTGACGAAAGAGGATATAAGGAAAAGTGAATATGAATGGTGGGAATAATATTTTGGACAACCATTGATATGCATGGGACAACTCAGAAGAACAAGGAAAATATCCTAATGGTTTTCTATGATAACTGGAATGGTCAAGCAGGAGGTTAATAGGATTCAAGAGGGTTCCATGAAATACTAAGAAGGTCTCCTGAGGACCGAAAGTGGGTCGGTCACTGATTTTAAGCCATTGGAAGAAGGATGCTAGCTACTGGATGTAAGTGTCATATGCACACAAAAGGAATAAATCGAGCTACAAAACTAGTGTCTGATGTTTGAATTTGTTTATCTTTTGGTATTTCGCATATGTCTGAATATTACGATTCCATGAAACAATATTGTAATGAATGTGCCTACTACTATATGAGTTTATTTCTTATGGAAGGTGTTAATGGTCTGATTTCTGTTGGGGCATATTGTTGTTTTGGAAGCGCGATGAGCCTATTTGGTTCCGAAATGTAAATTTGGGCATAATGCCTCTCTTATTAATGATAATATAAATCAGTGGCCGGATAAGTTGATCCATTTTGTTGCTATGCATCTTTATGAATGTTTTATGATGCTTCCATGCATTAGTTCGTTTTGTAATTTGTGATAGACATACTTTTTCAAACATGGGTTAATAATCCAAATGTTTTTATTAATAACATGGTATGAGATTATTGCATATGGGGATGATATGTTCTGGTTTTAGCTTGCAATGTTTTCAGTGTTAAATATTTACGAATGAGTGTGAAGGGTTGTATGGCCAACAATGGGTCGAAGTGCTAGCTAGTGTTGTTTGTCAGTAGTAGAGTTGTCAAGGTCTGGTGTCGGATCTATCATTAATGACTAAGCCTATGCCTAAGTTCATATATTTTGCATGTCTATTCTAGAATTGTGTTGTTTGATGGGTAAAAAATATTAAAAACCTATGTTGTGCACAATTATAGGTCGATAATGAAGTATGAATCAACTAGAGGTAGTTCGTAATGAGCCATAAGATAGTCCTGTCAGACTGCAATAAATGGATTGCCACAGTCACCCATTAGCATCTCGGGTGAGACTTCATAATTTCGTGGGTGTTTCCAAAAGGGTTGATATGCAGGTCTTTGTTGGTCACTGCACCGAAAATACCAGGTTTATCAGAATCTCAGGTGCCAACGAATGGTTTCATTGTTGGGACTAGGATGGATGTCTGACGGGATTGTCTTATAGTGATGTGGAAACCATGGGACCCCACAAAGGAGGAGATTACCCGGTAATTCAGGAATAAAATGCATGAGTTTTCTATAAAATAGATAGGATACAAGAACTATAACTCATAGGAATTGCTATATAAGTACATGTTACCAAATTTCCTAAAGTTTTCTTTGGAGAGTCTCTTAACATCTTGATAGAGTGGGCTCAACGAATGAAGGATAATAACCCAATGTATTGACACAATAGGCTAAGGAATTGAATGTTACAGGAAGTACATAGAATTAAAGAAGTAAGCAACAAAAATTCCCATGTTGTTGAGTTTTGGTTTTAGAGTGTTCTCGAAGGATATATTATGGATTTTGGAGTGGAAGCAACAATGCCTTATACTAAAATGGAGCATAAATTCCTAAAGGGACTGAGAGATGTATTTATAAGTTCAATACCATTATTAATAATTATGATGTTGTATGACCACAATGTTTTTCCTCTATAGTTCAACACCATGAGCGACTAAGCTTCTTACACAAACAAGGAAGTGGGGACGACACAGGAGATGTTTTGAGGAGAAATAAATGGAAAGAGGAAGAAGAAATTGGTGGAAGCTGACAATGGGTCCATAACTATGCATAAAATGGGAAAAGTGAAAGGATGGAGCAAGAAATTTATGAGGATGGAAATGTTAGGAGTCAGAGGAGGTATCGACGGGGTGACATAGGAGGATTTCGGTCAGTGTCGATGCCTACCGAAAGAAGGAGCCTTGAGGGAGATGCTAGGAGAGGCCATCGTCAGACACAATGTAATGCTCGTGATCAAATCTATGAAGGAATGCATTTCAGCATGCCACAAATGGAGGAAGGTGAGAGGGAACAACTGAGTCCACATAGTACAAAAGATTTAAAATCATGAAAACAAATTCACACCATGCCTAACGTCAAACCCACGAACCCACATGCATCTACGAACAAGGAGGTAGGCACTTAGCACATTGATACAAATAGTGTGGAAGGTAATTGTAGTCAGGGAGGAGGAAAAAGTAACATTATTTGACTTGGTCTAGTTGTAGGATGGATGACACAAGGTGTCCAAATAGATATTGGTGCATAGTCAAGCACACAGTTCTCTAGCAGTTCAGTTAGCGTAGGTAGGAATAATTTTTTAGGAGGCACCACACAGACTACCATGGTGGGTGTATATTTGTGGATGCCCATGTTTCACGCTACTGGGACTGAGGATTCTATTAACGGTGCTAGATCTACCAACATTCAGGGGGTCTACCCGATATGAAGTCCCAATTAGACCTCACATCCTTTGGAGTAGGTGCCTCATCCAAAATATCACCTATTTGTAGAAATAGTTGGTTTTAGTGGTATGAATTGGCTACGATAATGCACAGAATGACGTATTCATGACTTTGATGAAACAAGTGTATAACTCTTTGAATATTCTAACGCAATGCAAGAGAGATTACAAAAAAATAGGGGATAATAATTGAGCCCAATAGAAGTTTGTAATAGTACATAGCTTGAAAGGAACACATGAGCATAAAGGAATCATAAGTTATCCTGAAAAATAGTTCATAACATAACCATGATTGACATACATAACAACACACATTAAACAATATTCATACTAATGCAAAAAAAATAGTTCATAAGTGTTAACGTAAATGAAACAACATCTATTTCAAACATTAAAAGAGTAGTCCTACTATATTCACAATGTTAGACTCCTATACCAATAGGTATCATTTTTCATGATTGTCTTGATTGAACTATGCAATATGTTCAAAGCTTTTTCTTATGCAAAGGTGTTCCATATTCTTGAAAAATCAAAAAATCAAAAAAATTTAAAAAATGTAAAGAGGGTATACCCTAAAAGAAAAATCAAAGGGTTAAAAGAATAAAATGGTCAAAAAGATGAAAGAAATGAACCCCAAACAAAAAATATACTAGGAAAGTGTGCAAGTCTAAATGCCACTACTATTTCATTTTTTGTAATAAACAAAATTGTGTGCAGTTTGTCAAACTTTTGCCACAATTTTGAAGAGTCAAACTGTTTAAACTTGACTCATTCATGTTTCAATTTCATGTTGTAGGATAGAGAATAAATATCTGACCAAACAGTTTAATCTTGGCAGATAAGTAGATAGGTAGAGTTAATAAAAGGGGCTCAACAGTTTAATCTGAGCCCTTGGATGTAATAAGGGTAGAATTAGATAGATTTTCCATGTAAAAGAAAAGAAGATTGATAAGGGTTTGCAAGTTCAAATGCACCCTAATAAAGAAGAGAAAATGGTAGTGTAAAATAGATAGGGTAGGTAGATGGTGTTGCAAAGTTTCATATGATGAATGATGGTGCTAAATGTGTTTGATCTTTAACTTTCATCACAAGTACTGAAGCAAGAAATGCACTGGAAAATTCAAAGGAAGAAAAGTCAAAATCATTAACTTCTCACATCACTTTTTCCCTAAAAGTTTTACTAATTTCCCTAGAAAGTGCTAAGGTATTTGGAGATTAAAGGGGCTCAAGGCATTTCCTTGACTTTTGGAGGGACCGGACTCTCGGCCTGATGATCAAAAAGACCTAAGTACTTGAAGTTATTTATCATTAATCATGTAAATTTCCATAATAAACCCTCAAAATTACTTACTATTCTATGTTTAAGTGTTGAAATTAAGATGATACAATTTGCTTCAGAAATCTTCACTTTCTTAGTTATAGTTAAAGTATTTTGAGTTTACCTTGTCCTTTGTCATGTTAACTTCTGATTTATTTATTAAATCCCTAGTGAAAAGACCTTATCCTATAGTACATAACTCCTTCTTATCTAAATATCCCCAAAACCCCTCTTATTATAAGTTTTGGCCAAAGTTAATTAATCCCTTTTGTTGAATAAAAATCCCCCAATAAAAGCCCTTTGGCTAAAATATACCCATATAAAATATTTCCCTACCCCTATGGTGAATAAATGACATTTATTTATTACCATATAATAAGAAATATAGAAAAAGGTTTTAACATATAGTTTTATATGTTTAAAACGAAAAAATAAAACCCATTCCCTTAGCATTTTAATTCCGCCCGATACTTTAACCTTAGTTAAAAACCCTTGACCCTGCCGTAACCATGTATAAACTATGGGGTTAATTAATCACCAGGATTAATTAACAACCACTCATTCCACCAATCAAACACCCCCCGGGATATTTAATTGAGTTAATCATGTTTTAAAACCCCGTCGGGCCCGCACGTTAAAACTCTGCCAATTCCACATCCCGTCCACCGTCAGATCACCTCCCCGATGATCAACGGCCTAGGATCATTCCGCTGGCCGTCTCGCGTCCGAAAGATAATGAGCGGGGGCGCATTGGTTTTGGAATAGTCCTCCAACCACGTGTCAAACGATTAATGGAATCGCTCCCTCCGCGCTGAATACCACCATCTCCCAAAGAGCGGTGCGGAAATTACCGCTTACCACCCGGTCCCGGTGACGCGTCCTCTCGTACCAGATGATGTCATCCTCGAAAAAATCAAAATCCCCATTGACTTTGTAAATAAAACAAAAATTCGTGTTTTTCTGTCATTTTCACTGCTGAAAATGATTGCGTCCTCCTCTGAAGAATTTGAAAATTTCGCTGATTGAGACGCCGCCAACCAAATTGCCGAAAACCATTGTTAAACCAGTACCCAAGCATCCATCCACCATCGACCAGTACCTGTAAAGCTCAAATTTCTCCATTAAACAGGTATTTATTCGTTTTTCTTGCCAAAACTCTCTGAAAAATCCACTTTCCTGTGTTAAAATTCACGCCAGAGTCTAGAAAAGGGTTAATATCAGTCTATTCTAGTTCTTGTAAGTAAAATCAAAGCTCCCAGAATCAAATTTGCGCCCGATCTATGAAGAAAACCCAGAAACTTCCATTTTGAATACACAAGAACCAAAATGGAAGCTCCGGCAGCCCTGAATGTAACCCCATTGAATGCCCCTCACAGAGAGTTAGAATACTTGCCCTTAGTGGATAAATACTTTCAAATTAAAGACTTAGTTTTCGATGAAAGTCCCCTTCGAAGTTATTGTCGCTACAGAGACGATTATTCGAAAGGTCTGGATGTCATTGGGTTGTGGGAATCCAATTTCGCAAGATATCTTATCCCCTCAGTCTATATTTTCCCAGAAATCATCCACTACTGCCACTCCAACTATGATTCAACTCAAAGGGCAGTGTTGTCTCCTGAACAGAGTATCCTTTTCCCCATCACTCCTCAAGCTATCAATACAATGCTCCATTTTGAACCTGATCAAGATCTTACTCCTTTGTCCATGGAAGAACTACTTGAAAAGTCTACCCAACTATCTCCAGAAAAATTGAAATGCATTTGCCAGACTTTTATGTTACCTGAACATCAACCGAAGGGGCCTCCTCCCTATGGTTTTTCTTATTTTAATAAGTTGGGCAGACTCATCCTCAATATGATATCCTTTGTCATGGGTTTCAATACAAGTGAATATGTTGATGAAATAACCCTGGTATTGCTGTCTATTTTTACTCCTGGGCAACCTCCTGCAGTAAAATATGACTTTGCATCTTTCATTGCCAATAAAATCCATGACCAGTTCATGAGGCTAGATAATGAGAAAGTGTTTAAATATTCCTCAGTCATTTACCATCTCATCATCTATTATCAATCAGAGAGGTTCCCTTTTCCTGTTAAAAAGCTTGATGCCAAGGGAAACCCTAGATCTGTTATATTTTGGTCTGCCATAACTCACTCTTCCTATGATTCTCCCTATTCTTATGCTGAGTTCATCGATATTTTTGTATATCCTGCAACTACCTTGTTGACAGGAATTCCCCCTCCAAGGCTCAGTAATGAGATTAAGAAGACTTTGCAGCTTTCAAGGACATATAAAGTTGGGGACTGGTATTTATATCAAAATCATTCAGTCATTAGAATATATGGATGTGAATTATATCCATTCAGGTTGCCAAAATATGTGCCTATGAGACTTTTTGCCTTAGAATATTTCAGGCAAATGAATAATTCTGATATGATTCATTTTTTTAGTTTAAAAAAGAAAGCCCAACTCAGGATCAAAAGTCAATTAGGTCCCTTCATATGCAATTCTAGGGACGCTGAGCGAGAAGCAGAAGATATTCGACAAAACCATTGCAAGTTACCAAGGAGTTTTCGTTGGATTCCTTATGATCCATTCGGTTTTATCTGTGATAAAAGAATGAAGAAAAAATCATCCCCATATATTCACCACAAGATTCTTGAAATAGAACAATATGCTAACCAAGATGAGTGGGTGGAAGGAAAACTAGTTGAGCAAGATAATGAAGAAGACAATAGAAACAAAATTATGAAAGATCTTGAGAAAGAGTTTGACCTAGAATCTTTTGGTCAAGTGCAGGTACCTCACATTGGCACTTCTTCAGCAGGAAATCTCCAACAGGGGTTACAGGAAGAGAGTCCATCAATTGCAGTAGAGTCTAAAGGCAAAGGGAAAGAACCTGAAATATAGGTCATTGAAACTTTCATCATGGTAGAGAAACCTCAAACCTCCAGGGCACCAGATCAAACACAGGTTTCTCCTACTCAAGTAAATCATCCTGAAGTTTTAGAATTGCAAACTCCATCTAATATGGAAATAGGCAAGAAAAGACAGGTTCCAGATCCTACTCCTCCCAAAGAATCCTCAGAGCTACATCAAGCTAAAAAGCAGAAACCCGATCCACTTCCAGAAGTGGAAATTATTGATGAGATGTTTGATGATGAAAGAGAAGATAGTCAACTAACTGGCATAGTTAGTGAAACACACACAGACCACAAAGGAAAAGAATTGAAAAAACAGTTGAGTACTGAAGTATCTTCTTTTAAGCCACCAAAAATAGATGCATGTGATATCAAGAGAACTTTCATTAATATAAAAGCAAAGAATGATCCATTGAGAATGAAGGTATATGATCAGTATCTAAAAATGGCTCCACACAATCAGGAAAGATTGATGTCAACATTTTACATTCAACAAGGCAAAATGATGATGAGCCATTTCAAATCCAAAGTACCAAAGCCCATGACAGCATCTGATTATATTAGGACCAATTTTGAGGTCCTGGCAAAAGACATTCATCCCCTGGACCAGATAGAGTTGCATAGAAAAATTGGGGAAATGATATACTCCACCCTTACTGATAAGGCCATGGCAACCCTTAGGCTGCGAGATTATTTAAATAATACAAACACCCAGTTGCAAATTGAGAAGGCTTCTTCTCAGGCAACAGATAACAGAATAAAGTCTTTGGAAGATATAATCATCAGTTTGGGTCACAATCCCAAAGATATCAAAAGCATTGAGGCACTAATTAAAAAGAAAGATGATGATATCACTGCACTGAGAAAGCAGCTGAAATTGCCACCCTCAAGGCATCCCCAGACCCAAGAAGTTTTGAAGGAAAATTCACAGGAAGAGATGATGGAGTTGCTCTTAAAAATGACTGAGCAACTGAGTGAAACAGAGAAATAATTGGAACAGACATTAAAAGAAAAACAGGATATCATGAAAAAATCTACAATAGAGATCACTACAGGTACCACAACAGCAGATCAACAAACAGAGTCAGCACAGGTAAACACTTCCGGTTTAAGTTCTGATGAATTGGCAAAACAAATGGAAAGTTTAAAACTCAGAGTCACAGAACTCAAAACCACAAAATTGCAGTTAGAAAATTTGGAGCAGAAATATGATATGTCTAAGAAGACTATTGTTGATAATACCAGGGAAATTAAAAGGTTGGAAAAATTGGTTAAGGCTTTAGAAAAAGATCTTTCATTAGAGAAGTCTTTGAGAGAAATAAATGAAATTCTTTGGGATAATATAATTGAGTCAATAAAAAATATTTGGTCCTTTGTTCAAACAATCTTTGAACAAAATGACTTGATCAAAGTAGCTCAGGAATAAATAGACAAAACAAGAGATGAATTAAGGGGCAGACCTAAGCAAGCCAATCAACTTATACAGTTTTTGAACACCCGGACTAAGCAACATCTTGCAGAGTTAGGAATTGATGACAGGACAGGCACTATTTTAGAAATAAAAAGAGTTTTTACCAAAAGAACTCTTATGCAGAATTTGGAAAGGAAATGCTCAGATATTCTGGAAGAAATCAATGCTTTTAAAGGGAAATTTCAGGTTTTATTAGACAATGGGTTACCTAGTCCTATGCTCTCAGAGGACAAGATAATGGACCTGGAAACCTATGTTAATAAAATAGATATACATGCTCATAACACAACTGTTCATTCTATCGGTTCGTCACAAGCAGCATTGCCAACAGGGAGGAATCTCTACAACAGGTTAAAGAATTTGTTTCATCTTGAGCAGGAAATAAAGTATTTGTTCCCTAATCAGCCCACTTTTTACAGATACACAGAGGCTGATGAAACATTAAGAAAACTTAAAAGAACCATAATAGCAGAAGATCAATGGTGGGAAGACTTATTGGACATTTTATGAAATTTATCTTCAGGTTGAGAATTTTATCTTTTTACTATCATGTAAAGGATAAATAATGAGCACAGGTTAAAGAGTATCAGTTGGGCAGTTGAAAGAGTATCAGTAAAAACAAAGAGTATCAAACAAGCAAAAGAATTACTCAAAGGGATAGCATCGAGTCCTATTATAGCACCTGCCTCCAGCACATCCACAAAAGAAGGAAACAACACACCAGCAATTACTTTTTGTCTTAATTACGAGACCATTTGTCTCCCTTTTATTGTAACTTATTCATTAGTCACCCTAGATTAGTGGCTAGGTTAGTGTGAGATATTTTCAATCATTTTTTGTATAAATAAACCCTCAAAGAGAGTATTGAGGGTGGATTCTACTACTTGGCTGTGACATTGATGTTTTTGGAATAAAAGTGTTTTGGAGAAATATATTTGTGGCTTGCTGGATGACAATTTGAAGCTCAGGACTTTTTGCAGGATTCATGTGTCGGATTGCAGTTCAATAAGTCTTTCTATCCTATGTCTTAAGTTTTATATCTGTTTATAATATCATTGTGTCCATTTCTGAATAATTGACATAAAAGAATAAATCAGAATTTACTTAATTGTACTCTGATTTCAGTTGTAATTATTCTTAATGTTTTCTTCTAAATTAGTTATAAGCAACGAATTCTTAATTGCTCTTGCTTTGCTAATTTAAACATTTTGATTACTATAGTAAAGAATTCTTCACTGCTCTTTATTTGTAATCATTTCATTTCTTTCTTTTGAACATGGTGAAAGATTCTTAACTGCCTTTCATCCCTTCAAACCCATTCCATCCACTTTAAATTTTAAGGATTGTTCTCTGTTTGGCTATCTTGCCCTGCAAAGCAATCTTGTGTGTAGAATAGAAATCCAGTAAAGCCATCCTTTGAATCCATAGCCCAATGGACTGAAAATCTTCAACCTTGCCCTTAGTTAGCGGATTCCACCATTCAAACAAAATCAAAACTCTTGGACTTACAACTAGCCTAAAACTTTCTAAGAACAAAGATAAATTATAAAGAGAGAGCCCTCTCTGGATGTAGATTGGCTAGATTCTGCATATGAAGGTTGGTTTGTGGTTACCTCGGGTATACTTTCCTTTTCCACAACTTCAAGGAACACCTGAGTGATAACAGACAACATATGCATGAAAATGTGTTGCCTTTGAAGCTTTTATTAAAGTGAAAGTCTCATAGATACATATAAAATTTCTAAACCACTAGTCACAATAGTGGAACATGAATTCAACACCTACTCCTCCAAAGAAAGATACTCTGGATCTATGCTAAGGACAAGACAAGGCTCTCAACAAAACTCCCAACCTTTTGATCCTCAGCCAAAAGCCTGACTAGAATCCCTTTACATGAATAATGAAGGTATAATTATAACAAATGAGATGGATATCCATATCCCTGTATGACTCTTTGACTTCCCTCATGAAATTTTGACTTCTTTACATAATGAATCTTCATATTCCAAAATTGGCACTAGGACTTCCACTTACAAAATTTTTTTTAATACACAATTACATGTACCCATACAAGAAAACATTGGGTAGAGTGAAATAGACAACCTAATAAGACATATATCATGTCAAGCCTGATTTTGGGGAAACTCTCGCTTGACCACCTAAGCTTGTATATTTTTGTTTACATAATGGTACCAAACTTTGTAATGTGTGATGAATTCCCCAAACTTTGAAACAGGGTTATGTTGGAAGCGGAATCTAGCCTCCATTGTGTTCAGGTACACTGTCTTCGATCCAGTATGAGTTTCCTTCTCTAGAAGGAGAAACAAGGTATTGATCTGTACATGGCCACTAATTTTCTTCTACATATCATGCATGTTCACCTCTAGATCTTCCTTGGTAGAAATTTTCCTGAGCTAGTCCAAGTATTCTTCAACCTCTTATCTTACCTTGTTCCTTCCTTTGGCTTCAATGAGTGATCCAAATGAAGAGACCTTGTGTAACTTCACCATGAAATCCACACTGTTATATAATCGTGCATAAGAGGATTTAACATTCGTGATGAATGAGCCAAATTATTAGTTTCTCTGGATGAGCTTTTGATCCTCTGCTTTCTCTAACTCAACCCATTGCCTTTTCTTCTTCCCCAAGTCAGGAGGTGCACCTCTATACTGCATTTCCCACTCATGTATCGCAACGATGTCTATGTGAACAACCTTGAGAGATTTAGAAATATATTTTCACTTCTACTGCATGTTGTGCAAGAATAAAACTACTTTGTGCATCGTGAAAAGCTCCTCATAGAGGTTCCACATGGTTTCTCAAATTGCTTATACTTCACCAAGTATGGTTGCCTTAAGTTCTTCCAGATACACCTATATCGGAAATACTTTCTAGACATTTTCTTGGATTTGTTCCACTTCTTTCCTTGCAGTCTATAATTTCTTTGCCATATGTCTTTGCTCAGCCATCAAATACTCCGTATTTGACTTGGAAGCACCTGTGAAGGCCAAGTAGATTGTGACAATGGCTTCTTGATTCTTGTTGGTATCCATCATGATCAAGTTTTCCTTCATAAGTGTAGGATGTGCGAGATCATCTGTGAAGTGATTCTTCCTTTCCTGTATCATATTTTTCTGTAACACACGTAATTTAAAGTTATATAATGTGTTGGGGTTCCCATGTTTTGGCCAGATTGGCAAGACCAAAAGATGAGACAACATCAGAACCAATTTTAGACCTCAGGATCTAGCCCTCCTGGGTCCAGAGAGGGATCTCTTTGTATGAGCAAAGTTTTTATGTCTTTGAAGCTCAGTGTTAAGATATTAGGCTAGTTATAAGGCTCAGAGTTTGTTTGTTCGATTGTTTGTTTGGTTGTTGGGAATCAGGAAATAAAGGTTCGATATAAGATAAGGATGAGCAAAGAGGATTTCAGGAAAAGGAGAGATATTCCAGGGAACATTCAAGACCATTGGGCAATGGAGTCAGGAAAGGGTTTACTTGCTATTCAATGTGCAGGCTTTCAGTTGGGCTAGTCATCTAAAAGAATTGGATCTTAAAGATGATTGTGTGGCGTGAAATGGTAAGAGAGGAGGAAGCAATAAAGATTTAAAACACAAAGTTAAAGACCTGAGATCAGAGAGAGACTTTGAACTCTCAATGCTTCGGCCACCAGCTTGAGGGATCTTAGACATGTTCAATTAATTGAAAAGGATCCTAGTGAGATAGAGACAAAGTTCTAGACCTCCCAGTGTTCCCAATTCATTCAATTAAATCCTAACAAGAATATATAATAATAGATTCATTGAATTCATACATCAGCTAGCAGGCAATGACATCCACTACACTGGTTAAATTCACTGAAATCAACCCTTAGACAAAAAATTTAGTAGAAAACATCGAAGGCAAGGAGAGCAGAAACATAGGGTACCTAACAAGGGTCAATCCTATGCCAGATTTCTGATGCAAGCCAGTAGAAATGAAATGAAATGAACTGTGAGTTAAAAACAAATACAGAGATAGGAAAAAATCACCGCTGCTTTAGATCAGGATCCAAAGAAATGTTCTTGTCATATTTAAGAGAAACACGAGTCAAGTAAAACATTACCAATAGCTGGATATTCAGTCTGAAAACATCTTCCTCAACTTATCTTACAACTTTACACAGAGACTATGTCTCAAAAGAAACAGCTTGTAATTCTATGATAAATGATCAACAACCTTTACAATGAGTTCCTTCATGAATTTATAGCTCAAGTGAAGCAGAGAAGGTAGATGGAAAAATAAATGCAGCATTAAAACTCAGAAGAGGAAGGGAGCCGAGGCCTCGTTCTATTTTAAATTCTGAGCATTAATCTCTGGTACTCTTTGGATGAGAGAGTGGTCTTCGTCATGCCTCCATTTACTCCAGGTATGTCTCTGATGTACTTGCTGTAACACTTTGGTGAACTTAAGCAAAAGGTAAAATAATGATGCTAAGGTCTGCCATACTGTGTAACCAATGCTTCTGATAGCATAGGACTGTTGTTAGGGCTGGAATTTCCTCAGGAACACGATATATAATGAAAGCAACATGGGCACTTCATCCTTTCACTGGTAGGGAAATTCTGCTGATGGTGACATTTGATATATATCATTTTCTGGCGCTGTACCTTCTGTGTGATCTGTGATGTCTTTGGTCTGGTATTCTGCCTTCAAATCATTGGATTAAGGCTCAAAATCTTCAATGACAGGCCCTAAACATTCTGTTTTTCCATTAATACTCTTAGCTGCTTCCTCGTTGTCTTTGAATGCGAAATCTGTGGTTTAATAGCGTCGGGGAGGTTTTATAGAGTTTAAACTCTGTTCATTTAATGCGAGCCCTGTCATGATGTCTTCTCAGACCTTTCTTCATGATTTCGATCTCTGAACATGGTCTTCTTTGCATTCCTTGCCATTGTAACTGTGGATGTGAATCATGGCAGTTTTACGCCTTCCTGTAACCCTGAAAAACACGAAAACACGTTAAGAAAACATGCATTGGGGATTGTGAACACAATAGGGACAATGGAAATTGCCATGCAGGTTGGCGAAATGGTGAAATAGTTGCAGGTTGATGGCGGAAAGTGCAGCAAACAATGGAGGATGGAGAGGTGGAAATTTAAACATAAATCATTCAAAATTTGACCTTTGAACGAGTTATATAGGGGAAAAACGAAAAGAGTGATGAAAACACGTGGAGTGGTGACGTGGCGGGACCGGGCAACGACGGGACATGCAGTTAAATCTGCACCGTCCGATCTCAGGAGGAGATCGACGGTTGAAAATGCGTCGGAGGGCGATGGACAGTGGGCCAGGGGTACAATTGACTTGGTTATCGCCCGTGCAGCTTGGGGGTGCGATCACCGTCGGATGGCAGGCCATAGATCAAACGGTGTACAATGATATCGCATTGGGTTTTCTGCCAAACTTTAATGTGCGATGGGGGCGATTTTTTAACAGTGCGCGGGGACATGCGTCAGGCGATGAGTGGAATCACTGCGAAACAAAAAATACCACCAGCCCTCAGAAAGAGGTGCAATAGAAACCAACCAGTTTTTGAACAGGGTGCGCTGGCATGGGGACCACCGGGCAGATGAAAGACTGGCCATCGATTCGGCGGGTTGAATGGATGGTGGATGTGTGATCGGGGCAGCAAAAAGGTTGAACGTTGGACGCTGCGGGGACATGACGACTATCCGATCTATATAGATCGACAGTTTAAAATGCTCCTGACATAAATTTTTGATAAGTGCCCTTTGGGTTAGCGCCAGGTTCTAGCGCCCGGGTTGCGTGGAGGGAAAATTAAGGGGGTGTTGAGGAGGTAAATCCCCTCTGCGGACAGAGGCGATCCCTACTAGCCCAGCAGGGGTCTAGCAAAAATCATCAAATGTTACAGCGCAAGTTCCTAGTTACGAATAGAAGACCAAAGATGGAGGCCTACCTGGAATCCAATGCTATGATCCGTAGAAGAGAGCGTTCCCGTTCCTCAGCCTCGGCAGATCACGATCCTCCCACGATCTCCGCGGATGGACACCTGCACATGCAAGAAACAACATGAATACAAGCATAAAATCCAGAATATGCAACTATATATCAGTCAGAAAGGATATAACTCGTTATTAACATAAGTGAAAACAGAGTGGAACCATAACCGTAATCATTCATTAAATAACAATCGAAAGAGAGTACAACCAATGTTCTGACGTCGCGGTCTCCTTCGGATGGGTCTCCAGTCATTCACGTCTCGCAAAGCTCGCCGGGGAAAGGGCAAACCTCTCTAGAGTCTCTCGACGATAGTCTCCTTACTTGAGTCGGCCTTAAGGGAAGTAAGAGGGCTCTTACAGCACAAAGGCTCTTGGGAATATGGAGATTCAAAGCTTAGGCACTTCAAGACTAGCTTGCCATGGAATTGAGCAGGCTTTTATAGATGGGGAAGGAGGGAGTTGGGATCTCTATTATTGTGGGATTGGCCCTATCAACAAGGAAGGTTCCATGGGAGGTGGCAAACTACTTCCCTTCCATGGAACTCCCGCAACCAAACCTCCCAACTCAAGATAGGCAATGGTTTCTGAGTTTGTTAAAACACAACTTCCACCATCCTTATTGTTACACCATTTTTTGGTCATCTAACCTATTATCATTAGATGGACCCAAGTACACCATGTAAGACCAGTTTTACCCTAAGTAAAACTGCTTTCACTATGTTAAAACAGGAAACCCCAAAAGGAAATATTAAACAAACCTATATTTGTTTGATTTTCCTCATGGAATAATTAATTAAACCATAATTTAATTATTATTCCCGGTCATGTTTAACCCAAAATCAAAGAAATTAATTAGATAAACCTTTATTTATCTTATTATTTCTAGGAATAATCATTTAAACCTTATTTAGATGATATTCCTTGTTAAATATGACCAAATCACCCACAAATAATTAAGTAAATCACTATTTATTTAATTGTCTTTCAACCACCTCCTTAAATAATTAAATAAATAATTATTTATTTGATTATCTTCTAACCGCTTCCTTAAAAAGATAAATAAATCATTTATTTATTTATTTTTGACAAATTAAGGGATTTGACCCAAGTCAAATACCTTTTCCCTCCAACAAATATAATAAAATATTCCATAAAAAGTGGATCTAGATCTGGTTAGCCCATGCACCAAGATCTAGAATGACCCAATATTTTGTTATAAATAGGAGGGTTTTTCCTACCATTCTTCACCTTTTGTTGCCTATTAGATCACTCTGGATCTATACACTTGGTCACCATTTTCTGCCATTTGTTGTGTGAGCTCCCTTTGAGTTCCATTCTTTGTATGGGTTTTCTACACCAACAAGAGAGAGAAATCTTAGATCTGAAGTGCTGAGGACTTCCAAGAACCCATCCCACTGAGGAGAATTGGATACACCTTCTTGTTTTCCTCCCAGGTGCCCAATTAATATAAAAAATTCTTTCAAAAATTGTTCTTGTCTTGTCTATTGGTATATGGAGTAAACCCTTGTTTTTTCTGCTTAATGTCTTTCCATGCATAGATCTGGTTTTTGCAGCTCTTTTATGTTCAACTAACCGCAGATCTGAAGATATTGGCAGCCACTTTTTGTTGTTAGGGCTATTAGTTATGCGTAGCTAAAGTGGTCCTTTTTCGTACACTTCGACAAAGGATTCATACTAACAAATGGCGACTCCACACGGGTTTTAAATTACGACCGCTGTCGTTTTTCATATTCCTGCATATCCAGCTACTTCAGACACTAGGGTTTCTTTTCAGCTATTTATTTTTCCTATTTTATGTTGTTTTTCTCACATAAAACCCTAAAACATTAAAATTTCTAACTTCCGTGTGTTTCTGGCCCTATTGCGCAGGTAAGCGACACCAGCCGCAACTGAGACGGCAACTTTTCTGAAAATCTGCCGCCGAGACAACCGGAATGGGGGGTCGCACTTTTTGGCCCTAAACCTACGACCTGGACCTCCAGGTCACACTTTTCAGCTTGTTTCCTGTGACCTGCACTGAAATCAGGTCATAAACTGCGACCTGCCATTTTTTCAGTGATTTTTTTGCAATTTTTCTGGGTTTTGCTGCAGCTTCTGTCAGGGTCTTCCAGCCTCTGTCTCAGCCCGCCTTGACCAAGTTCTGATCTGTTTTTACTCATCTAAGTGGGAACCTAGCCCCCTAGGGCTTTATTACCCTCCACTTTTTGTGGAAGAGTTTTAGCTGTTTCAGCCGTCTGTTTTTCAGAGCTTCAGCCTCCTTTTTTCCAGATCTGTTACCTCCCTTTCAGATCCATTGAAATCAGCTCTTCTACCTCTCAAATCACCTCCTGAAGATTTTTTTGGATCTACTTTTAGGGCCTCCACCTTGCCCCCTCTGTTTTTTGCTGATTTCCTTCCTTTTTCCAGCCACCTTGCCTCTGTCTTTTGGCTATGACCTGCACCTCTTTTCAGCAGCTTTATCCTTTAGATCCCTGTCCCTTTTGACCTCAGATCTATTGGCCTCTTTTCCGTGTGTTTTGCCTAGATTTTTCCCTTTCTTTGCAGATTAGTTTTGAGAGACCCGCCTTCTTGGGTTAGATAGATGCACAAGTAGCTGTTATTTTTCTGTTATTTCAACATTATATACTGTTCTCTGTAGGTTTATTTTCAGCTACGCAGCACACTTTTTTCTTGCTCTCAAAATGGAAAGGGTTTAAAAATTAAAATTAACGCACGCCACACACTGACCCTAAGCAAAGAAGCGCCTGGTTAACACCGCCTGGCAAAGACTCTAAAATCAATTGTCACTGCACCTTTTCTGCCCTTGACCTCAATTGATTCTGTCCCTTTCTGCCCCTGTCGGTTTCCTTCTTCCTGTCGTCATTGCGCCCCCAAGGCACCTTTCCCGGAGACTTCTTGGCCTTCACCCTCAGTTTCCGGTCGATCGACCTGCTCCGACCCGCCGTCGTCGAGCCAGTCCTCCTCCGAGTCCGCACTCCGACTCCTCTCCTGATTCATCGGGTTCCCCTTCTCCTCTTGGTTCTCCCCCTACCACCATGTCTGGTCCAGGGCCTAACGCTAGCGGTTCTCCCGGCCCTAATGCCGGCCCGACTACTAGCGGAACCGCCACAGGAACGACCCCGGCCACCCCCTTGCTGCCATACATTGCAGGCCTCAGCCTCCCCGATTTCAATCAGTTGATCAACGACCCTATCCGCCACGATGTTGGTTGGCCTGCCATGCCAACCAAGCTCCCTTTCGACATCCCTAAATTCGAAGGCCAAGCTGGAGAAGATCCAACCAATCATGTCCGATCTTTCCACATGTGGTGTTCCTCCAATTCCATCACCGATGACTCCATCCGTCTTCGTTTGTTCCAACGCACGCTTACCGGCGAAGCTTCTAAATGGTATGTTGAGCAAGCCACCTCTTCCCATACCACCTTTGCGACCCTTGCCCAAGCCTTTTTATCTTATTTCCAGCTCCCTCTCCGATACGATACTGGCACGGAGCTCTTGACTTCCTTCAAGCAATCCTCTTCAACCCGCCTTTCCACCCATGTTCAGGAATGGCGAAGAAGATGGAGCTTATGTCGAGCCCCTCCCTTCGAAGATTGGGTTTATATGGACTGGTTCCTTCGCACCCTTCCGGCTCCCATCGGCAAGGATGTCGCCTCCCATTTTCCCCAAACCGAAGAAGCCGCCCTCCAAATAGCCTTGAAATATGACCTGATCTACGCTCAATCTGGTTATGTTTATACCGTTCTTCCTGACCTCCCCAGGTTCGGTGGCGCTAACGCCCCGGGGGCATCTCATTCTGCCGACGGTATCATTGGAGCCCTTTCCCATCTGTACGCTCAACCTCCTATGGGCTATGGTCTCCCTGAGGGAGGGGCCAGCTCCTCCAGCACTCTCCCCCCTCCCGGTAGCATGTATCCAGGATACGGCATGCCTCCTCCTTTTTCCCAACCTCCTGCTTACCTCAATGTTGCCCAACCTACCCATTACCCTTATCCGCAGCCTGGTGCGCCAGCTCCTCCGGCATATGCGCTTCCTCCTCCCTTGCCTCCTCAACCCCAGCACCAGCACCTACAGCCCCCTCCAGGGCAAGTATTTGCACAGCAGGGCGCGACTAATCCCCCTTCTTCTCAAAGAAGGTGGAGAGGCAACCAAAACCAATCTACCCCTGGTACCCGAGGACCCAATTCCAGTGTGGACCCTAACACTGGCAACCAGCAACAGGGCATTCAGCCCAAGCCGGACAGGCCACTTCGCACAAACAAGCCCTGTTCGTGTTGCGGTGTTTATGGTCATTACACCCACGATTGTCCCCTCTTACCCCAGATGCGGCAGATGTGGGAGTCTCAAGCCACATTGCGCGGACAACACACCTCCCCTCATGCTCCTCCTAATGTGGCCACTACCCAACCAGCTGTGTTTACTGATCCTTTCCCTCAGCAAGGATTCGTGGCTACCCAACCGCCCGACAGCCAGGTAGCCACCCCCCCTTCCCTTTCTGGTTCCTCTGATTACCAGATCCTTATGATGCACTCCGATCCTAACCCGTCCGTCGATCTTCACCTTCAAAATCGGTCTCGCCAGTACCCCAAGCCTCCTGCTCAGTCTGCCCCCGAGCCTCCTTCTTCAGGTTCTACAGAGCCTCTTTCGACACCAAGTGGCCCCTTACATATCCCTCAACCCGAAGTTGAGGTTCATACCAAGATTCCTAAGGGACCATTACGTCGAAATGCTGCTTCCGGTCGAGCTGCTCATTCGTATAGCATAGTAGATGATTTGGCGCAATCTCCTGCTGCCATTTCCACACTGGAACTCCTCCAGTCGTGTCCTTCCCAAAAGAAGGCTCTACTATCTGCCGTGGGCGCTGTAGATCCTGCTGATGACCAAATGATTGTTTTTGCCGCCACTCAATTGGACAATCCTTCTCTTCCTCCTTCCGTCGCCTTCCAAATCCCAGTAAAAATCTGGAACGCCAACGTGTCCTGATGTATCATTGATGAGGGGGCATCCACCTGTGTGATGTCTGCTTCGGTTTGGAAGCAACTCGGATCCCCTGAACTGGCCCCTTCCATGATCACCCTTCGAGAGTGGGACGGTCATGCCTCCTGTTAGCCACCTATAATATTTTGTTATACCAAAAGGTGGCTAATATCTTTTTTGAGCCTCCAAGGAACAAATTTTATCACTAAAAATTGTTGGCTCTTGAAGACTCCTTGTAGGCCTCATGCCTTTGTCCAAAATCCTCATTTGCTGTCCCATTTTTATACTCAGGAATTTCTGCTGATTCCAACTGAAAGAATGCTGAAAGATGGTCATTTCTCCTCTTCTCAAAACCTTTCATCTGCTCCCCTTTTTCTCCATCAAAACTACCTTGTTTTCATAAGTCCTTTTCTTTCCATTTATGAAAATTTCCCCTTTCATAGTTAAAAACTCACTTTTTGACTATTTCGGAACCCCCAAATCCATTTTAAAATCCTTGAAAATTCTCATAAAAAATCAAAGTTTCATTGCTATAGACCTTAGCCCCTTGATCTAAGCCCTAAACCACTTCCTCAATTACACATTTTTGATCCGGAACCACTTCACACGTCGAGCAAGTGCTAATTTAACCTAAAAGAATCAACAAGTAAGTTTGCTATACTCCAAAAGTTCCGATTGCGATTAGCCTTGCTGCTTAAGACCCTCGATCATATTATTTTCATATAACCCAGAGCCCGCCCTCGGTGCTTAAACGTTGTGAATATTTAATTTCCGACCCATTTTTCCTTTTTAAATTACAAAAACCCTCTTTTCCAAAGTTTTTATTTAATGAGCCAAAGTCATATGTTAAATATAAAATGGTTAGATCAAAAAGACCGATCGCGCAATCGCAATCGGGGAAATTTCAATGGGTTGATCGGAAAGACTGTGCCCTAAAGCCGATTGCGATTAGGTCATAGCTTTATTGCGATTAGGCTCGTTAGCTTGGGATGCGATTAGGCTCAGCTTTCGATTGCGTTAGGCTCAGCTTCGATTGGCGCTCAGTTCGGCAGCTTCTCGATTTCCATTAGGCCCTTGTTTCTATCCTTACTAGGCCCGTAGTTCGATTGCGATTAGGCCCGGGCAGCCCGATTGCGATCCCTCGACTGAATCGGGACCGTCCACGTGTCCGCATCCACGTCCAAAACTACTCCTCCTTATTCTTCTCCTGCTATCCTTTTTGCCTTTTTTATGCAGATCTCCACCGTTGGTTGCCTTCATCCGACGGCTTCGCTCCTCCCCTGCCATCTGAAGCAGTTTAAACCTATTTCTGTAGGATTTCTTAACTATTTTTGTGTTTTGCAGGCGTTTTAATGGTTTTCCATTGTTTAATGAAAGAAAGCCGAGGGTTGGGAAAGACGCTTCCTACGCCTTCGAGCTGTTAAAGAGAACCATCTGCGGGGTTTCGCTCCTTTGTTTTCTCAATGCTTCATGGGAATTTATACCTTTAAAAAGCCCAGTGCGGCCTGCACATCGACAAGACACTGTTTTAATTTAAAAACAGTTAAAGAGTATCAGTTTGAAGACAGAACACAGCAAATGAAGATTGGAGACGGTTTTCATGGGGATTACGGCTAAGACCGTTATCAAAAACCTAATCCCCAATCTAAAACACAGTTTAAAGGAAAAACCTAAATTGTTTCATCAGACAGAAAGCCTCCATCGCCACATCCGAGGCAAATTAATTCCTCAGCTACCACCAAGCCACCTGTCGCCTCAAACCTTTCAAAACAGAGGCCGAAGTTATTGAAGAAAATCAAATATTCGCCTCCAGCGCAGCCAGGGAGTTACTTCTGCAAGGAAATCAATGCAGAAAATATCTACAGAGTTACTCCAAACATTACATAGAGCCTCAAAGTCAAATAAAGCTCCCACCGAGCTTAATCCATAAATGTAAAACAGTTAATACAGTGTTCCACCTGTGAACTTCTTCATCGAGCCCCTCAAAGGGCCGAGAAGTCTTGAACCTGTATTAATTATCTTGAGAGATATTTTCTCATATCACCTCCTCATCTTCCTATAAATACTTCTACAGAAGATGAGAAATCGTTGGTTGCTGTTTGATCAGAAGTTGTAATATCGAAACTCTCTGAAATAAATATACAAGTCTGTTGAAGTTGAAAATAATTTGGAGTCTTGGATGTCTCGATGATGCCGTTGCATGTCTGTTCCTGAGAAGGCTCTATCATTGGATCCATGAGCTTGGCTGTTGGTGAAGTGCTCTGAACTGTTAAATGTTTTTTCCTTGTTTTCATTATGTTCCATAATTTCTTACTACAGTAGGCTGAAAGTTTTAGCCTAAGAAATGACTCCTGGAAGCACCTTAGACCTGTTCACCCTTCACTGTTTTATGTTTTCTTCTGCTGAAGTATTTTAGAGGCTTTAAAACTTCTCTTTAGTCTTCATGCTCGTTTATTTCTTTGATAGCTCAAATAGTTGGTTTCAGCATGTTATGGTTCTCCCTGCTTGTCTGCCATCACTTGAAAGCCGTTATTGAAATCTCCCTTCGAAGTACCATTGTCCTAAGTTAACCAAAGAGGTCGGTTTTGATCTTACCCTTTGCCCCTGCTTAAACAGTTGTTTTGAAGGTATTTATAGTTGCAAACACAGATGTTATTTAGGTGTTCCCTATTCTATGAATGCAACTATCAGTGAATCTTTTATGTTTTCTAAATCCTTTAAAATAAGATCTTTGAGGAAATAGGGTGTTCCCCGAATCTTAGATTTCATTTTAGAAGTTGTCTTGAAATCATGATTTGCTTAAAGAATGTTTGTAGAATTTATGGTTAGCCCTGTCTATCAAATATCTCTTTATTGATAAGTCATGTTTCTCAAGTTCCCTTTGTTGAGAATTAAATTTCTTTTTCCAAATCATTAATGTCCATCTCATTCCAAAACAAAGGATCCTGTGGCCAAGTTAGATTTTCCCTATGATATCCCATATCCCTTGAAGAGTTTGTCATGATCTTACTTTGACTCCATTGCCCAATGAACCGGATATTTCCTCTTTCTGTCTATCTTTCCTAGACCTTTCATATTCTGCTGTATCAACTCAACCCAACCAAACAAACATATGCACGTAATAACTAGTCTAAAATCCATAACCAAAGCAAACAAGATAAAACTTTGCAAACAAATATTTGAGAGATCCCTCTCTGAGAACAGGAGGACTAGATCCTGGAACTCTTAAGATTGGTTCTGATTTTTCCTTGTCTTTTGATTTGCCAAACTGTCAAAACACGGGGTACCAACATAATGGCAATCACGGTGGGACGTGCTGAGAATTAGAGGTTTGCGAAACCTTTCCTTCAACTTTAGGTCTAGTATAACATAAGTAACTTTCTTCAAGCACTGCCTAACATAATGGAAATCATGATAGGACTCTTTTGAATCAGTGACAAAATAAGTAACCCTTAGGATTCCTTTAAATCCTTATCAAACCTTGAAGGAACTAGTTACCAAGCCATAAGAGCAACTCTGTTTGTTTGAACACCTTAGCTAAGTGCAAAATCAGACTTAGAACACTCTCTTAACCTATAAAAACAAAATAAACTCAAAAAAACCCAAAATATTTCAAGTTTGGCTTCATAATAAACATGGTGGTGGACCATAAAACCTTTTACCTCCTTAGGAGCTAAAAAGCTTCCACCTGGCGACTCCATAATCTTGAGCAGACCTTAAAGACTCCACTGGAAAGAACCCTTACCATTATACAGTTTCCTAATCCAGTTAGAGGATTGTAAGATCAAAATTTGTGTAAACAGATCAGTTAACCTCTCAAATATTGTCATACTTGGTTGAACTCTTCCTGTCATTTGGATCTCAAATTACGGCATAGTGGCTTCTAGGAAGATTTATACTAGAGCCCATCCCGACCCCGATCCACCTGAGATAGTTGATGACCCAGAAAGTATCCTTTGGAAGTCTCCTAAGGTTAAATTTTCAACTGTTTTCAGATCACCCTTGAGAGCTAATTCAGTTCCTGAAAATATTTTAGCTCTACAACAATCACAAGTTGACTTAGTAAACCCATTTAGAACTAGGTCATTTGATGATATAATTCAGATAAATCCCGAGTCTTCACTTTCATCCCCGGAAACAAGTGAATATCCTGATAGAGAATCAACACCTCCTGATCCACATTTTCTTTTTAACCTAGGTGTCTCTCATCCAAAATCAGCTCAACAATCTGCTGCTGTTCCATCCACTTCTGTACACCATTCATCCACTGTTCAAACCACTCCACTCCAGCCAAATCCCCCTCTTGTAAATCCCCCTCTTGTTAATCCACCACTTGTTAATCCACCCCCACCACATATCATGGCAGCATGGTATGCTCCCTTAGCCCTTAATATACCACTAGTCAATCTTCCACAGGACTATCAGTCCAAAATTCCATTATATGATGCTAATAATGCTACAAATGCATCACAACATGTAGATAAGATGAATGACTATTTTGATCGAAATGAAATCGATGATGATTCTATCAAACTTAGACTATTTGCTCAGAGCTTAGGGGGAGAAGTAAGAAAATGGTTTAAAGGTTTAGCCCCCCGTAGTATAAATGACCTCCAAGGCTTCCATCAAACATTCTTAAACAAGTGGGAAGTGAGAAAAAATCCTCTCCAAGTCCTTGTTGATTATAACAATCTCCATAGGAACCCTGGGGAAAGTGTACAAGCTTATTGTACCAGATTTAACAGCGTGTATAATGCACTTTCCCCTGAACTAAAACCTCCTCAGGGCTCAGCTTTAAACAAATTTCCTGAAGGGTTTGACCCAGACATGACATATTCACTCCGAGAAAGAGTTTTTGCAACTTTGGAAGATATGAAAAGAGGTGCCCTTTCTGTGGAAGTAAACTTAATAGAAAAGAGAGCGAGAATGAAAACTGAGAAGAGAGTATCTTTCAGAGAGGAATCCCCTCCCTCTACTTCAAGCTCAAAAATGGAGAGAATGTTGGAAGAAATGATGAAAGAGATGATCATAATTAAGAAAGCACAAGCAAATCAAAGCCAGACTGCACTTCAAAACAATCAAAATAGAAATAGAAATCAGAATTATAGAAAAGATAACAATCAGGATAAGCAAAAAGAAAGTGACCAACAAATCAGACCTCCCTTTCAACAGAACTATGTAGATCAATATGAGGAAGACAGGGAGTTGGAAATATTGGAAGAATCACATGTAAACTTGATTGGATCAGACAGTGGGGATGATTTTTTCCTCACCGAGGAAGAACAAGGTTTCTTCTCAAATGATCAGAATACTAACACCTATGAAGATTTTGATGACTATAGATTGGGTTTTGAAAATGCAATCATGGAGGTGCACAAACAGTATGATCTTAGAAGCAAGGGAAGTGTAGATAATTCAGAAGATAAGAATACTAGCATTGCTGTCAAGAAGAACATGGAAAACCAGTCCAAAAAGACAGCAGAAAAAACCAACATTTCGGCCAAGAAAACAGACTCAAACAAAGACAGGGGAATCCAGCCAAATGTTGAAAAAAGTACCCCTAGCACTTCAGCTAGTAGTCCCAATAAAACCATCCCAATTACTATCCCAAACCAGGTTCAGCAAAGTAAAATTGCTGAAAGGAATTTAATTGAAAAAACAGATGTAAATATCAACAAGTCAATTATTCCTTTTAGCCTTGAGGGGGAGATTGCCAAGATTAAGATTACCATCCCCCTAGCTGAACTAGTAACCCAAGATGTGTACAAAAACCAAGTTTTAAAAGCTTTAAACTTAGGAAGTGATACTGACACCTTAAACTTGACAGACGAAAAACCTGAGCTGTTGTTTGGCCCAGAAGTTGAAGGAAAATATCAAGAAGGACCAGTCCCTCCCTTCTATGTCAGTTTGAGCATACATGATAAAATTCTACACAATGCCATGTTAGATTCCGGAGCTTCACACAATCTAATGCCCAAAGTAGTAATGGAAAGCTTAGGCTTAGAAATTACTAAACCGTACAAAGATTTGTATTCCTTTGACTCAAGTAGAGTCAAATGTTTGGGTTTAATCAAAGATTTATGTGTTAACTTAGCTCAGATCCCTGCCAAGAATCTAGTGATGGACATCGTTGTAGCTGACATTCCCCTTAAGTATGGCATGTTTTTATCAAGATCATGGGGAGCCAAACTTCAAGGAAGCCTTCAAATGGACATGTCTTATGCCACCATCCCTATTTTCAACCAAAATAGAAGACTATACAGGGAAGCCCACATGAAGTATATGGTGAATAACATGGACAAACCAAACAACACTCCGATCTATTCTATTCAATCAAGTTTAGATTCATTTATCTTGTATAACGAAGATGAAATTACTCAACCATGTAAAGAAAATATAGACCCACCAAATTTCACCTCGAATAAACTTCAAAACGTTAACGATCAACAGCGATAAGAAAATGAGAATGAGTCAAATATACTTTGGACAATAAATTTCGATGGATCCTGTAATAAAACTAGTGCAGGGGCAGGTGTCTGGATTCAGAACACAAATCAGAGTTTTTCATACAAATTAGACTTCCCATGCACTAACAATATTGCTGAGTATGAAGCACTTCTCCTAGGCTTACAACTGCTTAAAGAATTAGAAGCCCAAATGATATCCATTTTAGGGGATTCTGAGCTTATCATCAAACAAATCAAAGGAGAATACTCAGCCAAGAATCCAAAGCTTAGGGAATATCGAAATGCTGCCCTTGACCTGTTAAAAACTTTCGAAAAATATGAACTCATTTTTATCCCTAGAGCACAGAATCATCTAGCAAATGAACTTGCCTTCACTGCCAGTAATTGCCAAGTACCTGAGATAAATGAACAACTCAGTATAAAGGTGAAACACAGACCTGCTGTGCCTGATAACGAAGATCACTGGCAAGTGTTCGAATCTGACAAACACATAGGTGATTTCTTAAAATCAGAAAATGATTTCAGCATACCAACACCAGAAGCTAGCCATGAAGAAAATTGCTTGTATATTGAACAAATCCCAGAGGCTGAAATGACATATCCTGCTGATATAAATCATTGCGAAAATCCTTTTGAAGCAGAGGTACTGAACAATGAAGACCGAGAAGACATGGAAGTCTTACAATGCAAAAATGATAAAATCCCAAGAGGTCTCACACCTTTAGAACACCTGTTTGATCTAAACGATGTAGCTAAAGAAACCAGAATGGAGCCTGTGGAGACAAATGTAGAAGAACACAACATAGGCAGTCTCGCAGAACCTAAGATGATCAAGCTATCCAGCACCCTCCCAACCCACATAAAATCACAGTACATAAAGCTTTTTAAAGAATTTAAGGATGTGTTTGCTTGGGAATACAAAGACTTGAAATCATATGATACCAGCATCATCCAGCATAAAATTCCCTTGAAGGAAAATCAAAATCCTTTTAAGCAAAAACTGATAATAAATCCCCTTTTATTACCTTCGGTTAAGGCAGAAATTGAGAAAATGTACAACGTTGGGATCATAGTACCCATTAGATTTCCGGAATGGGTATCAAACTTAGTTTCTGTTAGAAAGAAAACTGGGGAGATCAGGCTCTGTATTGACTTCAGAAATTTAAACAGAGCCTCTTTAAAAGAAAACTACCCTTTACCTAAGATGGACCATATACTTCAAAGGGTAGTTGGATCAAGAAGAATATCCCTATTAGATGGGTTCTCGGGTTACAATCAGGTGTTAGTTTTCCCAAGTGATCAAATCAAAACTGCTTTTACCACACCTTGGGGAACTTTTATGTATGTCAAAATGCCTTTCGGATTAATGAACGCAGAGGCCACCTTCCAAAAGGCCATGGACATAGCCTTCTCTGAAGATATTGGCTATTTTATAATTATCTACCTTGATGACATAACTGTTTTCTCAAAAACTGATGAAGAACATTTGATTCACCTAAGGAAGGTTTTTGAGAAATGTAGGAAATTTGGCTTATCACTAAATCCCAAGAAGACCCTCTTTGGACTCCAAGAAGGGAAACTTCTTGGTCACATAATTTCAGAAGAGGGAATCAAAATAGACCCTACGAGGATAGATGGCATATTGCAAATCAGCCATCCTAGAAGCCTCAAAGAATTGCAATCTTTCATTGGAAAGATTAATTTTTTGAGAAGGTTTATTCCCAACCTTGATGAGCTATTGAAAAACATCACAAACATGCTTAAGAAGAATGTGGGTGTAAAATGGACTTTGCCAGCCAAAAAATCATTCAAACTGGTCAAACAAGCTCTTACCCAAGCGCCAGTACTGATTAGTCCTGATTTTACCAAAGAATTTTACATTTTTTCTTTTGCATCTGAACATACAATAGTTGCAATTTTTCTTCAAAAGAATGATCTCGGACAAGAACAACCAATATCATTTTTTAGTAGGGCCCTAAGAGACGCTCCTCTCAATTATAACATTATGGAAAAGCAAGCCTTAGCATTAGTAAAAGCATTAAAAGACTTTAGGGTTTATATTTTACACTCTCATATAATTTCTTTTGTTCCACATACCGTTGTCAAGGATATTCTAAGTCAAGACCCTGATGGTAAAAGGGGAAAATGGATTGCAACTATTCTTGAATATGACTTAGAAATTAGGCCCACCAAACTTGTTAAGGGGCAAGGATTAGCAAAAATTATGGCCGAGTCCAACTTCCAAGCACTAGACATAAATATGGTGGATGTATTGGAAGAAATGGAAGAATCTGACGCCCCTTTTATTGAGGAAACCTTCCTAAATTCCCCTTGGTATGCTGACATTGTTTATGTGCTTTTATATTTGAATACTCCTCCTTCTCTGTCTAAAACTAAAGCTAGATTTTTGAAACAGAAAGCTTTGAGTTTTTGCATTTTAGACGGAGTGTTATATTGGAAAAACGCTGTTGGAATTTTTCTTAAATGTTTACTTGAAGATGATGCAGGGAAGATCATGCACGAACTACATGATGGTGAATGTGGAGGACACCTCTATTGGAAGGCCACAACAAACAAAATTCTCAGATCAGGTTACTATTGGCCTACACTTTTCCCAGATACTCAGAAGCTGGTCATGTCTTTCCATAAGTGTCAAATATTTGATGGCAAGAAAAAACTCCTTCCCTTACCCCTACATCCTATCAGAGTTGAGGCACCCTTTCAACAATGGGGGCTAGACTTCATTGGAGAAATTCATCCATCTTCCTCAGCTCAACATAAGTGGATCCTCACAGCCACTGACTTCTTCACCAAATGGATAGAAGCTATACCTACCAGGAATGCTAATGACTCTGTCATTATCAAGTTTCTTGAAACCCACATCCTATCCATATTTGGTTGTCCCAGAAAAATCATAACAGACAATGCTGCTGCTTTCAAATCCAAAAAGATGGTTGATTTCTGTCACAAATACCATATAACCTTGGGCCATTCCACTGCTTACTACCCCCAAGGAAATGGATTAGCTGAATCCTCCAACAAGATTCTCATCAATATCATTAAAAAATTGTTGGAAGAAAATCAAAAATCATGGCACAGTAAGTTGGTTCATGCCTTATGGGCTGATAGACTAACTACAAAGAAATCAATAAATATGTCCCCTTATCAGTTAGTTTATGGCATGGATGCAATTTTTCCTACCTCATTAGGAGTTCCAGTCATAAAACTCCTTCAAGAAGTACAGGTTGAGGAAAATGATATGCAGAGGAGGATCAACCAAACAATCCATTTGCAGCATACTAGAGAAGAAGTTTATGAGAGAACATAGTTAGTCCAAGAAAATATGAAAAATAAATTTGATAAGAGGACTAAGGCAAACAATTTCCAGGTTGGAAGTGTTGTTCTTAAGTGGGATTCACGGAGGGAAGAGAAGGGGAAACATGGCAAGTTTGAGAACTTGTGGAAAGGGCCATATATTATTCATGCTGGGAGGGGTCATAATGAATTTTTCTTGAAAGAATTGAATGGAGAAGACTTATATGGAGGTCCTGTCAATGGCAGGATGCTCAAGCATTACTTCTGCCAAGAGTCTTAAGTTTCAAAGCATTTTTGTCTCCATTGTAAATATCATAGTCTAACCATTGCATTCAAAAGTTATAAAACTTCAAAAATACAAAAAACAATAGGAAAAAGGAAAAGAGGGCAGGTTGTCAAAACAAGAAAGGTATAGCCCCATACCAAAAAAGAAACAAATCTGAAAGTGTGCAAGCTTAAATGCCACTCCCGTAAAACACACTTCTAGTTAGTCAAAATTTTTAATCTTGACTAATTAGCTTTCAATTTTCTGCTGATAGGGTAGTGAATTTGATTTTCCAAACTGTTTAATCTTGGCTTATCAGTAGATAGATTAGGATAGAAATTGAAGGTTCAAACAAACTCAAAATCTGAACCTAAGTTTCCCAAAGAGAAATGACTCACACTTGTTTTATTTTTCTGAGTCAAGAAGATGTAAAAATCTGGTTCTAATCCGCTCAAAACCTGAATCAGATATCAAGGAAGAGACAGCTCAAAACAAAATTAAAAACAGAGCTGTAAAGAAAAAGAAGGCCATAATGAGAAACTTTCAGATCTTAAGCCTTCCATTTTGATTTAATTTTTCTGCAAATAATAATCTATGTGCAGCTTGTTCTTATGCCATAGATCATAGCAAGTCAAACAGCTCAATCTTGACTTGACTATTTTTAAATTTCTGTTGTAGAATTTAGAGAATGAAAGTTTGTTGGACCGTTTAATCCCAACAGACAGTAGACTAGGTAGAGAAATATCTGAGCTCAACTGTTTAATCTGAGTTCAGGGAGAAATAAGGATTAGAAATAGATTAGATTTCCTGCTTTCAAAAGAATAAAATGTTGTGAATAGAGTTTGCCAATCCAAGTGCACTCTGATGAAGAAAAAATGCTATATCTGTAGGATTGGGTAGGTAGCAAGCTTGTTGATAAAGGTCCATTGTTTTCATGGATGCCAAATATGTTTTTAGAGAAGATTATTCAAAGCACAAAAGGACAGCCCAATGGATGAAGCAACTGGTCAGCCTCCCAGAAGTCAAGTCTGAATTCTTGATGCCTTCAAGAAGGCACCATCCCCAAGTGGAGTCACTGTTAGCCACCTATAATATTTTGTTATACCAAAAGGTGGCTAAGATCTTTTTTGAGCCTCCAAGGAACAAATTTTATCACTAAAAATTGTTGGCTCTTGAAGACTCCTTGTAGGCCTCATGCCTCTGTCCAAAATCCTCATTTGCTGTCCCATTTTTTATACTCAGGAATTTCTGCTGATTCCAACTGAAAGACTGCTGAAAGATCGTCATTTCTCCTCTTCTCAAAACCTTTCATCTGCTCCCCTTTTTCTCCATCAAAACTACCTTGTTTTCATAAGTCCTTTTCTTTCCATTTATGAAATTTCCCCTTTCATAGTTAAAAACTCACTTTTTGACTATTTCGGAACCCCCAAATCCATTAAATCCTTGAAAATTCTCATAAAAAATCAAAGTTTCATTGCTATAGACCTTAGCCCCTTGAGCTAAGCCCTAAACCACTTCCCCACCATACGTTTTTGATCTGGAACCACTTGCTAATACGATAAAGTGCTAATCGAATCAAAAAGAATAAAAGGCGCAAGTCTTTGCCATACTCCAAAAGTTCCGATTACGATTAGCCTTGCTGCTTAAAGACCCCCGATCATATTATTATTTTCATATAACCCTAAGCCCGCCTCCGGCGCTTGAAACATTGTGAATTTTCATTACTGTTCTGCTTTTTCCTTTATAAAACCCAAGAACCCGCTTATCCAAAGTTTCAACTTAAAATCTTGAAGTCACGTGTTAAATATAAAATGGTTAGATTAAAAAGACCGATCGCACAATCGTAATCGGGAAAATTTTAATGGGTTGATCGAAAAGACCAGGCCCGCAGTTTCGATAGCGATTAGGCCCGCAGTTTCGATTGCAATTAGGCCCGCAGTTTTGATTGCGATTAGGCCCGTAGTTTCGATTGCGATTAGGCCCGCAGTTTCGATTGCGATTAGGCCCGTAGTTTCGATTGCGACCAGGCCCGCAGTTTCGATTGCAATTAGGCCCGCAGTTTCGATTGCGATCCTTCGATTGAATCTAGACCGTCCACGTGTCCAGATCGGACAGTCCTCCAAAACTACTCCTCCTTATTCTTCTCCCGCTATCCTTTTTGCCTTTTTTATGCAGATCTCCACCGTTGGTTGCCTTCATCCGACGGCTTCGCTCCTCCCCCGCCATCTGAAGCAGTTTAAACCTATTTCCGCAGGATTTCTTAACTATTTTTGTGTTTTGCAGGCGTTTTAATGGTTTTCCATTATTTAATGAAAGAAAGCCGAGGGTTGGGAAAGACGTTTCCTACGCCTTCGAGCTGTTAAAGAGAACCATCTGCGGGGTTTCGCTCCTTTTTTTTCTCAATGCTTCATGGGCATTGATGCCTTTAAAAAGCCCAGTGCGGCCTGCACATCGACAAGACACTGTTTTAATTCAAAAACAGTTAAAGAGTATCAGTTTGAAGACAGAACACAGCAAATGAAGATTGAAGACGGTTTTCATGGGGATTACGGCTAAGACCATTATCAAAAACCTAATCCCCAATCTAAAACACAGTTTAAAGGAAAAACCTAAAGTGTTTCATTAGACAGAAAGCCTCCACCGCCACATCCGAGGCAAATTAATTCCTCAGCAACCACCAAGCCACCTGTCGCCTCAAACCTTTCAAAACAGAGGCCGAAGTTATTGAAGAAAATCAAATATTCGCCTCCAGCGCAGCCAGGGAGTTACTTCTGCAAGGAAATCAATGCAGAAAATATCTGTAGAGTTACTCCAAACATTACATAGAGCCTCAAAGTCAAATAAAGCTCCCACCGAGCTTAATCCATAAATGTAAAACAGTTAATACAGTGTTCCACCTGTGAACTTATTCATCGAGCCCCTCAAAGGGCCGAGAAGTCTTGAACCTGTATTAATTATCCTGAGAGATATTTTCTCAGATCACCTCCTCATCTTCCTATAAATACTTCTACAGAAGATGAGAAATTGTTGGTTGCTGTTTGATCACAAGTTGTAATATTGAAACTCTCTGAAATAAATATACAAGTCTGTTGAAGTTGAAAATAATTTGGAGTCTTGGATTTCTTGATGATGTCGTTGCATGTCTGTTCCTGATAAGGCTCTATCATTGGATCCATGAGCTTGGCTATTCGTGAAGTGCTCTGAACTGTTAAATGTTTTTTCCCTTGTTTTCATTATGTTCCATAATTTCTTACTACAGTAGGCTGAAATTTTTAGGCTAAGAAATGACTCCTGGAAGCACCTTAGACCTGTTCACCCTTCACTGTTTTATGTTTTCTTCTTCCGAAGTATTTTAGAGGCTTTAAACCTTCTCTTTAATCTTCATGCTCGTTTATTTCCTTGATAGCTCAAATAGTTAGTTTCAGCATGTTATGGTTCTCCCTGCTTTTCTGCCATCACTTGAAAGCCGTTATTGAAATCTCCCTTCGAAGTACCATTGTCTTAAGTTAACCAAAGAGGTTTGTTTTGATCTTACCCTTTGCCCCTGCTTAAACAGTTGTTTTGAAGGTCTTTATAGTTGCAAACACAGATGTTATTTAGGTGGTCCCTCTTCTATGAATGCAATTATCAGTGAATCTTTTATGTTTTCTAAATCCTTTAAAATAAGATCTTTGAGGAAATAGGGTGTTCCCCGAATCTTAGATTTCATTTTAGAAGTTGTCTTGAAATCATTATTTGCTTAAAGAATGTTTGTAGAATTTATGGTTAGCCCTGTCTATCGAATATCTCTTTATTGATAAGTCATGTTTCTCAAGTTCCCTTTGTTGAGAATTAAATTTCTTTTTCCAAATCATTAATGTCCATCTCATTCCAAAACAAAGGATCCTGTGGCCAAGTTAGATTTTCCCTTTGATATCCCATATCCCTTGAAGAGTTTGCCATGATCTTATTTTGACTCCATTGCCCAATGAACCAGATATTTCCTCTTTCTGTCTATCTTTCCTAGACCTTTCATATTCTGCTGTATCAACTCAACCCAACCAAACAAACATCTGCACGTAATAACTAGTCTAAAATCCATAACCAAAGCAAACAAGATAAACCTTTGCAAAAAAATATTTGAGAGATCCCTCTCTGAGAACAGGAGGACTAGATCCTGGAACTCTAAATATTGGTTCTGATTTTGCCTTGTCTTTTGATTTGCCAAACTGTCAAAACACGGGATACCAACACCTCCCAGCCCATTGGCCTGTTCCGTAATTGTCCTATCACCCTCGCCGGTAAGACTGTTTGCGTTGACGTCGAAGTCATCGACGCCCTGCTAGATTACAACATTCTATTGGGGTGAAGCTACACCTATGCTATGTCTGCTGTCCCATCTGCGGTCTTTTGCAAGATGTCTTTCCCCCATAATGGAAAGATAGTCACCATTGACCAGTTGACATATCATGAGCCAAAATCTCAGACCTCCCCTGAGACAACCATCTCTTCTGTAGCCAACAAGCAAACCGTCGATTCCTTGACCAGTGTCTCCCCCGGTGTTTACAAAGATTCCTCCCTGCTTGGAACTTTCCCTAACATTCCCCCCCCCTCTTGTCACCGATCCCAGCTCATCAAATGTTTGCATGATGTAATCGTCCCAGGCTCCCCATAAGCGGCCTGCCTCGGCTAGTCAGTAACCTTTCCCTCCGCAACCTGCTCCTAGCCCTTCACCTACAGTTGGTAGTCATGCGCCTCTTTATCCCCCTGGCATGGTTCCTCCAAGCCTTAGCCATTTAGGAGCCGTCCCACCGGGCCATTACCCCTCTGGTCAGATACCGTTCCTAGCTCCCCCACCAGGAGTGTACATGGTACCGGTCATGGCCACCCCTCTCTCTTCCTAACTTGACCCTTGGGATTCCCATTTGGTACCTTGATCCTCCAGCCGCCACCTTGCCTGGTCAACCCAAACCTTATATTGCTTTGACCCCGGTTTAATCGGCCCCCATGCCTTCTCCCGCTGCATCAGTGCCTCAGTCACCTCAACAGGAACCACCTCCTGTTGCGACCGCTTCAGGTAAGAAGGGCAAAGCTCGCAAGGGGGCATCAAAGGAAAAGGCTGCCCTGACAAACCCTGCTCCTCCTCAGCCTCCAAAGCATACCATCCAGTGTGCTTTGTGTGATGTTGTCGGTCACGCCTCCCATACTTGTCCTGCATTGCTTCATCTCAAGCCCATGGTTAATGTCACGTTCCCTGAGTACGCGGTCCCAGAAGCCTCTGTTCCTTCCGCGACCGCGGCCATGAACCCCAAGACTATTCACACCAACCACCCCTATGCTTTGTGTGATCTCCATGGCCATTACACCCCTCTTTGTCCCCGCCTTGAGGACTTCCGCACCTCTATCGCCGCGGTCCACCAATTCAAGGCCAAGCGCAATGAGTCCACCTCTCCCCTATTTGCGCATTCTGCTTTAGCAGAACTACCAGATATGACTGCTCCCATTGACATTCCCCCTCCTGATGTCGAGATAACGGAGGCTTCGTCCATCATTTTTTACCTATCATCATCCATGAGACCCTCAGGGAACATTCCATCTGAATCTTCCCCTGTTGTTTCGCTTGACCTTCCTTCAGCGATCCTCTTGGGCTCAACATCGGTAGATCCTTTATCTACTTACTCTTCGGTCACCCCTTGTGACGATGCGCATGTGAACCTCTCTTCTCATGATGATGATTCCGGTCACTTCACCACGTCAGGTGGTCTTTCTTCCACTAGTCACCCCATCTTCTATCGCGAAGACGACATTATGGAAAAAATCCCCACCCCTGATGTTATCTATTCCCCCTTACATCGAACCCATGCGTTCACACCACACCCACCTTGTGGCCATTACATTGAAACCCACTGTTTGGGTAAGGGGGCACCCACATTTGAGAGACCAAGAGAAGAAATTCTCCACAACTCTCCTAGTGGATCTGGTCGTGTTGACTTTAGTCCCAATATTCTTCCACATTTCGAAGAACCTCTAGAGTCCCATATCACTTCAGATCACTCTAGGGATGATACCCCTTATCGTTCCCTCATCTTACATCAGCAACCCAGTCTCTTAGACATTATTGTTGACCAACCTATAGATTTTCTACGAGAGCATCAGTTCATTATCTACAAATCCTCTTTTTGGGATAGTGACACCAGGTATGCCAACTCGGAAACATAAAGTCCATTTGATCCCTATATGCAGTACCAAAAGAGATTGGTAATCCTCCATTTCCTTTCTCACACTGCGTAACCATAACGAGAACAAATGGCACACCACATCATTTAAATGTGTTTAGATTCCCCTTTTTTCTAAATACATTTTGGCATGACCACACCATGCTCGGGGGCACCTATGCCCCTCAACCATAACCCTCCTCACCTCATTTTTGGAGAGGAGGCTGTCGTACCAATCGAGTGTGACATCCCTTCCCTTCATCTGGCTGTTGAACTTCTCCCTGACACCCAACCTCTAGAACAATGACTTATCATGCCTGAGCGTGCCTCTGAAGACCGCTGTGTTGCATTGAAAACCATGGAAGCGGCCAAGAAACGCACCAAAGCTCAATATGATCGAAAAGTCCAGCCTCAAAGGCGACCTTGTTCTAGTATGTGACCAATCCCATGATGTCCTTGGTCACAGGAAGTTCGACTCATTATGGCTAGGCCCTTACGTCATCGGTAAGGGTCTTGGTAAGGGGGCATACCTTTTAGAGGACTTCAAAGGCAATCCTCTTCCTAATCCTCGCAATGCACTCTATCTTAAGAAATATTACCCTTAGCATTTCCCTTTTGAGATGCGTGTTTTAGGTTCTTTTAGATAGCCAGCATATTTTTTGTACTTTCATCCTTCGCCAGGAGCTATTTTGTCCAAGAAGGATCACTTCACCTCTCCTTCAAATCGAACTTCCTCACTTACAACACTTGTACTTCGGGCACCATTTTGCCTCCTTACTTGTCTTTGTTCGTGTCGATTTTTGTCATGAGTTACCATCTTGTACTCATTTTTTCATGGTCCCCCATTGGGCCTTTACTGTGTGGCAGCACCATCAAGTCGCCCTTGTTTAGAGCATCCAAGTTGAGTCATCATCGCATTCATGGAGTCTATCCCGAGTCCCTTTGTACCCCGCTATAGCCCTCCACCATTCATTGCTTGGTCTCTCTCTTGTGTCGCACATTATGGCCTTCAGTCCCACTGTCCCCTATCCCTTATGATATTGCGTCAATCACTGCCAGGTCATCCATGCCCTTTATGCTCTACCAAGGGAAGTCGTCCATTCGCTACTCAGTCCCTTTCATTTCACCCTCATCATTTGTGTTAGTCTGTCCGTCGCTCTACTATTTTCTCTCGTGCCTTAGTTGAGGATCTCCCATTGCCTCACCTATGGCGGACCTTCTTCTGTCGACATCAGCTCATTCATTCCAGAAGCCGGGTCTAGAGGGCGGTGTACCTTGGTTCCAGCTTCCACTCTTGTTCGGTGCCTCGGATCAGGCAAAGGGATCTCTCATTTCCCTTTGACTTGATTGTTTCTCCACTCCAGCTCCTTTCAGCATGACCGAGATTCGTATACTTGATGGTTCAGTGATACAACAGCAGCTCTTGATGATTCTCGGGTGTGTGTGAGATGTCTCAACCCTCATGAGGGGGTGGCCCTGCAAGTAGCCCCCCACATGCCCGGATGACCTCCTCCTTGCAGCCTTCGATGCAGCTCCAGATATTTGATGATGTTGGCCTTAGCCACTTGCAGCGCCTCTTTGATTTGCATGTATCAGTCAAATTTTGTGAGCCCTTCCCCATTTACAGGGGGCATTTGGGTTGTATTTGTATCTCATGTACTAAGATATTATTGTACAAGTCCTGGCTGTTATCCCAGGCACAACATGTATATGGGATTCCTCATTGTATTTTTATCTGGCTCTTGATTATGCCAGCTGTACTCTATGGTTCGGTCCCTTGTTTACTGGACACACTATTATTTTGTACTTTGTCTCAGCGGGCATAGGTATGCCTCCCCCGCCTCCTTCAGCACAGGTACCCTCTCATAAAAAGAGACTTGTTGCACCTGTGAGTCTCGTCTCCTCAGGGTCTAGTTCTTCAGCACACTATCTACCTTGCATTTCTCTCTCTGACTTCCCTTTTTTTGTCTAGTGATTGAGCTCTTACAACGTACTTCGGTCATACGATTTGCTCCTGACACTCGCACGCTGGGGGGCAATCTGTTACACCATTTTTTGGTCATCTAACCTATTATCATTAGATGGACCCAAGTACACCATGTAAGACCAGTTTTACCCTAAGTAAAACTGCTTTCACTATGTTAAAACAAGAAACCACAAAAGGAAATATTAAACAACCCATATTTGTTTGATTTTCCTCATGGAATAATTAATTAAATCATAATTTAATTATTATTCTCAGTCATGTTTAACCCAAAATCAAAGAAATTAATTAGATAAACCTTTATTTATCTTATTATTTCTAGGAATAATCATTTAAACCTTATTTAGATGGTATTCCTTGTTAAATATGACCAAATCACCCACAAATAATTAAATAAATCACTATTTATTTAATTATCTTTCAACCACCTCCTTAAATAATTAAATAAATCATTATTTATTTGATTATCTTCTAACCGCTTCCTTAAAAAGATAAATAAATCATTTATTCATTTATTTTTGACAAATTAAGGGATTTGACCCAAGTCAAATACCTTTTCCCTCCAACAAATATAATAAAATATTCCATAAAAAGTGGATCTAGATCTGGTTAACCCATGCACCAAGATCTAGAATGACCCAATATTTTTTTATAAATAGGAGGGTTTTTCTTACCATTCTTCACCTTTTGTTGCCTATTAGATCACTATGGATCTATACACTTGGTCACCATTTTCTGCCATTTGCTGTGTGAGCTCCCTTTGAGTTCCATTCTTTGTATGGGTCTTCTACACCAACAAGAGAGAGAAATCTTAGATCTGAAGTGCTGAGGACTTCCAAGAACCCATCCCACTGAGAAGAATTGGATACACCTTCTTGTTTTCCTCCCAGGTGCCCCATTAATATAAAAATTCTTTCAAAAATTGTTCTTTTCTTGTCTATTGGTATATGGAGCAAACCCTTACTTTTTCTGCTTAATGTCTTTCCATGCATAGATCTGGTTTTTTGCAGCTCTTTTATGTCTAACTAACCGCAGAACTGAAGATATTGGCAGCCACTTTGTTGTTAGGGCTATTAGTTATGCGTAGCTAAAGTGGTCCTTTTTCGTACACTTCGACAAAGGATTCATACTAACACTTATTTAAAAAACACTCTTTAAATTGGCTGGCGCGACTACTGCTCTGGGACAGAGCGCCAGTTGGCGCGGCCTCTTTGTAGGATTTCCCCCATTGGCGCGAGTGATGAACTGTCTGCCCGTGCCAATGCAAAAGGAGATGTTTTCATGATTTTTTGCAAGGAGATGTCTTTAGGGAAATTGAAGCTCATGCTTAGAGGAATGCATTGATGATGTTTTCAAGGCATGACAATGTTCACAGGTCACAAAATGGGTCCTCCATTGTGTGGGATAGGGAATGGTAGGGACGGTGACAAATTACTGTGTAACAGATGCCCCCTAAAGTATGAGGCCCGAGAGAGAGAGGGGTGAAATGATTTACGAGAACATGTTCAACTGAAGGCCCACCGTCGGAAAACCTGCGTAGAAAATACAACCGATATCTCAAGTACATGATGTATATGTGGTATGGGCGCAGCCATCCGAAACAGAGTATACTATAATCCGGATCCAGGGTATGGACGCAGCCATCCAGCGAGGATCAAATAAATAGACTCAGGTATGGTCGCAACCATCCAATCAATGAGTCATATACATAATGATAATAATCCACAATCGCAGCCTGGATTACAACAGACACAATCTAGGGTCTTGCGCTCCATCTCGACCCAAACAAAGTACAAGTTCAAGCATGCGAATATGTGAGCTGAAGTCGAACATGCAAGAACATCGTCTGATTACCAGCCAATGATGAGAGCCGTTAACAGACGCGAGAGGAACCACCAATAATGACAATGGCCCTCAAGGTACTACAGGTACAATCTACGGCGTGTGAATCAATGAGCTGGCGTCGAACACCCGTAGAATCACTCGATCGGAGGCCAATGATGAAAACCCCACGTCGAATGCGACAAACCTGCCATTGAGGCATGCAGGCTCCAAGGTACCATAAAGGAGTCTCTAGATCAACGTCCTGGATAATGAGCTGAATTCGACTGGAAGTGGCCTTGATCGAAGGTGGGCCATAATGTTTCCCACATCATCGACAAAAGACAGAGGAACATGATGTTTTTTTGGGAATCAGGATCGTATGAGAACCAGAGGAAGGTTGATATTCGTAGAGGCCAACTTCTCTTGAACATATAAACGGCACGACAGTGGACTTGGCAGTATTCGACATCAACGGATCAGAGGTCATGGTGACGAGGCAATGAGCAGATGAGAGGTCAAAAGGGATTATCCAAACCCACAGAGGCAAAGTGAAGAAACGAGATGAGATGTCCCCAACCCGACACAAATGCAGACAAGTGCCATGTTCAAGAGCGACATACTGCCATCGACAACGACGATGGTTCCATTTTCCCCCCACCATTTATGGCGAGTACCCCAATTATTTTTGATAACAAGCTTGAAGGGGATAACATATGCTTGTATTATAAGTCCGCCCTTCGGGCGAATCCATCCTAGTGCATTTAACGAGTCCTAGGAAGGAGGAACTCGGAGAACGTCATTTCGACTGGATCCGATGTCATTAGGGTTTAACGAGTCTGACAAAGAGAGAACTCGGTGTCTTTTTATGTTTAGAGAGTTTGAAAAGACAGTAGAAAAGTAAACTCCATAGGTCCCTTTTCGTAGATAGTTCCTCAGATTCGAAAAGGTAGAAAACAATATCCGAGAAAACCTCCTAGTCACAATAGACTAGGGTATTCCTTTTTCGTAAGTAATCTATCCCAGCCCGAAAAAGGGGTAAACATATACTGGGTAGATGTCGTTTCGCAGCCACTTTAACGAGATCGAAATGACAAGGGCCTCAGCGATCTTTTCATGTTTAGAGAGTCCGAAAAGAGCTGAAAGGCGACTCCTCCTGGAGGAACGAGTGGTATAAAAGGTAGCAATTGGTTCCGGTAATGATGGAACTGCTCAGAAAAAGTAAAGGTTAAGAGGCTGGCTAACAAGACCACTCATTGCAGCGGTTCCTCAGGAATGGGTAAAACAACCAAGTGAAGGCATATGATCGGCCAAGCAGATAGTGACGATGGAGTGAAAAAACCAAGGTTCATCTGGCAAAAATAGGCTGATAAAATGGCAATCACAAGAGGTAAAATGGGCATGGTTTCATTTTTACACAAGCTTGAAACAAAGATAAACTATGCTTGAAAAAGTAAGCATGCCCCCAACATGGTGACTCAATTTGAGGAGGTAAATCCCCTCTGCGGACAGAGGTGATCCCTACTAGCCCAGCAGGGGTCTAGCAACAATCATCAAATGTTACAGTGCAAGTTCCTAGTTACGAATAGAAGACCAAAGATGGAGGCCTACCTGGAATCCAATGCTATGATCCGTAGAAGAGAGCGTTCCCGTTCCTCAACCTCGGCAGATCACGATCCTCCCACGATCTCCGCGGATGGACACCTACACATGTAAGAAACAACATGAATACAAGCATAAAATCCAGAATATGCAACTATATATCAGTCAGAAAGGATATAACTCGTTATTAACATAAGTGAAAACATAGTGGAACCATAACCGTAATCATTCATTAAATAACAATCGAAAGAGAGTACAACCAATGTTCTGACGTCGCGGTCTCCTTCGGATGGGTCTCCAGTCGTTCACGTCTCGCAAAGCTCGCCGGGGAAAGGGCAAACCTCTCTAGAGTCTCTCGACGATAGTCTCCTTACTTGAGTCGGCCTTAAGGGAAGAAAGAGGGCTCTTACGGCACAAAGGCTCTTGGGAATTTGGAGATTCAAAGCTTAGGCACTTCAAGACTAGCTTGCCATGGAATTGAGCAGGCTTTTATAGATGGGGAAGGAGGGAGTTGGGATCCCTATTATGGTGGGATTGGCCCTATCAACAAGGAAGGTTCCATGGGAGGTGGCAAAACTACTTCCCTTCCATAGAACTCCCGCAGCCAAACCTCCCAACTCAAGATAGGCAATGGTTTCTGAGTTTGTTGAAACACAACTTCTGCCATCTTTATTTAAAAAAACACTCCTTAAATTGGCTGGAGCGACTACTGCTCTGGGACAGAACGCCAGTTAGCGTGGCCTCTTTGTAGGATTTTCCTCATTGGCGCGAGTGATGAACTGTCTGCCCGCGCCAATGCAAAAGGAGATGTTTTCATGATTTTTTGCAAGGAGATGTCTTTAGGGCAATTGAAGCTCATGCTTAGAGGAATGCATTGATGATGATTTCAAGGCATGAAAATGTTCACAGGTCACAAAATGGGTCCTCCATTGTGCGGGACGGGGAATGGTAGGGACGGTGACAAATTACTGTGTAACAGATGCCCCCTAAAGTATGAGGCCCGAGAGAGAGAGGGGTGAAATGCTTTACGAGAACATGTTCAACTGAAGGCCCGCCATCGGAAAACCTGCATAGAAAAATACAACTGATATCTCAAATACATGATGTATATGTAGAATGGGCGCAGCCATCCGAAACAGAGTACACTATAATCCGGATCCAGGGCATGGGCGCAACCATCCAGCGAGGATCAAATAAATAGACTCAGGTATGGTCGCAGCCATCCAATCAGTGAGTCATATACATAATGATAATAATCCACAATCGCAGCCTAGATTACAACAGACACAATCCAGGGTCTTTCTCTCCATCTCGACCCAAACAAGGTACAAGTTCAAGCATACGAATATGTGAGCTGAAGTCGAACATGCAGGAACATCGTCTGATTACCAGCCAATGATGAAAGCTGTTAACAGACGCAAGAGGAACCACTAATAATGACAATGGTCCTCAAGGTACTACAGGTACAATTTACGGCATGTGAATCAATGAGTTGGCATTGAACACCCGCAGAATCACTCGATTGGAGGCCAATGATGAAAACCCCACGTCGAATGCGACGAACCTGCCATTGAGGCATGCAGGCTCCAAGGTACCATAAAGGAGTCTCTAGATCAACGTCCTGGATAATGAGCTGAAGTCGACAGGAAGTGACCTTGATCGAAGGTGGGCCATAATGTTTCCCACATCATCGACACGAGACAGAGGAACATGATGTTTTTGTTGTGAATCAGGATCGTATGAGAATCAGAGGAAGGTTGATATTCATAGAGGCCAACTTCTCTTGAACATATAAACGACACGACAGTGGACTTGGCAGTATTTGACATCAACGGATCAGAGGTCATGGTGACGAGACAATGAGCAGATGAGAGGTCAAAAGGGATTATCCAAACCCACGGAGGCAAAGTGAGGAAACGAGATGAGATGTCCCCAACTCGACACGAATTCAGACAAGTGCCATGTTCAAGAGCGACATACTGCCGACGACAATGATGATGGTTCCATTTTTCCCCCACCATTTCTGGTGAGTACCCCAATTATTTTTGATAACAAGCTTGAAGGGGATAGCATATGCTTGTAATATAAGTCCGCCCTTCGGGCGAATCCATCCTAGTGCATTTAACAAGTCCTAGGAAGGAGGAACTCGGAGAACGTCATTTCGACTGGATCCGATGTCATCAGGGTTTAACGAGTCTGACAAAGGGATAACTCGGCGTCTTTTCATGTTTAGAGAGTTTGAAAAGACAGCAGAAAATTAAACTCCACAGGTCCCTTTTCGTAGATAGTTCCTCAGATCCGAAAAGGTAGAAAATAATATCCGAGAAAACCTCCTAGTCACAATAGACTAGGGTATTCCTTTTTCGTAAGTAATCTATCCCAGCTCGAAAAAGGGGTAAACATATACTGGGTAGATGTCGTTTCGCAGCCACTTTAATGAGATCGAAACGACAAGGGCCTCGACGATATTTTCATGTTTAGAGAGTCAAAAAAGATCTGAAAGGTGACTCCTCTTGGAGGAACGAGTGGTATAAAAGGTAGCAACTGGTTCCGGTAATGATGGAACTGCTCAGAACAAGTAAAGGTTAAGAGGCTGGCTAACAAGACCACTCATTGCAACGGTTCCTCAGGAACGGGTAAAACAACCAAGTGAAGGCATATGATCGGCCAAGTAGATAGTGACGATGGAGTGAAAAAACCAAGGCTCATCTGGCAAAAATAGGCTGATAAAATGGCAATCACAAGAGGTGAAATGGGCATGGTTTCATTTTTACACAAGCTTGAAGCAAAGATAAACTATGCTTGAAGTTGGTGTCATTTTTACACAAGCTTGAAACAAAGATAAACTATGCTTGAAAAAGTAAGCATGCCCCCAGCATGGTGACTCAATTCGAGGTACATGCCCCCCAAGCTTCAGTCCATATGTAAGGCAGATGGAGTGAAGGTTCAAGTTACAAGATCAAGAAAAAGACTCGAATGGGATTTTACGAGAACTTATCAAAGACTCGAATTGAATAGGAACGTGTTTCATTGTTTTAACGAGGTTGACACATTAAAAGAACTATCCTCGGGCACCCTGTTTCATGGTTTAAGGAGCTTGACACAAGACAAGGAACTATGCTCCGACAACCTTGTTTCATTTTTTAAGGAGATTGACACAAGACAAGGAACTCTGCTCCAACCAGACCCAGTTTCATTTTTTAAGGAGCTTGACACAGGAAAATAACCATGCTCCGACAACCTGGTTTCATTTTTTAAAGAGCTTGACACAGGAATGGAACCATGCTCTGAAGAACTTGTTTCATTTTTTAAGGAGCTTGACACAAGGAAACTAACTCTGCTCCGACCAGCTTGTTTCATTTTTTAAGGAGCTTGACACAAGAAAAAGAACTGTGCTTCGAGAACCTGGTTTCATTTTTTAAAGAGATTGACACAGGGAAGAAACTGTGCTCTAACCGACTTACATCAAAATGAACAAGAAGGCGGCGCTTCCAAGAGTTCCACTCCCGATGGAAGGAAAACATCATGGAAGTCAGAAACCAATGCCCCCAGTACACTGTGCACGACGGCGTCTTCACTGAGTACGGGCACAGGGTAGGTAGACACATAGTTGACCTGCGGTGGAGCAGATACAACGGGTGAATAAAAACCAGGAGGGGGTGATGGCGGACCAGTTGCCACATTAGGACTAAAGAATGAAAGTTGATCAATGGTCACGATCCGTCCTTCATGCGAAAAACAGGCCACACGAAAAAGGGAGGAGACAAGCGCTCCCATGGCATAGGTGTAATCGTGCCCCAGGAGTAGATTGAAATCCAGGGGGCCTGGAACGACCATCATGTCCATATGGACGGTTTTACCTCCCAAAGTAACCATTAACCTTGGAAGGATCCCTAACGGTTGACTCGTCCTTCTGTTAAAGGTCAACAGATTCTGCGTAATAGGTGTAAGCAGCGGCGAATCGAAAGATTTCCAGGTAGTTGAGGATAGAATACTAACAGAGGCACCTTCATCTATAATGGTGCTAGGTACGACCAGACCAAAATCCTGTACTGTGATCTCGAAAGGCACATAAGATGGAAGGTGGTATCCTGCAAATCGACTCCAATCAAAGGAAGCGACCAAACTACTTGGAGGGGCTACCATCGAACTGAGAAGGTCTTCCCCTGGTGTTACGGAAGAAGAAGGAGCATCCTCCACGACCTCCATCTCGAAGGTGGGAGGGGTATCCTCCAGGATCTCCATCACGGGAGGTGGAGGAGCAACTTCTTGAGGTATAGGGACAAGAGAATCTTTCTCCAAGTCCGAGGAATCTGAAGAAACAAAAAGAACCTGAGGGATGTGAGGTCCAATCTACACGGAAAAGACCTGGTGCACCATAGACGGGACCAGCTCAACTGATCCCATGACCAATGGTTGTCAGGGATGGATTCCTGAATCTGGATTTCCGAGGGAGCAGGATCGACCAAGGATGACTCTTGACCAATCGTAGGATCAACTAGCGGAGGACTCAAAGAAATCTGTTTGTAACCAGCTGGGAAAAATGGTGTGGAAACAATTGAGTTGTCCAACACTCGCTTGGCTTCATCCATATAAGGACAAAGGTGAATGGCATGGTGCCCTTCACACAACTTACAGGGATTGGTGATCTTACCCTGCTTCTTAGGAGCCTTATCAACACCAGTTGAAGACGTGCCCCCAACCTGGCTCCCGGAAGTCAAGGATAACGACGGATGGCCGTCGGACCATGCTTCGAGCACCTTGGGGATGCCAGGGCAGTCTCGAAGAAGATGGTCTCCCATGCACAACATGCAAGGGAACTTGACTTTCCGTGGAGGGTTGGAAGGTTTATCGAGAGGAGATGTTTAAGAAACAGTGACTGCACTTTTAGCCTCTCGCTTATCAGACTTCTTCTTCTTTGTCTTCTTCTTCTTCTTCTTAACCACCTGGTTACTCGAATCCAGGCTTTCACCAGGCGAAGTAGAAGATGAGGACGCAGAAACAGGCGAAGAAGGGGAGAGGTCCACCTTGGAATCAACATGATGTTGTTCAGGTGGAGAAACTGATTGAACAGTAGCGGAGATATTCGGGACCACAGAGGTTGAAAACAACCAAACAAGCAACCCAACAGCTAACCCAGGAAGGGACAACGTTGCCATGTAAGGAGCACCAACATTCCCAAAAGGAGGAAAATGACCAGGATTCCCTTCTGAGGGGATTCCTTGGTTGGTAAACTCTGAAAAAGTTGCCATCAAGACTCAAAACCACACACGGGCTGAAAAAGAGTCAAGACACACGATCAAACGGTCAACAAGAAAAATCTAAGAGGGCGTGTAATCGTGGGTGATTAATTTTTACCACATTGAAAAATAAGAAACTTTACCGTTTCATGTTTTAAGAGTCGAGAAACGATAAAAATATGACTCTATCTCTTTCAGATTTGACACAAGCGTGAAAGGACAAGCACTTGGCGATCTTTTCAAGTTTAGGGAGTCAGAAAAGACCAAATGACTGCTCAGGAATACTAGGCACAAAGGGTGTACCAAATAACCGTGAACTGCAATATACACCTTGGAAAAAGAAATCAACCAAGGACTTTCCGTACGTGTAGGCAATCTCCCCGAATGCTGTGTTCGGTGTATCACGGGTATAGGGCGGCAGACTCAGCTTCTTGTGTATAAAGGATTGAAAACCTAGAGGGGTCTCCCTTTATATACGCGACGGTATGAGGAGCACAAGTCCGTACTAACGCTGTCCAAAGCCAAAAGGCGAACGACAACTGCTAGGTTTAAAGACGCCGGAACACGTCTCTAGCCTAGACCTCTAAATATTTTTCGTTAGATTTCAATGTTGCCTTAGGTTAATTGAGTGGATTTTAAAGTTGATCTTCAATTAAGTTTCAAATTTCAGGCCCTAACGAACGTATTGTTTCAAAAACTCCTAAATGCAAAGCTACATGCCACAGTACACCATTTCGTTCGATGAAAAATAGCTACAGAAGAGTTGAGAGTTTTTACACAAACAAAATGATCGGAAGACAAACAATGAGATCTCTAATGCAACTAATGAAATTGAAAACTTTTCATTCCAATTACTAATTACTAGTAAAATCGAAAAATTTCAATTTGCACTAATTCAACCAAAAGCACAAGAGATTTTTTTTTGTAATTTTCAATGTTTGATAGCTAGATACACTAAACAAACTGAAAATAAACGGAACAACTCGAGAAACGATATTGAGAGAGCAAAACAAACAAATTTCACTCAATGACACAAGCAATCAGATCTCAAATCGACCAAAGTCTCTCAAAACCAAGAAAAAGACTCAAAGGCTCCAATGGACCATGTGATCTAGGCCCAAAGCAGGACCAAACGAAATTCGAATGAAGAAACGAGCAATCACCCAAAAATCGCAACAAAACAGTGAACAACTACTAAGAGGGTGTGGAGGAGCAATCAGATAGTCGACTGGACAAACGAAACACCAAAACTCCCAAGGAGGGCTCGATACACAAAGCCACTAGATGCCCTAGGGCTTAAAACGTGAAATCGATAGATAAAAGAAAACAACCAAAGGACGAAGGCAAATTCCCAGTCAAACAGGACTCCAACACACTCAGGTAGTCGAAAAATCAAGAAGAAAAGCACTGACCAGACCCAGAGAGCTCAAAACTGAGCAAACTCAAAAACCCTACAGGAGTGGCGCGACTGTAAGGCTGCAACTGGCGCCAGAAAACAATTGGCGCAGGCTATACAAAAGCAACATGTGCCAATTGGCGCGACTTTTGGGCTAAAAAGCGCGCCAGTTGAGTTTCTCAGCCAAAAACAAGAAAGAACTACTCCAGAAGCAGATCAATGTAAACTAAGCAAACCAAGAAGCAAAAAACAGCAAAAGAACCCAACCCAGAAGGCTAACCAAGCAAGGAAAATCATAAAACAATAAAAACGAGACAATCTAAACGAGATAGTGAAATCTAGACGATCCCCAGCGGAGTCACCAAATTGTTGAGGAGGTAAATCCCCTCTGCGGACAGAGGCGATCCCTACTAGGCCAGCAGGGGTCTAGCAACAATCATCAAATGTTACAGCGCAAGTTCCTAGTTACGAATAGAAGACCAAATATGGAGGCCTACCTGGAATCCAATGCTATGATCCGTAGAAGAGAGCGTTCCCGTTCCTCAGCCTCGGCAGATCACGATCCTCCCACGATCTCCGCGGATGGACACCTGCACATGCAAGAAACAACATGAATACAAGCATAAAATCCAGAATATGCAACTATATATCAGTCAGAAAGGATATAACTCATTATTAACATAAGTGAAAACAGAGTGGAACCATAACCGTAATCATTCATTAAATAACAATCGAAAGAGAGTACAACCAATGTTCTGACGTAGCGGTCTCCTTCGGATGGGTCTCCAGTCGTTCACGTCTCGCAAAGCTCGCCAGGAAAGGGAAAACCTCTCCAGAGTCTCTCGACGATAGTCTCCTTACTTGAGTCGGCCTTAAGGGAAGAAAGAGGTCTCTTACAGCACAAAGGCTCTTGGGAATTTGGAGATTCAAAGCTTAGGCACTTCAAGAATAGCTTGAAATGGAATTGAGCAGGCTTTTATAGATGGGGAAGGAGGGAGTTGGGATCCCTATTATGGTGGGATTGGCCCTATCAACAAGGAAGGTTCCATGGGAGGTGGCAAACTACTTCCCTTCCATGGAACTCCCGCAGCCAAACCTCCCAACTCAAGATAGGCAATGGTTTTTGAGTTTGTTGAAACACAACTTCCGCCATCCTTATTTAAAAAACACTCCTTAAATTGGCTGGCGCGACTACTTCTCTGAGATAGAGCGCCAGTTGGCGTGGCCTCTTTGTAGGATTTCCCCCATTGGCACGAGTGATGAACTGTCTGCTCGTGCCAATGCAAAAGGAGATGTTTTCATGATTTTTTGCAAGGAGATGTCTTTAGGGCAATTGAAGCTCATGCTTAGAGGAATGCATTGATGATGATTTCAAGGCATGAAAATGTTCACAGGTCACAAAATGGGTCCTGCATTGTGCGGGATGGGGAATGGTAGGGACGGTGAAAAATTACTGTGTAACAGGGGGGCTGGCCTGAAGGAGGCTAAACCCCATATATGTTAAAATGTGGGTTTCTCAACCTTTTCAATGCAATTTAAGGCCAGAAAAAGGGTAACGGTAGAGGGAAAAAGGGGATTTTAAACCCAACAAAGTGTATTTGGAAGGTTTAAAGGGGATTTTAGGATGGTTTAGGAGGACTAGGGGAGGAATTTGGGGGTAAAAAGGAGAACTTTGATAAAGGGAAAAAGGGTTAAAATGGGACATTTTGCAGGGATACAAGGGGCACATGTAGGCCTTTAGGAGCACAATTTATCATCATCAGTGAGGCTTATTGACTCAAGAACAATAGAGGGGAACAACCAAAGGGCAGTGAGCATGAAAAGGCTTCAATAATGATGTGTTTTCAAGAGAAATTCATTCCTTGAAGGCTCATAAAACAAATTAGCCCCCTTGCTTACTTGTCAAGGAATATATAGGGGGCTAACAGTGGCTCCACATGGGGATGGCTTCTTCTTGAAGGAGTCAAGAATCCAGAAAATGATCTTTGGTGTAGGCCAGATGCCTTGATTCTTGACACATTCTGTTCCTTCTTGGATCAGCTGCCACAAAATGTGAAGACATCAAATCAGTAGAGTACTTTCCCAAACAATCTACCTACCCATCCTACAATCCTAGCATTTTTTTTTCTAAGGTGCATTTGAACTAGCAGACCCTTTACATCATTTTTATTTTTTACAAACAAGAAAATAAAACTATTCTATTTCTACCCTTATCACTCCGTGAGACCAGATTAGACTGTTGGTCTCATATGTTTCTCTACCTAATCTAACATCTACTGGGATTAATATGTCCAACAGATTTATTCTCTACATTCTACAACAGAAATTTAAAAACAGTCAAACTAGGATTAAACAGTCTAGTTTGCTGTGGATCCAAGGCATAAAGGCAGTTGCACATTGACAGAAGCTTGCAGAAAACTGAAAAACAAAATTTTGAAGGCTTGAAATCTGAAGTTCGATGTATCCTTCCTTTCTTTGTGACTCAAGTTATGGGCTTGTTAGAGTCACTTTATTTCTTCATTTCATCTCTGATTTTGGACTTGTTAGAGCTGAGTCTTCTTCCTTAGTTGCTGGTCTAGATTTTGAACATGTTAGAACCAACTGTTTTCCTTCTTTGGCTCAGGTTTTGATCATATTAGAGCCAATCCTTTGCATTTCTGAGGTTCATGTTTTGAGTATGTCTGAACCACTCCTTTCTTTCTGTTTTTTGGAAAATTTTATCCTTTTTCTTGAAAACATAACACAGCAATGGTATTTACAATGGAAATGGAAACTAGAAACTGGAAATCAGTAGAAGTAGTGTTTGAGCATCCTGCCATTGACAGGACCCCCAAACAGCTCTGTACCATCTAACTTTTGTAGAAAAAAGGAATTTGTACCCATAGTGGCCTGGATGATATAGGGACCTTGCCACAAACTGTCAAACTTGCCGTGCTTTCCTTTGTCCTCTCTCCTTGAGTCCCACTTTAGAACTTTATCTCCAATTTTGAAATCAGCAGCTTTGGTTCTTTTGTCAAACAACTTCTTTATATTTTCCTGAACCTTCATAGCTCTGTTATAGACCTCTTCCCTTGTTTGCGAGAGGTAGATTGTTTGGTTTATCCTCCTTACCATGCTATCTCTTTCTTCCTGAATCTCTTGGACAAGTTTAATCACTGGTACTCCAAGGCTAGTAGGAAACACTGCTTCTATTCCATAGACAAGCTGATATGGTGACATGCCAATGGAATTTTTTGTTGTAAGCCTGTCAGCCCAAAGGGCATGCACTAAATTGTTATTCCATGACTTTTTATTCTCTTCCAGTAGCTTTTTTATGATGGCCACCAGGCTCTTGTTTGATGATTCAGCTAAGCCATTACCTTGTGGGTAATAGGCAGTTGAATGACCGAGTGCTATTTGATACCTGTGACAAAAATCAACCATTTTCTTGGATCCAAAAGTAGCAGCATTATCAGTGATTATTTTCCTTTGGCAGCCAAACCGAGAGAGGATGTGACCTTATAGGAACCTAATGATGACTGAATCTGTGGCATTCCTAGTAGGTATGGCCTCTATCCACTTAGTGAAGTAGTCTGTGGCTGTTAAGATCCATTTGTGTTGTGCAGAAGAAGCAGGGTGAATTTCTCCTATGAAATCTAGGCCCCATTTCATAAAGGGACCTTCAACAGTGATGGGTTTTAGAGGTAAGGGGAGGAGCTTTCTTTTGCCTTAAAAAATTTGGCACTTTTGGCAGGCAATTATCGTCTTATGGATATCATTGAAGAGTGTAGGCCAATAGTAGCCAGCTCTGAGTATTTCAGGTGTCCTCCACATTCTTCTACATGGAATTCTTGTTTAATCCTTTCTACTTCAGATTCAAGCAAACACTTAAGCAATAGGCCATTTGCATTTTTCCAGTATAAACATTCATTCATTATGCAATAGCTTCTGGCTTTTAGCTTTAAGAATCTAGCCTTGGTCTTTGATAGTTCAGGAGGGGCTTTGAGGTGAGTGAGCACATAAAAAATGTCAGAATACCAAGGAGAGCTCTGAAACTTCTCCTCAACAGTGGGATCGGGCAATCCCTGCTGCTCATCCAAGGCATCTACCATGTTAATGTCGAGGGCTTGTAGATTTGATTCAGCCATTAGTTGATCTAAGCCCTGAAATTTGATCAGTTTGGTGGGTTTTATCTCAAGGTCGTATTCTAAGATCACAACAATCCATTTTCCCCTCTTCCCATCTAGGTCTTGGGACAAGATTTCTTTAAAAACTATATTTGGTACATAGGCTATGGTGTGGGAATGCAGTATGTACACCCTAAAGTATTTCAAAGCCTTAACAAGAGCATAGGCCTGTTTTTCCATTATGTTGTATTTCAAGGGTGTGTCTCTCAAAGCTTTGCTGAAGAAAGAAATGGGCTATTCCATTCCCTCTATATTTTTCTGCAGCGGAACTGCAGCTACTGTATGCTCGGAGGCAAATGAAAATATCAGGAAATATTTTGAGAAATCTGGGCTGATTAGGAAAGGAGCGTGGGTCAGTGCAAGTTTCACTTATTTAAAATATTTCTTAGCCTCAACAGTCCACTTAACTCCTACACATTTCCTTAACATGTTTGTCATATTGCTGAGGTGTTCAACTAAGTTGGGAATAAACCTCCTGAGGAAGTTAATTTTCCCAATGAAGGACTGTAACTCTTTGATATTCCTTGGGTGTGTGATTTGTAGTATTCCCTCAACTCTCTGTGGGTCTATTATAATCCCCTTCTTAGATATTATGTGGCCAATAAGTTTCCATTTTTATAGCCCAAATACAGTTTTTTTAGGATTCAATGACAGACCGAACCTTCTACATTTTTCAAACACTCTTCTCAGGTGTTCTAGGTGTTCTTCCTCAGTCTTGGAATAGACTGTTATGTCATCCAGATAGATGACAATGAAGTGTCCTATTTCATCTGAAAAAACTATGTCCATTGCTCTTTGGAAGGTTGCACCAGCGTTCATCAGTCCAAAATGCATCTTTACATACATAAACGTGCCCCATGGAGTGGTAAAGGCTGTCTTGAGTTGGTCTTCTGGGATTACTAAAACTTGGTTGTACCCTGAGAAACCATCTAGCAGGGAGATCCTTTATGAGCCTACTACCCTCTGAAGGATGTGTTCCATTTTTGGCAAAGGGTAATTGTCTTTGAGTGAGGCTGTATTAAGATTCCTGAAATCAATACACAGCCTGATCTCCCCTGTTTTCTTTCTCACAGCCACTAAGTTTGATATTCAATCAGAGAACCTCACAGGAAAAATTATGCCTGCCTCATACATCTTCTTAATCTCTTTTTCTACTACTGGCAATTGTTTTGGGTTTATTCTGTGAAGTTTTTGTCTGAAGGGTTTTTGATTCTCTTTCAAAGGTATTTTGTGCTGTATGATGTTTGTGTCATAGGCCCTTAAGTCCTCATAGCTCCAAGAAAACACATCAATTAATTCCTTGAATAGGTCGATGTATTTCTTTTTCATGTTTGCAGGCAAGGACTTAGCCAATTTGATCATCTTGGGTTTATCTTCAGTGCCTATGTTGCATTCCTCGACATCAGCGTCTGCATGTTCTATAGTGGGCTTTTTTGCTACATCATCGAAGTCAAAAAGGTTTTCTAAAGGTGCCAGACCTCAAGGTATGTTCTTATCTTTGGCCTGCAACACCTCTACTTATTCACTATCTGTGTTTTCACGTTTTCGTTTGGATTTCCAATCTGTTCGTTCAAGGTGTTTATTTCTATGTTACAGGGTGGTACTTCCTCATCTGAGGACTCTTCACTTAGGCAGCTACTGTCAGATTTAGAATCTGAATCAGAAAATTCAAACTCATCTCTGCCTACCAGGAAATCTTCAATTTATTTATTGCCCTCAAAGACCTGCCAATATTTTTCATTATCCGACACTGCAGGTCTAAATTTGGTCTAAATGATGATCTGTTGGTCACTAGGAGGCTTATGATATGAACTAGCCATACAGGCTAATCCATTTGCGATTTTGTTCTGACCTCTAGGGACAAACACCAGATCGTATTCCACAAAGGTTTTCAGTAGATCCACAGCGTCATTCCTATACACTCTTAGCCTAGGATTTTTTGCTATGTATTCATGATTCACTTGTTTAATGATCAACTCAGATTTCCCATGCACGACTATCCTACAGGCTCTTATTTTTTTCAACAAATTCAAGCCTAGGATCAGGTTCTCATATTCTGTGATATTGTTTGTACATTTGAAGTGCAGGTTACATGCATGGCTCTCTGCGTAGTCACTCTCTGTATTATGTATCCACACTCCTACTCCAGCAGTTCTCTTGGTGCATGACCCATCGAAATTCATTTCCCATAAGGTCTGGTCCTTGGGTTTGCCATTGTTTCGCTCTCGATGTGGTGTATGAGCTTGCGGAGAGTGACTAATTAGTCGACTGTGTTCTATTTCTGGTTTACTCTGAGTTTTTGCTTCAGTGCACTGTTTAAAGTCTTCTACATATTTCTCCTCCAAGTCTAGAGTAGCCATTATGTTAAAATCCGTAGGCTCTGTTTCATTGTGTGTATATCTGTTTTTGAATCCCAACCCCTCCGTAGATTCATCATTGCAAAGGATGAAGAAGTCAAGATCCATGTGCACAGAGTATAAAGGTGAATTTTCAGCTTTTTCGGGGCTACTGACCAGGAATTTCATTTGTGCCTCCCTGTACAGTCTTTTAGGTTGGCTAAAAACATGAATTGTGGCATAAGCCCCATCTGTCTGCATTCTTCCTTGCAGCTTGGCTCCCCATGACCTTGAAAGCAACATACCATACTTAGGGGGCACACCTGTTAGGGTCCCGTGATTTGGCTGATTGGCAAGCCAAATGACAGTGTAACACCAAACCAAGCTTTGGAGCCCAAGGACCTAGCCTTCCTAGACTTAGAGAGGGCTCTCTCTATATATGTAAGGGATATCTGTGTGTTTTTTTATTGTGTTCTGATTTTAGGCTAGTTATGAAGTAGGTTTTTGGTTTTGGTTTTTTAAGTTGTGAGGGATGAAACTGATCAAAGATATAAGATAGGTAAAAAGATGTCAGATTAACTGGGCTATGGGGTCGAAGAGGTCAAGAAATCTATCAGACGGTGATACAAGGTTGTTTAAGGGCCGATTTGATTCAAGGTAGAAAGGATCTTTGGGAAAAATGGAACAAAATGGACATCAAGTTTGTGAACAACAAAGAGTTTCAAGCGTAACTAGTTTAATAACTAACATAAACATGGTAGGGAAAACCATTAATCATGAAAAATGTAACTATAAGCTAATCAATACATAGAAATAAACATTCAAGCCATGCATAGAGGTATATGACACTATAAATTTGGGAAATGACTATCAGACTTTGGTGAAAACACTTAAGATAGTCAAAAAACTTAACTTACTATGCCAGAATGCCTAAACACAGTACTTCAAGTCATTGGACTTTGAAAACAAGATTTGCATAGTCTTAGACAAAGGGCTAGATCGAAACTAGGCCTCCTTGGTTCAACAAAATGATAATCTAATCAGTCAAAGAGAAATTTCATGGATGGAAATATAGCTAGCCATAGGTAAGCGGGGCATATAGTAAGTCATACTTAGCATGTATAAAACCAATGAAACAAGCAAAAACATCCTAAATTATTAAAGAGCAGTCAAGAATTCTTTAATGTTACTTAGGAAGAAGAAAACAAAGAAGCTATGAAGATATAGGAAATTTGAGGTGCCTCCATGGGCATGTCTCAAATTTTTTCTCTATTGATCTATAGCAAGCAAGAAACATGTATTCATGAATGGAAACTAGAAAACAAAACAAATAAAGAGACACTATACCATTCTACCAAGTCATGGAATCCAACAACAATCCTCTTTCATCATCCAAGAACATCCAAGAGGCAATCCAAAAGCATGAGACAAGTATTTCTTCCAAAGCTTATATGACCATATATTACTTCTATCATCAAGTTCAGCCTTCCTTTACAATGAAAGCCTTTGGAATATATAGGCTCAAGTGAGAAAAACCTCATCGTTCAACTTGCTATCCTATTGGCCTAATCAAAATATCTAAACTTGTCCTTGAGGCTTTGCAAAGCCCAAGGCACAAAATATCTCATAAAATATCTAAAAAATGCTTAAAAAGGGAATTAAATTGACTTTTCATAAATTCTCATGTGCAAAAATAGCTAAACGCACATGAGGAAATATCAGTTTTTAAAGGTTCAAAAATTACAAAAATATTCAAAATTTACATCAGCAAAAGGTCCCCTGACTTGCCGGCAATATTTGGCAGTCTTCCTGATATCAAAACGAGGCTCATGATAGCTCGTTGGAAATCTCTAAGTGTCTAATTTCTGGAACAACTAAAATTTTCCCAATCTGATGCCTAGAAGTCCTCCAAAATGGCACTTGTGTGTAAAAAACCAAAAATTACAGTCTGCTGATTGACCGGGCAGAGTGTGCAAAAAGCGAGCCTTTTTCACCATTTCAGGGGAGAAAATGATCTTCAAACGTCCTGAAAATCGCTGATTGTTTGCTCCTGAAATTATTGTATCCAATGATACCATTCTTCTCCTTTGATGATTCCCCAAAATGAAATGGCGAATTTCATGAGTTTTGACCAAAAACTCAAAAATGCCAAAAAACCAAAGTATGTCAAATTTTGCCCAAAATTGGTGTGTATGACCCTCAAGGGTTCTTAGAAATATGTTATGAAGTAGTGGCCAAAATATCAAGTCCTGATGTGTCTTTTCTCACTTTCCGTGCCGGGCGCTCCCCTTTAGCTTCCTTGAGCTTTTCTTGGTTTTCTTCTTTGTTGTTTGGTATTCTAGCTTTGGTGAAGAAGTCATGGCCGCTTGCCTAGGAGAGGCAGCTAGCACATGCTTTGGAGGATGCCCTTCATGATCCATGTTTTGTATTTGTTGGCCCTTATCATTGCTTGCTTGAGGGCTGCCTTATTTTTCTTTCATCACTGCCTTACTGCCCATCACTTTGCTCTTCGTTATCACTGCTATGTTTAGCCTCTTTGCCTTGTTCTTCATCATCATTAAATTCATCTCTTTTAGTACTGTGTTTGAGTCAAGGGGATTTTAATAAGACATTTCTATGGTTTCTTGAAAAGAATTCCCCTTTGTTTTAGCACAAAAACCTTCCCTTCAAACACTGCTTTTATGAAATCAGTGTCATTTTAAAAGACTGAACAAAACACTCTTTAAACTGAAAAAAACACTCTTCCCAATCATCATCTTTCCTTTATGAGATCACTGATTCTTTTGGCTTTGATTGGACATGGTGTTCTTTGAGATCATGTTTTCAAAGACTCATTAAGATCTGTTAAATACCCTCTACACACATTCTGTTATGATAAGTCTTTGAAAAAACAAGTGCGCTTTCCCTTTAACTGTCTCCCAGCCCTTTATAAAAATTCAACAAGCCATTACCCTTGTATCATTGCTTGGGAGGCATCTTGACTTGGATGCGCTTCTAAAAAACCAAACTGCCTCAAAAGTTCTTGAAATGTGTTTTTTAAACAAAACTCTGCCTTCCCTGTCAACTTACTGTTTGATCAAGCAACAATCGTTTCAAATGCTGTGTGAAATGCACTCCTTTGCTATTAGGTCTATGTTCCTCCCAAGCATTGCCTTTTCCTCCCTTTGTATACCAAACAACCAATATTTATAAAGAACACACAGTCAACAAAGATAAACATAGTCAAAGTGACTTTTCTGTGTTTGTGGTAAGGTCACAGGGTTTTGGTGTTTTTGATGTGAGCACAAAGGACCTGTAGGAGTCAAACAACAAAAACTCCTCTTAACCAAAAACACTACCCTTGTATCCACTATCTCTCACCCACAGTCAAAACAAGAACAACCTCCAAATGTAATGGCAGCTTCACTTACTAAAATCAGCCTTATAGAAAAAAGGAGGCAACAGTGGTTATTTGCCCTTTTTAACCCCACAAAGATGTCTTTTGAATCAAAAACACTTATAGTGTGATCACTTTTTATGAAATTAAACCTGCTGTCTTGTTTTTCCAAATACTGTGTTCCTCCCCTTGGACACTGTTTGGAGGGTAGTTTACATGGTCTTTTGATAGCAATAGAAATCCAACATTTTTAATGTTTCACCTTTCACAATCACAACCAGTCTCGAAATTCAAACAAAAACATATCTCTCTTTAGACAACTCAAAGCTGTGATTCATATCATGAGTTTCATCCTTTCAACCTAACTTAGCAGTCTTGAAAAAGGCAACGAGGCACATAGAATACCTTGAAAAATGATGATGGCGCCTCTTGAGGAGTTTGTTCTGCTTCAAGATTTATTTGGAGGCATTTTGATCACTTGAATCTGCGTGACAGTTTTGATAGGAAAGGTGCCATGCGTTTTGAGAGGTGTCGGGTCACTGTCGGGCCGACAGGACCAATGCCCATAGGTGCACCACGTGCCACTACAGGCGCGTCACGCCACAATGTTTTCCTTTGTAAAAACTGTGCCCAAACGCGCCGTGCGGTTGCACAGGCGCGCCGCGCAACCTTTTAAGCCCAAAAAACTATGTTTTTGCTCAAACACTTCTTTTATGGTCTTATGAATAGCAAGAGGGGTTTGCTTCATGTGTGGAGAAATTTAAAAGAGTTTTTCCACGGTCAAACTACCCTCGCATTGGAAAAGAGAAACAAAAAAAACCCTATGAAGTGTTTTGATGAAGGTTTTGGCAATATTTGAAAAGGCCTTTGGGTTAAAACCAAAACTTGAAGTTCGTGCCTTTTCCAGAACACAAATGAGATTCCATTTTGTTCAAACAAAAATTATAGTGGCAAATGATCACTTCCTTCATAAGCTTGACCTCCCTTTTGAAATGAAATAACCCTTTTGATAATTTAGTACTTTGACTGTTTTTCATTTAAGGAATGAATAAATGTCCTCCCTTTTGATACTTGCACTGTGGAAGGAAATTCTACTTTGAGCTACTGTGAAGGATTTGTAGATGTGCCTTTTGATGGTGACCACCTTTTTCTGGGAAAAACTTGACTGTGATTTCTATATTCCTTTTCCTCCTCCTGCCCTTGTGTTGCTTATTTGCTGTCATTTTGACAAGTTTCTTCATTGAAAATGGACACCTGTAGGAAAGCAAATTGTGCTATGTGAGATTCTTATTGACACTATGAGGGGAATAGTTTCACCCTTTTGAAAACTACATTGGCCATGTCTGCTCCTGATACTATGGATATGGACATGCTCACTGTGGAAACTGAATGAGATAGCAGGTGAGTTTGAGCTTCTCTTTATACTTGATGGCAGGGGTCATTTTGAGTCCAAGACTATTTGTCTCTTTTGACCACCTGCTTTCATAATATTTCTTCACTTATGATCAACTTATAAGTTTTGCCTTGTAATTCAAAATATAATGAAACTCCTGCAGACCATTTTTAAAACCCACTGCTTTACCTCTGCCTTTGATTATCATTTTCATGCAAAGACCTTCAGTTGCTGTCTTACTGCACTTCAAAGCTTGTCTTCACAGTTAGTGAAAAAACTTAAATTTTTTTTTTACCTTTGGCCCTCTGCTTATAGATGAAGGAGGCACTTTCAACCCTCTGCTTATAGATGAAGGAGGTTCTTCAGTCTTCAAGTATTATCAGCCCTTTTGACTGTGTTGTTTTTCTTTCACTATCCTTTCAGGCTTTGAATGTGGTCGCAAGAGCTTGATGAAGAACTCTTTGCTTTGTAGCTGCAGCCCAGGCTCAAGATAACATTGAGAAGTAGCTGTCTTCTCATGTGGAGCCAAATATTGTCTTCTGAGATGCTGGTATGCCTTTTTCTTTGAAAGATCCATCAAAAACTGTAAAAACACCTAAAATCAGCTTGACTTATGGTCTATGTGTTGCTGAGACCTGAGGGTGTATTAGTGGCGCGACCTAGGGCTTGTAACCAACTTTGTTTGTAGAATGAGAAGGTATGTTATGATTGGTCTTATAGCAGATGAAGGTTCTTTGGATTTAGGATAATTTGCCAAGGGAGAAATGCCTTAAATCACCACTTCCTAACTCAGGGGAGACTTTTTAGACATATTTGGATTGTTTCTTTAGAGCTGATGGGCAGACTAGTATGGCTGAAGCTGGATAGGGTTTGATAATGGGGTTTCATCTCGTCATGGGCGGACTGAAAGGTAGGAGGAAAAAAAAGTTTTATAGGTGTTTTCCCAGCTGGTAAATTTGACAAATTTTTAGATCGGATGTTGGAAAACTCGGCTGTTACAACTAGTCATCACCAACAAGTGAAAAATACTGATGACTAACACCACCACAACATCCATGACCAGACATTTTGTTGGAATCTGGGTAAGGCTTACACACAGGTCTTTGATTAGGCCCAAAAATTTTACTCTGCTAGAGTCAAATGAATATAAATCTTTATAGGGGCGGGTTATCTCTAGGCCTAGCTTTTCCATAACCACCTTCGGCATTAAGTTGTGAGATGCCCCAGAATCATGCATTGCATTGTGAAGGATCTTGTCATGGATATTAAGACTAATATAAAAAGGGGGCACTACCCCTTCCTAAAAATTTCCTTCTATCTTTGGACCAAACAGAAGGGTTGGTTGATCATCACTCAGGTTTACAGTGTCACTGTTCTCACCTAAATTTAATGATTTCAAAATTTGGCCCTTATATACATCCTGAGTGGCCAGATCAGAGAGTGGGACTGAGATTTTAATTTTTGCAATCTCACTCTCCAAATTGAAAGTGGACTAACTCTTTGGAATGTTCAACTTTGTTTTGTTGGCCACCACCTTGGTGGCAGAATCAATGGGTTGATTCTCACTATGCACAGTGTTAGAAACTATTTTATCAGGAGCACTAACTGCAGTGCTAGTGCTGCTATATGGTTGACCTTGTGTATCAGTTTTTTGGTTGTATTTTTCTTTGTTTTTTCTAGAACTCTCAGCTGCTGATTTGCTACTTTCAGCAGTTACTTTAGAAGTTTTCTCAGGCCTTTTCTTGATGGTAACATCAGAAGCCTTTGGTTTTGATGTGTCTGGGCTCTTTTTGCTTATAAGTTCATATTGTTCTCTGACCTGCATGATGGCATCTTTAAATCCTAACCTATAGTCCTCAGATTCTAACCTTTCCTCATCCCAATATGAGGATGAGGGCTGATCTTCTTCGGTGGAACAGTTGTGGATTGATTTTTCTACTTCAAACATGTTTATTGTGTTTCCTTCAGACTCTTCTATGATTCCCTCATCTTCATCAAGAAAGTTCTCTTGGAATGGGGGAATAACTTGCTGATCTGATTCTCTTTGTCTGTTGGGAGTGGTGTTGTTTCTTCTAAAGTTCTGGTTCTGGTTATGATTTTGGTTCTTGTTTAGGTTACTAACTGTGACAACCATTCTTTCCATCATTTGTTGTAGCTTTTCCATGTTTTTCGATATGCGGTCATAATTGGGGTTAGATGTGGAAGCTACATTGTCATCTCTATATGTTACCCTTTTCTTAGCTCTAAATCTTGCTTTTTTCTCAATCAAATTTTCCTCTACACTCACTGCTTCGTTTTGCATGTCTTCCCATGTGTTGTAATCCTTCTCCCTAAGCTGGTAGGCCATGTCAGCATCCAAGCCTTCAGGGTATTTCACTAGAACCATACCTTGGGGAGGTTTCATGTGTGGTGGAAGAGCAGTATAAACATTGTTAAACCTTGTAGAGTAGTCCTAGACACTCTCTCCTACATTTATTTTCAGGTTCTTGTATTCTGCTAGTATTTGGAGAGGGTTAGCCTTAACTTTCCACTTGTTTATGAAGGTCTGATATAAAGCAGGAAGGTCTTGGATATTGTTAGGAGGTAGGCTCTTGAACAATTTTTTCACATCACCTCCTAAACTCTGGGCAAAGATTCTCATTTTGACTGTATCATCATATATTTCCATGTAGTCAAAAGAATCTTCCATCCTATCTACATGGTGCTGAGCTGTGGTGGACTCATTTGCATTGAAGTGTGGGATCTTTGATTGATAATCATTGGGTAAGGGCACTAGAGGCTGAGGTAATACCAGAGGTGCATACCAGGCTACCATGATGATGTTTTGATGAGGTAGAGGATTGGCTTGAGCAGCTGGTAAATGGATGACAGGGATACTAGGACCAGCAAAATCTTGTTGGGCAGATTTAGGGTGGCAGATCCCCAAGTTTTGAATGAAGTGAATATCAGGAGGTGTAGATGGAGGGGTATGTCTATCCCCAAGGTGTTTACCACTTTGAGGTGGTGAACCCGGGAGCTCAAGGTTTGGCTGGTCTAGGACACTGAATGACCTAGTTCTTGGTAAATTGTTTTGAGCGCCTAGGTCAGAAAATGGGTCTGATAGAGCTGTAAAGTATTCTGGTGTAGAGTTAGCTCTATGGATGTGGCTAGAAATAGTTGATTGTTTAGGTGTAGGAGATATCTTGAGGATTCTCTCAGGGTTTTCAACTATTTCAGGGGGGTTTGGGTTAGGATAAGCTCTTGTGTGAATGGTTCTGAAAGCCAGAACGCTGTTTTCCAACAAAGCAGCTTAACCCTACTTGTTACTTTTATTGTGGCTGATGTTGTTATAAAGGCTGGCCTCCCAGTGGAGTCTTTGATCTTTAAGGAGCTATGGAGTCACCAGGTGGAAGGTTTAGGATGATTCTGGAGGGTACACTGTCCACCACAGTGCTTTCGAGATGTTCCTTTCCAAGGATATCTTGAAAACACAACAAACTCTAACTAGAGATTGACTGGGAGGGATTTTACCAGATATGTCACCTCTGAAAGAGGATGAGATCCGGAGGCTACCTGGCCCTTTCCAGACTCTGTCTAAGAGTGTGGGAGAACACAAAAAAGGTATAGAGGTTGATATGTGAATAGGAGTGTTTAGCTGCCAACCTAACTAGAGATTATAAGTTTCCGAGGTTCTTATGATGTAGTAAGGTGAAAAATACTCATAATGTCCCTAGTGGAGTCACCATTATGTTGGTGATGACAATGGGAAACAAGAAAATGTTATCAGTTATAGGCTCTCAGATTTTCCCCAGTGGAGTCGCCATTATGTTGGGGTTCCCATGTTTTGGCCAGATTGGCAAGACCAAAAGATGAGACAACATCAGAACCACTTTTAGACCTTAGGATCTAGCCCTCCTGTGTCCAGTGAGGGATCTCTATGTATGAGAAAAGGTTTTATGTCTTTGAAGCTCAGTATTAAGATATTAGGCTAGTTATAAGGCTCAGAGTTTGTTTGTTCGATTGTTTGTTTGGTTGTTTGGAATCAGGAAAGAAAGGTTCAATATAAGACAAGGATGAGAAAAGATGATTTCAGGAAAAGGAGAGATATTCCAGTAAACATTCAAGACCATTGGGAAATGGAGTCAGGAAAGGGTTTACTTTCTATTCAATGTGCAGGCTTTCAGTTGGGCTAGTCATCTAAAAGAATTGGATCTTAAAGATGATTGTGTGGCGTGAAATGGTAAGAGAGGAGGAAACAATAAAGATTTAGAACACAAAGTTAAAGACCTGAGATCAGAGAGAGACTTTGAACTCTCAATGCTTCGGCCTCTAGCTTGAGGGATCTTAGACAGGTTCAATTAATTGAAAAGTATCCTAGTGAGATAGAGACAGAGTTCTAGACCTCCCAGTGTTCCCAATTCAGTCAATTAAATCCTAAAAAAAACATCTAAGAACAGATTCGTTGAATTCATACATCAGCTAGCAGGCAATGACATCCACTACACTGGTTAAATTCAATGAAATCAACCCTTAGATAACACATTTAGTAGAAAACATAAAAGGCAAGGAGAGCAGAAACATAGGGTACCTAACAAGGGTAAATCCTATGCCAGATTTCTGATGCAAGTCAGTAGAAATGAAATGAAATGAACTGCGAGTTAAAAAAAAATACAGAGACAGGAAAACATCACCGCTGCTTTAGATCAGGATCCAAAGAAATGTGCTTGTCATATTTAATAGAAACACCAGTCAAGTACAAAATTACCAATAACTGTATATTCAGTCTGAAAACATCTTCCTCAGCCTATCTTACAACTTTACACAGAGACTATGTCTCAAAAGAAACAGCTTGTAATTCTTTGATAACTTATCAACAACCTTTACAATGAGTTCCTTCATGAATTTATAGCTCAAGTGAAGTAGAGAAGGTAGATGGAAAACTAAATGCAACATTAAAACTCAGAAGAGGAAGGGAGCCGAGGCCTTGTTCTATTTTAAATTCTGAGCATTAATATCTGGTACTCTTTGGATGAAAGAGTGGTCTTCGTCAGGCCTCCATTTACTCCAGGTATGTCTCTGATGTACTTGCTGTAACACTCTGGTGAACTTAAGAAAAAGGTAAAATAATGATGCTAAGGTCTGCCATACTGTGTAACCAATGCTTTTGATAGCATAGGACTGTTGTCAGGGCTGGAATTTCCTCCGGAACACGGTATAGAATGAAAGCAGCATGGGCACTTCGTCCTTTCACTCGTAGGGACATTCTGCTGATGGTGACATTTTATATATATCATTTCCTGGCGCTGGACCTTCTGTGTGAACTGTGATGTCTTTGGTCTGGTATTCTACCTTCAAATCATTGGATTAAGGCTCAAAAGCTTCAATGACAGGCCTTAAACATTTTGTTTTCCCATTAATACTCTTAGCCGCTTCCTCGTTGTCTCTGACTGCAAAATCTTTGCTTTAATGGCACCAGGGAGGTTTTAGAGAGTTTAAACTCTATTCATTTAATGCGAGCCCTGTCAATCTCTGAACATGGTCTTCTTTGCGTTCCTTGCCACTGTAACTGTGGATGTGAATCATGGCGGTCTTACACTTGCCTGTAACCCTAAAACACACGAAAACACGTTAATAAAACATGCATTGGGGATGGTGAACGCAGCGGGGACAATGGAAATGGCCATGCGGGTTGGCGAAATGGTGGAATAGTTGCAGGTTGGTGGCAGAAAGTGCAACGAACAGTGGAGGATGGAAAGGTGGAAATTTAAACGTAAATCATTCAAAATTTGACCTTTGAACGAGTTATATAGGGGACGAACGAAAAGAGTGATGAAAACACGTGGAGTGGTGACGTGGCGGGACCGAGCAATGGTGAGACATGCAATTAAATCTGGACCGTCTGATCTCAGGAGGAGATCGACGGTTGAAAATGCATCGAAGGGTGATGGATAGTGGGCCAGGGGTACGATTGCCTTGGTTATCGCCCATGCAGCTTAGGGGGGCGATCACCGTCGGATGGCAGGCCACAGATCAAACGGTGTACAACGATATCGTGCCGGGTTTTCTGCCAAACTTTAATGCGCAATGGGGGTGGTTTTTGAAAAGTGCGCGGGGACACGCGTCAGGAGATGAGTGGAATCGCTGCGAAACAAAAAAATACCGCCAGCCCTCTGAAAGCGATGCGATAGAAACCAGCCAGTTTTTGAACAGGGCGCGCTGGCGTGGGGACCACCAGGCAGATGAAAGACTGACCGTCGATTTGGCAGATTGAACGGATGGTGGATGTGTTATAGGGGTGGTGAAAAGGTTGAACGGTGGATGCTGCGGGGACATGACGACCATCTGATCTATACAGATCGACGGTCTAAAAGGCTCCCGACATAAATTTTCGATAAGCGCCCTTCGGGTTAGCACCAGGTTCTAGCGCCCAGGTCGCATGGAGGGAAAATTAAGGGGGGCTGGCTTGAAGGGGGCTAAACCCCATATATGTTAAAATTTGGGTTTCTCAACCTTTTCAATGCGATTTAAGGCCAAAAAAAGGGTAACGGTAGAGGGAAAAAGCGGATTTTAAACCCAACAAAGTGTATTTGGAAGGTTTAAAGGGGATTTTAGGATGGTTTAGGAGGACTAGGGGAGGAATTTGGGGGTAAAAGGGAGAACTTTGACAAAGGGAAAAAGGGTTAAAATGGGACATTTTGCAGGGATACAAGGGGCACATGTAGGCCTTTAGGAGCACAATTTATCATCATCAGTGAGGCTTATTGACTCAAGAACAACAGAAGGGAGAAATCAAAGGGCAGAGAGCATGAAAAGGTTTCAAGGATGATGTGTTTTCAAGAGAAATGCATTCCTTGAAGGCTCATAAAACAAATTAGCCCCCTTGCTTATTTGTTAAGGAATCTATAGGGGGCTAACATAATGGTCCATAATAAGACCCTCTTTAAGAGGATAAATTTCCTCTCCCTCGCTTGGAGCTTGCTCTACTATTGGAGGAGGGGGAGACTGAGTAGTTATCTGACGAATGCTCAACACGATATCAACATATTGACTTTTCTTATTTAGCTCTACCTCCATGTCTTGGATAAATATTAGTTATTCAATTTCCCGAGAAAGTTCCTTATCCAACAAACACTTGCACTCTTCTTCCAGTAGTTGGTTTTGTTCATCTTCTTCAGCTTGTTTCTATGTTGCTTCTTCCTCTTATTTTCTCTGTCTTTCTTCTTCTTTTTTCTTATGCCTTTCTTCTTCCTGTTGTTTATGTGTTTCTTCTACTCTTTTTCTTCTTTCTACTTTAGTTCTTCATCCTGCTTCCTCTTCTTCCTCTTTCTTTTTGTCGCTATGGCCTCTTTCAATATTAAGGGATCTGCTTTAAACTTGTGGATTTGCTCCTCTGTAAAAATATGCATAACCTTTCTCTTGCCCTTTATGCACACTAGGTTGCACCTTGTACTGGTTCTGCTTCAGGAGTGACTTATTTATGAGGATTATCCTGTGATGTGCCTACGAAGCTAACTGGATCATGGGGTTTAGCTGCATTGTAACAATTCTTTATCCTTTCCTCCTCGGGCCTCGCATAAGTCTCACTCGACCATGTGAAATGAATCTTTTCACAATGTTGCCTTCCAATTCTCCTAGGATGGTACGGGTTAAATTCCATGCGACTGAATTTGAATTTCTCTATTTCTTTGCCTTCAGTCCCAACAACATTTAGATTCTTGATCTCATGTAATCCTATTTGCAAAGGAAGAATGCACCAAGGTGCTTTCTCCTTCCTCTACAATAATCCTAACAAACCTATGGAAAGATGATAAGATAATTCCTACATCACTGATTTGTTAGTGGCACACCTTAGTAACATATTTGGAGACTTATGTCTGCCAAACACTCTAAGTTAAATGCCATCTGTTGAGGCAAACCAATCAACCAATTTTGACACTACTTCCATTGCCTCACAGGACATGCAAGGTGGGTCTTCCTCAAAGATAAAATTGTACAATGGAATGAGGTAGTGATAAATTATATCTTCCATGACTTCTTTGTAGCTATGCTCTAAAATCATCTTGCAATAAATGTGTACAACAGGTTCCTTCGGTGACCAAGTACAACTCATGTCAGGAAAATAATTCTGAGCACATATTGCATCTAGAAAATAAGTGGACATGTAGAATTTGGCTTTCTTACCCTTGGGAGGGTTCATAGTATTAGTCACATGAATCCTCAACTATTGAGCCAACAAGTAAAACTACTTAAATTTCTTTCTGTTGGGAAAAATACTGAGGGGGGGGGGGTGAATCAGTATTTAGAGCTGATGGAATTTTTTTTATCAGAGATCTTATTATGCATTTAATTCTTTAATTAGATTATTGCATCATTCATTCAACAGAAGTTTAGTAAGCAGTAATAACATAATAAGCCATCACACATAAGAAACACACATGAACACCAGTATTTAAGGTGGAAACCCAATTTGGGAGAAAACCACCGTTGATGTCATCTCTGTCTTCAATATTTATTATAAAGAAAACTTCTTACAATTTTTGTGCTAGCGCAAACTTATACCAGCATGCAAGCACCCACCTGCAGAAGGTTACAACCTTCTCTCGTTCTCTAGTCACTACTGGAAGGGAGCTCCAACCCCCTGATCTCGTTTACCAACCTCTCCTGGAAGGGAGATTCGACCCCTTGATTTTAACACCAGCTTGTACTGGCAGAAAGCTTCCACTTTCATGCTGAAGAATTCAACCCTCAGATCCACCAAGTTTCTTCAATTTCTTCATCAGACTTGCGTCAGGTCTTCATTATTTCTTTGCAGATATTCCTAGAGATTCATCATTTCTAGATCTAGAGATCTTGAACCTTCATCAACTCCATAGGTGCATCATAGATTCAGATTTTCAGAAATAGAGTTCAATCATGCAGATATCTCTTAAAGAGATTTATTCATTAACAACCCCTCCACATGCACACGTTGTATTATGATCCTCTTCTCCTTATATAGTTTTTTCCTTTATTAATACCATGAGTCAAAACCACTCAACAGCTGATGGTATTCCTGGATGAGGTAAAATAGATAATCCAACTGGGTCTACCCAAGCCCCAAACAACTTCTCATTGTTCTATTTTCTTGGTCTGACAATTAATTAATCTAAAGATTTTTAATATCTCAATCTGAGATTGAGATATTAATCCAATTCCTCCTTTAGTTGTGAATTACCCAAGGCATATATATATATCGACCCATGGTTTATGTGTTCGTGATATCAACGCATATATTAACCCACGTTCATTTCATCACATGTTTCATATTTCGCCAACATCACATATTCAACATCCTTTATTAACCCTGCAAACCTTAGTTTAAAAGGTCCCAATTAATATAATTTAGAACAGGGCCCACAAATATAATCAATGATCCAATCACATACTCGCACCGTACCGTGGTTATCCATCGTGCACCTTCCTCATACGGCCACCGTCTGATGGCTCCCCTCCAGATCGTCGTCGCACAACAATATCGCATGGCTTCCTTGGTCGGACATTAACGCGCGATGGCGCGCAGTGATGGCAGTTTTACAAATTCATTCAGGGACGCGTGTTGCTCATTCTATGGAATCGCTCCCAACCTCTTGAATACCTCTTGCCCGTTGAAAGCGGTGCGATGAAAACCGGAAACCCCCTTCACCGTTCATTCCACTCGTGGTTCCTCTCCTTCGCTCAAGGTTCCGTCCGCCTTTATTCCGTCATTGCTATGTTCTTCCGTGAAGGCATAACTATGTTTTAATTTTTCTTCCTACGCGCGATTATGTTAATGTAACTCAGGTTATATATAATTCGAGCTGGCCATACTTTCAACGGAGATTGGAATGGATAGGCTTCTTCCCTATTTGTGGATGAAAATATACATTAAAGGGCATCTTTACTAACACAGGTCATATGTATTCCAGCAAACATTCTCTGCGATCATGTGTCCATTTAATTTCATTCTTTAGCAAGCAGGTTAACCCTATCGAATCCACCATACAGACTTACATCCTTTACCGATTAGCTAGCTCGTGCTTTTACATAAATCGAATCCATCAGCCCTTTACTCATATTTACTCAGCCATACTTAACACATATTGCGAAGAGACCAGAGCCCTCCAAATTTAGAGTCTTGTCAGGATGTATGAATATACCGAACTTATTCACACGTGATTTAACACGTCCTTATTCACATCGATTCTCCCAAAGCTTCGATTAATGTACATTCAATCTGATATTCTACTTGTATAGAACTGCTGATGGTTTTCTTCATATAATCATTATCTGCATCCTTTGTCAGATAGTTGCCATCAAGGACAATCATATAATAGGATACAAGAAACATATTTCCAACACTTTCCTACATTCAAAACGTGATGCAATAAGAATTCCTAGTCTTCGTGAAAGGTTTTAGTAATCTGTTGACCATAGATCCGACAACATAGGACTATCAAGTAGTAAAAATCCTTCCTACGAGATTTGGTATTGTATGTTTTGTTGGGTGTCTGGTAGAAAGTGGATGGCTCTTTCACCCAACTTGTTATGACTCAAAGAAATGTGAAACATTATTTGATATGGTTATAGAGTTCATTTTTCAAAGGTTTCCTTAAGCCTTTCAAGTTGGTATAGGAAATTTTCAACTTTTACATGTTTAACCTATTCTAAGGTTCAAACCCACCTTCATTTAGGTCATGTAATTTCCCATCAGTCATCATTAGGTGTCAGATTTCATTTCCCAAGAATTTAATTTCAAAAAGGACACTTAAGCTAGTTTTACCTCTTTTCGTAGCATTTTACTCTGTGAAATAGCAGTTTTCGCTACGAAACTGCCTAACAGTTTCGTAGTGAAACTATAAGAAAATGAACTAGCTCTGCTACGAAAAAATGTTTTCTTGTTTTTCTTGTAAAACCTGAGGTGAAGTGTTAGTTCATCATTAGAGGAGTTAGGGTGGATGTCATTCGAGTCTGTTAGGGTGAATTCAAAGGTACAAAGTTCATGTCTGAGGTCATCATTACCATTTTTAGCATGCATGAGTCATGATTAAGGCATGAGTTGTCATTCAAACCATAAAACATTACCCAATTAAGTATTTTTTTCATTCTCCTCTTCACCTTTTCATGTTATTGAGTTATGGAGAGCTTGTTCGTTAAGCCAAGCAAGTTGCTGGCATTTTCAAAGGTTGCAGGTGTCATTAGTCAAGCGAGCCTGAGAAGATATAATGTCACCATGGATGTAAGGAAGGTGGTCACTGCCATAGGTATGAGCCCATGGACATGAATTTTCTCAATGAAGACCCAACTGCCATGGAGGTATTCAAAATAACAAGTTGTTTGCAATTCTGCCAAAGGCTGCAGGCTTGTCATCTGCAGGTTTCTAAATATTATGCTAATAGTTTCACTAGGATAGTTTCAAAGGTGGGAATGCTAAACCTCACAATAACACCAGACAACATTTCAACAGCAACAGGAATCCCCAGAGGAGGGGAAAAATGGTTTAAAGGCATCAAATTCATCATGTAGGACTGCAAAGAATTCATCAAACCATAGCATAGTGAAATTGATCTCACAAATGATATCCCAAGGAGCTACATGAAGGACAACTATTCAAAGTTGTTGATGATTATTCAGAAGTACTTCACTTATGAAGGAAGGTTTCACATGATCTACTCCTACCACCTTAGGCTTTTGTTGAATTTTGTGGGTAAGAGGTCTCTTGACTTGCCTTTCTACTTATACAGAAATCTAACTAAAATTTCAGATAAGGTTCAAGTTGAAAAAGAAGGAAATGAAACTTCTCTTTTTCACCATGGTTTGATTAAGTTGTTGTTGTTAGAGGAGTTAAAGAGATTAGGCAGAGATTTGACATCCTTTCTGTTCATGAGTGGTTTTGAAGTAGATTGTGTCACTCCTAAAAGAGTTCCCAAACCTAGAGATATTTCATCACCAATAGTGGCAGAGCTTTTAGAACCAGTGAGCATGAAGATAGAGCCTTTGCAGAATATTGAGACACCCAAAGCTACACTTGCAAAACAGAAGCCAACAGTTAGCAAACATGGCATCAAGAGAGTTACTAGGAGAAAAACAGTGGTTAAGGGTAACTTAGAGGACATCTTGCATGCAATTGATATTGAAGACATGCCCATTGTCCAAGATGAAGATGTTGAAGATGGGGGAAGAAAACTAAAGAAATGAAAAACAACTAAAAAATTGGAGTTTGCAGGTGATGATGCTAGATTCATGTTTCAACCTAGAAAACCAATGACCAGGCATGCAAGAAAGGTCATGGAAAGCATCAAAGATATTCAGAAGGTCAATGAAACTACTCAGCCACCACCAAACATCATAGACGTCTCCTCACCTGCAAAAGAAGAGCTGGTCATAAAAAAAAAGAAGGGTAAAAAGAATATCACTGAAAATTCAGAATTTGAAACACTTAAGGAGTAGTTGAAAGAGGCAAGTGAAGAGATATCAATCTTCAGGAAAGACACAAAGAAGCATAGAGATGAAAATTTTCAGTTTGAAAAGATGAGAAAAATTTGGGAAGATCAAGTCATAAGTGTCTCAAAGACCTTGGAAAACACACAAAAACTGATAAAGTGGACCCAACCACTAAGAAGATAGTTCAAGCACATAAAAAATGTAAACCTTCACTTGAAATCAAAGAATAGGACATTGAAGGACCAAGTGAAAGATCTTCAAGAGCAATTGGAACTGATTCATGAAGAGCTGGAAAAGAAAGGTTTGAAATGACTGTGGTGGAAGAGCCTATAAGTCAACTAATCATAAATGAGGTGGAAGCACTGTTGGCAATATGATGCAGAGTGTTGTCCTTGATGGCAACCCACTGAATGAAGATGAAGACATGAGACAATTGACATGTGTTGTCCTTGATGGCAAACCACCTGATGAAGTTTGTCTTGAACTGATGGACTTGGTAAATGATGTAAATCTGATATGAAATGATGTTTGTTAGCAATATGATGCTGAGTGTTGTCCTTGAATGGCAACCCACTTGATGAAGATGATGGCAACTTACTTGATGAAGTTGTGCTTGATAGAATATGTCTTGATGAACTAAATATGATGTATCTACAGTGAGTACAGAAGGCAATGAAGAAAGGAATTCAGCATGTGCTAAATCTATGGTGAAAAGAGTATGTCTCAAGGCATACGTGGATCTGTCTAGGATAAGTCGCGTATGCACGCGGGAAACAACGTGCCAAGTAGCGTATGGGAAAAAGCGCTCATAAAGTGCAAAACCAGGGGTAACCACCATGGTATTGACCCATTTTATTGGGTAATGATTCGTCTAAATGACCCCATCCAGGAATACCATCGGAAGTAATGTAGTTTTGGGCTCATGGTATTGAAAAAGGGGCTCATGGTATTGAAAAAGGGTAAACCTATATAAGGAGAAGAAATTCATTGTGCAAATCATGAGTGTGGGTGCAAGATGTATGAGCTTGAATGAATACTTCTCTCTGAAGGATATCTGAATGGAAAGGGTTACAGTTGAATGATAGATCTGAATGTATGATGCACCAATGATGAAGAAGGAGATCTAGATCTGAAATGTACTTGTATTTGCTAGATCTGTTTATGGAATGATTAGATCTGAGATGAGGCGAACATCTGTCTGAAGTAAAGGGTAAAAATCTGTGTGATGTATCTGTTCTGAAGAATTGCAATGACCTAAATGTCTGAAGAACCATACGCTTGTTTGCTGCAGAGGAAGCGCGTATATACGTGGCTTCGCTGAAGAGAAAGCGCGTATGCGCAATGAAATTAGATCTGTAATATGTACAGAAGTATACGCTGGTTTATGTGAACAGAAGCGCGTATATATGCGACATCAGTGAAAGGAAAGTGCGTATGCAAACTAGGGTTTGCTGAAGTCTGTGGTAAGAAATGTCTGATCTGTTCTGCTGGTTTACTGATATCTGACAGTGAGTTATGTGTATCAGTTTCATGTTTGACTGTGCTTAAAAGTATGGAGTGGGTCCAGTCTGAAAATCTGATGAAACGTGGCCTGCAAGTTGTGTCCTAAAGGAAGCTTTGAATCCAGTGTGAAAATTGATGAAACGTGGTCCATAGAGGTGCTGAGGGTTGTAGCCTTCAGTCAGGGGGTTGTAGCTCCCTTCCAGGTGAGGCTGGTAAACGAGAGCAGGGGGTCGTAGCTCCCTTCCAGGAGAGGCTGGTAAACGAGTCAGGGGGTTGGAGCTCCCTTCCGGGAGAGGCTGGTAAACGAGCGCAGGTGGGTGCCTGCGTGCTGGTAGGAGTCTGCACCAGCACATATGTTGTAAGATGTTTTCTCTATAATAAAATATTGAAGGCTGAGCAACTGCAGCGGTGGTTTTCTCCCGACTTGGGTTTCCACCTAAAAATCCTGGTGTTCATGTGTGATGCTTTGTGTGATGGTTTATTTTGTTGTTACTACACATGTTTACTGCTAACTTAACATCAGATGAATGAATATTGCAAAGAACTAAGTTAATAAATATCTGCATATTTAGATCTCTACTAATACGCGAGTTGTATGAAGGATATCCGCGTGTATACGCGAGTTTACTAAAGGAAAGTAGCGTATGGGTTTTAGAGAGTGAAAAAGTAAAAAGTTTTGAATATGCAGTAAATACTGATTCACCCCCCCCCCCCCTTCTCAGTATTTTTCCCAACAATTGGTATCAAAGCAGGTTCTTATGCAGAAGCTTGATCGCTTGAAGGAGATCCATCGCAATGGGAAGTCAAGAAGGAGTAATGTCTATAACGCCACCTCTATTCAATGGAAGCAATCTGATATTCTGGAAGGTACGAACAAAAGCATATCTGCAAAGTCTTGGTGCAGATGTATGGGAAATCGTGGAAGAAGGTTATCAATACCCGGCAAGTATTCCTACTGATGCAGCAGAAAGGAAGAAGTATGAAATCAATGCCAAAGCAATAAATGTCTTATTAGGAAGCATGTCTGAACCAAAATTTTCTAAAGTGATGCAGCTACATTCAGCAAAAGAAATATGGGACAAAATCATTCTAAGCTATGAAGGAGACACAAAGGTAAAAAGTGCAAAACTCCAAACTCTTAGAATTGAATATGAAAATTTGAAGATGCATAGAGATGAGAGCATTGGCCATTTCTTCTTACGTCTGGATGATATAGTAAATCAAATGAGAAATTTGGGTGAAACCATAACTGATACTACTTTGGTTGAAAAAGTCTTAAGATCCTTGACTTCAAAATTTGACTCTAAAGTTTCAGCTATTGAAGAAAGGCAAGATCTGCAAACTCTTACTATTGTTCAATTACATGGTATTCTGACTGCTTTTGAAATGAGACAAGGAGGTCCTTCTCAAATCAGAGAAGCTGCTTTTAAGGTATTTGCAAGAGGAAAAGAAAAGGAAGTTGTCAAAGAATCCAACTATATATCCGATGAAGAAGAAGCGAATTTCGTGAGAAAACTCCAACTAGGAACTGGAAGATTCAGAGGTAAGCTTCCCTTCAAATGTTTTGAGTGTGGAAAAGTTGGTCACTATGCTGCTAAATGCCCTTATAAAGAAAAACATGGTAAAGGCAAACAATTTGAAAAGAGGAAGAGTTATTATGCAAAGGAAGATGATGATGAACTGTCCAGTGAAGATGAAGAAGATTCTGACCATGATCTGAAAGTACTCATGGCAAAGAAGTAAAAGAAGAAGGCTACTCGAAATAAGAAGATATCTCAGAAAACTTGTATAGCAGAAATTGAAGAAGATGAATCAGATAGTGATTGGGGTCCTTGTAATACTCTTCTTTGTGCAAACAATAGTGAAGATAGTGAAAGTAAAGTGGTGGATCTAGAAGAAGCTATCAAGATCAAAGTTGAAGAACAACAAAAGCAAATTGATAAGAAAGATTCTATCTACAAAGAGATGATCTCTCAAATGAAAGAACAAATAGAAATGCTGAATGGACAGGTGGAAAAGTATCAAAGGTTTCATACTTATGCATCCAATCGAATTAAAGGACTAGAAGTAGAAATCAACGATCTAAATGCAGATCTCGAAAAATCAAGCAAGAAGAATGAAGGACTTGAAGCTGCAATCATCTCTCTACAAGCAGATCTTAAAGCATCAAGTAAGAAGAATGAGGAACCTCTACAACCATTTGAAAAGGAAGGCCTTGAAGCAGAAATCATCTCTCTCAAAGAAGATCTGGAAAAATCAAATAAGAAGAATGAAGAGCTGCAACAAACATGTGAAGAAAACGAAAATTGGTTGAAAGAAGAGATTCTAAATTTGAAGGATCAAGTAGAAGATGTAAGAAGGAAAGAAGAAAGCTTGACGAAGCAATGTCAAGCCTTGGAGGTTGAGGTAAACATTCTCAAATGTAAATTAGAAGAAAAGGTTAAACTTTTGAGGTTTCAAGATAGTACTAACATTTTGGACAATATTCTGAGTAATCAAAGGTCTCCTGCTATCAAACTTGGTCTTGGTTTCCATGAAACTATTAAAGGAGAATCTAGCTCACAAGGAAGTGCTAAAAATTCAGAGGATGTCAATGCAAAACCTAAAGTGTTGAAAGAGACAAAAGATCAACCAACAATCATGAATTCTCAAAGGAATTCATTCAAGAACGTTGAATGTTTTAAATGTCATAATTATGGGCATGTTGCAGCAAATTGCAGAAGCAGAACAATTCAGCCACAAACAAACAGATCCTACATAGAAAGGTACTCTGGTTTCTTCAAGGGATATTATTTTTCGTGTAATAAGTATGGACATAAAGCGGCTGATTGTAAAAGGAGGAAGATTAGAAATACTCATTATGATTCTTATGCTTATTTCTCTGGACACATGAGATGTTATTCTTGTAACAAGTATGGACATGTAGAAAAGGAATGCAGGTTGAACAGATATGAGAAATTGGATAACTTTCAGCACACAAATAGAAAGTTCAAACAAATCTGGAAAAAGATGGAGGAACGATCAGAAACGTAGGGAATATTGACCCTACTGCAGTCATCCGCTTCTGAAGCTTACTTCTCTGATTGACTGCAGGAATGATGTGGGATACATTATGATATTTAGTAATGTATCGTCACAGGGGGAGCAATGTATGATGTCTCTCATGATTGATTTGATTATTCTGGTTATATGTATTTCTGACAGAGCATCTGATATGAAGAAGACAGGTACAGGAAGTACAAGTTCAAGGGGAGATTAAGGAATGTGAAAAATTTCTATGCTTCACTTTCCATACATGGGTTCTATTAACAAAAGTCGCGTATACACGCGAGTTCCAGCAGACACAGTCGCGTATGCATTGATGATAAGAGAATTTATATGATAGCTGAAGATCTGGAGCAGAGGTTCAGGGGGAGCATCAGTCTGACTATTAATAACTGTATTATTGACTCAATATCAGCTTAGTTTCTCAGTTCTAAATAATGATGATATGATACATGGTTTCTTATGTTGAAGATTGTGGATGAGTCCTGTTTGCTTTTTGATGAAGAGTATACATTGTTGAGATGAAAGTCTTATAATTCGGAGATAAGGGCAGTTCATGCAGAGATTGTTGCTGATGACTTGCTGATGAACGTATTTAGGTTACACAAGTTAAGAAGGAGCACTGGTTCAGGGGGAGTAGCCGGTTGAATACTAATGATTGCATTGTTGGCAATATGACTGCTTATTCTTTGGTTTTTGTGATACTCATGCTCAAATGATGATGACTTGGTATATGATTTATTATGATGAGATTTTGATCCCTGGTTACTGAAAAGTATATTTTTTGCTCACACATGGATGAGTTGGAAGTCGTTTGATTCAGAAATAAATCATGCAGAGTTTGTTACTATGGTTGAGATCTTTTGCCTACATATATTACTTCATGTTAAATCTTGAAGATCTTGATGATATTGGACCACATGGATGATTGTTTGACACATAATTGAAGATGTTGTTCTGGTATGATAATCTCTATTGGAAATATTGTATTGATGCTGCAAAGAATCTGAAGGCTTGGTTCCTAATGTGCTTATGCTACAACCGTTGGATGATGCTTGAAGACACAACTACACTGATCTATCTATCTGTAGTCCAGGGAAGCATTCAAATATCTCAGAAAGAAGATGAGCATTGTATTTTCCTCACAGAGGATCAAATCTGCTTAAATTTAGATGGCATTGGATACGCGGATTTCCTGAAACAAAGTCGCGTATATACGCGAGTTCATGCACAGAAAATCGCGTATGTCTGATTGCTGACAATTTTCTGTTTGGAGTCAGCTCTCTTCAGCATAGCTGCAGTGCTGTTTGGTATCTCTAATACTGTTTGGTATCTCTGGTAGTGTTCCAGTTCTCATAATTCTATTTATAATGTTTTGATAAAGATGCCTTGATGATTTGTTGGTAAAAGTGTTCAGGATGCACAAACTAAGGGGGAGCCTTAGTCATATGGAAAGGTTGCTTGGATGCACAAATTTAGGGGGAGCATTAGCTTTGCTGAGTATAATGCATTGTTGGCATTATGATGGTTCTGAAATATGTTCTCTTTCTTGAGGACTTTCTGGTGTTGGTCTTAAAGTTATATTTGTAGTTTGATGAAAAGGCCATGTAGAGATCCATGATGTAAAATTGTAATATTCAGTCATGTAAGGACTTGATAAATTTGTAAACCCACTTGGTTGGGTAGCTGTGTCAAATTTTGTAAACCCACTTGGTTTGGTAGCTGAGTCAAATTTGTAAACCCACTTGGTTGGGTAGTTGAGTCTCATATGTAAATCCACTTGGATGGATCTTGGATGTAAGTATGAGTCATTGGTGTTAGGAAAGTCATAGAGTCATGTACTTCATTGGAAAATATGTTTGAAGATTCAGCATGAACTCAGGGGGAGCTTGGTCACTTCAGTATATTTCAGATCTACAGAACGCTTCTTCCGCCCGCGGAGAAAAGGGGGAGAGTATGTTGGTTTTTGATCCGCCCTTTGCCCTTGATGTCAAAGGGGGAGAGTGGCATGGTGTTTGAATGAAGAGAAAGAATGGTGTCAAAAATGGAGAGAGTGACATGGTGTCATTGTATTTTTAATGTACCTATCTGCTGTGGTAAACAAACACCATCGTGGTTGCCATCAAGTCCAAAGGGGGAGATTGTTGGCAATATGATGCAGAGTGTTGTCCTTGATGGCAACCCATTGAATGAAGATGAAGACATGAGATAGTTGACATGTGTTGTCCTTGATGGCAAACCACCTGATGAAGTTTGTCTTGAACTGATGGACTTGGTAAATGATGTAAATCTGATATGAAATGATTTTTGTTAGCAATATGATGCTCAGTGTTGTCCTTGAATGGAAACCCACTTGATGAAGATGATGACAACTTACTTGATGAGGTTGTGCTTGATAGAATATGTCTTGATGAACTAAATCTGATGTATCTACAGTGAGTACAGAAGGCAATGAAGAAAGGAATTCAGCATGTGCTAAATCTATGGTGAAAAGAGTATGTCTCAAGGCATACGCGGATCTGTCTAGGATAAGCCGCGTATGCACGCGGGAAACAACGTGCTAAGTAGCGTATGGGCAAAAGCGCTCATAAGTGCAAAACCAGGGGTAATCACCATGGTATTGACCCATTTTATTGGGTAATGATTCGTCTAAATGACCCCATCCAGGAATACCATCGGAAGTAATGTGGTTTTGGTTCATGGTATTGAAAAAGGGTAAACCTATATAAAGAGAAGAAATTCATTGTGCAAATCATGAGTATGGGTGCAAGATGTCTGAGCTTGAATGAATACTTCTCTCTGAAGGATATCTGAATGGAAAGGGTTACAGTTGAATGATAGATCTGAATGTATGTTGCACCAATGATGAAGAAGGGGATCTAGATCTGAAATGTACTTGTATTTGCTAGATCTGTTTATGGAATGATTAGATCTGAGATGAGGCGAAAATCTGTCTAAAGTAAAGGGTAAAAATCTGTGTGATGTATCTGTTCTGAAGAATTGCAATGACCTAAATGTCTGAAGAACCATACGCTTGTTTGCCGCAGAGGAAGCGCATATATACACGGCTTCGCTGAAGAGAAAGCGCGTATGCGCAATGAAATTAGATCTGTAATATGTACAGAAGTATACGTTGGTTTATGTGAACGGAAGCGCGTATATACGCGACATCAGTGAAAGGAAAGCGCGTATGCAAACTAGGGTTTGCTGAAGTCTGTGGTAAGAAATGTCTGATCTGTTCTGCTGGTTTACTGATATCTGTCAGTGAGTTATGTGTATCTGTTTCATGGTTGACTGTGCTTAAAAGTATGGAAAGGGTCCAGTTTGAAAATATGATGAAATGTGGCCTGCAAGTGGTGTCCTAAAGGAAGCTTTGGATCCAGTGTGAAAATTGATGAAACGTGGTCCATAAGTCTTTGAGGGTTATAGCCTTTAGATAAGGAGAGTTTATGCTCCCTATAATTGGCGTAAAAACGAGATCGGGGGTCGTAGCTCCCTTCCAGGAGAGGCTGGTAAACGAGTCAGGGGGTTGGAGCTCCCTTCCAGGAGAGGCTGGTAAACGAGCGCAGGTGGGTGCCTGCGTGCTGGTAGGAGTCTGCACCAGCACATACGTTGTAAGATGTTTTCTCTATAATAAAATATTGAAGGCTGAGCAACTGCAGCGGTGGTTTTCTCCCGACTTGGGTTTCCACCTAAAAATCCTAGTGTTCATGTGTGATGATTTGTGTGATGGTTTATTCTGTTGTTACTACACATGTTTACTGTTAACATAACATTAGATGAATGAATAGTGCAAAGAACTAAGTTAATAAATATCTGCATATTTAGATCTCTGCTAATACGAGAGTTGTATGAAGGATATCCGCGTGTATACGCAAGTTTACTAAAGGAAAGTAGCGTATGGGTTTTAGAGAGTGAAAAAGTAAAAAGTTTTGAATATGCAGTAAATACTGATTCACCCCCCCCTCTCAGTATTTTTCCCAACAAGCACCACAACAGTAGTAATTTGAGATGAAATATGTCTTATATACTTTATAACATGAAGAAAATCAAATTTTTGCAGCAAGAGATAAATTTTTGAAGACAGTTTTGAAAGGGGGGATTTCTGGGTTTTTACATAGTTTCATAGCGTTCCTCAAGCTTACATCCAGGAATACGCTACAAAAAAACCTGTAGCGGCCTTTTTTCTTCTATAGTAAGTTTTTGCATGATTCAAGGAGGGGAATTGATGGTGGTGATGTGTCATGACTTGATTAACATCATAGTACAACAAAGGAATGAAGAAAATGGATGCAGAAGTCACTTTTTCAACGCTACCAAAACTCACTACGAAACTGTCTAGTTTTCGTAGCGAGCCATTGTTGAAGGTTTTGAATAGTTTTAGCCAGCTGGAGACCTCTAGCATGTCAAGGGATCTTATCATCATATATTTATGACTTGAAGGAAGTGCTATGAAGACATGTCACCAGTCGAAGCAACATTGAAGATAAGGGTCACCTATTCCTAAAAAGCAGGGTTATGTTCCATAGATTTAGGAGGGATTTAAATATGTAAAGTGGTGATGAACTTTGTCATGTGTCTTTCGAGCATGTGATGCTTATTTTGTAACCATAATATCATTTTTTCACAGATAAGGTAGATCAATGTAATAAATAGGAGTTAGAGGCCTATTAGGAGATGGTTTCTTTAAGGTGTAGGTGTCAGTTTTATGTTAGAAGTTATGTATTTCAGTTATGAAAGGTTTCATAGGAGAATTCGATAATCTAGCCACCAAGAAAATCATCCTTGTTGTAAATAATGTCTATTTAAAGACAAAGCATCGAAGTAGTAAGGGGTTAGAGAAATTTTTCACCAAACTGCTACTTTTATGTTTTTGACCTATATCAGTAATACAAAGTGACATTTTTCTTCTCAGACCTGAGATTCTCATGAGGTTTTTGATGTCTTGTTGATCTATATCTTTATGTTTTATCACTTGCAATGTATTTAATCTCTATTACTCATAATTCATAATTTTATGCTCTAACTTCCTTTATTGATGAAATGACTGTGTTTTCCTATGTTTTATGTGTGAGTTACCTCTGTTAAATACCCCTATCTGCCTCAAATTCCATGTTTAAGAACCTTTGTCATTGAAAATACTGATTATTGACTCCATAAGCCTAATGGTAGCAAGCCTGCATTCTTTTCAACCTTCAATCATAAAAAGAAAGTTACAATTTCCTTAGAGTTAGCCATCTAGTACTATCATTATTCAATATCATATAACCCCCTTGAAAGAGCCCTTTAAAACTGAAGAGGCTAAGCTTCAGTTATAAGTGGTTTGAAATAGTTACAATGAGTTGTTTGATAAGCAACCAATCAAGTACAATTTTTTGATAATACAAAATTTTATGACATCCTTCATGCTCAAGTAGATGGTGACTGCATTGAAGTGGGAATCCACGTAGGTTTCTGGCAGCAGTAAATTATACATGCTTTGAAAATAATTTTCCATGAAAGAGGAAAGCCTTTTTCCACTAACACTACTGAGTATCATGGGCTTTGAATCAGCGTGTGACAAAATTCAATTGACAATGATATGCACAAGGAAGGGTTGGATACCTCCATGCAACCTTGTGTAATCCTAACCTTTGGACAATGATGTAAACTTTCCTATCCGCAAGATATGATTTGTAACTTCTTTATGAGAAAAAATCTTTCAATGTATGCCATGTAATTTTTGAATCCTTCTCAATGAGTAGTTGAGTGTCTGAAATAACTAGCATAGTGGCAAGGACACTCTCAACTATATCACTGGTGCTAATCTCTGTGGTATATTTTGAGGCAAATATCTTTGGTGTCATGATGATAATCAAATGATGGAGAGATATGACCTCAAAAAGCTACATCACCTATGTTAGCTCCCCATAAATTCTGAAGGCTGAAGATAAAACTACAGGGGTAACATCAAACCGCTTTGGAATCCAGGACCTAGCCTTCCTAGATTCAGAGAGGGCTCTCTCTATTAGATATAGATTTTTTATGGGGCATTTTAGGCTAGCTATTAGTGCATATAGGTTTGTTTGAAATTTATGGTTGAGGCAACAGAAGAGTGTCATTGGGCTATGGAGTCAAACATGTGTAAAAAAATTCAAAGGGATGAATAAATGAGGCCAGGTGAAACCAGGCAAGCTAGCCATGTCAATAGATCTCAACATCTTGTGAAATGGAGGAGGAGACAATCTCCGAATTTTTAATTTAGGTCTCAAAGGAAAACATAAAGTATTGTTTCAAGACTGAGAAAGGTACCCCATGGTAAATAATACACAAAATTTTCTATCCACTATAAATAAAGAACAATAATATGTAAAACTAGAGATTATAGAATACAAGAAAAAGATACACTTCACCACAGAACATGACAGAAGAATCTGGAAAACAACGTCATCTTTCATTCATCCAATGGCAGCAGTTACAACCAACAGTCTATGAAAATCATTTTTTCCCATACTACTGATGCATGCAGTATTTATATAAGAACTTAAGTCGGTTTCTATGTATGTTACAATGATAGTTCTTAATTACATTCAAGCTATACCTTTTCCAAGTGGAAGCATGTAGGCAGTGACAATATGAGCCTGGCCATAACAGTGGCTTTAGCAGTCCGTTATTTATTATAGAATAAGGAAGGAATTTCCTCTTGGGATCACGAAGAGGCTATGATGGAGTAAAACTTTGAAAAATGGAACCACGTAGGCAGTGACGATATATTTCTGGCCAAGAAGGTAGCAGTTCATTATTAATTGTGAAATGATCAGAATACATCCTTGTCTGATGCCAAAGAGGCAAGCAAGGCTCTGAAATCTTGGCTCTTCCTCTTCATAAAACCATTGCTGGATTATTAAATTGATGAGGTGCTTGCATTTTTCATGGATCAGTGATCATTCTGATGTGTTTGCTGCCCCTTCTGTTTCTATTGTTATATTAAAATTAGTTTTTCACAAACGCCTTTTCGCGACTCAACCTTTTCTGTTATCTCCTTGCTACCGTGAATTTCATCCTTACCATTCCTTTTTCTCCTTTTCGGGCCCTACCTGAGTCCTTCTACCATGTTATCTCTTTCTTCATGGAACAACTTATAAATCCCATACACCCAGGATTGAAATTATGTAGGTTTTAGCTTTGAACTTCATCGCATCCATGTCAATATCGCACATCATGGGTTTTATGATTTATGTTATGAGGAGTGAGATTGGCAGTGCAATGCGAAGTGCGGAGGTGACGTGGCAGGAGGGGTGATGGTTTCGATGATGTGGAGCAATGGAGTGGTAATAATAGTAGTGAGCGAAGTATAGCGGTGAGATGAGTATAGCGGAGGGCAGTTGTGGTGGGCCAACCGCATCGGAAATCACAGTCGGGACTGGATACAAGTTTGAAACATGGTTAAACGAACAAATTTTTCATGCGATAAGATATTTGCAATGCGATGAAAAAATGGAAAACTTAAGATTTTTGCGATGCGATGCGGGGAAAAGGTGACGTGTAATGGTGGGGTTAGGATTATCAGAGATCGCAAATCACATTTGCAGACATATAGTGATGATTTTTTGGTATTAAGGTATGCGATATGCAATGGAGTGATGTGGCAGTAGGTAGGGAAGGGTCCCACTTAATGTTGCATCGACGTTTTGGAGCGATAACCAACGAATATGGTAATGGAGCATGTGATTGTCAATATGCGATAAAGGTAAGGATCCTACCAAAGGTTTTAGGCGGCAGTTTGATATATATATGATATGTAATATATAATGGTATAATGTAATAAAATACGGGTTTTTGATGGGTGGGCGGAGCTATAACACTAAAATTTTGGGCTTTAATATAAGTGGGGTTTCTAAAGTCATAAGTCCCAAAAGGTTATGTATGTGGGTTTTGGGGTTTAAATGGGATTCAAAGCACTAAACTATGGGTTTTGAAAGAAATGAAGCATGGGACTTTAGAAAATGGAAAAATTAAGGGAAAAGAGGGTAAATGAAATGAAATGAGGGCAGAAATGAAGTTTTCTCACCATTACACCTTATCAGCAACATTTTCTTCTTTCAACTGAACTAAAAAGGTAGATTGCTTCCTTTGAAGCTCTTGACAGTCAGGATTTCCCTTCCTTATTCCTGGAAATAGATGACAGCCATGGAATATTATTTTCAAAATGAGAGAACTGAGAAATAATCAGTCACCTTGAGATACTGTGAAATACAGGAGTCTAACAACCTGTATGATGAAATTCACTCATGGAAAATATGGATTTTCTCAATAATTTTTTTTTTATTCAACAAGGTAAAGGCAACAAATCACACATTGAGAGGAAAAACTATGCAATTCCTCGGTTGAAGGTGGGATACTGGCTTCATGAATTGCACATTACATAGTCTCAGTATTTAAGGAAGAAGATAGAGGTTTGAGACTGCGCAATGCGCTCACCACTGGGCAGAGTGAGGGAATGAATTGTGTAGTACACAGTCCTAGTGGCCAGGGCTGATGGCTGAGGCTTGTGACTACACAATGCATATTTGGGAAAGCTAGTGCATAGTATCGGAGGCCAAGCTAGAGGCTTGTCTCTTGGAAATTTGAAATGCGCAGTTGGAGAAGGAAACTACTAGCAATAATTTTTCCGATCTACCTGGGAAATGGAGAAATTGGTGAAAGATTTGAGTTCTTGGGTAGGAAGGAAAGTAGATTTTTCCAAGGCGAAGATAGATCAATGAAAATGTGTGGAAAAATACAACATTAAAGAGAAAAAATGAACATGAAAAAAATGACCCAGCAACGACAACTATTGGGGGGAAAAAGAAAGAACTCAATGTGACACTTGGAACACATGAACAACGGAACAAAACAACACTTGTACAAGCTAATATAAGTTTAAACACCATCTACTATGAAAATAAATAGGAAAAATAACACTCATAGAAGAAAAGTGACAAAAGTGACATAAAAAGTGACAAAAAGAGACACATGCAAACATTACCTAGAAAAGCAACGCAAACTCAAGAAAAAGTTCCTTGATATCCTTCGGAAGTCTAGAGCTCCAGGATTGAGTGTAAAAATGAGCTCTAGGGGCATATTTTAAATATATCTAAGAAGGTTATGGTTTCTAACACATGACTAAAATCAAGGAAAAAGCGCAACTTGTCTGAAAGTCATAATTAGTGGCTTAGTGGACTTCACGAACATTAATTGGGAAACTCCTATTTTTTAGGGATGTCAAATCTGCTTTTTCAGGAAACTAATTTTTCACATTGAAAAAGGGGATTTCACAATTCATAGGCTTAAGGGCTTGGGAAATTCCTTTCCTCAATGATCAAGGTTATCCTACTTTCCATGATTGCACAGTTTAGATTCTCAAGGCTGAGCTTAGTATCCAAAGATAGTGGATTGCACAGTTCCAAGAAGGAAGAAAGACAATGTTGCAAGGTCAAGGCATGGAATGGCTTGCATGATAAAATTTTAAGATCAAGGTCAAAACAGGAAATCAAAATAACTACATGGAAAGATAAGTCTCTGATATTAGCATGAATAGTTAATGACGATGAATGATAGAATCCTGTAGATAGAAGGGAGGTTCCAAAAAAAAAGCATGGGAAAATGTTTGGAGGGGGGTTGTAGCAGCTATAACAGGCTCATAAACAACATTTGTTTGTATTTTAGGTCATTTGTAAAACTAAGTAAGTCCAATATGATGTCACGAACATCACACAAATGAAAGCCATTTTTAGGGGGTTTGCATTAACATGGTACATGAAGTTCAAAAGTGTGACTCTAGTAGGACATAACAAGGCTCTGGTGGAGATTAAGCAGGCACTAATAAAGGAGTTTCATATGCCCAAGAGATCAAGGAGATCACGTAGAGTCTGGGAGAGTTAGTATGGGACTTTGACCAATGGTTTAAAATATTAAAGGATAATATTATGTTCGAAATTATGAATGGACAACATAATGAAGGGTTTATTGAAGGGATATTATCACATATCATAATACCATTGATGCAACAAAGGATAGGTGTGAATTCAGAAGCTCTAGAGATGGAATTGAAGTTAGAGGCATCGCTGGTAGGAGGTGGCGAGAATAATGGTATGGCATAGGTGCAGTTAGAATTGGCTATGTTCCCAAATTCATGACCTAACTAGGGGGAAAGAGAACCATGAGGATGTATGGTGCACCATATTTCAAACAAAGGGTCACCATAGGAACAAATGTAAACTATTTACTAACTATATGGAAACTAGTGCAATGAATTCACTTGCACAAAGAAGAGGAAAGTGGTGTGATATTTTTAGGGTATGGGGAAATGTAACATCTAGTTTCCCAATCATGCAAAAGTATGAGGCAACTACCCATACTCTCTTCTATGACTTATATAAATTAGTGGGGCATGCCATCCACCAATATTGCACACTATAGTTGATGCGTGAATGCATTTTTGACTCATTCCAAGTGTTATCACCAAATTGAGTCCTGTTGGGCTGCTTCAATGGTCAAATTGGAGTAACTCTTTCAAACCACTTCTAACTGAAGCTTAGCCTCTTCAGTTTGAGTGGGCTCTCTCAAGGAGGTTTTACGATATTGAATATTGATAGTAATAGATGGCTAACTCTATAAATTATGTCTTGGTTTTATATTCTTACAGGTTGAAAAATGAAGGCTTGTTACCATTGGGCTATGGAGTCAGTGAAAGGAATCTCAATGACAAAGGCTCTCCTTGTGGAACTTGAGGCATGTAGATGTTTTAAATGAAATTATAATACACACACACAGAGTTTACTTAATATATAAATGTTCAAAGGAAGTCAAAGCATGAGAAACACGAATTGTGAGTAATGAACATTAAGATAATGAAAGCAAGACACTGAGAAAGTTATCCAATAGTTTAATGCTTGAAAGGAATTCAGAGCATGAAAAGCATGAATTTTGAGTAATAAAACATTAATATATTGATAAAAATTAATAAGATACATATGACAGTGTTCATGAAAACATCAAATGAATCTTAGGTGAAGGATGAATGCAATATCCATTCTCTATTACTGATCAGAAACTGTTTACAATAGTAGAAGTCAACAAGAACATATTCCAACCCTTCACTACTTCGAAGCTTTGTCTTTAAATAGACCTTATTTTCATCAAGGATGATTTGCCTGGTGGCTAGACCATCAAATTCTCCTATTACACATCATATAACTGAAAAACATGTCTTCTAACAAGAAAATAACAGCTATACCTCGAAAAAGACATCTCCTAATTGGAGTCTAACTCCTATTTATTGCATATTCTACCTTATATTTGTGAAACAGTTACATGTTAGTTACTGTTAGCCCCCCTATAAATTTTTGACAAAGAAAAGTAGGGGGCTAAATTGTTTTTGATCCTTCAAGGAATGCATCTCCCCTGAAGACACATCATCCTTGAATTCTCCTGTGCCTTTGCATTTGATAAATTTTCCTCTGCTGACTTCCTGTATAAGGTCTCATTGATTACATAAATTCTGCTCCAAAAGGCCTACATTAACCCTTATATCCTTGTAGAATGTCCCTTTTCACCTCTCCTTCATTTTTCAAAACCCATTTTCGCTACCCCAAAATCACCCCCCAATCCTTCTAAACCTCTCCAAAAATTTCCCCTTTATGGTCCCCTTAATCTCCCCAAATCCCCTTGAAAACCACCTTTACCCTTTGTCTAGCCAAATTCTCACCTTTGTTCCCTATCGCTACCCTCCTTTGGCTTTAAAATGCACCGAAATGGGTTAAAAACCCACTTTTAACATTATAATAGGGCTAGCACCTTTCGGCCAGCCCCCTCGGCTTTTCTTCCACCTTGTGACCTAGGTGTTGAAACCAGGCGCTAACCAAAAAAGTGCTTATCTCAATTGGTATTGAAGGCAATATCAACCGTCGATCGGCATAGATCAGACGGTCCGTGTTAACTCTGCAACGCCCATGGTCTACCCCGTCATTCCCCTCCGATCGCCTTTCAGCCGTTCATATAACCGCAGATCAACGGTCCGCAGTACATCCGTCCTGATGGTCCCCGCTGCAAAACACTGTAAAAAAACCATCTGGTTTCTATCACATCGCCTCTGGGTGGAGGGCGGTATTTTCTGATAGGCCAACGATTCCACTCAGCATTCAACACGTGGCTCCGACACTATTTCAAAACTAGTACGCCATTGCGCATTAACGTTCGTCTGCGGATGCGTAGTGATATGCACGTGCACCGTTCGATCTGGGGCAGTTGATCCAACGGTCATCGCTCAACGAAGTTGTGCGAGGTTTAACCCAAGGAAACCGTACCCCTGGCCCACTGTCCATTGCCCTCTGATGCATTTTTCACCGTTGATCTCCGCCGAGATCGGATGGTCCAGATTCAATCACACGCCCATCGTTGAATCGAGCTCGCCACGTCATCCATCCACGTATCTTCATCATTTTTCTCGCCCGTCCCCTTTATAATCCATTCAAAGATTAAATTTTAATGTTTTTTACGTTAAACATCTGCCTCGACACCTTCCACTGTTTTTCGCCAACCTTCACTAGAGCATTTCTCCACCATTCCTCTGCATTTTTTCGCCATTTCTCTGCAGTCCCACTATCATCCTCGCAGTCGTCCACATCATCCCACCACCACACATGTTTTTTGTAACAGGTTTTCATGTTTTGCAGGGTTACCCACAGTAAATGGCCGCCATGATTCAGGGTTTCTGTCATAGCAATAGAAAACACAGGGAAGAGCGTGCACAGAGATCGTATCATGGAGAAAAGCCTGGGATAGTGCTATGGCATGAATTCCATTAAAAGAACAGGGTTTGACCCTATAAAACTGTCCCGGAGCCATTAAAATATGGGTTTCGTAGACAAAGATATAAATGAAGCAGCAGAGAGCTTAAGGCACGCAAATGAAGATATATAAACCTTATGTTCAGAGATTTAAAGGTAAAGAATCAGATTGAAGACCCATGGATCACACAGAAGGTACAACACAAAAATCAGTGTGTCAGGGTTTCTACATCAGCATAATGTTTTTTTTCCTAAAAAAGGATGGAGCACCCATGCATATTTTATTATACGCCATGTTCCTAAAGAAATTTCCACCCTGACAACAGTCTGAAGCTACCAGAGCATTTGTTTCATAAGTATGGCAGACTTCTTAATCATTCATTTATCTTTTGTTTATTCACCAATAGTACCACAGATTCCTACAGCCAAAGTATGTCAGAGACATACCTGGAGTAAACAGAAGTCTGCTGAGGACCACTCTTTCATCCACAGAGTGTCAGAATTAAAAGCTCAGAATTTATACAGAGTGGGCTTCGGCCTTCTTCCTCCCCTGAGTTTTTAATGCTGCATTTAGTTCTCACCTACTTTCTCTGCTCCACTAGAGCTATAAATTCATGAAGAAACTCATTGTAAAGGTTTTTGATCAGTTATTAGAGAATTTCAAGTAGTTTATTTGAGACACAGTCTCTGTGTAAAGTTGTAAGACAGGCTGAGGAATATGATTTCAGACTGAGTATTCGGCTATTGGCATTGTTGTACTTGACTGGTATTGCTATTCAATATGACAAGCACATTTCTTTGGATCCAGATCTAGAGCAGCGGTGATGTTTTCCTATCTCTGTGTTTAATTCATTTCATTTCGTTTCTACTGGCTTGCATCGAAATATTGGCATATGATTTACCATTGTTAGGTACCCTATGTTTCTGCTCTCCTTGCCTTTGATGTTTTCTGCTATATGTGTGATCTAAGAATTGATTTCAGTTAATTTAACCAGTGTAGTGGGTGTTATTTCCTGCTCTATGATGTATGAATTAAATGAATTAGTTCTTAGATGTTCCTTGTTAAGGATTTAGCTAGAATATTTGGGAACACTGGGGATTAGAGTTAGCCCTGTCCACTAGGATCCTTGTGCGACCAGCTGGTCTTTAACTTTTTGTTCTAAACCTTTACTGTTCCTCCTCTTTTATCATTCCATCTCACATTGTCATCTTTAAGATCCAACGTTTTAGATGACTAGCCCAATTGAAAGCCTGCCTATTGAGTAGCAAGCAAATCCTTTCCTGACTCCATTGCCCAATGGTTTTGAATGCTCCCTAGAATACTTCACCTCTGCCTTATCCCTCTTTGCTCATCCTTGTCTTACGTTGAACCCTTCTTTTCTGATAACCAAAAACCAAAAAAACAATCAAAAAAACAAACCTTGTGCCTATAACTGGCCTAAAATCATAACATTTGAGCCTCAAAGACATATATACTTTGACTATTATAGAGAGATCCCTCTCTAGACCTAGGAGGGCTAGATCCTAAGGTCTAAAAGTGGTTTGATGTTGTCTCATCTTTTGGTCTTGCCAATCTGGCCAAAACATGGAAACCCCAACAGTTACAAATAAACATCACATGCTCGAAGTATAGATGATAGTTTCATTACCACCTTTACATATTAAAAATACGCCTAGACATGTGGAACAAAACCCTATTTTTCAGGAAAGCATAATCCTCATCTTCAACAAGAGCTTTGGCTGATGGCTTGTCTCAACAACAATTTATTTGAGTCATAAATACATGATGTTAAGGTCCGTTGACATGTTGGAGGAGTCCAGATGTCCAAAATTGCCATCAAGATGCTCCAAAACCTTCAAAAATAGCTTGCTACGAAAACATGACAGTTTCGTAGCAAAATTTGGTAGTGTTGAAAAATGACTTCTGCACCAGATAACATTGCTCCTTTGCTCTTCCATGGTGTCAATAAAGTCATGACACGTCCACACCATCAATATCCCTTCTTGAAATCTGAAAAAAATGAATTTAGAGGCAAAAGGGCTGCTACAGGTTTTTTTGTAGCATTTTCATGTCTTTAAGCCTAGGAAACTCTACAAAAAGAGGAAATACTGTGTAAAAACACATAATTTTCCTATTTCAAAATTGTATTAAAAAATTACCTTATGCTTCTAAAACGTGATATTTTTCATGTTATGGACCTCATCAAACTAATGCGCAGCATAATCACCATCACCTTACATATTTAAAACATCTTTGCAGATTTTTGTTGTTTTTTCTAAAAAATAGGTCTTAGAATAGAGCTTATATCTCCGAATCCATGAATTATTTTTCAAAATTGGAGGAGGCTTTTGTCAATAAGAATGTTGGAAATAAAAAAAAATCTTGGTGTTTTGTAAACCATCTCCAGCTGTCCAGAATATACATTTGAAAAACATGTATAAAACAGGAAAAATCTGTTTTCTGAAAATAGTTCCCAAAGACATCCATGTATCTCCCAATTGATAGAACCTGTGAGAAAATTGAAAGAGTTTATTTTTCCTTGTTTTGTAGTTGAAAATAACTCTCTTAGTATTTCCAAATGAATCTCTATTAATCCATAATCCTCTCTTTAAACTTACTACTCAAATAGTGCAAAAATACAACAATTTCCTTGTTAGCTCTAGCAAAAATTTAAACAAATTCAACTGATGCATGCTTAAGAAAAGCTAGGGCCCTCCGCGAATATCTTAAGGTCCATGAGCTTCTATATTATCCACAAAAATGCCTTTGTGTGCTTTCCTGTACATGACCATCTCCTTTTATAACCAAGCTACCCTCTTAAAAAGGTGACACTTGTAAAGACAAATTGGACAACAAGCTGCTTGGTGTGATGAGGCAGCTCTCAAATAGTGATAGTGAGATGTTTCATATGCAAGAATGAATGTTGAGTGACAAATAACAGCTTAGGATAAGGTTTTATTTTTTAAATGACAGCTCATTCTTTAATCATGATACATACATGCCAAAAGGGTAATGATGACCTTATACATGGTTATGTACCTTTGAATTAACCATAAAAGACTTGAATAACCTCCACCCTATCTCCTTATAATAATTGACTGACACCTTGCAACAATTTTGAAAATATAGACAGAAAAACCTCTTTTCTTAGCAGATTTAGTTCATTTCCTGGCAGTTTCGCTACAAAATTGTTAGCAGTTTCATAGCGAAAACATCCTTTTTATAGTGTAAATCACTAAAAAAACAAGAAAAACGGGCTAAAGTGACCTTTTTGAATTCAAAATCTTGGGAAATGAAATATGTTAGTAAATGATGACTGATGGGACATGATATAGCTTGAATGGAGGTGGGTTTGGACCTTAGGATAGGTTAATATGAAAAAATTTAAAATTTTCCTATTCAACTTGTGACAAATGCACTTTATGACCATACATTTGACAAATGAACTCTAAGACCATGTAAAATAATGTTTCAATTTTTCTGAGTGATAAGAGTGGCTCCACTTGGGATGGTGTGCCCCTGTGGTACACCAAAGAACTTGTAGTTATAGTTCCATCCATATTTTGGAATAAAAACTCTGAAATTTTCCAAGATTTCTTCAAACTCTTATGGCCTTCACCTCGAGCTTGAGCTTGATGATTACTACTGGAAAACCAAATTTGTACATACTGAAGAGATGCTCAGTCTATTTGAGCTTATTCACACACACTCCTACCTACCCTAAGAACTACAATCTTCATGTTTGATTCAAGCAACATGAAACTTCCAATAGAGCAAGTCAATGAACTGATATGACACTTGAACCTCTTGACTGCACTTGAACCAAAATTAAAAAAGATACTGAAATTACCAAGGCAAAAAAAAATGGATCTGATTTTCATAATGAAAATATAATTGAAAATTTGGACTGTAGAACTCTTCCATGTAGTCAGCTATAGGATCATAAAAGACATAATTTGTTTGATAAGCCTCAAGACATTCTACAGTTTTAGATAGCTCATATATGCTTTCTTTAGCAACATAAGATTTAAATTGTGTGCTATCAAACTGATTTTCAAACTAATTTTTAAAAACAAGGTATTATTCCTCATTCTCAAAAGAGAAAGGTAGCAGCACCCTCTCTTTGTGTTCTGGCATGAATTTTTTTTGAAAAGACTGATCTTGATAATGAAGAGTATAGGATTGAATTTGACCTTCTAAAACTTCAATGTATTTCTCAATATTCTTAGCAACTTCATCCATAAATTGAATCTTATCTTCTGACTTGCACTCAAATGACTTTAAATAAGAAGACAAGCACAAAGAAATATTTTCATCCACTTCCTCATTAGTATGATCATCATTCCATTGTTTAAAAACTTGAATGGAAGGAGAGTCTACCACCAACTCTATTTTTTCTATCTATGTTTCCAAAAAAATATGCAAAAATCTACAAATGACTTAATAGATTTGATAGGAAAGCTTTCAATCCACTCTGCACATTTCCCTTGAAATGAATCATAGAACAATATGATGCAAATATCTTCATGTCTAACTCTAAGAAGCTCAGTAAAGTCACATAAATTTGATATATTCTTCAAGGTAAAACTCAAATCTTCTCCATTAAATTTTGGACCATTCCTTAAAAAATATGCATCCTTGGGAAAAGGATTTTGGAAACCATAAATTTCTAAAAAATATACACATGGATACCTTGAAACAAGAATGGCAGCATCTGAGTTCTTCATAAGTACTGTGTAATCACCATGAATCTATCAAATTTTGAATTCTTCAACAATGGAGTCGCCAAGGTAGTTCTGTAGCCTCAAAACATTCCGAGCTCCTGCTACCTCCAAGAGTTCAGCTTCATCTTTTTGCACAAAATCTTCGGGAAATTAGTCCTCAGTCTCCCCGCAGACGCACCAAAATGTTATCACTAAATTGAGTCCTGTTGGGCTACTTCAATGGTCAACTTGGAGTAACTCTTTCAAACCACTTCTAACTGAATCTTAGCCTCTTCAGTTTGAGAGGGCTCTTTCAAGGGGGTTTTATGATGTTGAATATTGATGGTACTAGATGGCTAACTCTATAAATTATATCTTGGTTTTGTATGTTTACAGGTTGAAAAATGAAGGCTTGCTACGATTGGGCTATGCAGTCAGTGACATCAATATCAATGATAAAGACTCTCCTTGTGGAAGCTGAGGCATGTATATTTTTTAAATGAAAGTAGAATACAAACACACAGAGTTTACTCAATATATAAATGTTAAAAGGAAGTCAGAGCATGAGAAACACAAATTCTGAGTAATGAACATTAAGATACTGAAAGCATGACATTAAGAAAGATATCCAATAGTTCAATGCTTGAAAGGAAGTCAGAGCATTCAAAGAATAAAATTTGAGTAATCAAAAATTAGTATATTGACAAAAAGTAATAATATACATAGGAAAGTGTTCATGAAAACATCAAATGAATCTCAGGTGAAGGATGAAACCAATAGCCATTCTCTATTATTGATCAGAAACTGTTTACAATAGTAGAAGTCAGTAGTAACATATTCCAACCCTTCACTTCTTTGATACTTTGTCTTTAAATAGACCTTATTTTCATCAAGGATGATCTGCCTGGTGGCAAGACCATTGAATTCTCCTATGACACATCATATAACTAAAAAACATGTCTTCTAACAAGAAAATGACAACTATACCTTGAAAAAGACATCTCCTAATAGGAGTATAACTCCTATTTATTGCATATTCTACCTTATATTTGTGAAAAAGTTACATGTCAGTTAAAAATAAGCATCAAATTCTTGAAGGATAGATGATAGGTTCATTACCACCTTTACATATTAAAAATCTTCCTAGACATGTCGAACAAAACCCTATTTTTCAGGAAAACATAATCTTCATATTCAACAAGAGCTTTGGCTGATGACATAGCTCCACAACACTTTATTTCAGTCATAAATACATGATTTTAAGGTCCCTTGACATTTTGGAGGAGTCCAGTTGTCCAAAACTTCCATCACGATGCTCCAAAACCTTCAAAAATAGCTCGCTACGAAAACATGATAGTTTCGTAGCGAACTTTGGTAGTGTTGAAAATTGACTTCTGCACCCAATAACATTTCTCCTTTGTTGTTCCATGGTGTCAATCAAGTCATGAAACATCCATACCATCAATATCCCTTCTTGAAAGTTGCAAAAAAATTACTTTAGAGGCAAAAAAGCTGCTACAGGTTTTTCGTAGCGTTTTCCTATCTTTAAGCCTAAAGGAAACGCTACAAAAAGAGGAAAGAATGTGTAAAAACACATAATTTGACTATTTCAAAATTGTCTTCACAAAATTACCTTTTGATGCTAAAACCTGATCTTTTGCATGTTATGGAACTCATCAAACTAATGAGGAACACAATCACCATCACCTTATATATTTAAAACATATTTGCAGATTTTTCTTGTTTTTTCTGAACAATAGGTCTTAGAACAGAGCTTATATCTTTGAATCCTTGATGTATTTTTCAAAAATGGAGGATTTTTTTGTCAATATGAATGTTCTAAGGAAAAATCTCTCTTTGTTTTTAAAAAACCATCTCCAAGTGTACAAAATATGCATTTGAAAAACATGTATAAAACAGGAAAACTTTGTTTTCTGAAAATAGGGCCCAAAGACATCCATGTATCTCCCAACTGAGAGCACCTATGAGAAAAGTGAAAGAGATTATTTTTCCTTGTTCTGTTCTTGAAAATAACCTCTCTTAATATTTCCAAATTCATCTTTTTTCATCCATAATCCTCTCTTTAAACTTACTAATTCTCAGACAATGAAAAAACATAGCAATTTCCTTGTTAGCTCTAGCATAAATTTAAACAACTTGAACTGATGCATACTTCAGCTAAGCTAGGGTCCTCCATGAATAGTGTAAGGTCCATGAGCTTCTGTCTTATCCATATAACCTCATTTGTGTGCTTTCTTGTACATGACCATCTCCTTTTATGACCAAGTTGCCCTCTTAAAAAGGTGACACTTGTAAAGACAAGTTGGATAACAAGTTGCTTTGTGTGATGAGGAAGCTCTCAAATAGTGATAGTGTGATGTTTCATATGCAAGAATGAATTTTGAGTGACAAATAACAACTTAGGATAAGGTTTTATGTTTTAAATAACAACTCATGCTTTAAACCTGACACATACATGCCAAAAGGGTAATGATGACCTCATACATGGTTATGTACCTTTGAATTAACCATAAAAGACTTCAATAACCTCCACCCTATCTCCTTCTAATATTTGACTAACACCTTGCACCGAATTTGAAAATATAGATAGAAAAACCTCTTTTCGTAGTGTATTTAGTTCATTTCCTAGAAGTTTCGCTATGAAACTATTAGCAGTTTCATAGCGAAAATGACCTCTTCACTGTGTAAATCGCTATGAAAACAGGAAAAACTGGCTAAAGTGACATTTTTGAATTCAAAATCTTGGGAAATTAAATATGTCAGCAAATGATTATTGACGGGACATGATATAACTTGAATGGAGGTGGGTTTGGACCTTAGGATAGGTTAATATGAAAAAAATTATAATTTTCCTAGTCAACTTGTGACAAATGCACTTTATGACCATACCTTTTACAAATGAGCTCTAAGACCATGTAAAATAACGTTTCACTTTTTATAAGTGATAATAGTGGCTCCAATTGGGATGGTGTTCCCCTGTGGTACACCAAAAAACTTGTAATTCAAGTGCCATCCATATTTTGGAATAAAAACTCTGAAATTTTCCAAGATTTCTTCAAACTCTTATGGCCTTCACCTCGGGCTTAAGCTTGCTGATTACTGCTGAAAAAACAAATCTATACATACTGAAGAGATGCTCAGTCTATTTGAGCTTATTCAAACATACTCTTACCTACCCTAAGAACTTAAATCTTCGTGTTTGATTCAAGAAACATTAAACTTTGAACTGATCTACACTTGAACCTCTTGACTGCACTAGAACCAAAAGTAAATAGGATACTGAAATGACCAAGGCAACATAAAATGGATCTAATTTTCACAATGACAATATAACTGGAAATTTGGACTGTAGAACTCTTCCATGTAGTCGGCTATAGGATCATAAAAGACATAATTTGTTTGATAATCCTCAAGACATTCTGCAATTTTAGACAACTCATATATGCTTTCTTTAACAACATAAGTTTTCACTTGTGTGCTATCAAACTGATTTTCAAATTGATTTAAAAAAAAAAGGTATTCTTCTTCAATCTCAAAAGAGAAAGGTAGCATCACCCTTTCTTTCTGTTCTGGCATGAAAAACTTTTGAAAAGACTGATCTTGATCATGAAGAGAATAGGATTGAATTTGATCTTCTAAAACTTCAATGTCTTTCTCAATATTCTTAGCAACTTCATCCAAAAATTGAATCTTATCTTCTGACTTGCACTCAAATGACTTTAAATAAGAAGACAAGTACAAAGAAAAAATTTCATCCACTTCCTCACTAGTATGATCATCATTCTATTGTTTAAAACCTTGAATGGAAGGAGAGTTTGCCATCAACTTTGTTTCTTCCACCCATGTTTCCAAAAAAAAAGCCAAAAATATACAAATGACTTAATAGATCTGACAAGAAAGCTTTCAATCCACTATTTACATTTCCCTTGAAATGAACCATAGAACAATATGATGCAAATATCTTCATGTCTCACTCTAAGAAGCTCAATAAAGTAACATAAATCTGATATATGCTTCAAGTTCAAACTCAAATCTTCTACATTAAATTTTGGACCATTCCTTAAAAAATATGCATCCTTGGGAAAAGGATTTGGAAAACCATAAATTTCTGAAAAATCTACACATTCATGCCTTGAAACAAGAATGGCAGCATCTGAGTTCTTCATAAGTCCAGTGGAATCTGTTAGCCACCTATAAAAAATTGTCATATCAAATGGTGGCTAAATCTCTTGTTAAACCTTTAAGAAACAATTTCATGACCAAATTGTTAGTTCTTAAAGTCTTATAAATATAACTAACCCTTGAGTTAATCTCCACTGTTGTTTCCCTCTTTATCCTAAAGAACCTGTTGTTCACCAACAAAGGGACTGCTTAAAAGCTCATTTTCCATCATTTTCACCCACAAACCATTCATTTTTTCCCTTGTCCCCTTCATAAAAATCCTCCAAAATACCTTCGTTTGGCTTCCAAATCAACCAAAACCCATTTTAAACCTTCTATCTACCTCTCATTTGGTTTAAAAATGCCTTCATTTACCTATTGAAACCATCAAATTGGCTTGAAAATCACTATTTTGGGCCTAAAAACACCCTTTCTGCATATAAAGGTTTCCTAAGCCCCCAAGGGCTTAACTCCTGTAACCCCTTTCCTCATATGATCTACAGCCCCACAATTGGGTGCTAAAGGCCTAAAACTCTTCCTCCGAACCTTACTTTTACTTGTTATTCCATTTTCCTGACGTTTTGTTTTAAATGAAAGTTGACCGTTGCTCTATGCAAATCAACAGCTGCGCGATCCGCACCGTCGGATCTGAAGTCCCTGATCTGACGACTGATATCACGCTTCGCATTTTTTTTTGCACCTATGATTTAATGCCAAAAAATTACCCGAAATAGGCGGTTTTGTAGATCCACGTGTCGGCTAGTGAATGAAATCGTGTTTTTTTTGGAATACCGCCCACCCCCCTCAGCGCCGCGTGAAAACCATTAATGTTTTTCTGCCAAACCACTTACCCTCCGCAGTGTTATTTCACTTTAAATATTGGTTGTTGATTGTTAAGATTGAACGACTCTAATTGTATTTTACCTCCAGTCATTTTCCCCTCACCTCTGCTCCCAAACAATTTCAACGATTGATCCCAACCATTGGATATTCTAATCCGATGGCTCTCATTAAATTTCATCTCCATTCGCTTGCCTTCTATGTATTTTCACAAACGCTCCATTGTAATTTCTCCGCTGTCAATCTCCAAATATCGAATGGTCCTGATTTAACTTCCCCTCCATTACATTTCCGCACCATCTAACCTCCCAAATGAACCCACCATTTAACCTCGACTGTTGGTTGTTCTGATCCAACGACCATGATTTAATCTCATGCCCAAACCTTCAAAGCAGTGTTAAACCCATCTTTTGTAGGATTTACTTAATTTTTTTTTGTTTTATGCAGGTTTTATAGGTTTTGTCTCAGATTTTAAAAATAGCATGAAGGCTAGGGATGACGATTCCTAACCTTTGGTACAGGAAGGGATCTAATGGATCCTCCATTAGATCAAATTCCTCCACCTGTGTAAACCTTCTGTGCGCCTGCAAAATAACAAAAACACAGTGAATATCAAATAAACAAAGAGTATTAGTGTCAAAGGAGAAAATCAGTGTAGAAGTGAACAATTGAAGATTTTAATTTTTTTTTTAAAGGGATTGAGGCACACATTCAAGAATCAAAGGCCTCATCCATAGTCAGAAAAGGATAAAGACTAGAAGATAAAGATCAAGGCCTAATTAAGCCTAAAACACAGAGTAAATCATATTAAAGGTGTTTTAAGGAAAAACAAGGAGATCTATCAGTCCAAAAGGCCTCCACTGCCACATTAGAGGCTAATTGAATCCTCTTCAGCTACCAAAAAGCCACCTGCAGCTTTCATAAATCAAAAGAAGGCATAGTTATTGCCTATTCAGAAGATATTTGCCTAAAGACAGCTGAACATTTATTTTAAACAAAGGAAGATATTTCAAATTGTTAGCGAAGTTATTATAAAGATAAGAAAGAGCCTTGAAGTCAATCTTTTCATCAACTAAGCTTGAAAAACAGAAAATAGAGTTATGAAACAGAGTTGTAGATAGAATGCATTCATGCCTTATGCCTTGCATGGTTTTCAAGGCTAGGAATTGCATTTACTATGGAATTAATGATACTTGAACCCTTGAAACTCTTCCACTTCCTCATTTCCTTATAAAATCTCCTTGAGGAGCACATTGTAAAATGTTGATTGTTGGACTTTGATGTAATACCTGCTGCTCGAAACTTTCTTCATGTAAATAGTTCTCAGAGGTTGTTGAATCTCTGTTTGTAATAAAAGAAGTTAGGCTGAGAAGAGAAGCTGTTGCTATACTGAAACAATGGACTTGAAGTATGTAACTGGATTGACATCAATACACAAGCTGATTCATGGGATCCTGGTCTATACCATTGGTGATGTGCCTCTCATTGTACTTGTTTTCCTTCTTATGTTTTCCACAAAATTGTCCATTTTTCTCTGATAAAGAACAACAAATATAGAGCTAGGATTTACCGTTAAAAGTACCCTACTCTCACTGATAAGCTTTATATTTACGTTTTCCTCCTTTTTGTATTTAAGAATGACTTAAGTTAAGTGTAAACATTATCAAGGAATGTTGGTTGTCCATGTCTTGATGTGCAAAACTTGAAAGGAAGTTCTTGAATGATATTTTCAATGCATGCTAAGTAGAGTTAAACTAGAAAAAATTATGGTTTACCCTATCTTCTAGTTCTTTCTCCAAAGGTTTTTTTGAAGGTTTCCCTAAGAATATGATGAAAGTAGGCGTAGATTTTAATGCATCTGACTTGATCTTAAGCTGCACTTTGTTTTCTTATCTGTTTTCATCCCTTCTGAAAGTAGTCATGTGGATTACTGGATTGTTTTTCTAATAATTTAGCTTTAATACAAGCTTGTCCAAAGAAGTCTATGGTTAGCCTTGTCCTTTGGCTGGTTTCAAACAGTTACTTAAAAAGGATTTTCTTGTTTGGAAAGTTTATAAATCCTTGTTGAAATTATTGGCTTTTTCCACCTTCACAACACTTTCGATGTTCCATTCCATCATTTAATCTAAAAGATCCTTTGTTATAGATGACTTTCCCCATGGACCACTCTTGAAATTGTTGCACAATTAAAACCTTTTATGACTTCGTAGCCCAATGGATTAAGTGATGTTTCAGATCTATCCTATCAGCTAAACCTTGTTTTGATTATTCACACCTCCACCCATTTAAAACCTTTTCATTTTCAGGACTTTCCACTCAATTAAAGATCATACCCAACCAACCAAAGCCAAGAAACACCCCTTGTTATTAATAACTAGCCTAATATCATACTTAAAACCTTAAAATATAAATCAATATTTGCATTTATAGAGAGATCCCTCTCTGGATTCAGGAGGGTTAGATCCTAGAATCCCAAAGTGGTTCATATGTTGGCTTTGCAGCTTTGTAATTGCCAATCTTGCAAACTACAGAGACCTAACAAAATCAAAATGAATATATCAAATTTTGAATTCTCCAACATTGGAGTAGCCAATGTAGTTCTGCACCCTCAAATAATTATGAGCTCCTGCTACCTCCAAGAGTTCAGATTCACATTTTTGCACAAAAACTTCGGGAAATTAGTCTTCAGTCTCCCAGCATACGCACCAAAATATTATCACCAAATTGAGTCCTGTTGGGATGCTTCAATCGTCAACTTGGAGTAACTCTTTCAAACCACTTATAACTGAGGCTTAGCCTCTTCAGTTTGAGAGGGATCTCTCAAGGGGGTTTTATGATATTGAATATTGATAGTACTAGATGACTAAATCTATAAATTTTGTCTTGGTTTTTTATGTTTACAGGTTGAAAAATGAAGGCTTGCTACCATTGGGCTATGGATTTAGTGACAAGAATCTCAATGAAAAAGGCTCCCCTTGTGGAAGCCGACGCATGTAGATGTTTTAAATGAAAGTATAATACACACACACATAGTTTACTCAATATATAAATGTTCAAAGGAAGTCAGAGCATGAGAAACACGAATTCTGAGTGATGAACATTAAGATACTGAAAGTAGAACATTAAGAAAGATGTCCAATAGTTTAATGCTTGAAAGGAAGTAAGAGCATGCAAAGAACAAATTATGAGTCATCAAACAATACTATATTGACAGAAAGTAATAAGATACATAGGACAATGTTCATGAAAACATCAAATGAATATCAGGTGAAGGATGAAACCAATAACCATTCTCTATTATTGATCATAAATTATTTACAATAGTAGAAGTCAGAAGTAACATATTCCAACCCTTCACTACTTTGATGCTTTTCCTTTAAATAGACCTATAAGGAGATGAGTTGAAAATACGAGTTGAAAAGGTAGTTTTTTCTTTTTTCCCTCTAAAATTTGATGATGTAATCTAATCTTGTTTTATTATTTTCACTATTATTTTATAATTTCTTTAGAAGGCCCATTTTAGACCTCCAAATTCCCCTAATGATTTTTTTTTCATGAGGATAATGACCAAATACCAGATTGTTAACAAATACTTGTGTTGGATGTTACATTGCGCGCTACACTAGCCAGATGGTTTGCTGTGCATAAGGAGCAAGTTGCAAGATGGCGATAGTGTAAGAAATTATTGAAAGTTATATTGGGGACTAAATTTCGGGTACCTGGAGAGAAATACTTGGGTATGGAATGTGCCAGAAATACTTGCAACATGGACCAGTGGATGGGTATCGTGACAAGAATGGGTACACCACTTCATACAAACCTTGGATGTCATCCCAGTGAACTAGTATATATAATTTGAAGTGCGCAAATGAATGTAGGATTGGGATTAAATGGGAAACATTTTAGGGTTACTTTTAGTTTTGAATTAGAAGAGAGAGCACTAGAGGAATTTCTAAAGGTTTTACGATGGGAGATATTCATTATTGACAAACCAACAGTGATTAGGGATGGACCACTGTGTTCCACACATCAACACTTGCAACGAGTACAAGAATTTTTTGAGTGCTACAATGCAGCAGAGAAGGAAGAGGATGATGAATATCCCTAGAAAATTAAAATCCCATAAGCTAAAGGGGAGTGTGCAGTGGCAGGACCACCATAACAATTTAAGGAGTATGCACAACCAATCAATACTAGGAAAGTGATCATTGGGATCAAATGTAGTCCCAAGATGGTGAAAATTAAATATTATTCAGACGACAACACTGTAAAAAAACATTTATGATCTATTGCGCAAGTAATGGGACCTATTCCCCAACACCTTTGAAGAAATGTAGGGAATTGTTAGGGAGTTAGGAGAAATGAATATTCCACTAAATCCCAAGGCAGAACTGGTGAAGCAATGACCTTACATGTTGAATCACATTTACAAGGAAAATGTCTAGAAATAAATGGAGAATATGTTGTAAGTAGGGATCATTGTGCCAGTGGAGGAATAAGAATGGGCCAGCCTGATGGTGGTTAAAAATAAGAAAGTGAGATAGAAATATGTGTGGACCTCTAGAAGTTGAATGATTCATATGCACATGACCAATTTCCTATCTTATTTACAAATGATATTCTGGAGAATGTAAGAGGACATGAGGCTTACTCTTTTATTGACAGAATATTAGGGTACCAACAGGTGCGAATTGCTAAATAGGACCAGCACAAGACCACTTTTATGATAGAGTTTGGTTGTTTCTAGTATACAGTGATGCCATTGGGTTGCACAATACACCGACAATTTTTTCTAGAATAGTGGTGGTTGTGTTTAAGGAGTTCATGCATAGATTCTTGGAGGTCGATTTGGATGATTGGAAAATATTTAGATTATTGAGAAAGAATATTGAAGTGTTATGGATGTTTTTGGATAGATGTTGGAAGATACAGTTTTGTTTAACCTCAACAAGTTTATATTTTACTCCCCCTTTTCCATCTTATTGGGACACATCATATGCAAGCAAGGGTTTTTAGAGGACGTGATCCAAGATTGCCATCATCATGGACTTTCAGCCACCTACTATGTTACAAAAACTAAGCTCCACCTTGGGCCACATAAGGTACTATTGGAAGTTCATACAAGGGTATGTTAAGATCACTTCCTATGGAGATATTATTAAAGAAGGGGGTATAATTTCAATTGACCAAGAAATTCCAATGGGATGTGGCTACTTTGAAGGAGAAGATGGTATCAATGCCCATTTTAATCTTCCTGATTTGGAATAAGGAATTCCATATACACATCGATGCATATTATATCACACTCGAATAAATATTGGCTCAAACGAGAGAAGGATAAGTTGATCACCCTATTGCCTTCACTAGTTGCAAGATATCGACTACAAAGAAAAACTATACTGTTACAGAAAGAGAGGGGTTGAAGATGGTGTACACTGTCTAAAAGTTCAAATATTATTTGTTGGGGAAAAAATCAAATTCTATATGGACCACTCTACTTTAAAATACTTGGTCAATAAGCCCGTGTTAGGGCTGAGAATCTTCCAATTATTGTTATACTTTCAGGAGTATGATTTTTAGGTAGTAGTTAAACCTGTAATATTGAATTTAGGTCCTAATGACTTGTCACGTCTAACTTCAGGTGAAGAGGCGCAGAATTTGGAGGATAACTTTCAATATGCACAACTATTCACATTGTGGTGGGTGATTATTTTACAGAAAACACAGAATTTCTAAGCATCATGGTGGCACCCAAAAATTATACAATGGGGCAGAAAAAACAACTAGTGGTTAAACCATCAGATTATCTATTGATTGCTGGAGCATTGTATAAATGAAGAGTCAAAGGAATTTTGGGGAAATGTGTTAATGAGCACAAACAACCTATGATATTATCAAAATCACATGAAGGGGCCATAGGGGGACACTATACAGGTCGAGCTACATCAAAATATATTTTACATGCAGGACTGTGGTGGCATATAGTGTTGGAAATATTGTCATTGATGGCAAAGAAGCAGCACCATGACAAGGGAGCATATTAGATTCAAATGAAATTGTTGCAGAGAAAGAAAGTAAAGTGGCAGAGGCTACAAGAGGAGGGTTTTAATAAAATTGCAAATTATTGTTTATCTGTGTACAATTTTGAGTATATTTACTTCTGTGTAAAGATTCGGAGGAATTTAGAGAATTCTGGTTCATTTGCTTAAGATCGGGCAGTGTTAATTTATTTATGGTTATTGAGTTATGCAGCAGAAAGGAGGGTTTTATCCCTATGAAAATTCATTGATTTATGGTTTTCTATGTAGCATCGAGAGTTATTAACCTCTGTAATAAAGGTTCGGAAGAAAATTAGAACTCTGGTTCTTTGGTTGAGAGCACAACGATAATCAGTGTCTGTTTATTGAGTTATGCAATGAAAAGGAGGTTTCATGAGAAATTGAAGTTAAACGAAGAAATGGTGAAAATCCGCGTTTGAACGTGATTTAAAACAAAGTTTGAAGGACAAGTGGTTTTAGAGAAACCATACACTATTTCCGCGACGCTTTTGGCATATGAGCGGTTTTATTCATTTTGAACATGATCAAGTCATATTGCGACACATCACGAGCGAAATACCACCCATTTCGCGTCGCTTTTGGTTGATAACCTACGGAGGTGGAATGAATGTGATTGCCGTCTGATTAGATCTGTGGGAGATCCGATGGTGTTCACGTCAGTAATTGCATGGGGTTTACAACAAGGTATGGCCCCGACACTTTATGCAGCAGAGGTTTGTTAAGGTTTGGAATCCGGTTATATGAGGCTGAACGACTTTAAACTTTGTTTAAAGCACAGTATAATATTACATTGCCGAGGGTTTTAAATATTAATTTCCAAAGGTTTTAACATTATTTGCAAAGGTCATTACATATTATAATGTGCATTACATTGTTTCCGAAGGTCTAAAGATTCTGAAGGCTTTTTAATATTTCCGAAGGTTTAATGATATTTCAATGGAGATTTAATTCAGTGGTTGAAGTTCGGAAATACATTGTCGAGGGGATTTTAACCTTTGTTTAAAAGAAAATTAAACATTTCTGAAGGTTCTGATATTTATTCCTAAAGAGTTTAAAACATTGGGGTAAAGTGAGTTACATTGTTCCAAAGGTTAAAAAGGGGATTTTTCTTCTGAATATTATAAAAGTGGATTATAATGTTTTGAAAGGGAAAAGGGAAAAATGATCAAAGGTGTGGGACCAGTGTAAACAAACAGATGATATTTAAGGAGATGTGATGTGATGGATGCGATGCGATGTGACCGCATATTGGAATCGGGGCAGGAGAAAAATCGCACAAACACAGTGGTCACAGAAAATGAAAAGTGCAATATGATGATGTGGAAAGTAACGTGGCAAGTGACGTGGCAGTTGACGTGGATCTTGTTAGGTCCCTATAATTTTAGCAGATTGGTAAGACTAAAGCTGCAGAGACAACATTTGAACCACTTTTGGATTCTAGGATCTAGCCCAGAGAGGGATCTCTCTTATGAGTGTAAATATTGATTTATCTTTAAGTTATTTTTGTGTGATATTAGGCTAGTTATGAAGAACAAGGTTTTTGTTTGTTTTGGTTGGGCAAAGATATATGAAGGTGAAGGAAGTCTAAATGAAGGGTGAAGGTGTGTGAAAGTGAAAGAGTGATTCAGCTAACAAGATAGGCAAGAAGCAGCTTCAATCCATTGGGCTATGGAGTCATAAGAGGATTTAATTGAAACAACAAGGTTCAAGAGTGGTCCATGGGGCAAGTCATCTATGTCAAAGGATCTCTTTAAGTTGATTTTATGGAATGAAACAATAACAGATGGAGAAAAAACAAATGAAGAACAAAGTGCAACCTAAGATCAAGTAAGTACTTTGAAACTATCCTGCTTTTGGCATGCACTTGAGAAAAACATAAAAGTAATCTAAGATCAGGTAAGTACTTTGAAACGAGCCTGCTTTTGATCCACTTTCAATAGAAAACATTTAAAACACAAAAAAGAATAGCTTAAGATCAAGTAAGGACTTTGAACCTATCCTGCTTTCAGCATATTCAAAAGGAAACTTTTTGAAGCAACTGTTGGAGAAGAAACTAGAGGACAGGGCTAACCATAGACTTCCCTAGTTTGACTTTAATTAGAAAAAAATTCAAGACAACACTTAAGATAAATAAAGAATAGTCTAAGATCAGGTAAGGACTTTAAACCTAGCCTGCTTTCAACATACTCTTAGGGAAACTTTTAAACAACCTTTGGAGATAAAACTAGAGGACAGGGCTAACCATAGACTTCCCTAGTTCAACTTTACTTAGCAAAAACTGAAAATAAAATTCAATAACAATGTTTAAAGTTTAGACAGTAAGACATGGGAACACCAACATTCCTTAACTGCTTAGACTGCATTAAATCATTCTTAAACACACAATTGGAAGAAAACATGGAGATAAATCTTATCAGTAAGAGTAGGGTACTTTTGACAGTAAATCCTAGCTCTATATTTGTTGTTATTTATCAGAGAAAGTGGACAGAATTGAAACAAAAAGAAAATAACAATTTACAATAATAAAAACATCACCATTGACATAGACCAGGATCCCATAAATCAGCTTGTATTTGATTCTTCAAACCAGTTACAATCATCAAGTCTAGTGGGTCTCTAGAGCTTCAAACTTCTCATCTCAACTAAGGTATCTTTAATTACAAAAAGAGCTTACAACAGCTTCAGAAAAATATTTATATGTAATAAAAATTCAGAGACCAACCTTTTATAATGTGCTCCTCAAGGAGATTTTATAAGAAAATGAGGAGGTGGAAGAGTTTTTAGGGTTCAAGTATCATTAATTCCACAATTAATGCAATTCCTAGCCTTGAAAGCCATGCAAGCCATAAGGCAGGAATGCATTCTACCTATAACTTTGCTTCATAACTCTGTTTCTGCTTTTTGAGGCTTAATGGATGAGAAGATTGACTTCAGGGCTATTTCTTATCTTTATAATAACTCTGCTGACAGTTTGTAATAAGTTCTTTGGTTGAATTAAATGTTCAGCTGTTTTTAGGCAAATATCTTTGAAAATAGGCAATAACTATGTCTTCTTTGATTTATTTGAGGCTACAGGTGGCTTTTTGGTAGCTGGAAAGGATTCAATTAGCTTCTGATGTGGCAGTGGAGGCTTTTTGGACTAATGGATTTCTTTATTTTTACCTAAAACACCCTTAATCTACTTTTGATCTATGTTTTAGGCCTAATTAGGCTTAATTTTTGTCTTCAATTCTCCATATTGTCTTTATCTCAGGATTAGGCCTCTGATTTGCCGAGTTTGTGCCTTAATCCCTCAAAACTAGGTTAAAAACCTTTGATCCTTCATTTCTGCTTTGATCTAATGCTGTAACACTGATACTCTTTGTCTGATTAAGGTTTATTGTGTTTTGCTGCTGTGCAGGCACGTAGAGGGTTTTATAACATTACCAATGTTCATGAGACATGGGAAAAATCATGATGTGAAACCTGCAGATTCATTTTCTTCACTAATAGTGGCCTGGGGAATTGTCATCCCTGGCCTTTGTTTTATTTAAAAAAACTGTGGAAAAGCTTCGTAACCTGCAAAAGTACAAAAAAGATATGAAAAATCCAGTGAAAATATAGGTTAGGCTGCTCTGGGAGCGAGATTAAATCGTGACCGTTGGATGAAATCAACCAACGGCCAAGATCACTTTCTAGGGTCAATCGGGGGTGGTTGGGTAAATAGTGGGGAGATTAAGTTTGGGCCATTGATCTAGATTGATCAATGACTGAGATCAATTAGGAAGTTTATAATGCGGAGTGGGTAACATTATAATGAAATGGAAGAAAATGTAATAAAATGGGAAAAGGTCTTTGGCGGAAGCAAAAAGGGGCTAAAATGAACTTTGGACGCGGGATGAATGAGAGTCGTTGATCTAGAATGATAAATGGTCAGGATTCTTTGAACGAGGTGTTTGGGAGCAGAGGAGATAAACGATGGCTTGGTGGGGAAAATTAATTAGAACCGTTGATCTTCAGAGATCGACGATAGAGAAATATTGGTGAATTTGTTCAGGGAGAAAATGAAGGGGCAAGGATATGAGGTTTCAAAGTAATATGGGCCGTTAGATTGAAACAATGGACGACTGAGATCAATCTAAAGGGGCACTCGGGAAAAAATATGGAGGGAGATGAGAAGGGATCGTGACGTAATGTAAGCCATCAGATCACAATGACAAACGATAGAGATTCAACGATGAAGGCTTTTGGAGAATAGGTGGAGGGAAAACAGAATGGAGATGTGGTGTAAGGAGAGCCATTGATTTGAAATGATGGACAACTACGATTAAAAGGAGGAAAATCAATGTAATGGGGAATGGTGGTTTTAGTGGAAAAAACTACTGGTTTCACACTGCTACGAAGTGGTTTCGAAAATATTTAAAAAAAAATGAAATATGCCTCACTACCTGACACGTGTCCCTTAGAAAACTACTCTTTTCGTGAAATTTCTCAGTGTTAAACCTTGAATGTAGAAAAAACGCTAAATTGACTATGAGCCGTTAGATGGGAGGTTGGTGATCCGACAGTTCGGAAAGGTTGCGATGGGGAAAGGTGCGCGGGATAGATCTTGACCGCCGGATCTGTAGGAACGGACAACGGAGATCTGTCGATGGGGAAGAATGAGAAGGGTGAGGTTTGAAAGTGGAAGAAATGTGGACCGTTGGATTTGAGGAAATCAATGGCGGGGATTTGATTAGAGTGTTAGGAATCTGTAATCAGGAAGATTGGAAAAGTCTAATCACAGAAACAACATTATTTCAACCACTTTGGGATTCTAGGATCTAGCCCTCCTGAATCCGGACAGGGATCTCTCCAATGAGTGAAAATATGGATTTGTATTTGGAGTCTTGGGTAATGATATTAGGCTAGTTATGAAGGTTGAGGTTTTGTTTTGTTTTTGGATGGTTGAGCATGATTATTATTTGAGGTGGAAAGTTCTAAATGAAAAGAGTTTCAAAGGTGTGAAGTTGCAAGCAAATAGAACAAGCTTTGGCCAAGAAGATAGATAATTGCAGGTTTTAGTCCATTGGGCTATGGAGTCATAACAGGATTTAATTGAAACAATCAGGTTCAAGAGTGGTCCATGGGGCAAGTCATCTATGTCTAAGGATCTCTTCAAAGTTTGATTTATGGAATGAAATGAAACAATAAGAAGGGGAATTAAATAGATGAAGAACAAAGAGCAGCCCAGGATCTGGTAAGTACTTTGAAACTAGCTAGCCTTTGAAAAACACTTAAGAAATACATAAAAGCAATCTAGGATTTGGTAATTACTTCGAAACTAGCTAGCCTTTGATACACTTTCAATAGAAAAACATTTAAAAACAGAGGGAAAACTTGCAAGGCAACTATTGTAGTAGAAAATAGCGGGCTGGGCTCACCAAAAATCTTCTCCTAGCTCTGCTTTACTGGGTTACTTTCAAGACAAACACAAAGATAAAATAGAATGGCCTAAGATCTAGTAAGTACTTCGAAACTAGCCAGCTTTTGACACATTCCAAGGGAAACATTCAGAGAGTCTTTGGGGATAAAACTAGGACCAGGGCACACCATATCTTCCTTAGTTCATCTCTACTTAACATATACTGAAAATAACATTTAAGAATAACAATTATCTAAGGCAATAGGACAAGGGAATGCCAACATTTCTATGCTTAGAACTGAATTAAATCATTCCTAAATAACAAAAATTGGAAGAAAACATGTAGATAAAGATTTTCAGTCAGAGAAGGGTACTGATATATAGTAGGTCCTAACTCTATGCATGTTGTTCTTTATAAGAGAAGATGAACACAATGAAAACAGAAATAAAAAAACAATTCACAATAAGAAATAACATCACTGTCGACATAGACCAGGATCACATAAATCAGCTTGTATTGATGCTCCAAACCAGTTACAGCTTTAAGTCCAATGCTCTAGCTTAAAAATCATCTACACTTCCCAGAATAACTTATCTATCACAAGCAAAGCTCCAAGAGCCAGTGAACACTATTTACAAGTAGAAGTATCAATCTCAATTATATTTCAAAGTTCTGCAACCAACCCAGCCAACCCCTCTCTCATCTTCTCCATTAGTATTTATAGAAGAATGAGGAGGTGAGATTTGATAAAAGATCTCCAAATATAATTAATACAGTCTTAATGGCTTCTCGGCCTTTGGGGGGATTGATATAGAAGTTTATAGGTGTTCTGTCTGTATTAATGTTTTTCATTTAAGATTAAGCTCAGTGGGAGCTCTTTTTGACTTTTGAGGCTCTCTGTTATGTTAAAGTAACTCTGTTGATATTTTTTCATTAATTTTATTTGCAGAACTAACTCTCTGGCTGCGCTAAGGCAAATATTTGATCTTGATCAATAACTTCGGCCTCTGTTTGCATGCTTTGAGGCACAGGTGGCACTGTGGTAGCTGGGAGGAATCAATTTTACTCAGATGTGGCGGTGGAGGCTTTCCTGTTTGATAAAACACTTATGATTTTCTTTTAACTGTGTCTTAAGTGGGAGGATTAGGCTTTTGATAATAAATCTTAGCCGTAATCCCCCACAGACCTATCTTCAATCTTCCATTCTGGTGCGTTCTATCTTCGACACTGATACTCTTTTATTTGTGATTCATTTACTGTGTTTTTTTGGTGTGCAGTGCTGTCCAGGTATCGTGAGGCATCAATGCCTTTGAAGCATTAACGAGACGTGAAAATTTTAACCCACGGATGGCTTCCATTTAAAGAATCGAAGGCGTGAGAATTAAACCCCAGCCTTCGGCATTTTTTAGTATATTGGAAAAAAAACCATTAAATCACCCTTTTTTACCAAATAATATATCCGCACTTCAAAACTTTTGATAAAACCAAGCTGTATAACCATTTCGGGTCACAAAAGGAGCTTGCTGATGTTAGGGTGTTTGTGACTTGAAAATTTTATGAAATCTGCCATATAAAGTTCCCCAGGTCCATTTTGGGGCTTGCTGACGTTAGCCCAAGTGTGACCCAAAATTTTTATGAATTCCGCCATATAAAGTGTATTGAGTTCAGATTTCACGACCCTGTGAGAAACCGAACAAGATCTGCTCCAATCAGCTGCGACAGCGTGGATGCTGACTAGGCGTTGGGACCACTGGTTCTGTGGGACCCCTGACGGCTGTCATGGCCATGGGGACTAGGGCAACTGATTGTGGGTCATCGACCTGAAGATCAGATCGATGGCGGAGATGTTTTGAGAAATGCGTCGTACCTTAGTTTATTCCCTGAGCTTCTTTTGAGCGCGATCACCGTCCGATGAGCCGGCCTCAGGTCGGATGACGCACATCAATATCGCGCTGAGCCCACAGTCAACATTTAACGCTTGATGAGAGTGGGTTTTCAAAACTACTTAAGGCCACGTGTTGGCCTGTGGCATTGATCACGATCAAAGGGGGAATACAGCTTATCCCACAAAAGCGGTGCAATCAAACTGCTCCAGTTTTTGAACAGTAAGTGAGTGTGGGGACCACCGGGGTGATTGATTTGTTGGCCGTCAATCTGCAAATCAGATCTACGGTGGGGAGAAAATTAAGCTTTGCACTGGCGGAAACCTTTATGATATATGAAAACCAAAAAAATTAATATAAAAAAATGTTTTATTGCTTCAGGGGTGGAATATAGATTTATAATATGGCTTGGCGCCCATCTGCGGGGCCACGGTCTATATGAAATGCAATATGATCGGGGGCTATAATATATAGGGCTAATTGGCATCGGAGTTTTTGTTTAACGCACAAAAAAATGCGCTCCATGAGTTGCTCCGACGCGATAAGCGCTTAGGACCTTAGCACTTGGTTCTAGCGCTGGGGCACATGGAGGGGAAATGATTTGGATTTAGCCCAAAGGGGATTAGACCCATAGTCAAAATACTTGTTTTTTAGGACATTTTCAAGATGTTTAGAAGGATTTTGGGGGTTTCAATATAGTTTAAAACGAGTTTTAAACTTTGTAAAAATTATTTTCATGAATGGAAGAAGGGAAATCATGAAAATAGAGGAGTTTTATGGAGGAAAAGGGGAGCAAAATGGAGGTTAGTTTTTCAAGTGAGGAAAGGGAAAGAAGGTGATTTTGCAGCAATCTTTTCTCATGAAATCAGTAGAGTTCCAGAGTGTAAGATAGGCACAGTAGGGAAGATTTGGACAGAGGCATGAGGCCTTCAAGAGTCTTCAAGAGATAACATTTTTTAGCAATAATACTTGATTCTTGAAGGCTCCAAAAATGATTTAGCCAGCATTTGATATAACAAATTTTATAGCTGGCTAACAGTGGCTCCACTTGGGAATGGTGCCTTCTTGAAGGCATCAAGAACTTCATACTTGCATTCTCTGGGAGGCTGATCAGTGCCTTATCCATTGGGCTTCTTTTCTTTCTTTGGATGATCTTCTTTTGTTTTGAAAACATATTAGCAGTCATAAAAACAATAAATCTTTCATCAACAAGCTTTCTACCTACCCAATCCTACAGATCTAACATTTTTTCTTCTTTAGAGTGCACTTGGATTGGAAAACTCTTTTACAAAATTTTATTCTTTTGAAAGCAGGAAATCTAATCCATTTCTACTCCTTATTTCTCCATGGACTCAGTTTAAATAGTTGAGCCCATATGATTCTCTACCTAATCTACTATCTTTTGGGATTAAACTGTCCAACAAATTTTATTCTCTAAATCCTACAATAGAAATTTAAAAGCATACAAGTTAGGATTGAACAGTCTAACTTGTTGCTAATCTATGGCATAAAGACAAGCTGCACATAGATCTTATTTTGCATAAAATTAAAACAAAATGGAAGGCTTAGGATCGGAAATTTCAAAGCATTTCCTTCACCCTTTTTATAGCTCTGTTTTACCTTTTTTTGAGCTATCTTTCCTTTGTCAATTGGTTCAGATTTTAAGCTAATTAGGACCAGATTTACATCTTTTTTGACTCAGAATTTGAAATAGATTGGATTCAGTTCTTGTTTAGAAAACTTAGGTTTAGATTTTGAGCATGTTTGAACCTTTAATTTCTATCCTAAACTATCTACTGATAAGCCAAGATTAAACAGTTTGGAAAATGAATTCACTAATCCTATCAGCAGAAAATTTAAAACTAATTAGTAAAGATTATGTTGTTTGACTAAATAGAAGTGTGTTCTTTAGGAGTGGCATTTGAGCTTGCACACTTTCATATTTGTTTCTCTTTTTTGGTATGGGGTTGTACCTTTCTTGTTTTTACAATTTTCCCTCTTTTCTTTCTTTCCTTGTTTTTGTATTTTTCCTCTTTTGTATTCTTCAAAGCAGAAAACAACAACTAACTAAATGCTCAAAGGTTGAGCTTTATTGACATTCCTATCTAACCTATTCTAACTTGGAATATTTACATCTTTAACTTACAAACTATCTTTTCCAATACATCCAATCAATCAAATGATTCCATGACTAGTCTTTGCTCATCTCTTTGACCATGCTGGATAGGCAGGGCCACTCCCATGCTTTATGTTTGTTGACAGCAGCTTTGAAATTTTTTTCACTTGGTGATATACTGTTTTCTGCAACTTTTATCCCTTCTTCAGATGTCTTCAGGGAATCAACATAGGAATCTTGAAATAATGCCTGGTTAATAGTATTTGGAAGATGTGTTTCAACTAGGATCATTTCTTCCTTTTCCACTGGATCAAGGCAAAGATTCTTTTGAGGAAGACAAACTTCCTGATCTTCATTATTAACTTAAATGGAGGACTCATCATATATCGCAGGGCTATCTTCTTGTAGTCCTTGTAAGCTCTGGTTTAGTGGACTATACTCTGCGAGGAGGTTATTATGTTCTTGAGCAGGGGTATGTTCAATTGCTTCCTCTTTTTCAAGAGAAGGCTCTTTGGTTACAACCTGCTCAAAAATTTCTTTGTTTATTTCCTCCTTATCCTTTGAGCTGAAAGTCTGCTGAGTCCCAATCACAGGGAAACTATTGTTGATGATCTGAAATGAAGCAGAGAAAAGATCCAATGAATCTTCACTCACTTCTAGGCTTTGAAAACTCTCATCATCAGTATCAGAAATAGTCTGCACTAGTTCATTACTTCTTTGAAGGAACTAATATTCCTCCCATAGATATGCTAATGATGGTCCTGCAATATTAACTTCTGTTTGGGAACCATCATCACTAGATAGATCTAAGTTAGGAAAATCACCAATATAAGTAATACTACCAATAAAAAATACCGGGTTATCAGCAGGCTCTTCTTTATTCTGATTTACAAAAGAAATATCTAAATCTGTACAACAAAGTTCTCTATGTGAATGGGCAAGAGCGTTTGTTTTGAAAAAAGTTTCAGAGACTGGCTGTTTATAAATAGTCTGATCTATCTCTTTTTCTGTCAAATGGGAAGATGTTTCTATGTTACTTTGAACAAGAGTACAACATTTCTCTGTCTCTTGTGAAGATTGCTTTTGAGGCTAGATGTCTTCTTGAGCCTCAGCTATAAGGGATGATGAATCAATGTTTGAGTTTTCAGGGATATCTTGAGGAATGTTTAGTATTTCTTGGTTCATTTCTTCCTCAATTGATTCATCTATGTTTTTAAAATTTTTCAATAGCATATTAAACTCATGAATGGCTATTAAAAGATCTTCAGGATGCATTTCTTCCAAAACTTCATCATTATCTATAACGTGTTTGGTGATGTTTTGTGATGGATCATAATATATTTCACCCCATGATAATGATATAGTGTTTCCTTTATAGTTATCATAAAACACATATTCAAGGTCTTTTAAAGAAAACAAACTACTAGATCTCAAGCATTCATACCAATCCCTAACTTTTCCTTCTAATGTTAACATGAACATTTTCATTAGGCAATCTTCATGCCATTCAACTTTCAACTTCAATACATGTATATGAAATTTGATGAGATGTAATAGAGGGTCATCAAACTTTTCACCTTGAAAAAAAGGCAAGTTGTCATCCCAATTCACTTGGGGCATCTTATGTGGAAACCCAGGGATATGATCTCTACTCACTGGGGCATATCTTTGTTGTATCCTTGGAATCATGCTTGTAAATTAGGAAAGAGGTCACTGTGTCTGGTAAATTAGTTCAAGGTCTTCTACCAGTGGAGTCATTTGGTATTTTGGGAGTTTCAGAGTGGGGAGTCACTAGGTGGAAAATTTTTAGCTCGTAAGGAGGTAAAATGTTTTATGGTTCCACCACCATGTGTTTCTTGTAGAGCTGCAAGGTTTTTAGGAACTGAATTAGCTCTCAAGGGTGATATGAAAACAGTTGAAGATTTTATCTTAGGAGACTTCCTAATAATACTTTCTGGGTTATCAACTATTTTAGGTGGGTTAGGGTCAGGATGGGCTCTAGTATGAATCTTTCTAGGAGCCACTATGTTGTGTTTTTTAGACCCAAGAAAACAGGAAAATTTCAACCTGATATGACAATCTATAAAAGGTCAACTAATCTATTTACACAAATTTTGATCCTTCAGTCCTCTAACTGAGTTTGAATGATATTACAATGATAAGGGTTCTTTCCAGTGGAGTCTTTAAGGTCTGTTCAATATTGTGGAGTCGCCAAGTGGAATTTTTTAGCTCTTTTGGAGGTAAAAGGTTTATGGTCCACCACCATGTTTATTGGATACCAATCTGAAATATTTTTGGGTTTTCTGAGTTATTTTTCAGTTCTACTGGTTGTTAAGAATGTCCTAAATCTGTTTCACAACTTAGCTACGGTTATGAGACAAAAAAATTCTAACTCTTATGGCCAAGCCAGTTGATCTTTCAAGGTTAGATAAATTCTTATGAGAATCCTAGGGTTTGCCTAGTTTTTCACTGATTCAAACAAGTTTCATCATGATTACCATTTCTTGGTAGTGCTTGAAAACACTGCTTTTACTCTCAAGGTTTTATGAAGTTTTTTAAGGGGACCTAAGATGAAAATTCGACTCAGTCCCTGTTGTGTAACCAGCTCCAAAAATAGAAGAAAAGAGATATCAACACCTTAGAAATAAGCCACTTCGAGGGGGCAACCTCCAATACATTACATAAATGAAAAAATCTTGGATGATCTAATTTACAAAACCTCCTTTCTATATATAGGAGTCCATGGGGCCATAATGTAATCCTAGTGGGCCACAATGTAATCCTAGCCGACCTAACAATAATAATTTAAGGGCACAATAATAACAAAATGGGGGTTACAAGGGTACAATAATAACAATAAGGGGGTTACACTATCAACAATAAGGGACTATACTAGTAATATAGGGACCTAAAATGCCCCTCTCCTTCAAAAAAGTGTTGTCCTCAACACTTGAGTAGCTCTGGGTGCTTCTGTATAAAATTCTCATCCTCCCATGTAGAATCTTCAGTGGGTAAGTTCTTCCACTTGATGAGATACTCTGAAATTGATCGATTCGTAGTTGTCGAGTTCTTGTTTCTGTGACCGCTTCGGGTTCCAATATGATTTTTCCTTCCTCATCAAGTTCTGGTAATATTGTTTGAACTGGAATATTTTCACCGATAACCTTCTTTAAGCATGAAACATGGAAAATTGGATGTACTCACGAAGAAGCAGGAAGCTCCAATTTGTATGCCATAGTACCAATCTTTTGCAACACCTTGTAAGGACCATAGTACTTTGGCGATAATTTATTATCCTTCTTAGCTTGCTTGAGGGAAATTTGTTTGTATGGTTGTAGCCGTAAAAATACTCAATCTCCTACATCAAAACTTCTCTCGCTGCGATGTTGATCTGCCTATTGTTTCATTTGATTTTGTGCCAAATTTAGGTTATCCTTTAAGAGTTGGAGAACTTCTTATTGATGCTCGATGTGATCTTCCATTTCTTGAACATTCGAATTTTCCCTTAAATATGATGTAATGGATGGTGGATGATATCCATAAAGTGCCATAAATGGGGTCATTTTTGCTGCAGTATGGAAGGAAGTGTTATACCACCATTCAGCTAGAGGTAACCACTTGACCCATTGTGTTTGTTTATCGGATACAAAACAACGAAGATATCCTTCCAAACATTTATTTACTATCTCAGTTTGACCATCGGATTGAGGATGATAAGATGAGCTATGAGCTAATTGAGTACCCAAACAAGAAAATAACTCTGTCCAAAAATTTCCGGTAAAAATGGGATCTTTGTCGCTCACAATAACCCTTGGGTTTCCATGTAGCTTTTGAATTGTGTCCATAAATGTAGTAGCAACTGTACTTGCTTTAAATGGATGAGATAATGCACAAAAGTGTGCATACTTGGTAAGTCTATCAACTACCACCATGGTGACACTCTTTCCTTCGGACTTAGGTAAACCTGTGATAAAATCCATTGAAATCTCCTCCCAACGTTGACTTGGAATGGATAAAGGTTGTAGAAGTCCAGGGGTCTTAATTGTTTCCACTTTATTCTGCTGGCAAACCAAACATTCCGCCACAAATTTTTGAATATCAGATTTAAGGCCATCCCAAAAAAATTCTTTCTTCACCCTGTGGTAAGTTTTTAAAAATCCTGAGTGTCCTCCTAAAGGAGAAGTGTGCAATTTCAGAAGAATATTTTGTTTTAGTTGGGAATTCTTACAAAGATATAAGGATCTTTTTACCATAAGGAATCATTTTTCCAACTAAATGTATCAGATGTACTAGGATCTTGCTGCAACTTTTGAATGAGTGTCCATACATCTTTGTCCTTCTTCCATTCATCTCTTGCTTCGGTTATCCAATCTGGTTGGATAATAGAAATGGCACAAAGTGATGCTTCCACCTCTTCATTCTTTCTTGAGAGTGCATCTGCAACAACATTAAGCTTTCCTTTTTTGTAGATTATTTCAAAGTCATAACCCAACATCTTTGTGACCCATTTTTACTGCTCTTTTGACGATAGTCTTTGTTCCAAAAAGTGTTTAAGACTATCATGATCATTTTTTACCTTGAAGTGTCTTTCCATTAGGTAAGTTCGCCATTTCTTTAAGACCGGTGCTAGGCACATTGCCTCTTTAAGACGTTCAAAGGCCTTAGTTGCTTCAGGAGTCCTTGAAAATGCATATTTCTTCAATAATGTTGTTAGCGGTGCTGCTATTCTCCCATAATTCTTAACAAAATTGCGATAATACCCTGTTAACCTGATAAATCCTCGCAATGCTTTATGGTTATGGGGACTTTCCATTCCTTAATGACTTTAATTTTGTTAGGGTCTACTTTAACACCCTCGTGAGATACAATATGACCCAGATATTCCACCTCTTGTACTCCAAAGAAACATTTGGATTTTTTTGCATATAATTGTTTCTCCTGCAATAGTTTGAGCACCCTGTCAACATGTTCAACATGATCCTTCCAAGAACTGTTGTAGATTAGTATATCATCAAAAAATACTAGCACAAATTTTCTAAGGAAGGGTTTGAAAATGGAATTCATCAACCCTTGAAATGTAGAAGGTGCATTGGTAAGGCTAAAATAGGCATGAACAAAAATTCATAATGACCCTCATGAGTTCAAAATGATGTTTTTGGAATATCTTCAGTCTTCATTCTAATTTGATGATATCCTGAACGAAGATCCAACTTGGTAAAATAAATTGCTCCATGTAATTCATCCAATAATTCATCAATCACAGGAATGGGAAATTTGTCTTTAATGGTGAGCTTATTGGGCTCCCTATAATCCAGACACATTCGCCATGATCCATCCTTCTTGTGTACCAATACTACAGGAGCAGAGAAAGAACTTTGACTAGGTTGAATTATACCCACCTCTAACATTTCTGCAATCATACGTTCAATTTCGCTCTTTTGGAAGTAATGATATCTATAAGGCCTGATGTTTGGAGGAACACTTCCTGGAATCAAATGAATAGCATGATCATGATCACGAATAGGTGGGAGTCCTTTGGGAGTTTCAAACACCTTGGAATGATTGTCCAAGACTTGTTGGAGATCTGCAGAAATAGATGATTTTGATGTTGGAACTTCTAGTGAGCATAATTGTGAGATTACGCCTCACTGTTCTTTCTTTAGAAGCTTTGTCATGACATTAGAGCTTATTATCCTTCCTGGCTTCCCCGCAATACCCCGTAATTCAACTTCCTTTCCTTCGGAAAAAAATTTCAAGAAAAGTTCTTGAAAATTAAAAGCTACCGTCCCCAAAGATTGTAACCATTGTACTCCTAGTACAACATCAGCACCTCCCATAGGAATGGAAAGCATTGGACTAGTCAATACATATTCCCCCATGGTTAGCTTTATATTATGGCATTTTCCAGAGAAATTTATAGTTCCTACATTTGCAACCATTACTTGACATTCTAGTGTTGGGTATAGGAAACAATTTAATTCCTTGGCTACCTTACAATGAATAAAATTATGGGTGCTACCTGAATCAATCAACACTATTACCTTTTTCTTCTTTATTTGTCCTGCTATCTTGAGAGTTTGAGGAGTGGTAATTCCTGCCAGTGCATTACACGATATGGTCGGATTCATTTCTTCCTCTTCTAGGGTTGGTTCCTGGTGTATATCCTCCTCTTGTTCATTTTCTTCTTCCTCTTCACAATCTATGTAAAATAATTTCTTCTCAGCACACTTATGACCTTTAGTGTATTTTCTATCACAACTATAGTAAAGCCCTTTTGCTCTTTTTTCTTCCAATTGTTGTGGTGTCAACCTTGTAGGTTGTTGAAATCTAGGAGTAGCAACACTTCCCTCTTTATAGAAGTGAGTGGTAGGCTTCCTTGTCGCCATAATTTTACATTTAATTTTTCTTGCCAACCTGAATGCCTTCTCCAATGAATCAGGTTCCAAAATGTGAACTTCATGTTGGATGTTATCCTTTAAAGTGCCTATGAAGAGATCAATCCTGTGTTCCTCTGGAATATCAGTTACCCTTATATTAAATTTTTGGAAGTCGTCAATGTGCTACCCCACTAAACCCTTTTGTTTGAGATTTATCAATTGGCTAAAGAAGGTGTTGCTCTTTATATCCTCATAATGTGCTATCGTTTATTCTGTAAAAATTGACCAAGTGACAATTTTTTTACGGGAGCAAAGCCATCGATACCATACAAATGTATTTTGTTCTAAATGTAAAGTTGCAATGCGTACCTTTTGTGTGTTTTGCACATTATGAAGATCAAAATATTGCTCCATCTATAGTATCCATGTTACAGGATCCTTCCCAACAAACTTCCTCATATCCATTTTTGGAATATGGTGGTTCTTCCCGCCAACATTAGAGTTTATGAAATCGTGATTAACATTTATTTTGTTCTCATCATGAGGTTCTTCTACTATCTTTTCACCATTAGGAAACATTTCTTGTATCAACTTGGTCAAACCTTCGATGTCTGCTTTTAGATAATTCTTCATGTTTTTAATGTTGTTTTCCATGTTGTCTTTCATGTCATCCATCTTAGCTTCCATGCCAGCTTCCATGCCATCCATCTTAGCTTCCACGCCTTTCTTCAAACCATCCATCTTCTCTTCCATACCTTTCTTCAAAACTTCCATTTCATTTTTTGTTGCTCTTTGCGAGAGTGAAATTTGTTGCACTTGCTCTTGTAATTTTGATAGATCATGTTGCAATTCTTCATCTTCATGAGTCATAGTAGACCCTTATGAAGGCTTAATGGGTGTTGAATTATTTTTATGGGGCATATTTTAGAACCCAATACTGATATCTATTCTACAATATGCCCTTGGAATCAATTCAAATTGATTCTTCAAACAAGACTTACGCAATTCGGAAAAAAAATACACACCTTTTTCTTGATTTTGAGGAGCTCGATATTGAAACTATGTGATTGCAGCACTTAAATATCTGAATTTTGGTACCAATGTAGCCCTATAAATTATCTTTTGAATGCCACAGGTCTGACCTGATTTGGATTCTCCACGACAAAGTTGTGTCCAATCTCCCACAATGACCTAATTATGGACTAGTTCAGTAGAGCGAACGTGTACGACTTTCCATGTGTCACTGTTTCGTCCTTTGTCTCTGAAATTGATATCCAAGAAACTAAAGCCCGTTTTATTGCGACCAATTTTTACGGCACTCCAATCCGATGCCCAGAGAGAGAGTTATTGAAATTTTCCCACGATCACCTCTTTGAGATTAAATTCAAGAGCCTGAAAAAGCACTACCTTCCATAGATCATATCTCCCAAAATATTGCGAAACAAGCTCTGAAATTTTTTGAAGAATTTCCTCAGGATTGCAGCTTCACACCATATGAATTTTAGATTCTGAACCTTCGTAGAAAAAAAGTTATAGCGCAAATTCCATGATGAATTGTTTATGAGCCTGAAAAAAGACCTAACTTCCACAGATCATATCTCCGCATATATTGCGAACCAAGATTTGAAATTTTTAGACACTCTTCCTCAGGATTTCGGCTTCACACCCTAAAAATTTCAACTTCTGAAACTTTGTAGACAAAAATTTATAGCGAAAATGCCACGATGTCCTGTTTGGAGCAGCGAAACCCTAGAATCCAAAGCTCTGATACCAAATGTTGTGAAACTAGCTCCAAAAAGAGAAGAAAAGAGATATCAACACCTTATAAATAAGCCACTTCAAGGGGGAAACCTCCAATACATTACATAAATTTAAAAATCTTGGATGATCCAAATTACAAAACCTCTTTTCTATATATAGGAGTCCATGGGGCCATAATGTAATCCTAGTGGGCCACAATGTAATCCTAGCCGACCTAACAATAATAATTTAAGGGCACAATAATAATAAAATCGGGGTTACAAGGGTACAATAATAACCATAAGGGGGTTACACTAACAACAATAAGGGACTATACTAGCAATATAGGGACCTAACAGTCCCCAGCGGAGTCGCCAGAAATGTTAGGAATCTATAATCAGCAAGATTGGCAAAGTCCAATCACAGAAACAACATTATTTCAACCACTTTGGGATTCTAGGATCTAGCCCTCCTGAATCTGGAGGGGGATCTCTCAAATAAGTGAAAATATGGATTTGTCTTTGGAGTCTTGGGTAAAGATATTAGGCTAGTTATGAAGGTTGAGGTTTTTTTTTGTTTTTGGATGGTTGAGCATGATTATTATTTGAGGTGGAAAGTCCTAAATGCAAATAGTTTCAAAGGTGTGAAGTTGCAAGAACATAGAACAAGCTTTGGCCAAGAAGATAGATAATTGCAGGTTTTAGTCCATTGGGCTATGGAGTCATAGTAGGATTTAATTGAAACAATCAGGTTTAAGAGTGGTCCATGGGGCAAGTCATATATGTCTAAGGATCTCTTCAAAGTTTGATTTATGGAATGAAATGAAACAATAAGAAGGGGAATTAAACAGATGAAGAACAAAGAGCAGCCCAGGATCTGGTAAGTACTTTGAAACTAGCCAGCCTTTGAAAAACACTTAATAAAGACATAAAAGCAATCCAGGATCTAGTAAGTACTTCGAAACTAGCTAGCTTTTGATATACTTTCAATAGAAAAACATTTAAAAAAAGAGGGAAAACTTGAAAGGCAACTATTGGAGTAGAAACTAGCGAGCCGGGCTCACCACAAATCCTCTCCTAGCTCTGCTTTACTGGGTTACTTTCAAGACAAACACAAAGATAACACAGAATGGCCTAAGATCTAGTAAGTACTTCGAAACTAGCCAGCTTTTGACACATTCCAAGGGAAACATTCAGACTGTCTTTGGGGATAAAACTAGGACCAAGACACACCATATCTTCCTTAGTTCATCTCTACTTAACATATACTGAAAATAACATTTAAGAATAACAATTAGCTAAGGCAATAGGGCGAGGGAACGCCAACATTCCTATGCTTAGAATTGAATTAAATCATTCCTAAATAACACAAATTGGAAGAAAACATGTAGATAAAGATTTTTAGTCAGAGAAGGGTATTGATATACAGTAGGTCCTAAATCTATGCATGTTGTTCTTTATAAGAGAAGATGAACACAATGAAAATAGAAATAAAACAACAATTCACAATAAGAAATAACATCACCGTCGACATAGACCAGGATCCCATAAATCAGCTTGTATTGATGCTCCAAACCATTTACAACTTTAAGTCCAATGCTCTAGCTTAACAATCATCTACACTTCCTAGACTAACTTATCTATCACAAGCAGATCTCCAAGAGCCAGTGAACACTATTTACAAGTAGAAGTCTCAAGCTCAATTATATTTCAAAGTTCTGCAACCAACCCCTCTCTCATCTTCTCCAGTAGTATTTATAGAAGAATGATGAGGTGAGATCTGATAAAAGATCTCCAAAGATAATTAATACAGTCTTAATGGCTTCTTAGCCTTTGGAGGGCTCGATATAGAAGTTTACAAGTGTTCTGTCTATGTTAATGTTTTTCATTTAAGAATAAGCTTAGTGGGAGCTCTTTCTAACTTTTAAGGCTCTCTGTTATGTTAAAGTAACTCTGCTAATATTTTTTCATTAAGTTTATTTGCAGAATTAACTCTCTGGCTGTGCTAAGGCAAATATTTGATCTTGATCAATAACTTCGGCCTATGTTTGCATGCTTTGAGGCACAGGTGGCACTGTGGTAGCTGGGAGGAATCAATTTTCCTCAGATGTGGCGGTGGAGGCTTTCCTGTCTGATAAAACACTTATGATTTTCTTTTAACAGTGTCTTAATTGGGAGGATTAGGATTTTGATAATCAATCTTAGCCATAATCCCCCATAGATCCATCTTCAATCTTCCATTCTGGTGCATTCTATCTTCGACACTGATACTCTTTGATTTGTGATTCATTTACTGTGTTTTGTTGGTGTGCAGTGCTGCGCAGGGATCGTGAGGCATCAATGCCTTTGAAGAATTGACGAGACATGAAAATTTTAACCCATAGATGGCTTCCTTTTAAAGAATCGAAGGCGTGAGAATTAAACCCCAGCCTTCGGCCTTTTCTAGTATAATGGAAAAAAAACCATTAAATCACCCTTTTTTACCAAATAATATATCCGGACTTCAAAACTTTTTATAAAACCAAGCTGTATAACCATTTCGGGTCACAAAAGGAGCTTGCTGACGTCAGGGTGTTTGTGACCCAAAATTTTTATGAAATCGGCCATATAAAGTTCCTCGGGTCTGTTTTGGGGCCTGCTGACGTCAGCCCAAGTGCGACACAATTTTTTTATGAATTCCACCACATAAAGTGTATCAGGTCCGGATTTCACGACCTTGTGAGCAACCGAACAAGATCCACTGCAATCAGTTGCTACCGCGTGGATGTTGACTAGGTGTTGGGACCATCGGTTTTGTGGGACCGCTGACTGTTGTCATGGCCGTGGGTACCAAGGCGAATGGTTTTGGGCCGTCAATCTGTAGATTAGATCGACGACGGAGATGTTTTGGGAAATGCATTGTACCTTAGTTAATCCCTCGAGCTTCTTTTGAGCGTGATCACTGTTCGATGAGTTGGCCGCAAGTCGGATGGCGCACATCAATATCGCGCTGAGCCCACAGTAGACATTTAACGAGCGATGAGAGTGGGTTTTCAAAACTTCTTAAGACCACGTGTTGGCCTGTGGCATTGATCACGATCAAATGGGGAATACAACTTATCCCACAAAGGCGGTGTGATCAAACTGCTCCGGTTTTTGAACAGTAAGTGACTGTGGGGACCACCGGGTGATTTATTTGTGGGCCGTCCATCTACAGATCAGATTAACGGTGGGGAGCGAATTAATATTTGCACCGGTGGAAACCTTTATGATATATGGAGACCCAAAAAATTAATATAAACAAATGTTTTATTGCTTCGGGGGAAGAATATACATTTATAATATGGCTTGGCGCCCGTCTGCGAGGCCATGGTCTATATGAAATGCAATATGATCGGGGGCTATAATATACAGGGCTAATAAGCATCAAAGTTTTTGTTTAACGCACAAACAAATTCGCTCCGTGAGTTGCTCCGACGTGATAAGCGATTAGGACCTTAGCACTTTGTTCTAGCGTTGGGGCACATGGAGTGGAAATGGTTTGGATTTAGCCCAAAGGGGCTTAGACCCATAGTCAAAATACTTGTTTTTTAGGACATTATCAAGATGTTTAGAAGGATTTTGGGGGTTTCGATATAGTTCAAAACGAGTTTTAAACTTTGTAAAAATGATTTTCATGAATGGAAGAAGGGGAATCATGAAAATAGAGGAGTTTTATGGAGGAAAAGGGGTGAAAAATGGAGGCTAATTTTTCAAGTGAGGAAAGGGAAAAAAGGTGATTTTGCAATAGTCTTTTCTCATGAAATCAACAGAGTTTCAGAGTGTAAAATAGACACAGTAGGGAAGATTTGGACAGAGGCATGAGGCCTTCAAGAGTCTTCAAGAGATAACATTTTTTAGCAATAAAAATTGTTTCTTGAAGGCTCCAAAAATGATTTAGCCAGCATTTGATATAAAAATTTTCATAGCTGGCTAACATGGAGGTCGGGATGGTGGAGGGTTACGCGATGGGCGAGTGCGATGAGATTAAACACTGGCCGTTATATCTGGGAGTCAGATCGACGATTGAGACTCAATTAGGGGGGTAAAGGAGAAAAGTTATGGGCGGAGTGCGACGAGATCTTAGCCGTTGGTTCTTGTGGTTTTGACGGCTAAGATTTGATTGGGAAGAATGGCATCAGAGGAGGGCAAGGGAAAGCACAGAGGGAATTTTGTGATGCAATTGTATACTGACCATTGGATCAGAAGAATGATTGACGGCTGAGGTTTAGTCTAAAGGATCGCATCGGAAAATTTTCGAAGGACATGAAGAAAAGAGAGGACCCAATGTAGACTTGCGATGCATTGAGCTGATGACCATTGATTGGTTTAGATCGACGACCGATATTCATTGTGTTGGGCCGTTAATATGCCATTATTATTATCACTTGTGAATGCTTATTCCACCCATTTCTACCATTCTTCATCACGTCATTTATTATAATTTATTATTTAAATCCATTTTATAAATGATTTATGCTCTTATGGATGAATATTATTTATCTTCCTTTATTTCTAATAAATTGATAATTATGAATTATTTTATCAATGATGGTTTTAATAAGTTGGTTATAACATTATTCACCATTTTTAGCCTCCAAGATAATTTCCAGATTGAAGATTTGATCGTTAAAAGTGCCAACTCAGAAATGCGCTGGAATAAGGAGTGACAGTTTTGCGGTTGAGATTCTGAGCAAATGAAGACGAATCTGGAAAATCCAGAACATGGGTTTTGTTCAGAACGGACCCAATTAACTTTAGTAAAGAACGGTTTGCCCAAATTCGGCTTGTACTGAGATAAACACAGGGTTCATTGAGCACGATTTTCTCAGATCTGTGGTTGCGGCCGTCCTCCAAATCTCAGCTACAAAGCCAAATTCGACTTGCTGTTGTTGAAAGAGGGATGTAAATCTATTTTCTTGTTGATCAATTGGTTGGAAGAAATTCAATATTATTATTAGAGATCCTATTTGCTATTTAATTTCTCCACCTTCTGATTATAAAAGGGGAAGCATGTATTGTGTATGGGAGGATGGAGAGACTTTTCTTATTGTAATTTGCAGAATTGTGCATCGGCTCTTGTTAAGAGAGTGTGAGCTGTTTGTAAACATTATTAATGCCTGATTAATAAAGGAGTTCATTGTTGTTCCATTTCTCAAGCGCTGGAGTAAAGCACAGCAACGCTTCACCGGTGGTTGAGGGCCCGGCCCTGGTGGAGCGATCTGTTGTTTGTATTTCTATTAGTTTATTTCTGTTGTGTGAAGTTCGTTTATTACAATTAAAGAATTGAGTTATTGCTAATTGGATCAAATACAGAGTCATTGTTATTCCATTCTTTACAAGAAGCATGATTCATGATTCAATTGTTATAAAATGTTGTTTTTTTCTGTATCTAATTCCAGTTGTTGTTCCTTTTGTTTATGAATTACGATAGTTGATTGTTGCGTGGCTGTCGACAGGATTAAAGAGTAGAAATCTAGTTTGCTTGGTTATGAATTGAATTCATTGTTTATTTTACGCTGCTATTCAATTCCTATTCATTGCTTTTAGATTGTTGTTCCTTTCCAATTTGCGTTTTAGATTTCATTTCCTTTGAGTTGTTTTCACTTGCTTTGAGATCTCTAAACTGTAGAGGGCAGAGCTAATCATTCCAGGTCCCCAGATTTGGTCATCTCACATCGATTTCTAGGGGAAAGAGTTATTACTACTACATCCCTAATCGATGTCTAGCAAGGTTGTTGTAGTGTAGTCTTTACATTTCTGTCATTTGTAATTAGATTTCTTTTCAAGCAGATTTCTTTTCAAGCATTTATTATTTCTGCATTTGTATTTCTATACTACATCTTCACAAACATTACTCTTGAGTAAATAGCCGCCTCAGACTGAGTACACTCTTGAAACAAAAAGTCGTCCCTGGGTTGACAATTAATGTGAGGTAATTAGGAGTTACAAAGACACCTTTTTATCGCTCCACACATTGCAAGTTCAAACTGTCAGGTTTTATTAAATTACAATGAAAAGTCAGGTTTTATGAAATAAAAAAGAAAAATAAGGTTTTGATAGGGTTTGGAGAGGAGTTTAGGCCCTTTAAGTGCCCGGTTGTAGGGCTTATGGTCTCATGAAGAAGAGGTTTGTAAGAGTTAAGCCCTTGGGGGCTTAAGAGAACTTTGTATGCAGAAAGGGTATTTTGGCCTAAAAAGTAGAGTTTTTGAGGCAATTTGAAGGTTCCGGTAGAAGAAAAAGGAGTTTTTAAACCAAATGGAAGGGGATCAAATGGTTATAAAAGGGTCTTGGAGTGAATTTGAATGTTAAATGAGGCTTATGGAGGGATTTTATCAAGAAATAAGGGGATGAAAATGGGGTTATTTATGAGTGAAGGAGGGGTAAAAATGATGGGAAAATGGGGTTTTTCAGCAGTCTTCTTTAGGAAAACAACAGATTTTTCAGGATTATGAGAGAAACAACAGTGAAGATTAACTAAAGGATTAATCATCTTCATAAGACTTTAAGAACTCACAATTTGGCCATAAAATTGTTTCTTGAAGTCTAAAAAATAATTTAGCCACCATTTGATATGACAAATTTTTATAGGTGGCTAACAGCGGCTCCAACTTGGGATGGCAGCTCCTTGGAGGTGTTAAGAACCTCAGACAAGTCTTCTCTGGAAGCTGATCAAGGCCTCATCCATTGGGCTACAATTTTCCTTCCTTTGCTGATCTTCTTTTGCTCTGACAATGTTAGCAGCCATTAAAAACAATTGAATTCTATCAAAACAAGATTTCTACCTACCCAATCCTAATGATCTAACATTTTTTCTTCTTTCAGAGTGCATTTGGATTGGAAACTATTTTTACAAACATTTTATTCTTTTGAAAGCATAAAAATAGTCTATTTATACCCTTATTTCTCCATGAACTCAGATTAAGCAGTTGAGTTCATAAGCTTCTATACCTAACTACACTCTATCAGGATTAGACTGTCTGACAGAATTTATTCTCTAAATTCTAAAACAGAAATTTAAAAGCAGACAAGTCAGGATTGAACAGTCTAACTTTTTTGTGATCTATGGCATAAAAACAAGTTGCTCATAGACTAAATTTGCAGGAATTTAAAACAAAAATGGTGAAGGCTTAAGATCTGAAAGTTTAAAAAACTCCTTCATTGTCTTCTCAGCTTTGATTTTGAATTTTGTTTGAGCTATCTTTCATTCTTTCTTGGTTCAAGTTTTGGGCGTATTAGAACCAATTCTTCTATCTTTGGCTTAAGATTTTAAACAGATTAGAGCCATTTCTACTTTTGAAATCCATAGGTTCAGATTTTGAGCTTGTTTGAACCTTTTCTCTTCTATCCTAATCTACCTAACTGATAAGCCGAGATTAAGTTGTTTGGAAAATCTATTTCACTAACCTATCAGAAGTAAATTAAAAACTAATTAGTCATGATTAGGATGTATGAATAACTAGGAGTGTGTTTTTTAGGAGTGGCATTTAAGCTTGCACACTTTCAGACTTTGTTTCTCTTTTTGGTATGGGGTTGTACCTTTTTTTTTTTTTAAATCTGCCCTCTTTTCTCTTTCTATTGTTTTTTTATTTTTTCATTTTCTAAATTTGAATGCAATGATGAGTATGATATTCACAATGAGAAAAAATAAAAAAGGCTTCCAATCTGATATGGTCAAGAAAAATAATGTTTGAGCATCCTGCCATTGATAGGACCCCCCAAAAGTTCAGCTCCAGTCAATTCTTGCAGAAAATAGGCATTGTTACCAGCAGTAGAATGAATGAGATAAGGACCAAGCCATATGTTATCAAATTTCCCATGCTTTCCCTTATCTTCTCTCTTGGAATCCCACTTTAAAACTTTGTCACCAATGTTGAAATCACTGGCCTTTTTCCTTCTATCAAACAACTTCTTGATGCTTTCTTGCTTTTGTAATGCTTTGTTGTAGACCTCCTCTCTGGTTTGTTGAAGATGTATAGTCTGATTAATTCTTCTGATCATGTCATTGTCTTCAGACTATACTTCTTGGATTAGCTTCATGACTGGCACTCCTAGGCTAATCGGAAAAATTGCTTCTGTTCCATAAACAAGCTGGTAGGGTGAAATTCCAATTGATTTTTTAAGTGTTAATCTGTCAGCCCATAGTGCATGTACTAGCTTTGTGTGCCAATATTTCTTATTGTCATCCAACAAATTCTTGATTATGTTTACCAAAATCTTATTTGAGGATTCTGCCAGCCCGTTACCTTGAGGGTAATAAGCAGTAGAATGGCCCAATGTAATCTGATAGTTGTGACAGAATTAAACCATCTTTTTGGATCCAAATGCAACAGCATTGTCAGTAATAATCTTCCTAGGAAAACCAAATCTAGAGAGGATATGATTTTCAAGGAATTTTATGATGACAGAGTCATTGGCTTGCTTAGAAGGGATGGCTTCTATCCATTTGGTAAAGTAGTCTGTTGCAGTGAGAATCCATCTATGTTGGGCAAATGATGGTGGATGGATTTCCCCTATGAAGTCTAGACCCCACTGTTGAAAAGGAGCTTCAACAGTGATTGGATGCAAGGTTAAAGGAAGAAGTTTTCTTTTTCCTTCAAAGAGTTGGCATTTATGACAGGAAATAATCATTTTATGGACGTCTTGAAAGAGGGTGGGCCAAAAGTAACCAGCTCTAAGGATTTTATTAGCAGTTTTCTTCCAATAGAGGTGGCCTCCACATTCTCCTTCATGGAACTCATGCTTGATCTTATCTGCACCATTCCCAGGAAAAAATTTAAGCAACAATCCACTAGCATTTTTCCAATAAAGACATTTATCCAAAATGCTGTAATTTACAGCTTTTAACCTTAAAAATCTCTCCTTTTTTTTAGACAAACCAGGAGGTGTATTCAAATTGAGAAAAACATATAAAATATCAGCATACCAAGATGAATTCAAGAAATGATCTTAAATAATGGGAGTTGACAACTCCTCTTGTTCATCTAATGCATTTATCATGTTTATATCAAGAGCTTCAAAATTAGATTCAGCCATTAATATTGCTAGTCCTTGGCCTTTTATGAGTTTATTGGGCTTGATTTCTAAATCATATTCAAGTATCACAACTATCCGCTTTCCTCTTTTGTCATCTGGGTCCTGTGTTAGAATGTCTTTTACAACTGAGTTTGGCACAAATGCAATTATGTGGGAGTGTAAAATGTAAACTCTGAAGTCTTTTAAGGCTTTGACTAAGGCAAAGGATTGTTTTTCCATGATATTGTACTTCAGAGGTGCATCTCTCAATGCCTTACTAAAGATTTCAATTGGTTGCTCTTGTCCCTTTAGATTTTTCTACAACAGGACAACAGCCACCGTATGTTCTGATGCAAATGAAAAAATGAAAAAATCTTTTGAAAAATCAGGACTTATAAGAACTGGTGCTTTGGTTAATGCTTGTTTTACCAGTTCAAATGATTTCTTTGCTTCTAAGGTTCATTTAACTCCTTCCTTTTTTAGCATGTTTGTTATATTTCTAAGGAGTTCAACTAAGTTGGGTATGAACCTTCTCAAGAAATTAATCTTCCCAATGAAAGATTGAACTTCCTTGATGTTTCTTGGATGGTTGACTTGAAAAATACCATTAATCTCTTTTGGGCCTATCTTTATTCCCTCTTCTGATATGATGTGTCCAAGTAGTTTACCTTCTTGGAGACCAAACACTGTTTTCTTTGGATTTAAAGATAACCCATATTTTATGCATTTCTCAAAGACTTTCCTCAAGTGTTCTAGGTGTTCTTCATCTATTTTGGAAAAAACAGTGATATCATCAAGGTAAATAATGATGAAGTAGCTTAATTCTTCTGAGAATGCAATATCCATGGCTCTCTGAAATGTAGCACCAGCATTCATTAAACCAAAGGGCATTTTAATATACATGAAATTACCCCAAGGTGTAGTAAAGGTTGTTTTGAGTTGATCATCGGGATGTACTAAAATCTAATTGTATCCTGAGAAGCCATCTAACAAAGAAATTCTTTTAGAACCAACTACCCTTTGTAAATGTGATCCATCTTGGGTAAAGCATAGTTGTCCTTTAATGAGGCTTTTTTTAAGTTCATAAAGTCAATACAAAGCCTTATCTCTCCTGTTTTCTTCCTTAGTGACACTAGATTAGACACCCACTTTGAGTATCTAATAGGGAAAATAATTCTAGCTTCATACATTTTCTTGATTTATTTCTCAACCAAAGGTAATTGAACAGGGTTGATTCTGCGCAATTTTTGTTTAAAAGGTTTTTGGTTTTCTTTGAGGGGTATTTTGTGCTGAATTATCTCTGTGTCATAGGACTTTAAATCCTCATAACTCCACGCAAAAACATCAGAAAATTCTTTAAACAACTCAATGTATTTCAGTTTGATGTGCGCTGGCAAAGTCTTAGACAGTTTGATCATTTTTGGTTTTAGTTCACTGCCTATGTTACACTCTTCTAATATAGTTTCAACAGGCTCCAGCTTTGGTTTTTTGGCAACATCATTGAAATCAAACAACTCCTCTAATGGGACCAGACCTTTTAGAAAAAATTGAGTGTTAGATTGCAGTGTTTCTAAGTCTTCTTTTTGTAAATCTGCACTAATCTCCGTGTTATGTTCAATTTTGTTAGCTAACATATTTATAACAACAATTTTTGGAGAGTTTACTTCTTCAAGTAGATTTTCCTCAGTAGGAAAGTCATCTCCATACTCTGAATCTAAACTTGGTAGCTCAAATTAATTTCTGGACTGTAGGAAGTCTTCTATTTGTTTATCTCCATCAAACACTTGCCAATATTTTTCATTATCTGGGATATCTCGTTGAAATTTGATTTGAGTCATGCATTGTTTCGTTTCATAAGGAGTCAAGCATGTTCTAGCAGCAAAAGTTAAACCATTAGCTTGGATATTTTGGTTTCTTAGGACAAAGATAAGTTTGAATTCCTCAAATGTTTTCAATAAATCCATGACATCATTTCTATAGGCTCTAATTCTGGGATGTTTTTCAGTGTATTCCCCATTCATTTGCCTAATTATTAGTTTAGAATCACCATGAACCTTTATTCTTCTAGCCCCTAATTTCTTCAATAAGCGTAGGCCTAAAAGGAGGGCTTTATACTCAGCTATGTTATTGGTGCATTGAAAGTTTAATTTGCAGGAATGCCCTTCAGTATGATTGTTCATTTTATTGTGAAGCCACACTCCTGCACTTGCATCATTCTTAGCGCAAGATCCATCAAAGTTCATACTCCAAAGAGGACTAGTTTCAGATTCACTAGTTTGACTATTATCCTCTTCATCTAGTGTGCTTTTGGATTGTTCTTGTAGATCAACACTATGTTGAATTTGTTTTATTTCCTCATGTTTTTCATTGTCTTGAGGACTCTTATCTTGACTCTCAAGGTTGAAAAGAAATGGATGATTGATTTGCAGCTCTAGACCTATGATTTGTTTGCTGTGATTTTCAGATTTGGCAAATTGTTTTGACACTTCTGTCTTGTCTTCCTCTTTTTCTATATCTGCCACTAATCCAATTAAGGTTTCTTGCTCATTGAATGTTTCATCATTGAAAAGAATAAATGAATCAAGGCCTGTATGTACAGAATAAAGAGGAGAGTTTTGTGGTCTCTCTTGGCTAGTAACCATGTATTGCATATGAGATTCCCTATAAAGTCTTCTAGTTTGATGAAAAATAGGGATGGTAGCATATGTCATATCCATTTGCATTTTTCCTTGTAACTTAGCTCCCCACGATATTGATAACAACATACCATATTTGGGGGGTACATTAGCCACTACAATATCCATTACTAAACACTTGGCTGGAATTTGTGCTAAGTTTACACAGAGGTCTTCGATCAAACCTAAACATTTCACTCTGCTTGAGTCAAAGGAGTAAAGATCTTTGTACGGTCTAGTAATTTCAAGGCCTAGGCTCTCCATTACTGCTTTGGGCATTAAATTGTGAGAGACCCCTGAATCATGCATAGCATTGTCTAAAATTTTGTCATGAATCTTCAAACTAACATAAAATGGAGGAACTGGTCCTTCTTGATATCTTCCCTCAATCTTTGGACCAAATAAGAGCTCTAGTTGGTCATCACTAAGATTGACAGTGTCATTATTCTCTTCTATGTTAAAAGCCTTCAAAATTTGTGATCTATATACATCTTGGGTGACTAATTCCATGAGGGGAATAGGGATTTTTATCTTGGAAATTTCCTGTTCCAAACTAAAAGGCATCTGATTTTTTACAATGTTTGTTTCAGCCTTATTAACCACCATTCTATCAACAAAATCAGCTTGTTGATTTCCTCTATTTACATTGGTAAAAATTGTTTTAACAGGAGCTCTAGCTGAGGTGCTAACGCTGCTAAGGTCTGCACTTTGTTTTTCATTAATTTGAGTGGCTTTTTCTTTGTTTTTATCAGAATTTCCAGCCACTGTTTTGTCTTTCTGTTTTGTAACTTTGGGTTTATTCACAGGGTTGTTTTTTGTAGAATTTTCAGAGGTTTTAGTCTTGGGAGTTTCTTGATTTATTTTACTCCTAAGGTCATATTATTTTGGGTTTTCTATGATGAAATTTTCCAATTCTTGATAATAAAATTCATCTTCTTCTCTTTTATCATCATAGGGTGTGTATAGACCTTGTTTCCTATTGTAATGAACTTCAAAATCATCATTGTATACTCCCAACATGTTTATGCCATCTTCCTCTATTTTTTCTATTGTTTCTTCAACCTAAATCACAAAATTTTGATTAAAAGGAGGTATAATCTCCTAATCAGGGTCTCTTGGTCTGTTTTGAGGCTGATTTCTCCTGAGATTCTGATTTTGGTTTTGAGATTGGTTTCTATTTTGAGGAGCCGATTGATTTTGACTTGCTTGTGCTCTCTCAAGAATGCTCATCTTTTTCATCATCTCCTCCATCATTCTTTCCATATTTGAGATAGATGTGGAAGGTGTAGATTCCTCTCTAAATTACATTTTCTTCTCATTCCTCATTCTTGCTCTTTTCTCCATTAAATTAACTTCCATAGCAAGAGTTGCTTTTTGCATATCTTCAAGAGTCAAAGGATCTCTCTCTCTCAACTGATAGGCCATTTCAGGATCAAATCCTTCAGGAAACTTGTTTAAAGCTGAGCCTTGTGGAGGTTTCAATTCTGGGGGAAGAGCATTATACACACTATTAAATCTAGTGCAATAAGCTTGGACGCTTTCCCCAATATTTCTTTTGAGGCTGTTATAGTCTGAAAGTATTTGGAGAAGGTTTTTCTTGAATTCCCACTTCTTCAGGAATAACTGATGGAGGGCTTGAAGGTCATTGATATTGTTAGGGGTTAAGCCTTTGAACCATTTTCTTGCTTCACCCCCTAAACTTTGAGCAAACAATCTAAGTTTGACAGTTTCGTCATCAATCTGATTTCTGTCAAAATAATCATTCATCTTATCCACATGTTGTGAAGCAGTAGTAGCACCACTAGCATCATACAATGGTATCTTAAACTGATAGTCCTGTGGAATATTGAATAGAGGTAAAGGAAGGACTAGGGGGGCATACCATGTTGCCATGATAGGAGGTTGTGGAAAAAGTGGGGGTTTTACAATTGGAGGAGGTTGATGGAATGGTGTAGTTTGAACAGTGGATGTGTGGATAAAAGAAGTGGATGGACAAGCAAGAGATTGTTGAGCAGATCTAGGATGAGATGAACCAAAATTATGAAGGAAATGTGAATCGGGTGGAGTAGTTTCTCTGCTACCATGATGTTCACCTCTATCTTGGGGTGAAAGTGAAGGCTCAAGGTCTATCTGATCTATATCATCAAGTGACCTAGTTCTAAATGGGTTTCTTAAGTCAACTTATGATTCTTGTAGAGCTATAAGGTTTTCAGGGATAGAATTAGCTCTATGGAGTGATCTAACAATAGTTGAAGCTTGGGCCTTAGGATATTTCCTAAGAATTCTTTCAGGATTATCAACTATCTCAGGAGGATTTGGGTCGGGATAGGCTCTAGTATGAACTCTTCTAGAAGCCACTATGCTATTTTTTTTAGACCCAACTTACAAGAAAAGTTTAACCAAATATGACAATCTTTAGGAGGCTAACTAATCTTTAAACAAGAAAAATTTAATCCTTAAAGTATTCTTAACTTATTTTAAATGATGTTATGATGATAATGGGTTTCCTAGTGGAGTCTTAAGGTCTGTTTAGGATTGTGGAGTCACCAGGTGGAAATTTTTATCTCTTTTGGAGGTAAAATGTTTTATGGTCCACCACCATGTTTATTTGAAGCCAATCTGAAATATTTTTGGGTTTTCTGAGTTTTTTTAGGCCCATGAGTTCTAAGAGTGTCCTAAATCTGTTTCAACACTTAGCTAAGGTGATGAGATAAAAAATTTTTACTCTTATGGCGTATCTAGCTGATTCCTTCAAGGTTTGATAAGTTTATATGAGAATCCTAAGGGTTACTTAGTTTTTCACTGATTCAAATAAGTCCTATCATGATTACCAACATGCTTGGTAGTGCTTAAAGAGAACTAATAATACTACACTGAACACTGAGTGTCTTGTTTTAAGGATTTTACTCAGAACTCCCCAGCGGAGTCGCTAGAATGTTAGGCCCTTGTAATTTTAGCAAATTGGCAAGACTAAAGCTGTAGAGACAACATTTGAACCAATTCAGGATTCCAGGATCTAGCCCTCCTGAATCCAGAGAGGGATCTCTCTTATGAGCATAAAGATTGATTTATCTTTAAGGTCTTTTTGTGTGATATTACGCTAGTTATGAAGAACAAGGTTTTTGTTTTTTTTGGTTGGGCAAAGATATATGAAGGTGAAGGAAGTCTAAATGAAGGGTGAAGGTGTGTGAAAGTGAAAGAGTGATTCAGCTAACAAGAGAGGCAAGAAGCAGCTTCAATCCATTGGGATATTGAGTCATAAGAGGATTTAATTGAAACAACAAGGTTCAAGAGTGGTCCATGGGGCAAGTCATCTATGTCAAAGGATCTCTTTAAGTTGATTTTATGGAATGAAAAAATAAGAGATGGAGAAAAAAAAAATGAAGAACAAAGAGTAGCCTAAGATCAAGTAAATACTTTGAAACTATCCTACTTTTGGCATGCACTTGAGAAAAACATAAAAGTAATCTAAGATCAGGTAAGTACTTTGAAACTAGCCTGCTTTTGATGCACTTTCAATAGAAAAAATTTAAAACACAAAAAAGAATAGCTTAAGATCAAGTGAGGACTTTGAACCTATCCTGCTTTTAGCATATTCAAAGGGAAACTTTCCGAAGCATCTGTTAGAGAAGAAACTAGAGGACAAGGCTAACCATAGACTTCCCTAGTTCGACTTTAATTAGAAAAATTTTCAAGACAACACTTAAGATAAACAAAGAATAGTCTAAGATCAGGTAAGGACTTTGAACCTAGCCTGCTTTCAACATACTCTTAGGGAAAATTTCAGAAAACCTTTGGAGATAAAACTAGAGGATAGGGCTAGCCATAGACTTCCCTAGTTCAACTTTACTTAGCAGAAACTAAAAATAACATTCAAGAATGATGTTTAAAGTTTAGACAGTAAGAAATGGGAACACCAACATTCCTTAACTTCTTAGACTGTATTAAATCATTCTTAAACACACAATTGGAAGAAAACATGGAGATAAAGCTTATCAGTGAGAGTAGGGTACTTTTGACAGTAAATCCTAGCTCTATATTTGCTGTTCTTCATCAGAGAAAGCGGAAAGAATGGAAACAAAAAGAAAATAAAAATTTACAATAAGAAAAACATCACAATTGAAATAGACCAGGATCCCATAAATCAACTTGTATTTGATGCTTCAAACCAGTTACAATAATCAAGTCCAATGGGTCTCTACAGCTTCAAACTTCTCATCTCAACTTAGGTATCTTCAATTACAAATAGAGATTACAACAGCTTCAGAAAACTATTTACATGCAATAGATATTCAGAGACCAAACTGTTACAATGTGCTCCTCAAAGAGATTTTATAAGAAAATGAGGAGGTGGAAGAGTTTTTAGGGTTCAAGTATCATTAATTCCACAATTAATGCAATTCCTAGCCTTGAAAACCATGCAAGGCATAATGCAGGAATTCATTCTACCTATAACTCTGCTTCATAACTCAATTTCTATTTTTTGAGGCTTAATGGACGAGAAGATTGACTTCAGGGCTATTTCTTATTTTAATAACTCTGTTGACAGTTTGTAATAAGTTCTTTGGTTGAATTAACTGTTCAGCTATCTTTAGGCAAATATCTTTGAAAATAGGCAATAACTATGCCTTCTTTGATTTCTTTGAGGCTGTAGGTGGCTTTTTGGTAGCTGGAGAGGATTCAATTAGCCTTTGATGTGGCAGTGGAGGCTTTTCGAATTGATAGATTTCTTTGTTTTTACCTAAAACACCCTTAATCTACTTTTGATCTATGTTTTAGGCCCAATTAGGATTAATTTTTGTCTTCAAGTCTTCATACTGTCTTTATCTCAGGATTAAGCCTTTGATTTGCTAAGTTTGTGCCTTAATCCCTCAAAACTGGGTTAAAAACATTTGATCCTTCATTTCTGCTTTGATCTAATGCTGTAACACTGTTACTCTTCATCTAATTAAGGTTTACTGTGTTTTGTTGTTGTGCAGGCGCATAGTTTATAACATTACCAATGTTCATGAGACATGGGAAAAATCATGATGTGAACCCTGCAGATTCACTTTCTTCACTGATAGTGGCCTGGGGGATTGTCATCCCTGGCCTTTGTTTTATTTCAAAAAACTGTGGAAAAGCTTCGTAACCTGCAAAAATACAAAAAAGATATGAAAAACCTGGTGAAAATATAGGTTAGGCTACTCTGGGCGCGAGATTAAATCGTGACTGTTGGATGAAATCAACCAACGGCCAAGATCGCTTTCTGGGGTCAATCGGGGGCGGTTGGGTAAACGGTGGGGAGATTAAGTCTGGGCCATTGATCTAGATTGATCAACGACTGAGATCAATTAGGAAGTTTATAATGCGGAGGGGGTAACATTATAATGAAATGGAAGAAAATGTAATAAAACAAGAAAAAGTCTTTGGCGGAAGCGAAAAGGGGCTAAAATGAAGTTTGGATGTGGGATTAATGAGAGTTGTTGATCTAGAATGATCAACGGTCGGGATTATTTGAACGAGGTGTTTGGGAGCAGAGGAGATAGGCGATGGCTTGGTGGGGGAAATTAATTAGAATCGTCGATCTTCAGAGATCGATGGCAGAGAAGTATTGGTGAATTTGTTTGGGGAGAAAATGAAGGGGTAAGGATATGAGGTTTCAAAGCAATCTGGGCCGTTAGATTGAAACAATGGACGATCGAGATCAATCTAAAGGGGCACTTGGGAAATAATATGGAGGGAGATGAGAAGGGATCGCGACATAATGTAAGCCGTCAGATCACAATGACGAACGACAGAGATTCAATGATGAAGGCTTTTGGAGAATAGGTGGAGGGAAAACAGAATGGAGATGTGGTGTAAGGAGAGCCATTGATTTGAAACGATGGATGGCTACGATTAAAAGGAGGAAAATCAATGTAATGGGGAAAGGTTTTTTTAGTGGAAAAACTTCTAGTTTCGCGCTGCTCCGAAGTGATTTCGAAAATCTTCAAAAAAAATCGCGATATGCGTCACTGCCTGACAGGCGTCCCTTAGAAAACCACTTTTTTCGTGTAATTTTTCAATGTTAAACCCCGGATGCAGAAAAAACACAAAACTGACTATCATCCATCGGATGGGAGGTCAGAGATCTGACGGTGAGGAAAGGTTGCAATGGGGAAAGGTGTGTGGGATAGATCTTGACCATCGGATTTGTAGGAATAGACGATGGAGATCTGTCAATGGGGAAGAATGAGAAGGGAGGGGTTTTAAAGCAGAAGAAATGTGGAGCATTGGATTTGAGGAAATCAACGGTGGGGATTTGATCAGAGGTCGGGATGGTGGAGGGTTATGCGATGGGCGAGCACGATGCAATTAAGCGCTGGTCGTTAGATCTAGGAGTGATATCGACGGTTGAGACTCAATCGGGGGGGTAAAGGAGAAATGTTATGGGTGGAGTACGACGAGATATTAGCTGTCAGTTCTTCTGGTTTCGACGGCTAAGATTTGATCGGGAAGAATGGCATCGGAGGAGGACAAGGGAAAGCACAGAGGGAATTTTGCGATGCGATGGTATACTGACCGTCAGATTGGAAGAATGATCGACGGCTGAGGTTTGGTCTAAAGGATCGCATCAGAAAATTTTCGAAGGACATGAAGAAAAGAGAGGACCCAATGTGGACTTGCGATGCATTGAGCCGATGATCATTGATTGGTTTAGATCTACGGTTGATATTCGTTTCAATTTCAAACTGTCGAGTTTTATTAAAACACAATGAAAAGTCAGGTTTTATGAAATAACAAAGGAAAATAAGGTTTTGACAGGATTTGGTGAGGAGTTTAGGCCCTTTAAGTGCTTGGTTGCAGGACTTATGGTCTCATGAAGAAGAGGTTTGTAAGAGTTAATCCCTCAAGGGCTTAAGAGAACTTTGTATGTAGAAAGGGTATTTTGGCCTAAAAAACAGAGTTTTTGAGGCAATTTGAAGGTTCCGATAGAAGAAAAAGGAGTTTTTAAACCAAATGGAAGGGGATAAAATGGTTATAAAAGGGTCTTGGAGTGAACTTGAAGGTTAAATGAGGCTTATGGAGGGATTTTATGAAGAAATAAGGGGATGAAAATGGGGTTATTTATGAGTGAAGGAGGGGTAAAAATGATGGGAAAATGGGGTTTTTCAGCAGTCTTCTTTAGGCAAACAGTAGATTTTTTAGGATTATGAGGGAAACAAAAGTGAAGATTAACTAAAGGATTAATCATCTTCGTAAGAATTTAAGAACTCACAATTTGGCTATAAATTTTTTTCTTGAAGTCTAAAAAATAATTTAGCTACCATTTGATATGACTAATTTTTATAGGTGGCTAACAGATCTGACCCCAAAAATCGCAAATAAATCAAGATTACGTGGCAAGATGGCATCACAGTGACATGGCATGATGACATGGAGATGACATTGACCTAGCCCACATATCGCAAATCACAAGATCGGAGGGGTGAAGATCGTAAGAGCAAAGTTGCGATGCGATGCGAGCGATGGATGCGATGCTATGGACAGTGGCGATGCGATGCAATCACATATCGCATATGTTTTAGGGAAAATCACCCTAGAGGTTTTTTGGGTCAAAACCTCCACAGATCAGGGCATGCTATTCAAAAAGACTCACACACAACCATACTTGAATGCAAAAAATTAGATAGCAACGATAGCAGAACTCACCCGTAGTCCTACGTTCGATGTAGATCCTGCAGGGTCCAAACCCCCAGCAACCCTTCTTCCTCCTTCAACCTGGAAAACAAGAAAGAACGTGCACAGAAACCTAGTTGTACAACATATACTTCTCCTAAACGTTAGTGTAATTCATGTGAAATATGATATAAACCATAATAAATGCTTAATAATCAATCTTTTCACATATACAAATAGATACTAACACAGAAGTTCAGGAACAAGATGGTTCTTCATTATTACGAACAGCATGTACAGAAGTAAAGAGTGGAGAGATCACCTAAATCCTTCCACGATCTTCGAGTAGACCGTCGTCCAGATCCGTCCCGCCCTTGCCTCACTAAGATACTTTCAAGACTTGTGCACTCGAGATGGTATATAAATGGATGAACATCTCCAGGAAACAAGGGTTTCCTGTATAAATCTGGGAAAGTGCAGGAGGCACGGGGAATCAGACTTGAATTAGGGATTCCAACAGAGTATAATATCTATAAAATTTCTCTCTCCCTTAGGCCATACACATGAGGGGATTTTATACTCCCTCAAAGTAGTTTCAATCAGTTGGAAACAGATGGCCACGTGCTAGGGTGGTTGAACTACTAGAGTAACCATCAACCCAGCCCGAAAATAGGGATTTTATATATATATTTTTAATGATTTTAATGGCATACACGGAAAAGTACATATGGACTCGCATATACACGCGGAAAAGTCTTCGAATAACCGCGTATGGGAATTTTAACACTGTTTTTTAGTGAATTTTGTTCAAGTCTGTAGGAATGGGTGCCCAAAGCCATAAAGACAATCATGAATCACCTGAGGGTGAAAAATTATGCTATAACAGCATATCGCACATGATATGGGTACACACGGTATGAAAAATGATACTGCGATAGCCGATATTGCGATGTGATGGATAGATGAGATGCGAAGTAGTGATAAAGTCAAGTGGGACCCGATCACATATCGCTCATCGCAAGCTCAGGACAAAGAGAGATAAAGGATCCAAATGTGATGTAGCTCAGAACCATTATTTAAAGAGATTTCAAGTCGGGTGTAAGTGATTTTCCTTTGAAAATCGTTTCGGAGAGCAAAAGGAGGAAAATAACGGAAAATAAAAAGGAAAGTATGAACACGGGTGGGAAGGCTCGGGTAAGAACCTGACACAAAGAAAAAGGCAGAACCAAGTTTTTAGAAGAGCAGTGAAGGCTGAAAACTGTGGGCACGAGACAAAGAGGCAGAGTCGAGAAAAGAAGAAAAATAGTGGCACTATTGAAAACAAACAGCTGGGTCAAGTTAGGCCAAAATGACAGTTATGCAGAACTGTGTTGACTATAATAGTAGAAACTGAAAAGATAGTGACAACAGTAGAAAAGACAAACATATGGGGAACCAAGAGCTGAAAGCACTGATTGAAATTTTTGATTGTAACTATAATTGTATTATTTAATTTATATTGTTTGTGATGTAAAGGCAAGACTTCGTAGGCAAAGCAAAACTCCACTGTAATACACAAATATATATACATTCTGTTATATCATTCTGAATGTGCTGGATAAGAAAATGAGAAGGGGGAAGGCAAAGAGTCATACCTGTTCATTTCGAATTCCCTTTGGAATGAAAACAATTATGAGGTGATCCCTATAAATAATGTTACCAAACTATGCATAAATAGGGTTGAGAGAATGAGGAAATGAGTGAGACAATGTAAGAAGAAGAAGGAGTAGAAAGAGCAGTTGTGAATATCCAGATATGATATAAAGCACATTTGAAGACTGGAAGGACAATAGTAAAGAAGGAGAAAAACAGAGTTGATATCCAGGTAAATCAACATATGATTTTATTGTACAGTGAGGAAGTTGGTGCTTCCATGTCAAGTTGTAGTTGGCTGAGGTAGGAGCCTCCTGTAGGTTGTAGCCTACAGAAAATAGATTGGAGTTGGAGCTTCCTTGCAATTTGTAGCTTGTAGAATTGAGGTAGTAGCCTCCTGTAGGTTGGAGCCTACAGAAAATCAGTGTTGAGAGGGAGTTGGAGCTTGCCTTTACATCACAACAATAATAAGATGTGGTTTTATCCCTTATGGGTTTCCACTTGTATTTTTTGTCTATGTGCATGATTTTTATGTGTTGACATGTGTAGAAATTATATGCACTAAGCATGCATATTTCCTAGATTCACCTGATCTCACACTATTTAACTTTATGCAAGATACTGAATCATTCCACTTGTTAATCTTTTGCGGAAAATTAATTGCACACACATGTAAAGAATAAATAAAAATAATCGCACATAACACAGTTTTTTTTATCGGGGAAAGCCTGAAGCTGAAAACCCCAACTATATATTATGTATCATGGAGATCATATGACAATATCATACAAAGCTTATCAAGCTCTCAGTACAATACAATCATCATACACTAATCAGGAACAATCTTGCAAATCCATGCACTGATCTCTGCCCCCTACTAGCCTACCTCCACTGCGCAATCCTTGCTGAAGAATAGATCTAAATGAATTCGAATTACACTTGCCTTGACTGTGCAATCCTCATTGGAAACTCTAATGTGTGTGTGATGCAATCAATGCATCACTATAGTCACAACAGATAGTCTATCTTGCCCTTTCACCTACCTCTCCACTGGGTCTCCATTGAAACTTCCATGCACTGTAGTTAACTGTTGTATTGTTTAGTTGATTAACATGTTACTATTTTTGAATTAATTAACTAATTAATTCACTCCACTCTCACTTGTGTATCAATCATTTAGACTAGATACAACTAGCTCAACTGAGTCTAACTGAGTTAAACTGAATACAACTTCATAACTACTTCTTCCAACTGTGTCATAACTCTACCACTTGAGTTATAACTGAGTCCTCCATGCATTAGATCCAGTAAACCCTTGGGAATTGCGTAATTCCCTCAGTCCACTGATGTGCCACATTTGTGCACTGAAAGAAAGTGCTCCAAGAGAATAATTTGTTGTTTAGAGTCTGATTATTATTAAGAGCTAATAATAATTGACATGCATCTATTTTTAGATCAGCGATCTATAAATAGACTTCGCCCAATATTCTAAAAACAAAATTTCATCTATTTTTCCAACTTGATCAACCATCCACAAATAGCATCCTGCAACTTCTAAAATATGATCATCATGTCTAAAAATAGACTTGCGCCCAAAATAGCCTATGGGCCCACTTAGTGAAGGCGACTCTTTTCACTAAGCTCATCATCTTGTTGAATCTCAACACTCCCTCTCAACAAGATAGGGATTATCCTTCACCCCAATCCTGCCTCTATGGTATTCAAATTTGCTCCTGGTGAGCGCCTTCGTGAGAATATCTGCATCCTGATCCTCCATAGGAATATATTGAAGCAACATGATATTTCACTACACACAATCTCTGATATGATGATACCGGATGTCAATATGTTTAGATCTATCATGAAACATAGGATTAACCGAGAGTTTAATGCAACTATAATTATCACAATGTATCATTGTGGGATCTAAATGTGAACCGAACAAACCAACCAGGATCTTCCTCATCTAGATAGCCTCACATGCAGCTTGACTTGCTGCCATGTATTCTGCTTCCGCTGAACTGAGTGCCACAGATCTTTGTTTCCTGCTGTACCAAGAAACTTCCATAGATCCGATACAGAAAATCCCTCTTGATGTGCTCTTTCTGTCTATTGGGCTTCCTTCCCAATCTACATCCGTGAAGCCATGCAACTTCACCTCATCCGTCTTTCTGCACCATAAACCATACTCAAATGTGCCCCTGAGATATCTCAGGACATGCTTGCTTGCCTTCCAAAAGAGCTTGGTAGGCTTAACCATCTCTTGTGAAAGCTGGTTCACTGCATAGAATATGTCTGGTCTTGTATTGACTAAATACATGAGTGAACCCCCCAACTGTCGATAAACAGTGGCATCCACTACCTCTACCGATGTAGCATCCTCTTTCTTCCAACTTCCTGGAAGAGGAGTGTTAGTAGGCTTGCAGCCTTGCATGTGAAACTTCTCCACTATCTCCCGTGCATACTTTCCTTGAGACACAAGTAGTTCACCTTCTCGCTGCCATATTTTCAATCCAAGGAAATAATGAAGGAGGCCCAAATCCTTCATCTCAAACTCCTTTGCAAGATCTGCCTTGCATGAGTGTATCAACTCCTCATCACCTGTTAGTATTAAATCATCAACATAAAGTACAATGATTAAAATATTACCCTCCACCACAATCTGGTACAGGTTTGCATCCACCTCACTCTAAGTAAAGCCAAGTCTAATGAAATAGCTGTTGATCCAAGTGTACCAAGCACGGGGTGCTTGTTTCAGCCCATACAGTGCTCTTTTGAGCCTGCACACATGTGACTAGCTGCTGAAGATATAAAATCCTTCATGCTGCTCAATCTACACCTCTTCCTCAATGATCCCATTAAGGAACTGAGTCTTCACATCCATCTGATGAATGTGCTAACCCATCTACGCTGAGAGAGAGAGGATGGTCCGTATGGAAGAATACCCTGCGACAGGTGCAAAGGTTTCTTCATAGTCAATCCCCTCAATCTGTGAGAAGCCCCGGGCACATAATCTTGCATTATACTTCTCGAAATTCCCATCAGCAGCTCGCTTTACCTTGTAGATCCATCTTGATCCTACAACTAATTTTCCCACCAGCCTTGGAACAATCTCCCAAGCATTTTTTCTGACAATGGAGTCATACTCCTCCACCATGGAATCTACCCATGTGGGCTTTCGCACTACTTCTTCAAAAGAATATGGCTTTGTCATGATACACTTGATCATAAGAGCCATGTATCCAGTAAATCCGTCAAGTGACTGTCTCTGTCTGCGCTGTGAGGTAGGGACTCCTACATTCTGTGCCGCATCAAGCTTCAGTCTCTCAGCTTCTGTGGTATGCTTTCTGCCTTGTCTGATGTTTGGTTCTGCATGAGTGGACTTCTCCACTCCATGAATCTCCTCCTATGGATAATCCACATCCAGAGGCTTATCTTTGGGAACAAGAAGTTCCTCCTCTGCATGCAAATGTAGCTCCCTCTCAAGCGACAACTTCATGGTTTTCACCTCATTGAATTTTATATCCCGTCGCACAATAGTCATCCATCTGTCTGGAAAATACACACGATAATTATAGGGTGTTTCTGTGTACCCCACAAATATCCCAACTTCTGCAGTTGGCTCCAGGTTCTTCCTAGCATCCTTTGTCACATGAATGTAAACAGGTGAGCCAAAAATCTTCAAATGAGAAATATCATGCTTCTTACCAGTAAAAGCTTCTTCAGGTGTAATCATGCCAAGAACTCTATGAGGACAACGGTTTTGCACATAAACCGTAGTGTTGCATGCTTACGCCCACAAGTGCATTGGTAGGCCCTGGTCATGCAGCATCACTCATGCATCACCCATGATCGTTTTGTTCTTCCTCTCCGTGACCCTATTCTACTGTGGGTTATGAGGCGCTATGAATTCTCTTCAAATTCCTTCTTTGCTACAGAAGTCTTTGAATTCACCCGAGATGTATTCACCACCATTATCGCTCCGTAGAGCTTGCACATGCTTCCCCGACTCCTTCTCCACTAATGCCTTGAACTCACAAAAATTTGAGAACGTTTCACTCTTCTTCTGCATGAAGAATATCCAACATCTATGAGAATAGTCATAAAAAAATATCACATAATACCTATGTTTTGCTGTTGAAGCAACCGAGAATGGTCCACACACGTCTGTGTGAATTAACTCCAGGATCACCGAAGCACGGTTCTCCTTCTCATGAAAGTTGGTCTTCACAAACTTACCCATAGTACATCCCTTGCACTAATCTGATTGCACAAGAGCACCCTTGGGAATTCCAGTAGAAATCTGCTGCAAAATCTTCAAAGTGCCATGGTGAAGATGGCCCAATCTCCTGTGCCATAATTCGCCCTCATCTCGGCTCACCAATTCTTCTGCTTTGCCAACCATTGCAGCACAACCATATACCTCCATCTTGTAGAGATTATTAATTCAAACCCCTATATTCTTCGTTTGAATCGTTGTTTTATGTCGAAGGAAGGCTTTTCCCTCACTGAAAACAACATCATAACCTCTATCTTCCAACATTATGACTGAGACCAAGTTCTTCTTCAGACCTGGAACATGCATAACATTATTCAACAAGAATGGATTACCGAACTCCCTCTCGAAGGTAATGGTCCCAATGCTAGTCACATTGTACCAACCATCATCACCCATCTCTATATGCATATGGAGGTCCTTCTCCTCGAAGTCACTAAACAACTCCTTGTCTCTCGTTATATGGAAAGACGCACCACTATCAAGATAGCACACCAATCCCATACAGCTTGAAACCAAGCATGCAATCAAAGATAAATCAAGTTCAAATTGTAAGGCTAAGGCCTCTCCAACTGCAGATCCAACAACCTTCTTGTTCTTCTTCTTCTGTGGAAAGTTAGTGGTGAAATGTCCATGTTCGTGACAGTGAAAACACTTCATTTTGGACAAATCCTGATTCTTGCCTTTAGCATTGGATTTTGAAGTATGTTTCTTCCCCTTCCCTTTCCTTAATTTGGCAGCCAAAGAGAAATTCTCTTCATCTTCATTCTTTGATGAAGATCCATCCCTAGTACCCCGCCTTATCTCATCCTGCACAAGATCTGACCAAAGTCGCTCCCATCCCGGCAGTTTTTCCCGTCCATTGACAGAGTCTTCGTAGCTATGCCAAATATTCAGAAGCCCAAGGAGAGCCAAGCTCACCAATTCTTCATCATCAAAAGTAACCCCCACACTTCCCAGTTCATCCTTGCAGTGGACAAACTTCGTGAGGTATTTTGAAATACTTTCGCCTTTCTCCATTTTTATTTTTCTGAGCTTGTCTTCAAGCACCAACTTCCTCTGGTCATATCTTATTTGGAACAAGTTAGTCAAAGCCTTACACATTAAGAATGAATTGGATTTCCCGTGAAGGCTAGACACAATATGGTCCTTCACACCTTCCAACAGAATCATTCTCGTCTTTACTGTCTTCTTTTTCCATGCGTCAAGTAATGCAGCATCGCTAGATCCCATCTTAGGAACGTCGCTATCGATGAAATAATTCAGTCCATTATCCTCCAGCACTACCTCCATCCTTTCCTTCCAGATTATGTAATTCGAGCTCCCATCAAGGGCATACTCCAATTGCAACCCATTGAAAGCCATTTCAATGTATACTCAACTTTTGCACCAAGAATCTTTTGTAGCAAATTCGAATTGTCCACCAACACAAAATCACTTTACAATTGCAATCTTCAATTAACAATGCTCTGATACCATGTATAAATTATATTCACTAAGCATGCATATGTCCTAGATTCACCTGATCTCACACTATTTAACTTTATACGAGATACTGAATCATTCCACTTGTTAATATTTTGCGGAAAATTAATTGAACACACATGTAAAGCATAAATAAAAATAATCGCACATAATACAGTTGTTTTTAATTGGGAAATCTTGAAGCTAAAAACCCAAACTATATATTATGTATCATGGAGATCATATTAAAATCTCATACAAATCTTATCAAGCTCTCAGTACAATAAAATCATCATACACTAATCAGGAACAATCTTGCAAATCCATGCACCGATCTCTACCCCCTGCTAGCATGCCTCCACTGCGCAATCCATGTTGAATAATAGCTATGAATGAATTCGAATTACACTTGCCTTGACTTGGTAATCCTCATTGGCAACTCTAATGTGTGTGTGATGCAATCAATGCATCACTATAGTCACAACAGATAGTCTATCTTTCCCTTTCACCTACCTCTCCACTGGGTCTCCACTGAAAATGCCATGCTCTATAGTTAACTACTATATTTTTCAGTTGATTAATGAGTTATTATTTGTGAAATAATTAACTAATTAACTCACTCCACTCTCACTAGTGTATCAATCGTTTAGACTAGATACAACTAGCTCAACTGAGTCTAACTTTGTTAAACTGAATACAACTCCATAACTACTTCTTCCAACTGTGTCATAACTCTGCCACTTGAGTTCTAATTGATTCCTCCATGCATTAGCTCTAGTAAACCCTTGGGAGTTGCGTAATTCCCTCAATCCACTGATGTGCCACATCTGTGCACTGAAACAAAGTGCTCCAAGAGAATAAGTTGTTGTTTAGAGTCTGATTATTATTAAGAGCTAATAATAATCAACATGCATATATTTTTAGATCAGCAATCTATAAATAGACTTTTTCCAATATTATAAAAATAGAATTTCATCTATTTTTCCAACTTGATCAACCATCCACAAATAGCATCCTGCAACTTCTGAAATATGATCATCATGTCTAAAAATAGACTTGTGCCAAAAATAGCCTACGGGCCCACTTAGTGAAGGCGACTATTTTCACTAAGCTCATCATATTGTTGAATCTCAACAACATGGTGTATCTAATCTACTTAATACATGTTTCTCTGTTATTAAAATTGTTGTTCCATTAAATATTAAGTTGATCACAAAATGAAGATGTAAATATGTGTAAAAGAAAGTTTTACAAGACCATGACTGCATTAAACTGATTCAACCCCCCCCCCCCCTCTCAGTTTAACCAAGGGTTCAATAATTGGTATCAGAGCAGGTTCTTTCTGTATCAGTTTAACAACTGGAAGGAGATCTTAGGTCCCCAAGATGGCTAGTCTAGAACGACGCTCAAGAAATAAATCCCCTCTGTTTACTGGCACAAATTATGCCTTTTGGAAAATAAGAATGAGGACGTACATAATGTCTCTAGGAATATAAGTTTGGGCTGTTGTGGAATTGGGATATGCCCCAAAGGAGTCTGACTCAGAGAAAGATGCCAAATTAGATTTTGTAGCTAATGCAAAAGCCATGAATGCTCTCTTAAGTGGTTTGTGTGAGGCAGAATTTATTAAATTAATGCACAAGAAGACTGCCAAAGAAATATGGGATACATTAGAAAGTATCCATGAGGGAGATAAAAGGGTGAAGGCTACCAAGATGCAAGTATATAGAGCTCAATTTGAAAATATAAAAATGAATGAAGAAGAATATGTTGCCAGCTTATTCTTAAGGGTTGCAGAAATTGTAAATAACATGAAATATCTAGGAGAAACAATTAGAGAATGTGTAATTGTACAAAATATATTGAGATCTTTACCATCTAGGTTTAACCCCAAGGTTTCTGCCATAGAGGAAACATTTGATTGGGAAACATTTTCCATGAACCAATTACTTGGAAACTTAACAGCCTATGAGATGAGACTTCCATAGAGGAAGTCAAATGTGAGGGAGGCAGCCTTTTAGACAGAGAAGAGAAAAGAAGAAAAAGAAGATACATGCTCCTGCTTTGATGAAGAAGAGGCCAAATTTTTCAGGAGATTGAATAGAGGCTCAGTCAAGTATAAAGGTAAAGTTCCATTTAAATTCTTTAACTGTGGAAGATTTTGGCACTATGCATCTAAGTGTCATCTTAAGAAAACAAAAAATCAGTCTCAAGAGACAGAGAAAACCAAAACAAATAACTGGCAGAAAGGGAAGAGATTCAATAAAAGATCATTTGATGCTCAGCAAGATAGTAGTGCATCTGAAAACTCAGATGAATCATCAAATGAAGAAGGAACCTATAAATTTGTGTTGATGGCCAAGGAAGAGTCTGAAGGATTCCTTTTAGAAGATGACGAAGAAGGTGAGGTAGATCTTGAAGGGGAGCTAAGAAGTGCCCAAAAGGAAATAGACAGACTTAAACTCAAGTGCAGAAAACAAAAAGACATTCTCCTCAAATATGTAAAAGAAGTACCAAATTCAGAAGACCTCATTCAATCGAAAGGAGAACTTGAAGAAGCTAAGAAGGTGGAAGACATTCTGCTAAAAAAATTTAAATATAAACATCAGGAGCAAGAGAAATTGGAAGAAGAAGTGGTATGGATGAGAAAGAAACTAGAAAAAACCCAAAGGGAATTGTCAATGAACATGAATGACAAGCACTGAATAGTTGGACATGATTCTAAACGCTCAAAGGTCTCCTCTCATAAAGGCTGGGATAGTATATGAAGGAGAAACCAGTAAGACCAAGGTAGAAGATAACAAGAATATCATTTTTGTAAAAGCTATAAAGGATAATGAAACAACTAAAAAAGGAACCACATAAGCAAAATTCAACAAGAAATTGATGTGTGATGAAACAAACAGAAACAAGCAACAACATCAAGAGACAAAGAACGAATTGAAGAAATAGTCAGCTGAAAAAGGCTTTTACAATCTTGAATATGAATTGAATAAATTTAGAAGTTGTCAAAAGAGATTCTTTCCTCCTATGAGAAATATCACTTGTTTTGTCTTCCACAAGCTGTGACATATTTCTGCATACTTTCAGACAAAGATGATCGATTTCAACCAGTAAAAGATGCAAAAATTGAAAAGACTACCTCAAGCAAACAAATGGAGAGGACAAACCTTCATTAGGTACACTAATCATTTCCATGGGTATTGTTTTTATTGTAAGGGGTTCAACCATAAAGCCATGGAGTGCAGAACATATGGACAAAGAATGATGTTCAAAACCCCAAGAAGGTCTATGAACAATGGAGAGTTCACTCGTACACATAATCCATTTAAAAATATAATCAAATGCTTTGTATGCCATAAAAACATACACATGTCTTCCAAATTTCCTCTCAAAGAATGTGGTCCATCTTCTCAGAAAAGGTGCCAAACAAATAGCTGTCTTCAGTGGAAAAATAAGTTGAATAAGTGTGACCTAGTTCTAATAGCCCAAAATCAATAATCCAATGGTATTTGGATAGTGGATGCTCAAAGCATATGACTGGAGATAGAAGAAAATTTGTAACCTTTGATGAAAATAAATATGGAAATGTAACATTCAACAATGATAAATCAGGGAAAATCAAAGGAAAAGGTTCAGTCAGTCCGAATAATGGAAGAGGAAAGGCTCAAGATGTACTATTTGTGGATGGGATGAAAGCCAATTTGCTAAGTGTTAGTCAAATGTGTGATAAAGGCTATGAGGTCCTTTTCAGAGCCCAATTTTGTGAGGTAAGATCAAGCACCACAGGAAAGATCTTGATCAAAGGTGTTAGAACAGAAATTAATGTCTATATAGTGGAAGAAGAGAGTGAAGCATGCCACATAAGCAAACTTGGTGAATCATGGTTATGGCATAGAATACTGGGACACCTAAACTTTGACCACATCATCAGTATGAACAAGAATAATGCAGTCAGAGATATGCCAGCAATAAAGAAGCTGTCAAATACCATATGTAAATCTTGCCAATTGGGCAAACAGACCCACACATATTTCAAGACCAAAGATGAACTATCAACAAGTAGGCCACTTCAACTTGTACACATGGACCTGTGTGGACCTTCAAGAACTAAAGCACCAAGCGGAGAATCTTATTTCATGCTGTTAATATATGATTTTTCCAGAATGACGTGGGGATCATTTCTCAAATATAAATCTCAAGCACTTGAGAAATTAAAGGTATTCAAGGCATTGGAAGAAAATCAAACAAGACACAAGCTAAAGTGCATCAGATCAAACAGAGGAGGTGAATTCACAGACTATGATTTTGTAGACCTATGAAATGAGCATGGGATAAAATAATAGTTTACAGTTGTAGGTACACCTCAACAGAATGGAGTGGTAGAGAGGCAAAACAGGTTAGTACAACAGATTGCCAAAGCTATGATGCAAGAAAGTAACATTCCCCAAACCTACTAGGAAGAAGCAGTACACACAATTGTTCACATTCTCAACAAAGCTCATCTAAGAGAAAATTGTGATAAGACTCCTTACGAATTATGGCATGGTAAACCAGCATCAATCAAGCACTTTAGAGTCTTCGGAAGCAAGTGTTTCATAAAAAATAATGATGAAAAACTAGGGAAGTTTGATGCAAGAGCTGATGAAGGAATATTTTTAGGATATGCATCCAAGAGTAAGGGTTACAGGTGCTACAACAAAAGATTGCACAAAATTGTGGAAAGCATTGATGTAATATTTGATGAAGATCTACCAAATAGAACAAGAAGCACAAGATGCAGCAATCCTCCAGATGATCATGAAGATGAGAACCAAGATAATGATGAACTGAGCAAAACAATAGAAGATACTGAATTAAACTCAAAAGGTCCCTCAAGACACACTCAAAAGAACCATCCAAAAGATCAAATCAGTAGGGACAAGAGTGTGGGAGTCCAGACAAGAAGACAACTTGCTGAACAAACAGAAGAAGTATACCTAGCCATGCTATCTCGAATAGAGCCAAAGAAGTTCGAATAAGCCAGAAAAGACAAAAACTAGGTAAATGCTATGAATGAAGAACTAGACCAAATTGAGAAGAAAAATACCTGGGAATTAATTCCAAGACCCACTGGGAAGAATGTCATTGGCACAAAATGGATATTCAAGAATAAGATGAATGAACAAGGGCACATAATCAGAAATAAAGCCAGACTTATATGCAAGGGATATTCACAAATTGAAGGTCTTGATTATGATGAAACCTTTGCCCCTGTAGCCATAATGGAAGCAATCAGAACATTTTTTGCCTTTGCATGCTATCATGATTTCAAGGTATATCAAATGGATGTGAAGTCTTCCTTCCTGAATGGAGATCTAGAGGAAGAAGTCTACATGGAACAACCTAAAGGATTCTCATTAACAGATAAACATGACTATGTGTGAAAATTAAAGAAAGCCTTATATGGTCTGAAACAAGCTCCTCGTGAATGGTATTCAAGTATGGACAAATATTTTCAAAGACAAGGGTTCAAGAAAGGAGGATTAGACATCAATTTTTACATAAAGGCTAATGGAAATGAACTCTTAATTGTAGTGGTGTATGTAGATGACATCATGTTTGGAAGTAGCAAAGATGAGTTAGCAAAAGGATTTGCTGAAGAAATGAAATCATAGTTTGAGATGTCAATGATTGGAGAGCTTACCTTCTATTTAGGACTTCAAATTCAACAAAATAACACAAGAATATTTATTTCGCAAGAAAAATACTTAAGAGAAATGTTGAAAAGGTTTCAAATGGAAGACTGCAAACTTGTGTCAACTCCCATGATCACTGGATGAAAACTATGTGCTAATGATGGATCAAGAGATGTAGATCAAAAACTTTACAGATCCATGATACGAAGTCTGTTATACCTAACTGCTTCTAGACCAGACATTATGCTGGCAGTAGGACTTGTGGCAAGATATCAAGCAGCACCAAAAGAAAATCATTTACTTACAATCAAGAGAATATTTAGATATCTTCAAGGAACTTCACATTATGGCCTATGGTATCCAAAAGGAAAAATATTCACATTGACAACATACACAGATGCAAGTTAGGCCAGCTGTGTGGATGACAGGAAAAGCACAAGTGGAGGTGCATTTTATTTTGGAAAAATTCTAGTGGCATGGCTAAGCAAGAAGAAAACTTCTATCTCTCTATCTACATCAGAAGTAGAATACATAGCAGTAGCATCATGTTGCACACAAGTAATGTGGATGAAACAAACTCTCCAATACATGAAGGTAAGCATTGATGAACCTATTTCTATAAAATGTGACAATACAAGTGTAATAAGTATATCAAAAAATCATGTACTTCATTCAAAAACAAAGCACATCCCAATAAAGTACCACTTCCTCAGAGAACAAGTAGCACAGAAATTAGTGAAGTTGGAATATGTACCAACTAAGGAACAAACAACAGACATATTCACGAAACCTCTCGCTAAAGAACCATTCGAATATCTAAGAGATAAACTAGGGATAGTGTCTGTAGATGCTACTCTCTAACATGATAAAAAATCATAAATTAAAAAAAAGGGGGGGGGGGTTGCATACAAGAAACAGGATCAGTGAAGAAGACAAGTGATAGTCAATATCCGATAAGAAAGTACCATTCCAGGGGGAGAGAAGCCAATAAAATTTGTCACAAAAGAGCTAGAGCAATGGAGCAGTGCATAGAGCAGGTCTTCAAGATCAGAGTATTATGAAAAGATAGAACCCACACTGGAAAAGTGAAACCCTTTGCCATTGATGTCAAAGGGGGAGTAAAAGAAAGCAAAAGAAGAAAGGGTCTTCCAAAAAAAAGCAAGCAGAGGAAGTCCTGGAGGAGGCATTGGAGTATTTCCATCAATGCCAAAGGGGGAGACTGTTGGAAATATTTTCATTGATGGCAAAGGAGCAGCACCATGACAAGGGAGAAAATCAGATTCAGATGAAATTGTTGCAGAGAAAGAAAGTAAAGTGGTAGAGGCTACAAGAGGATGGTTTTAATAAAATTGTATATTCTTGTTTATCTATGTAGAATTTTGAGTAATTTACTTCTGTGTAAATATTAAAAGGAATTTAGAGAATTCTAGTTCGTTTGCTTGAGATCGGGCAGTGTTAATTTATTTATGGTTGTTGAGTTACACAACAGAAAGGAGGGTTTTATCCCTTTGAAAATTCATTGATTTATGGTTTTCTGTGTAGCATCGAGAGTTATTAACCTCTGTAATAAGGGTTCAGAAGAAAATTAGAACTCAGGTTCTTTGGTTGAGAGCGCAACGATAATCAGTCTTTGTTTATTGAGTTATGCAATGAAAAGTAGGTTTCATGAGAAATTGAATTTAAATGAAGAAATGGTGAAAATATGTGTTTGAACACAATTTAAAACAAAGTTTGAAGGACAAGCGGTTTTAGAGAAACCATACACTGTTGTCGCGCCGCTTTTGTCATATGAGTGGTTTTATTCATTTTGAAATTGATCAAGTCATATTGCGACACGTCACAAGCGCAATACCACCCATTTCGCGTCGCTTTTGGTTGATAAACTATGGAGGTGGAATGAATGCGATTGCTGTCTGATTAGATCTGTGGGAGATCTGACGGTGTTCGCGTCGGTAATTGCACGGGCTTTACAACAAGGTATGGACCCAAAAATTTATGCAACAAAGGTTTATTAAGGTTTGGAATCCGGTTATATAAGGCCGAAAGGCTTTAAAATTTGTTTAAAGCACAATATAATATTACATTTCCGATGGTTTTAAATATTCATTTCCGAAGGTTTTAACGTTATTTCCGAAGGTCATTAGATATTATAATGTGCATTATATTGTTTCCGAAGGTCTAAAGATTTCGAAGGCTTTTTAATATTTCTGAAGGTTTAATGATATTTCAATGGAGTTTTATTTAAGTGATTGAAGTTCGGAAATACACTGCTGAGGGGATTTTAACCTTTGTTTAAAAGGAAATTAAACATTTTCGAAGGTTCTGATATTCATTCCAAAAGAGTTTAAAACATTAGGTTAAAGTGAGTTACATTGTTCCAAAGGTTAAAAAGCGGATTTTGCTTCCAAATATTATAAAAGTGGATTATAATGTTTTGAAAGGGAAAAGGGCAGAATGATCAAAGGTGTGGGACCAACGTAAAGAAACGGATGAGATTAAAGGAGATGAGATGCGATGTGATCGCATATCGCAATCGGGGTAGGAGAAAAATCACACAAACACAGTGGTCACAGAAAATGCGAAGTACGATATGATGATGTGGCAAGTGACGTGGCAGCTGACGTGGATCTGACCCCATAAATCGCAAATAAATCAAGATGACGTGGCAAGATGACATGGTAGTGATGTGGCATGATGACATGGAGATGACGTGGACTTGGCCTACATATCGCAAATTGCAATATCAGAGGGGTGAAGATCGTAAGAGAAAAGTTGCGATGCGATGCAAGCGATGGATGCAATGCGATGGACAGTGGCGATGTGATGCGATCGCATATTGCATATCGCACATGATATGGGTATGCACGGTATGAAAAATGATACTAAGATAGTCGACATTGCGATGCAATGGATATATGTTATGTGAAGTAGTGATAAAGTCAAGTGGGACCCGATCGCATATCGCTCATTGCAAGCTCAGGACAAAGAGCGATAAAGGAGTCAGATGCAATGCAGCTCATAACCATTATTTAAAGAGATTTCAAGTCCGGGTGTAAGTGATTTTCCTTTGAAAATAATTTTGGAGAGCAAAAGGAGGACTATAACGGAAAACAAAAAGGAAAGTATGAACGCGGGTGGAAAGGCTCGAGTAAGAACTCGACACAAAGAAAAAGGCAGAACCGAGTGTTTAGAAGAGCGGTGAAGGCTGAACGTTGTGGGCATGAGAAAAAGAGGTAGAGTCGAGAAAAGAAGAAAATAGTGGCACTGTTGAAAACAAACAACTAGGTCAAGTTAGGCCAAAATGACATTTATGAAGAACTGTGTTGACTATAACAGCTGAAACTGAAAAGACAGTGACAGCAGCAGAAAAGACAAACATATGGGGAACCAAGAGCTGAAAGGGCTGATTGAAATGTTTGATTGTAACTGTAATTGTATTATTGAATTTATATTGTTTGTGATGTAAAGGAAAGACTTCGTAGGAAAAGCGAAAATCCACTGTAATACACAAATATATATACATTCTGTTATATCATTCTGAATGTGATGGACAAGAAAATGAGAAGGGGGAAGGCAAAGATTCATACCTGTTCATTTTGAATTCCCTATGGAATGCAAACAGTTATGAGGTGATCCCTATAAATAATGTTACCAACATATGCATAAGGAGGGTTGAGAGAATGAAGAAATGAGTGAGACAGTGTAAGAAGAAGAAGGAGCAGAAAGAGGAGTTGTGAATATCCAGAGATGATATAAAGAAAATTTAAAGGCTGGAAGGACAACAGTAAAGAAGGAGAAAAATAGAGCTGATATCCAGGTAATTCAGCATATGATTTTATTGTACAGTGAGGAAGTTGGTGCTTCCATGTCAAGTTGTAGCTTGATAGAAGTCCAATTGTAGCTGGCTGAGGTAGGAGCCTCCTGTAGGTTGTAGCCTACAGAAAATAGATGGGATTTGGAGCTTCCTTGCAAGTTGTATCTTGGAGAATTGAGGTAGTAGCCTCCTGTAGGTTGGAGCCTGCAGAAAATCAGTGGTGAGAGGCATTTGGAGCTTGCCTTTGCATCACAACAATAATAAGATGTGGTTTTCTCCCTTATGGGTTTCCACTTATATCTGTTGCCTATGTGCATGATGTTTATGTGTTGACATGGTGTATCTAATCTGCTTAATACCTGTTGCTCACTTATTAAAATTGTTGTTCCATTGAATATTAAGTTGATCACAAAACTAAGATGTAAATAAGTGTAAAAGAAAGTTTTACAAGACCATGACTGCATTAAACTGATTCACCACCCCCCCTCTCAGTTTAACCAAGGGTTCAACATATAGTGCATGCTAATTCCAAGGAATATTGTATGCCCTATGACATATGTCAAAGTGTTGGTAGACTATCTAGGTGAGATGAGATGCCTCTAAACCCCTAGCTCACCCTGCAACCATTTGACAAGTGGAACATTGAATTTATCGGTCAGATTGACCCACCTGCGAGGAGGAATAGGCCGTGGTAAATTATTACTATTGAATATTACTTGAATAGATGGGTTGAGGCTATGCTGGTAAAATAATTGAATGTAGAGACGATTTCACAGTTTCTGTTTGATAATGTGGTAACTAAGTTCATATGTCCAAAAATTTTAATGAGTGATCAAGGGACACATTTTTTAAATAAGACTATAATTACATTAATAGAGGAATTTGATATTTATCATCATGATATTAGCCCATATCATCCCTAGGCCAATGAGGAAATGGAGGCTTTCAGTAAGATCTTGGAAACTGCACTTACCAAGGCATGTAACATGCAACGTGATTATTAGGACATGTGAATGCCCACAATAATATGGGCCTATAGAAGTAAATGTAAGAATTTAACTGGATAAACACTATTCCAATTAATATACGAGATGGGAATTTTCATATCGATGAAAATTTTGGCACCTATCTTGCACATTGCACTATCTACCTAGATGAAAAAATATGATTCGATGGAAAGGAAATTACAAGACTTACTGCAGTTGGAAGAAGATCAGATGCTAATAAGCTTCCACCAAAAGGTGCAAAGGGCTCGAGATAAGGCATTTCATGATTGAGTGATCAAGCATAAGACATTCCAGGAGGGGGACTTGGTGTTTCTATATGATAGAAAGTTCATCAGGCATCTTGGTAAATTTTGAATGCACTGGATGGGACCTTATATTATAAAGCATGTTACTCAAGTTGACAGGGTGTAGTTATGGAATTTGGATGGCACACCATGCCAGGGATTTGTAAATCGGAGCAGGATAAAAATTTATATGGACAACCAATATCATGTACACATTAGATAGAGAAAGGAGAAATCCAGTCTACCAATTGTATATAAATAAGGTAGGTTGATGCTCATAGTCAAAAATTTAGAAGGAAAGGGATTATATTAGGGGATTTTTATTCCATATTAGTTCTAGAATAATGGTATGTTTTACATGTGAGGAGGAGTTGTGACACACTAGGAAACACACAGTGTTGGAGGGCCCCTTCTCCAAGGTTAACCACTGATGATTATGGTGTTGCATAGACAAGTGGCACATAGGTCACTGCTAAGAGGGGCCCAAATCATATCAATCCAGTTGTGGCTGGTGGAAACGAAAAATTATAAACTTTATTAGGGAGAAATATGACATACAATTAATGAGCATGCTTTAGATGAATAACTGGTAATTATGAGGAAAATCGGTGACATATGGGGAAACTTCCATCGAAAGTATTGCAATCATAGATCAGAAAGCCAACTGTCTTGTTCACCTTTGGTGGATGTTTACCCCATGTAATGACAAATCATGTCAAGTAGTGGTGTCAGAAGGGAATAATGACTCGGGGCATGAAATTTAATAGGAGGATGCATGCACATAGGAGAGTGGGACTAACTAATTGATAAAAGGGACATAAAGGAAATATTGAAGGAAGAAAGAGAAAAAAAAAATTGAAGTTGTGAAGTAAAATAATTGAAGATAGAGGAAGGCCAATAAATGAGTTGGAGTTTAGAATTAGAGTCATAGGTAGATAAGTATAGAGGGAGAAATCCTAGTGATAGAAGAGAAAAAGGCACACACAAAATTCCATTTCTCTCCACGAGAAGGAAAGGGAAAAATAGTGGTATAAATCCATGCCTCTACTAAAAATAAAATCCCTGAGCCAATGCAGGAGGATATATGCCCAGCACCAAGTATAAAAGTGGTAAACACAATCACTATTGTGGGTTCTAGAGTCAAGATAATTTATATGATGTCATCTCCAGGACCCCAGGCAGTAATTATGACACCTAAGGGATGCAATTACACCTCGCGAATTCCACCTCTTACAACATGAGTGCTTCACTATGGAAACATGAGGAATCTTATGGAGTGGATTAAGTATTTAGATCATGATTTGTGTCATACCTCCCAACATCTTGACCTGCAGGATTATATGTAGGTGGTGTCGAACTCGCGTAAGGTACCAAAACTGAAACCATATGAATGGGACAAAGGGTTGGAAACTACTGGAATTTTAAATCTGTTTCATATTCCACACTTTGGAAGGGGAGATGAGGTGAAATTTGTTACGAAATTTTTATTGGCCTATGTGCATGATGAATTTTTGTGGATCAACTGGTAGATACCCATCACTGAAGAGGTAATCCACAGGATTACTAGTCTCCCCATGGAAGGAGAAGACCTAGGGTTACTTATTAATGATAAGGCTCTCAAATAAACTATGACCCACACATACAAGAATCAGATAGGGAACCGAGGGTTACTAATTTTGATGATAAACCACCAAGGCACCAAGTTTGCATCATAAATTATTTCCTATAAATTATTGCGTAAGTATCGAGTGAATGAGGTTCCATAGGAGTCATTATTGTGGCGAATAGATGCACCAAGGGAGAAAATTTTTCATGGGTTCATTTCCTACTATAAGTGTTCAAGAAATACTGTTTATACGCTCAGCGTTGGCTTGAGGGGTCCTAACCCAGGTTCAAAGGTTAAGGTTTGCGAATAAACCCCTATACTACTGGCCCTTTCGGTAGTGACCTGCTTGCATAGGCCAGGGTCTCACCCGAAGCAGTATGGGAGGGTGATGGAACTAGGTTTCTGCACCCTGAGAGAGAGAGTAGGTAATTCAAGAAGATCTGCATTCCCAGCCTATCAAGCTCGCATTTAACAGATCTATTTACAGGTGTATATAACAGAGCACAAATCTAGTAATTACCTTCGCATCCATGTGTGTAATACCAATCTATCAACACAACAAATATAATCGCAGCAATTAATAGATCCTAGATTCATATAATAGAAATAAAGATAATTTCGTAGCTATCAAACATATACTTTCGCAACTTAATTATACAACCCAAGTTCGCATCAATCATAACAAAACAGTTCTAGATAACATCAAATAGCAATAGTACTTTGCATGTATATTAATACCAAAATCCTCTTACAATCCTAAAATACCACCTGTGCACACATCTAGTAGGGTCCGCACACAACAAGAATGAGGATCTCCATGCACACAACCAGCAGGAGTCTTTACCCAAACAACCCAACGATAGATATAAAAAATGGTGCTTAACATCAATCTAGATTATTTCCTACTTTAAGACTAAAAAAGGTTCATCTATTTATACCGATTTAGCCTACGCATCCAATGGTCTGCAGACTCTTGGTCTACCCTTGACCCATTACAATGCATTCGGGGCTTTGACCCACCCTAAAACCCCCGCGCTAGACTAAATAATACAAAAATATATAAAAATGGACAAAATTCACAGCTTTAGAAGACCCTGTTCCAACAGCCCAACACAATCTTGTGACTCGTCTCAAGTCACTGTGATGGCGGGGTCTCCACCTGTGCCTACAGTAGTTTGATCACTTCGGCCAATGGGGGAAGCACACCTTCACTCTGAGATGTAACATTTTTTGAAGTCGGACCTTCCATTGTGGTGGTGACGCTTTCCAGAATCTAGTTTAGCTGCTTAACAACAACATCAACATCCTGCGAGAGCTTGAGGGCTTCGGCAGCCTAAGGCTTCAGGCGGGCACTAAGAAATTTATTCTTATGCTGGAGTTCCTCAATATGATTTTGGAGGGCATGGCTAGTTCACAGTCGTGCCAAGCGTTGAGCAAGAACCAAGGTGGGAAATGTGGACTCTATCTTCTCAAATGCTTCTTCCTTATGCCGCAGGTCCTGGTTTATTTCTCGCAAGATCAGATCATGCTGGGCCTTGTTCCATAGCTACATGGTTGTTTCCAGTAATTGGGTGCCCTGAGCGATCTGCCCTGTAATGAAATTTGTAATCATAGTAACCAGCGCAGCTTGCTGGGCCCGTACCTCCAGAGGTGCTTCGAGTTGCAACTTAGCCTACAAATCTGTGATTTGCTGCTCCATCTATGTTTTAACCACCTAAAATTCCATCCTGGAGGCCTTTAATGCTGTGGCCAACCCCTCAATATTAGCCTGGGGGGTGGCTGTGGCAGGGTTTTGTTCTGTGACCTCTGTGCAGAGTCGGTGAATCAATTTTTTGAGCTCCGTTTGCTACACAGTAGCGAGGCACACTTCAACATTCTTTGCATCGATTGTCTATTCAGCCACACCGATTTGTTGTTGCAATTGTTGGTCTCGATGGTGAATTTCCTAAAACAAAGAAGTGTGGAGAGCCTATAATTCCTCATGTGGCAGCCTGGCTAAGTTCAACTGTACTTTTGCATTGGCCTGGACTTGCATTCCCAGGTTGGTTGGGCTGATCACAAGGGCTACGCCAGGTAATGAACAAAGGTAGTTGTCTTTTGTAACTAGTGCTGCACTGTTGGTGGCCGAGGATGTGCATACCCAAGTCACACTGGTCTGAAATGTGTCTGTCATCAGCTGTAGCACACAGAGCTCAGCCTAGATTGTGTCAACCACAACTTTTTGTTGTTATTCTAAGGCTACCCATCTGTCCTCCGTCGCCAAAGTGACCGTGTCAAAATTTTTTTCAAGGTCTCCTTCGGTCAGCATGGCTTTCTCATCTCGTTCCATCCGTTGAGAGCACTGCTTCTTTCGGGACCCTTTGACAAGCTCACTTTTTCACTTCATGCTACGGGGGGAGGCAGCTCCTCTTACATTTAATCCTTCTATACCTAAATCTAGCTGCGAATCTACCTTAGTCTCTGCCTCGGCGTCCTTCTCGGTGGTATGTTTTTGTTGCACATCTTTTTGTGCAGCTGCGCCCGTGTCCCTCCCTGTACTCTTGCTTGGTCCTCTGGTATCCTTAATGATGACCTATGGGATTACTTGCGTCGTGTTGGATCCTTCGGTGCCCTTCGTGCTGGTTTTGAAGTTGATCTTCTAGTCAGGAGGCCAGAGTTCAATTACATTGTCAATTTCTTCTTCCGCTGCCATATAAGAGAGAGAGGTCTAGGCTTTATCCTTATGGCCTCGAAGTTGGATGTTGTGCATAGTTACCTAGAATGCCGCAATGCTCTTGTATCTATCATATATTGTGGGCAACAAGCATGATCAGGAATTGATAGTTGTTGCCAAGCTGCTATGGAAGAGCACCTAGAATACTTGGTTGTCCTTGATGTGCTGCGCATCCTTGGAGTCCCACAAGTACACATAATGAGCCCCTTTGCACATGTCTAGGGTGAGCTCATGGAGAACTGACTCCATAGGGGCTTCCTAGGTGACCAACGCTATGAGGAACATAAACCAGGAATAACAAAAGATTTGTCCCTGATCCTAGGACTCTCGAACATTAGCGAGAAACTCATCGCACAAATACTGGGCCCAGTTGAAGCATACCACTTTCCCGCATTAGCTCACTAATTGAATTATGTATGCGGGGACAGAGGTGACCTAACATTTTCTCATCATCTTGCATGTCAACAACATGGTGCCCAACTGCACACCTTGGTTGTTGATGGACTTGATTATGAAGCCTTGAGTATTTCGTTCCACATGGTAGGTTTTGCGCACGTACTTAGTAGTTTGCCCCTCATACTTATTACCCACGCACTCCAGAGGGTTCGGTCTGTTCATGGGAAGGCCAATAATTTTATGAACTAGCGCAGCATCTATGGGGATCATGTCCTGGATCCATAGGCAACCATCATGAATTAGGGAAAGCAACTATCGGGCTAGCCGGTCTGTGATGTTTTAGTGACCGAAGTGTGGCATCCTTAGCAAGTTCAAGAGCCTGGACCTGGCCAATCCACACACTCAGTGTTGGGGAAAATTTTTAATCCCGTCATCTTCCTGAAACATGTTAAGGTATAACTTAGGTTCCAGCTCAGGGAAGGCCTCCAAACAGGTCAAGTCGTGATCATCAAATTTGATCTCATGGAGCCTTCCAAAAGGTTCACCAATGATGGCAAACTCTCCCGGGGTCAGTGGCATCTGCAGATAAGTGATCAGGTGGTTGAGGTTCTTTGGTGTGTGTGTCGAGGGCTTGCGGGGCCGGACGAAGGGAGGTAACCAGTTGATCGGGTCGGCAGGTTAGGCCTCCTCCTAAGCAACACACACTCGGGGCGTCGGTCGTGGGGATTTTACATTTCTCAGGGAAGTACGAGGCTTCCCTCTAGCCCATTTTGCGGTTTTTGGGGGTTTCCTTGAGCCTTCTAATTTTTTCTTTCCCTTCTTTGTGACTGGCATGGAGAAAAATTCTTTAGCTTCGAACTCAATCTACACCACTTCCTTAGTTCCTTGTTTCACCGAGGTCACTAGTTTCGAGGCTTTAGCAGGATTCGTGGTCGTCATCCTGGCACGAAAGAAAAACTCGAGATTGCTACTGTCAGAGGGTGTAGGTTGCTCAGACATTAAAGAGACGCTATATGCAAAGAAATTCTTAAAGCACAAATTCTTCAAGGACAAACATGCCAAGTATAAGCTATTCAAGTGATACAGAACCCTTGTCCGATATATCTTGCCCATTTTATAGCTTCGGAAAATGCCCAATGGTAGGGTAAAATTCACTTGGAACTTACCATCAATTAAATGGAAAAAAATCTCCAGAAATCACCTCATTAAATGTCAGCCACCCACTCCTTCCAACGGTAATTTTTCTTTTCACCCAATTTTACTATTCCAATGGCTAGTTTTCGCACCCTTAGTGCGCTCAATGCACCCCTGCGCTCCTAGCGCACCCCTGCACTTTTAGCATACCTCTTGTTCTCCTAGCGTACTTGTTGTGTTATGAGTTTATTCCTTCTAAGTTTATTCCTGCGTCTTTGGCGCACTCCCCCGGGCTTCCAATCCTGTGGCTGCCTCTTGCGCAGAGCATGGTACCTGCTCCACTTACCTTCCTTGGTGGGGCTATCCCACTTCATACATTTACTCTGGCCATATAGTCATTTGATCTGATATGGTTTGAGCCGACTGCCATTGATATAGCCAGGAAGCATATCGCCATGCAGGGTAGCTAATTGAACGTCTCCACCATCCGTGATTTCCTTAACTGTATAGGGCCCAAGCCAGTGCTGTCAAAACTTCCCTGAGTGTTTCATAAATAGGCTATCATATAGTAGGTCTAAGTCATCCTCCGCAAGTTTTTTTTAACAGATATGTCGATTGTGCCAGGCCTTATCGCGTGCCTTCTGAACCTATTGATGGAATTTGGTGATGAAATGGTCTTCCTCGAAAGCCACAAGCTGTGCTAACCGCTCCTCCATGATATCAAACTCTACCATATTTTTGACGGTTGTGATGCGCAGGCTAGGAACAATATATTCCATGGGCATAACGGCCTCCTTACCATAAACCATCCTAAACAGTGTTTTCCATGTCAACTTCTTACAGGTGGTTTGGTAAGCCCATAGAACATACGGAATGTGCATGTCCCAATCAATGTGATCAGCGTTATAGACCTTGGTCAGTGCATGCTCCAAGACCTTATTAAAAGCTTTGACCGCAGCGTTTTCCTGAGGATGATACGGAGTGATTTTTGCATGATGGATCCGAAACTTTTCTGTCAAGGCTTGTATTGTTTCATTGACAAAGTGCGTACCTCTATCGCTCATCAATATTTTTGGACATCCAAATCTGGTTAGAATCTGCTCAAAGATGAAGTGCGCAGCAGTATCTACAGTGCAGTCCTTCACTGCTTATGCCTCGACCCACCTAGTTACATAATCAGTAGCAGTTATAATGTAACGTGCACCTGTCTTCTTTCCGGGTGGGTTGATAGGTCCTACAAAATTGATGGCCCACTTCTCAAATGCTTGCAGGGCCATTTGCGGTTGGAGGGGAATTTCATGCCCATGGGATGGCCTTTTGGTGCGTTGGCATGTATCGTAGGCCTTACAATAGTTGTGAGATTCACTATGTAGGGTAGGCCACCATAATCCAGCTCTTAAGATATTTTACGCTGTGGCATTCCCTGCGTAGTGACCTCCTACCACCGCATCGTGGGCTTCTGCCAAGATAGCATGTCGTTCATGTTCCAAAATGTACCTTCAGAGCACTTCATCTGCTCCATCTTATAGAGGTGACCTGCGATGATGGTAAAATACACAGCACGGGTTACCAATTATTCCTTCTGTTGCACCGAATACCCCGCGGGTGCCATGCCTATAGTCAGGAACTGAATAATGTGAGTGAAGTGTGCATCGACTACCTTAATATAAAACAGTTGTGCATTAGGCATTCCTTCCTCCAGGTTATTTGGTTCCTTTCCAATCTCAATTTAGGACAAGTGATCTGGCCCAGCCTTCAACCTCCCTAGTTTGAAAATTATTTCAAAGTCGTATTCTTGGAACAACAGAAGCCATAGGAAGATTCCGCCCCCCCCGCCCTCCCCCCCCCCAACACAGGCTTATTCACCATGTACTTCAAAGCCAAATGATCTATAAAAATTTTGAAGTGTCCCCCTAATAGGTAATGTCGATAATTCTGTAATGCATAGACCATGGCCAATCCTTCTCGCTCCATGGTGGCATAGTTTTGCTCTACACCCGAGAGTTTTCGACTAGTGAATGCAATTGGGTGATCAATGTCTCCCTCTCCAAGCTGTGTAAGCACTGCTCCTAGGGTGATTTTGGAAGCATCAATGTGTACATGAAATACCTTCGCCCAATCAGGAAAAATAAGGATAGGCGCAGAGACCATCTTTTCCTTGAGTAGCTCAAAGCTCTTTTGACACTCCTCATCCCAAAAGAATGAAACATCCTTCTTAAGCAACTTTTCCAGAGGGGTTGTGATCAATGCGTATCCCTGAATGAACTTTTTGTAATAGTCCGTATGTCCTAGGATTGAATGCAACTGCTTCTCAGTCGTAGGGACTGCCAGATTGATGATCACTGCAACTTTTGCAGGGTCGACCATCAGCCCTTGTCAACAAACTATATGTTCGAGCAAGATTCTGAAGGGTATGCAAAAGATACACTTCTTCATATTCAGGGAAATCTGTTGATTTCGACAGGCATCCAACATCATGCGCAGGTTTGAAACGTGCATCTTTACTGAGCTTAAGACAGTCCAATCATCAAAGTATACCTCCAGAAATTTATGGATGAACTCTTTGAGCATTGCGACTACTACCCATGAGAAGATGGTAGGAGAATTTTTTAGTCCAAATGGCATGACCATATAATGAAAGGATCCCCATTTGATAGCAAATGTAGTTTTGCTGCCATCTTTAGGTGCGATTCTGATCTGATGGTACCCTAAGAACCCATTAGTGAATGAATAAGCCTCCTAACCTCATATGCTATCCAATATCTCATCGGAGAATAGTTTTGGGAAAGGATCATGTACGCATGCATCATTCAACTTGCACAAGTCCCCGCAGATGCGTATTTTCCCCTTTGTCTTCTTTTCCTAAACCACCATAGGACTCATCTAGTCCGATTGTTCGACCGGTTCGATGATACCTACAACGATCATTTTATCGATTTCTTCCCTAACCTTATACTTATACTTAGGGTTTAGTCGATAAGGGCACTTATTTATAGGGCGCACATCTGGTTTCAATACAATTTGCATAACCCCTAAGTCCCTCGTGATCCCCTTAAGCTCTGAAAACTTTGTCGGAAATATGTCTTGATATTCCGTGAGTAGTTGCACAACCTTGCCTACTGTCTCATCATCCTACTAATCCCCAATTTTAGCTAACTTGGGTTGCTCCTCCGTGCCAATTTTAACTTCTCGCAACTTCAGAGGCTTCATAACATTCATAGTGTGTATCAGAGGTCCTGCAACTGTGTGCTACCCTTTTGATTCTGGGATCGAGATATTGCGCTGATCTTCATCACATTCTTTTATGGTGATATTGTGGCAGTTGAAAATATCCTGCATCTGTGTTTCCCATTTTTGTATCCCCTCTGCTGCATAGGGGCTGGATTCACCAAATACAAAGGTATCTATATCCTGCAGAGCTTCGTCAAGTGCCTCTTATCCTCCTATTAACCCGAGTGTCCACATAAATTCATCCTTTAAGGTTTCCCAATGGCAGGGGCATTGATGTAGCTCTACATCTAAGTACCATGCGGTGGGAATTGGTCCCAAGGCATGAATAAACAAGTGAACACATTCTTCCGTAGTGTGATCCCACCATTTTTCCATCCAGGTGAACAAATGTTCACGCGGATCCCCTGGGCCAAGAAATATATTGACACATACATCGGTCAGAGGCTCAAATCGTAGGATCATCATATCCTGACATTCCTCCCAATCCTGGAAATACCCCTTATGTGTGTCCCACCATCTTGGAGGTGTTGTGCGCATAGCTAGGCTAAGGGCCCATAGCCTTCGTTCCCTTGGAACCTCAGCTTCAAATGTTTGTAAAAACTCCTTTATGCTACCAAAACCATCAAAGTAGGGCAGTTCTCTTACCTCTGAGGATATGCATCGGAAGTCCCTTGTGATTTGTAGGTAATGCAGCGTAGAGACATCATGTAACTGGTTTTGCCAATTTTCCATTTCTTCGTCGGAGTGGGAAAAGCATTTTCTATCCTTTTCCCATCATAGCACACCATCGGCCGTAGGATTGATCCAGTATTTTTCCCTCATAGTTAAATTATATATGTGATCCACCTCTTCTTCCTCACGCATTGGCTCTATATACCTTTCTCCTTCTACGGGATCTAGTGGTACTACCACCCGTGTTCCTTCACTTTCAAACACCATGCTTCTCTTTTTCAAATTGATAATATCGCCCATATATATGGCCCAATCCAATCCTAGGAGCGCAGGATAGGGGTCTGCATCTTCTACAATCTGAATGACCTCGAATTTAGGTCGAACCTTGATCTGAAATGTGAGGACTTCTTATTTCTAATACAAATATTGACTGTAGGGGCATTTACTGGATATGTCACCTTTAAAGAAAGGATGAGATCCAGAAGCTACCTGGCCCTTTATAGACTCTATCTAAAGAAATAATAGAAGTAATAACTAATGATCTGGAAATGAAACTACTTCTTTGCTGTTTAAGGTATTCATTATCCATAAAATTATGTGTGAAAACTGTTTTATATGTTTTTCAATTGGAATAAAATGCTTTTGGTAAATTTCTGAGTCTTTTTGTGTGTAGGAGGCTTATTTATTTTTAATGTTTAACATATTTAACTCTAGAAAACACAAAAATATAAATCACATATATAACACAACATATGATAAGGCAGTTCACCCCTCCTGGGCTACATCTGTCGGGTCCAAGGCCCCCAAATGGGCATGTCCTTTCTCTTATTATGCTCAAAATTGGTTATACAGTGTGAAAAAAGCCTAAATAGGAAACAAATAGCTGTAGAAATGAGTTCAGAACAAAGAAAATAGTAAATATAGGCTTTTGTTTCACCTCCAATGGTGAACTATAGCCTAATACAGCTCCAACACTCCTTAGGCCCTGATGGATCTCCATGCTTCTCTGTTGAAAAATTACCTGAAGATGAGCTCTGTTGCCTATGCAACCCACACCATTGGCTCTGGAATGCTCAAAATACACTAAATCAAAAACAAATTCGCTCCAAAAGGTTCTCCCTAGCAAAATTTATGACCCACTGAAGTTTTTCCTAGTTTGCCCTAAATAAGCTCCACCAAATCTAGGCTAACTGGAGTTAAGCCCGCTAACTATGGAAACTCCACTAAAACTGCTCCAAATTAGGTGCATGGTCATAATGGCATTAAATTTCAAGGCTCCAGTGGTCACATGCTAACTGCAACCACCGGAGCATTTAACGTTAACTATCCTCGTTTTATACCGTGGCATTTAAGTTTATTGCGAAACCTCCGCTGCAACATGTGAACATATTTCTTAATTGCAACTGTCAACAACCATCAAAGTTAGAGCCAGGGTTCTTAGCCAAAGGTTCTTTGTAGAGGGGGTTGGACCCCTTTTGGCCCCACCCATTTGTAATTTAAAACTTAAATATAAGTGGTGGCCCTATGGGGTTAAGAACCACCACAAGCCCAGGCGGTAAGGCCTTGGGGCTACCACCCGCTCGAACTGCGATTGAAACCCGTTAACTCCAATATATTTTTCCAATTAAAAACCTCTGTAGACTTCAGGACACGTGGCGACCTCCGAAAAGGCCACGTGGCACCCATTGATTGGTCCTTATTGAACACAGTCAACCCATCATCCAACTAAAATGTGCCAAGTATCAAATGCTGGCTGGTTGACAGAGAATATTCTATGGAATATTCCTGGAATATTTTGTGGAATATTTCTGGAATATTCTGTGGAATATTACTTTTTTAATATTTTTTTATTCAAAGTCAAACCAAGTCAAACTAGACTTTTACATGAAATTGTGAAATTTCAAACTTGCATATATTTCACATACAGTGTTGAGTCCGAAGAAATATGGAGGTTGGAGAATGTGCACTGATTCAAGAGAAATAAAAAAAAGAAACAATCAGGTATAGATTTCCTTTACCTAGAATTGAAGATTTGATGGACTGTTTCAGTGGAGCAAGATATTTTTCAAAACTAGATTTGAAAAGTGGGTATCATCCGATTAGGATAAGGGAAGGTGATGAATGGAAAAAAACTTTTAAAACAAATGAGGGATTGTATGAATGGATGGTAATGCCTTTTAGTTTATCAAATGCACCTAGCACCTCTATGAGGCTCATGAATGAAGTATTAAAAGAATTTATTGGTAAATTTGCAATAGTATATTTGGATGATATATTAATTTACAACAAAACAAAAGAAGAACACCTGAGACATCTTAATTATGTCTTAAGGAAGCTACATCAAGAGAAATTACTGATAAATTTAAATAAATGTTCATTCATGAAAGAAGAATTGGTATATCTAGGTTTTTTTGTTTCTGCTGAAGGATTAAAAATGGATCTAGAGAGGGTAAAGGCAATTATGGAATGGCCTTCACCAAAGAATGTTTTTCAGGTAAGACGTTTCCATGGACTTGCTAGTTTTTATAGAAAATTCATAAGGAATTTTAGCGAGATTAATGCACCTATCATTGAAACCATAAAGAAGGACAAACAAACATTTAAATGGACTGCAAAAGCTGAAAGAAATTTTCAGTTTTTGAAGCAAAAGATAACTGAAAAACCTGTTTTAGTTCTGCCTAATTTTAATAAACCATTTCAAGTAAAGTGTGATGCCAGTGGAGAAGCTATTGGGGCTGTATTAAGTCAAGAAGATAGACCTATAGCATATTTCAGTGAGAAGCTGAATGAGACAAGAAGAAAGTACTCTTCTTATGTCAAATAATTTTATGCAATTGTACAGTCATTGAAGAAGTGGAGACATTATTTAATGTCTAAATAATTTGTGCTATATTCATATAATCGTGCTTTACAGTATATTATGTAGCACCCTAAATTAAATCAAAAACATGCCAAATGGGTTGAATATCTTCAAATTTTTAACTTTTTTTTGAAGCATATAAGTGGTCAAGCAAACAAGGTAGCTGATGCCTTGAGCAGAAAAAACATTCTTGTTCAAGAAAGTCAAATTGATGTGGTAGGTGTTGATTTTATTAAAGAAATATATAAAACAGATATGGATTTTAAAGAAGCATTTGAAGCATGCTGTAATCATGTCTTAATAGACAGAAGTCAGTGGTTAGATTATTTCTTGCAATAGGGTTTATTGTTCAAAAGAAATCAGTTGTGCATACCAAATTGTTCCATGAGAGAAAATTTAATCAAGGAGAAACATAGTGGTGGACTTGCTGGAAATTTTGGTGTTGATAAGACTTATGAGCAGCTAAGTCATTTTTATTTTTGGCCAAATATGAGAATTGAAGTGGAAAAGTATGTGAAGAATTGTAAAATTTGTCAATATGCAAAGGGTAGAAGTAAAAATGTAGGTTTGTACATTCCATTGCCTATTCCAGACAAACCTTGGGATATGGTAAGTATGGGTTTTGTTTTAGGATTGCCTAAGAAACATAGAAGAAATGATGCAATTTATGTTGTAGTTGACATATTTTCAAAAATGGCACATTTTATTCCATGTTATAAAACCAATGATGCTACTCATGTTGCCAATTTTTTTTTCAAAGAAATTATCAGATTACATGGGTTACCTATCTGATAGAGATGCCAGGTTTTGTAATGTTCCAATTATTCAATAAGGTAATTGGAACATTAATTTTAATTTTATTTTAATAAAAGGAATAAAATGGGTAAGGGAGCCCATGTAGCAGAAATATAAACTCTCCTAAGGTCAAAAGAGTCACTTAAGTGGCTAAATTTGGCAGTCCCTAGTGAGAAAAGGGCCAAAAGCAAATAAACTAGGCCATGGTTGACCAAGTCAACAATGTGGCTAAAAGGAGAAGCTTCCTCAAGAAGACTGTGTAGTTTTGAATGGAGGGAAAATAGAGAATGAGAGAAACCCTAATGGGTGGGTCCATGGAAAGGGAGAATTCCTTGCATAAAAAGGTGAAGGAGAGCCATTGTCCATTATGCTTGAGAATTCGAATTTGGAGCTCTCTTCAATTGTTCAACTGAGATAGCTTGTGCTGCTCAGCATAACGGGAATTCCTGTTTAGGAGTTTCATTCTCTTCCTTGGGAGGCCTTGGAGGATTTTTTCTTCATCTTCCTGACATATTAGCTTGAGGCCAAAGCATTCATCTTCAGCTACTACGTTATTCTATTGGGCAGAAACACTGGAGTTGCTGTTGTTGCAGTGAGGGACCATCATCACACATTTCCGGAGCTTGTTTTATAGAGGAGGAGCTCCCTCTTTCTCTAGGAGATCCGAAAAGGATATTTCTAGAGCTCTATTGTAGATTTTGGCATTGGGACATTGTTCCATCTCATTCCTAGCACAGTCCCTTCCTCTTACAACATTATTTTCAGAGAGGGTTTGCAGGAGGAGTTCACATGGTGCACTAGAGGGTGCAATCTTCAGTGAGAGGAGTAGCCTTTCAATTTGAGATCATTAGAGGAGGTTTCTACTATTTTTTCAGCATTCACATCCTTCTCCTATGTTGTATGGTATTTGAATTGCAGTTTCTGCTACTGCAACTCCATCATTTTGTATATTTATTATTCTTGTATAGATTTCAGCCAATACTTTTAAAGGATTGATGTCATGTATTTTCTGGGTTGAGATCTCACTCCCCCTTCTTTATTTGAGCTCATATTGTCACATTATCTTGTATATTTCAATCTGCAGTCATTTTCCCCTATAGACTGTGCAGTTATGGAGTTGCTGGGTTATGTAGCAGGGTGTTTTCTCCATTGCATGTACATTTTCCTTTGAGGATGATTTGAGCCCACCTTGAGAGGTATTTTCCTCAAGGATCTTGTATATCATTTGCTACTACATATTATATATCAGTTCTTCACTCTTCTCATATTTCATGAGTAAATGTATTTCATTGTTGCTGCTGCTTGTTAAAGTTCATATGTTGCTGTAGCTCATCCTTTGAGAAAGATCTTCCTGAAGGAAGAAATATTTGCATAGCTATAGGTAGAGTCTAAGAAAGGGCCAGGAAACCTCCGGTTCTCATCCTCTCTTTATAGGTGACATAACTGGTAAAATCCCTCTCATTCCATCTCTGAAATAACTTTGTTCATATTTCCGACAAAAGGATTGATTCAGTGGTGTAAAAGCTGCTGATTTCCCATTCAGAATATTACAGGTTTGTTGGTCATTTTTGGAGGACATTGTGGAAGAAGCTTGGTACTAAAATAAGTTTCAACTCAGATTATCACCCTCATACTGATGGGCAGACTGAAGTAGTAAACAGGATTTTGGGTAATCTTTTGAGAAGTCTTGCAGGAGAACATCTTATTTTACCACAAGAAGAGTATGCATACAACGATTCACCTAACAGAAGTACAGGACAAAGTCCATTCCATATAGTTTATGGAATGCACCCAAGAGGAGTATTTGAATTAAGGAACTTGGGAAAAGCAGAAATGAGAAGTGCTGATGGAGAAGAGTTTGCTTCAGAAATACAAGCAATACATGAACAGGTAAAGCAGCGGCTACAAGATAACAACATCAAGTACAAGAACAGAGCATATTTGAGCAGAGGAGAAGTTAATTTTGAAGTTGGTGATTTGGCTTTTGCCACACTTGAGAAAAGAAAGATTTCCAAAGAAGCAGTATAACAAGTTAAAATTCAAAAATATAGGACAATGCAGGATATTGAGAAAGTTTTCAGCAAATGCCTATGAAATTGAATTTCCTTCTGATATTGGAATATCTCCAATATTCAATGTTGATGATTTATACAGATATGAAGATGATGCAAATATGAAAGAACAGAAGACAGAGAATAGATTGATTGGGTAAAACAGTTACCTACAACAAAGCCATTACAGCCGGAGAGGATCTTAGACAAGAAAGTGTTTAAGAAAACCAGAGGAGAGGAGTATTTTCAATACTTGATCAAGTGGAAGGATCAGGCAATTGAAGATGCTACTTGGATGAAAAAAGCCATGCTGTAGAAACTGGGCATTTATATGGAGGAACTCACGGATAGGAGCCCATGAATATTTTTGTCCTCAAGAGTCTGATGCAGGGGCATGATGCTTAGAGAGAAAGGCCTCATTAATTATTCCAAAAATCCAAAAAAATGTTACAAGCAAAGGTGTTGGTACCTTTAGCTGTCATTTACAATTGTAATAGATAGGATTAAACTAATATTTAGGAGTATTGAATAGCTTTAGATTTGTTTTAGCATATTTAGCTTCAGTTGATAGAATTTAGGAAGATATTGTGTCATTAGGATTTTTCTAAATTTAGAGAATTCGATACTAATTGAGGAGGTTGATGGTTATGTTAAAGAACTATAAATTGTAACCTCTGAGGAAGAGAAATTCAGGATTTGACTGTAGAAGACTGGATTGAGAGGGTTTCCCCTCTGTTTCAGTAAAATTGCAGTGTTTTTTTATCTATGTATTCTTGGCAAGTTTCCCGGAGGGTTTCACCCTTTGAAATTATATTGATTTTTATATCTTTTGTATAGAAATTGAGTGCAAATTGAATGTATTAGTCTCTGTGTATGAATTGAATTGTTGACCTATGTATAAAAGGTTGGAAGACCTCTAATAAGTTCGGGTTTTCTTTGATTGTGATTGGAGTTCATGAGGTTTTGTTTACTTGTTTGAATATCAGCAGTGATCTTAGACCTATCCCCATGGAGTGTGCAGTTGGAAAGGAACAACATAAATCTGTTGAATTTAAAAGGAACAGCAAAAAATCTGTTGAAGTTAAACAAGGAACAACAGAAAATTCGTCGAGGTTTATAAGAGAAATGAAGTTTAAACCGTGAACAGTGAGAAATCATGTTTAAACGCAGTTTAAGTTAAAGTTTGAGATTAAATGGTTTGGTAAAACCACTTATATTGTGTTCGCACTGCTTTTGGGATGGTGGCAGTTTTCTTCATTTTCAACGCGATAAAATAAGGACTTGACACATCACCCCAACAATACTGGCCATTTCGCGTGCCTTTGTGTGATAAATTTTGGTGGTCGATTGGATGTGATATCTGTCCGATCGTGATCGACGGATATCCAATGGTGGTCGCATTGCAAGTTGTGTGGAGGTTTAATGGAAAGGCCAGACCCGACGGATTGTTGCGACAGAGTTTTATTAAAAAGATTTGAAATCTGAACATTGGTTCTCAAAGGGTTTTGATATTATTTCCGAAGGTCATTAACATATATTATAATGTGTATTATAATATTGTTCTGAAGGTCTTAAAAGACTGTCTAAAGTGCATTATAATATCATGTTCCGAAGAGTTTTTCACATTGGTTTAAGTGGTTTTTAAATGTTTCCAAAGGGCTAACATTTTTATAAGGGAAAAGGGGATTTTTCTTCCGATTGTTACAAAAGTGCGTTATAATGTTTTTCAAAGGATAGAAGGGAATTTTTTCTTCTAAAGGCATTTAATTAATTTTATCAACAATTTGATAAATTTTGATGACCGAGAGTGAAAAGGGAGATCAGGATTAGATTCCTCCTGAGTTAGAGAACATTGTGCAAAAGTATGAAAAACTCTCCTTAAAGCCTGTACCCACACTGCCATCAGTTGTGTTATCAGAGTAGTCTTCAGAGCATTTTTTCAGATATTGAATAGGCTTCCAAAAGTTAGAAGAAGAAATCCAGCATGGCTGTCAGAATTGGTAGAGGTGCTGCTGGTAGAAGAAGAGGTAGACCAGTTGCAAATGCAGAAGTATTGGAGACTATGCAACAGATTCAAGCTAGATTGGAAGCAATTGAAGTAGGACACCCGAGAGATCCTGAAGATGTCAGTGAACCTGAAGCTGAAGAAGAAGAAGAAAATATTGAGCTTACCCCTGATATGAGATTATTTAAATCAGTTTTAGGATCTACATCCATGCCTAGACTTGAAGTATCAGCTTTTGCAGGAGGATTGAATCTAGAAGAGTTGATAGAATAGATCAATGAGATGAATAAATGCTTTGATTATGAATAGATGAGTGAAGAAAAGAGAGTTAAATTTGCTATCACAAGGTTGAAAGTACATGCAACACTTTGGTGGGATGGAGTGCAAGCCGAGAAAAGGAGAGTTGGTAAACAGTAAATTAAGAATTGGAATAGAATGGTAGCAAAGCTGAGAGGTAAGTTTTTTCCTAGTGATTATTAGCTTTCATTATTTAGAAAAATGTAGAATCTTAGACAGAGATTAATGACAGTAAAATAATACACAAGAATTTTACAAAGTGAGCATAAGAGCAGGACAAATTCAAGATACAACAGAGAAGATTGCTAGGTACATAAATGGTCCCAGAATGGATATTCAAGATGAGATAAGTATATTGTCTCCTAAGACAGTAGAAGAGGCTTACCAAATGGCCTTAAAAACTGAAGAAAAACACCTGAGAAAGCGATTTGCCAAAGGAAGAGGTACTTTCCGAGGAAAGGGAAGTCAAGGGGAGTAGAGGAAGATCAACAACAACAATAGATGGAGCTAGCAGCAACTCACCTCAGTATGCACCCACAGAAGGTGATACAAGTGGCAGAAGGAGTTCTTACAGAGGAAGAGGAGGCAGAAGCAGAGGAAGAGAAGTGAGATTTTACAGATGTATTAAATTAGGACATAGAGCCTATGAATTCCCAGAGAAAGATAATGTGGGTAAAAGTCAGAGAAATGAAATTTTTGCTCAGACTGGAGAAGAAGCAGCAAAGTTGCCCGAAACAAAAAAAGAAATTATGCCAGAGAAAGGAGAATATTTGGTGGTTAACAAGGTTTCGTTGAAAAAAACAAAGGAAGTTGTTGAACCAACACAAAGGAAGACTTTGTTCAGAAGTGTGTGCAAAGTTCAAGGGAAATGTTGTCAATTGGTAACTGATAGTGGTAGTACAGATAGTTTGGTCTCTACAGAGGTGATAGAGAAGTTGAAATTGAAGTCAAGGGAACATCCAACACCCTACAAGGTGTCATGGCTTTAGAAGGGACATCAACTGATAGTAAAGGAACAATGTGAAATAGAATTGCAGATGGGCGGCTACAAAGATAAAATCATGTGTGATGTGATGCCTATGGATGTGTGTCACATATTGCTGGGTAGACCTTGGTAGTATGACAGAGCAGTAGTACATGATGGGAAGAAAAACACTTACAAGTTTTTCAAAGATGGTATGAATCAAACATTGTTACCTATGGAAGAAGGAGATGCATCAAGTAAAAATTATGATCCAAAGACTTTATTGTTGAGTGGGAAAGAATACTTGCAACAGATTGAAGATGATGAGGTAAATTTTTCTTTAGTTTGCAAACCTAAGGTAGTATTTACTTCTACTAGAATTTGTGATTTTCCAATTAACATTCAAGAAATGTTGGAGAGTTATTGTGATATTATTGTGGATGATTTTCCTGATGAATTACAACCTGTAAGAAGAATTAGCCATCAGATATATTTGATTCTAGGATCAAATTTTCAAACAAAGCAACTTACAGAATGATTCCTATAGAAAATGAAGAAATTAGAAAACAAGTGTAGGAATTGATTAACAAAGGTTTGATAAGAGAAAGTTTGAGTCCTTGTGCAGTACGTACAATGTTGAGTCTGAAGAAAGATGGAGGTTGGAGAATGTGCACTAATTCAAGAGAAATCAACAAAATAACAATCAGGTATAGATTTCCTTTACCTAGAATTGAAGATTTGATGGACTGTTTGAGTGGAGCAAGATATTTTTCAAAACTAGATTTGAAAAGTGTGTATCATCAGATTAGGATAAGGGAAGGTGATGAATGGAAAACAACTTTTAAAACAAATGAGGGATTGTATGAATGGATGGTAATGCCTTTTGGTTTATCAAATGCACCTAACACCCTTATGAGGCTCATGAATGAAGTATTAAAAGAATTTATTGGTAAATTTGCAATAGTATATTTGGATGATATATTAGTTTACAACAAAACAAAATAAGAACACCTGAGACATCTTAATTATGTCTTAAGGAAGTTACATCAAGAAAAATTACTGATAAATTTAAAGAATTTTTCATTCATGAAAGCAGAATTGGTATATCTGGGTTTTTTTATTTTTGTTGAAGGATTAAAAATGGATCCAGAGAAGGTAAAGGAAATTGTGGAATGGCCTTCACCAAAGAATGTTTTTGAGGTAAGAAGTTTCCATGGACTTGCTAGTTTTTATAGAAAATTCATAAGGATTTTTAGCAAGATTAATGCACCTATCATTGAAACCATAAAGAATGACAAAAAACCTTTTAAATGGACTGCTGAAGCTGAAACAAATTTTCAAATTTTGAAGCAAAAGATAACTGAAAAACCTGTTTTAGTTCTGCCTGATTTTAATAAACCATTTCAAGTAAAGTGTGATGCCAGTGGAGAAGCTATTGGGGTTGTATTAAGTCAAGAAGATAGACCTGTGGCATATTTCAGTGAGAAGATGAATGAGACAAGAAGAAAGTACTCTTCTTATGACAAAGAATTTTATGCAATTGTACAGTCATTGAAGAAGTGGAGACATTATTTAATGTCTAAATAATTTTTTCTATATTCATATAATCGTGCTTTACAGTATATTATGTAGCACCCTAAATTAAATAAAAAACATGCCAAATGGGTTAAATATCTTCAAAGTTTTAACTTTTTTTTTGAAGCACATAAGTGGTCAAGCAAACAAGGTAGCTGATGCCTTGAGCAGAAAAAGCATTCTTGTTCAAGAAAGTCAAATTGAAGTGGTAGGTGTTGATTTTCTTAAAGAACTCTATAAAACAGATTTGGATTTTAAAGAAGCATTTGAAGCATGCTGTAATCATGTCTTAATAGACAGAAGTCAGTGGTTAGATTATTTCTTGCAAGAGGGTTTATTGTTCAAAAGAAATCAATTGTGCGTACCAAATTTTTCCATGAGAGAAAATTTAATCAAGGAGAAACATAATGGTGGACTTGCTGGACATTTTGGTGTTGATAAGACTTATGAGCAACTAAGAAATTTTTATTTTTGGCCAAATATGAGATCTGAAGTGGAAAAGTATGTGAAGAATTGTAAAATTTTTCAATATGCAAAGGGCAGAAGTAAAAATGCAGGTTTGTACATTCCATTGCCTATTCTAGACAGACCTTGGGATATGGTAAGTATGGATTTTGTTTTAGGATTACCTAAGAAACATAGAGGAAATGATGAAATTTATGTTGTAGTTGACAGATTTTCAAAAATGGCACATTTTATTCCATGTTATAAAACCAGTGATGCTACTCATGTTGCCAATTAGTTTTTCAAAGAAATTATCAGATTACATGGGTTACCGAAAAGTATTGTCTCTGATAGAGATACCAGGTTTTGTAATGTTCCAAATTTTTCAATAAGGAAATTGGAACATTAATTTTGCTTTTATTTTAATAAAAGGAATAAAATCGGTAAGGGAGCCCATGTAGTAGCAAAATAAACTCTCTTAAGGTCCAAAGAGTCACTTAAGTGGCTAAATTTGGTAGTCCCTAGTGAGAAAAGAGCCAAAAGAAAATAAACTAGGCCATGGTTGACCAAGTCAACAACGTGGCTAAAAGGAGAAGCTTCCTCAAGAAGAATGTGTAGTTTTGAATGGAGGGAAAATAGAGAATGATAGAAACCCTAATGGGTGGGTCCATGGCAAGGAAGCATTCCTTGCATAAAAAGGTGAAGGAGAGCCATTGTCCATTATTCTTGAGAATTCGATTTTGGAGCTCTCTTCAATTGTTCAACTAAGATAGCTTGTGCTGCTTAGCACAAGGGGAATTCTTGTTTAGGAGTTTCCTTCTCTTCCTTGGGAGGCCTTGGAGGAGCTGTTCTTCATCTTCCTCACATCTTAGCTTGAGGCCAAAGCATTCATCTTTAGCTACTGCATTATTTTGTTGCGCAGAAACACTAGAGTTGCTGGTGTTGCAGTGAGGGACCATCATCACACATTTCTGAAGCTTTTTTTATAGAGGAGGAGCTCACTCTTTCTATAGGAGATCCCCAAAGGAGATTTCTAGAGATCTATAGTATATTTTGGCATTGGGCCATTGTTCCATCTCATTCCCAGCGCATTCCCTTCCTCTTATAGCATTATTTTCAGAGAGGGTTTGTAGGAGGAGTTCAGATGGTGCACTAGAGGGTGCAATCTTCAGTGAGAGGAGTAGACTTTAAATTTGAGATCATTAGAGGAGGTTTCTATTATTGTTTCAGTATTCACATCCTTCTCCCATGTTGTATGGTATTTGAGTTGTAGTTGCTGCTACTGCAACTCTGGCATTTTGTATATTTATCATTCTTGCATAGATTTTAGCCAATCCTCTTAAAGGATTGATGTCATGTATTTTATGGGGTTGAGATCTCACTCCCCCTACTTTATTTGAGCTCATATTGTCACATCATCTTGTATATTTCAGTCTGCAGTCATTTTCCCCTATAGACTATGCAGCTACGAAGTTGCTGGGTTATGTAGCAGTGTGTTTTCTCAATTGCATGTACATTTTCCTTTGAGGATGATTCGAGCCCACCTTGAGAGGTATTTTCCTCAAGGATCTTGTATATCATTTGCTGCTACAGATTAGATATCACTTTTTCACTCTTCTCACATTTCATGAGTAAATGTATTTCATTGTTGTTGCTGCTTGTTAAAATTCAGATGTTGTTGTAGTTCATCCTTTGAGAAAGATCTTCCTGAAGGAAGAAATATTTGCATAGCTGTAGGGAGAGTCTGAGAAAGGGCCAGGAAGCCTCCAGTTCTCATCCTCTCTTTATAGGTGACATAACTAGTAAAATCCCTCTCATTCCAGCTTTGAAATAGCCTTGTTCATATTTCTGACAAAAGGATTGATTCAGTGGTGGATTGATTTCCGAAAAAAGGATTGATTCCAACAAAAGGATTGATTATAGGTTTTTTGGTCATTTTTGGAGGACATTGTGGAAGAAACTTGGTACTAAACTAAGTTTCAGCTCAGATTATCACCCTCATACTAATGGGCAGATTGAATTAGTGAACAAGATTTTGGGTAATCTTTTGAGAAGTCTTATAGGAGAACATCTTAAACAGTGGGATCATATTTTACCACAGGCGGAGTATGCATACAACGATTCACCTAACAGAAGTACAGGGCAGAGTCCATTGCATATAGTTTATGGAATGCACCCAAGAGGAGTATTTTAATTAAGGAACTTGGGAAAAGTAGAAATGAGAAGTGCTGATGGAGAAGAGTTTGCTTCAGAAATACAAGCAATACATGAACAGGTAAAGCAGCAGCTACAAGATAGCAGCATCAAGTACAAGAACAGAGCAGATTTGAGCAGAAGAGAAGTTAATTTTGAAGTTGGTGATTTGTATTTTGTCACACTTGAGAAAAGAAAGATTTCCAAAGAAGCAGTATAACAAGTTAAAATTCAAAAAGATAGGATAATGAAGGATATTGAGAAATTTTTCTGCAAATGCCTATGAAATTGAATTGCCTTCTGATATTGGAATATCTCCAATATTCAATGTTGCTTATTTATACATATATGAAGATGATGGCACAGATGAAAGACCAGAAGATAGAGAACAAATTGATTGGGTAAAAAAATTACCTACAACAAAGCCATTACAGCCAGAGAGGATCTTAGGCAAGAAAGTGTTTAAGAAAACCAGAGGAGAGGAGTATTTTGAATACTTGATCAAGTGGAAGGATCATCCAATTGAAGATGCTACTTGGATGAAAAAATCCATGCTGCAGAAACTGGGCAGTTCTATGGAGGAGCTCATGGACAGTAGCACATGAATATTTTTTTCCTCAGGAGTCTAATGCAGGGGCATGAGGCTTAGAGACAAAGGCTTCATTAATTATTCCAAAAATTCAAAAAAATGTTACAAGCAAAGTTGTTGGTACCTTTAGCTGTCATTTACAGTTGTAATAGATAGGCTTAAACTAATATTTAGGAGGATTGAACAAATTTAAATTTGTTTTAGCATATTTAGCTTCAGTTGATAGAATTTAGGAAGATATTGTGTAATTAGGATTTTTCTAAATTTAGAGAATTCGATCCTAATTGAGGAGGTCGATGGTTATGTAAAAGAATTATAAATTGTAACCTCTCAGGAAGAGGAATTTGGGATTTTATTGTAGAAGACTGGATTGAGAGGGTTTCCCCTTTGTTTCAATAAAATTGCAGTATTTTTTTATCTATGTATTCTTGGAAAGTTTCTCGGAGGGTTTCACCCTTTGAAATTATATTGATTTTTATATCTTCTGTATACAAATTGAGTGCAAATTAAATCTATTAGTCTCTGTGTATGAATTGAATTGTTGACCTCTGTATAAAAGGTTGGAAGACCTCTAATAAGTTCGGGTTTTCTTTGATTGTGATTGGAGTTGATGAGGTTTTGTTTACTTTCTTGAATATCAGCAGTGATCTTAGACCTATCCCTGTGGAGTGTGTAGTTGGAAAGGAACAACAGAAATCCGTTGAAGTTAAAAGGAACAGCAGAAAATCTGTTGAAGTTAAATAAGGAACGGCAGAACATCCTTCGAGGTTTATAAGAGAAACGAAGTTTAAACCGTGAACAGTGAGAAATCATGTTTAAACGCAGTTTAAGTCAAAGTTTGAGGTTAAGTGGTTTGGGAAAACCACTTATACTATGTTCGCACCACTTTTGGGATGGTGGTGGTTTTCTTCATTTTTAACGTGAGAAAATAAGGACTTGACATGTCTCCCCAGCAATACCGGCCATTTCACATACCTTTTGCGTGATAAATTTTGGTGTTCGATTGGATGTGATATCCGTCCGATTGTGATCGACGGATATCCAACGGTGGTCGCATTGCAAGTTGTGTGGAGGTTTAATGGAAAGGTCAGACCTGACGGATTGTTGCGACAAAGTTTTATTAAAAAGATTTGAAATCCGAACATTGGTTCTCAAAGGGTTTTGATATTATTTCGGAAGGTCATTAACATATATTATAATGTGTATTATAATATTGTTTCAAAGGTCTTAAAAGACTGTCTAAAGTGCATTATAATATCATGTTCCGAAGGGTTTTTCACATTGGTTTAAGTGCTTTTTAAATGTTTCCAAAGGGCTAAAATTGTTATAAGGGAAAAGGGGATTTTTCTTCCGATTGTTACAAAAGTGTGTTATAATTTTTTTCAAAGGATAAGGGGGATTTTTGCTTCTGAAGGTATTTAATTAATTTTATCAACAATTTGATAAATTTTGATGACTGAGAGTGAAAAGGGAGATCAGGATCAGATTCCTCCTGAGTTAGAGAACATTGTGCAAAAGTCTGAACAACTCTCCTTAAAGCCTGCACCCACACTGCCATCAGTTGTGGTATCAGAGCAGCCTTCAAAGCATTTTTCAGATATTGAACAGGCTTCCAAAATTCAAAAGAAGAAACCCAGCATGGCTGTCAGAATCGGTAGAGGTGCTGCTGGTAGAAGAAGAGGTATACCAGTTGCAAATGCACAAGTACTGGAGACTATGCAGCAGATTCAAGCCAGATTGGAAGAAATTGAATTAGGACACCTGAGAGATCCTGAAGATGTCAGTGAACTTGAAGCTGAATAAGAAGAAGAAAATATTGAGCTTACCCCTGATATGATATTCTTTAAATCAGTTTTAGGCTCTACATCCATGCCTAGACTTGAAGTATCGGCATTTTCAGGAGGATTGAATCCAAAAGATTTGATAGACTAGATCAATGAGATGAATAAATTCTTTTATTATGAATAGATGGGTGAAGAAAAGAGAGTTAAATTTGTTGTCACAAGGTTGAAAGGACATGTAGCACTTTGGTGGGATGGAGTGCAAGCAGAGAGGAGGAGAGTTGGTAAACAGTTAATTAATAATTTGAACAGAATGGTAGCAATGCTGAGAGGTAATTTTTTTCCTAGTGATTATTAGCTTTCATTATTTAGAAAAATGTAGAGTCTTAGACAGAGATTAATGACAGTAAAAGAATACACAAGAATTTTACAAAGTGAGCATAAGAGCAGGACAAATTCAAGATACAACAGAGAAGATTGCTAGGTGCATAAATGGTCCCAGAATGGATATTCAAGATGAGATATGTATATTGTCTCCTAAGATAGTAGAAGAGGCTTACCATATGACCTTAAAAACTGAAGAAAAACACTTGAGAAAGCAATCTGCCAAAGGAAGAGGTACTTTCCAAGGAAAGGGAAGTCAAGGGGGGTAGAGGAAGATCTACAACAGCAACAGATGGAGCTAGCAGCAGCTCACCTCAGTATGCACCCACAGAAGGTGATACAAGTGACAGAAGGAGTTCTTACAAAGGAAGAGGAGGCAAAAGCAGAGGAAGAGAAGTGAGATTTTACAGATGTATTAAATTAGGACATAGAGCCTATGAATTCCCAGAGAAAGAGAATGTGGGTACAAGTCAGAGAAATGAAATTGTTGCTCAGACTAGAGAAGAAGCAGCAAAGTTGCCCGAAACAGAAAAAGAAATTATGCCAGAGAAAGGAGAATATTTCGTGGTTAACAAGGTTTCGTTGAAACAAACAAAGGAAGTTGCTGAACCAACACAGAGGAAGACTTTGTTTAGAAGTGTGTGAAAATTTCATGGGAAATGTTGTCAATTGGTAACTGATAGTGGTAGTACAGATAGTTTGGTCTCTACAGAGGTGATAGAGAAGTTGAAATTGAAGACAAGGGAACATCCAACACCCTACAAGGTGTCATGGCTTTAGAAGGGACATCAGCTGATAGTAAAGGAACAATGTGAAATAGAATTGCAAATGGGTAGCTACAAAGATAAAATCATGTGTGATGTGATGCCTATGGATGTGTGTCACATATTGCTGGGTAGACCTTGGTAGTATGACAAAGCAGTAGTACATGATGGGAAGAAAAAAACTTACAAGTTTTTCAAAGATGGTATGAATCAAACATTGTTACCTATGGAAGAAGGAGATGCATCAAGTAAAAATTCTGATCCAAAGACTTTATTGTTGAGTGGGAAAGAATACTTGTAGCATATTGAAGATGATGAGGTAAATTTTGCTTTAGTTTGCAAACCTAAGGTAGTATTTACTTCTACTAGAATTTGTGATTTGCCAATTGAAATTCAATAAATGTTGGAGTGTTATTGTGATATTATTGTGGATGATTTTCCTGATGAATTACCACTTGTAAGAAGAATTAGCCATCAGATATATTTGATTCTAGGATCAAATTTTTAAACAAAGTAGCTTACAGAATGATTCCTATAGAAAATGAATAAATTAGAAAACAAGTGCAGGAATTGATTGACAAAGGTTTGATCAGAGAAAGTTTGAGTCCGTGTGCAGTACCTATAGTGTTGAGTCTAAAGAAAGATGGAGGTTGGAGAATGTGCACTAATTCAAGAGCAATCAACAAAATAACAATCAGGTATATATTTCCTTTACCTAGAATTGAAGATTTGATGGACTGTTTGAGTGGAGCAAGATATTTTTCAAAACTATATTTGAAAAGTGGGTATCATCAGATTAGGATAATGGAAGGTGATGAATGGAAAAAATCTTTTAAAACAAATTAGGGATTGTATGAATGGATGGTAATGCCTTTTGGTTTATCAAATGCACCTAGCACCCTTATGAGGCTCATGAATGAAGTATTAAAAGAATTTATTGGTAAATTTGCAATAGTATATTTGGATGATATATTAGTTTACAAAAAAACAAAAGAAGAACACCTGAGACATCTTAATTATGTCTTAAGGAAGTTACATCAAGAGAAATTACTGATAAATTTAAAGAATTTTTCATTCATGAAACCAGAATTGGTATATCTAGGTTTTGTTATTTCTGTTGAAGGATTAAAAATCGATCTAGAGAAGGTAAAGGAAATTGTGGAATGGCCTTCACCAAAGAATGTTTTTGAGGTAAGAAGTTTCCATGGACTTGCTAGTTTTTATAGAAAATTCATAAGGATTTTTATCAAGATTAATGCACCTATCATTGAAACCATAAAGAAGGACAAAAAACCATTTAAATGGACTGCTGAAGCTGAAAGAAATTTTCAATTTTTGAAGCAAAAGATAACTGAAAAACCTGTTTTAGTTCTGCCTGATTTTAATAAACCATTTCAAGTAAAGTGTGATGCCAATGGAGAAGCTATTGGGGTTGTATTAAGTCAAGAAGATAGACCTGTAGCATATTTCAGTGAGAAGCTGAATGAGACAAGAAGAAAGTACTCTTCTTATGACAAAGAATTTTATGAAATTGTACAGTCATTGAAGAAGTGGAGACATTATTTAATGTCTAAATAATTTGTGCTATATTCATATAATCGTGCTTTACAATATATTATGTAGCACCCTAAATTAAATAAAAAACATGCCAAATGGGTTGAATATCTTCAAAGTTTTAACTTTTTTTGAAGCATATAAGTGGTCAAGCAAACAAGGTAGCTGATGCCTTGAGCAGAAAAAGCATTCTTGTTCAAGAAAGTCAAATTGAAGTGGTAGGTGTTGATTTTCTTAAAGAAATATATAAAACAGATTTGAATTTTAAAGAAGAATTTGAAGCATGCTGTAATCATGTCTTAATAGACAGAAGTCAGTGGTTAGATTATTTCTTGCAAGAGGGTTTATTGTTCAAAAGAAATCAGTTGTGCATACCAAATTGTTCCATGAGAGAAAATTTAATCAAGGAGAAACATAGTGGTGGACTTGCTGGACATTTTGGTGTTGACAAGACTTATGAGCAGCTAAGTCATTTTTATTTTTTTCCAAATATGAGATCTGAAGTGGAAAAGTATGTAAAGAATTGTAAAATTTGTCAATATGCAAAGGGCATAAGTCAAAATTTAGGTTTGTACATTCCATTGCCTATTCCAGACAGACCTTGGGATATGGTAAGTATGGATTTTGTTTTAGGATTGCCTAAGAAACATAGAGGAAATGATGTAATTTATGTTGTAGTTGACATATTTTCAAAAATGGCACATTTTATTCTATGTTATAAAACCAGTGATGCTACTCATGTTGCCAATTTGTTTTTCAAAGAAATTATCAGATTACATGGGTTACCTAAAAGTATTGTCTCTGATAGAGATACCAGGTTTGTTGGTCATTTTTGGAAGAAATTGTGGAAGAAGCTTGGTACTAAACTGAGTTTCATCTCAGCTTATCACCCTCAGACTGATGGGCAGACTGAAGTAGTGAACAGGAGTTTGGGTAATCTTTTGAGAAGTCTTACAGGAGAACATCCTAAACAATGGGATCATATTTTACCACCGGAAGAGTATGCATACAATGATTCACCTAACAGAAGTACATGACAGAGTCCATTCCATATAGTTTATGGAATGCACCCAAGAGGAGTATCTGAATTAAGGAACTTGGGAAAAGCATAAATGAGAAGCGCTGATGGAGAAGAGTTTTCTTCAGAAATACAAGCAATACAAGAATAGGTAAAGAAGCAGCTACAAGACAGCAGCATCAAGTACAAGAACAGAGCAGATTTGAGTAGAAGAGAAGTTAATTTTGAAGTTGGTGATTTGGTTTTGGCACACTTGAGAAAAGAAAGATTTCCAAAGAAGCAGTATAATAACTTAAAATTCAAAAAGATAGGACCATGCAGGATATTGAGAAAGTTTTCTGCAAATGCCTATGAAATAGAATTTCTTTCTAATATTGGAATATCTCCAATATTCAATATTGTTGATTTATACATATATGAAGATGGTGGAACAGATGAAATACTAGAAGACAAAGAACAGATTGATTGGGTAAAACAATTACCTACTATAAATCCATTACAGACAGAGAGGATCTTAGACAAGAAAGTGCTTAAGAAAACCAGAGGACAAGATTATTTTCAATACTTGATCAAGTGGAAGGATTAGCCAATTGAAGATGCAACTTGGATGATAGAAACCATGCTGCAAAAAATAGGCAGTTCTGTGGAGGAGCTCACGGATAGGAGCCCATGAAGATTTTTGTCCTCAGGATTCTGATGCAGGGGCATGAGGCTTAAAGACAAAGGCTTCATTAATTATTCCAAAAATCCAAGAAAATGTTACAAGAAAAGGTGTTGGTACCTTTATCTGTCATTTACAGTTGTAATAGATAGGCTTAAACTAGTATTTAGGAGGACTGAACAACTTTAGATTTGTTTCAAAATATTTAGCTTCAGTTGATATAATTTAGGAATATATTGTGTAATTAGGATTTTCCCAAATTTAGAGAATTAGATCGTAATTGAGGAGGTCGATGGTTATGTAAAAGAACTATAAATTGTAACCTCTGAGGAAGAGGAATTCGAGATTTGACTGTAGAAGACTAGACTGAGAGGGTTTCTCCTTTGTTTCAATAAAATTGCAGTATTTGTTTATATGTGTATTCTTGGAAATTTTCCCGGAGGGTTTCACCCTTTGAAATTATATTGATTTTTATATATTTTGTATAGAAGTTGAGCGCAAATTGAATGTATTAGTCTCTGTGTATGAATTGAATTATTGACCTCTGTATAAAGGTTGGAAGACCTCTAATATGTTTGGGTTTTCTTTTATTTTGATCAGAGTTAATAAGGTTCTGTTTACTTGCTTGAATATCAACAGTGATCTTAGACCTATGCCCGTGGAGTGTGCAGTTGGAAAGGAACAAAAAAAATCCATTGAAGTTAAAAGGAATAATAGAAAATCCATTGAATTTAAACAAGGAACAATAGAAAATCCATCGAGGTTTATAAGAGAAACGAAGTTTAAACCGTGAACAGTGAGAAATCGTGTTTAAACTTTGTTTAAGTCAAATTTTGAGGTTAATTGGTTTGGGAAAACCACTTATATTGTGTTCGCACTGCTTTTGGGATGGTGGCAGTTTTCTTCATTTTCAATGCGATCAAATAAGGACTTGACACGTCACCCCAAAAATACCAGCCATTTTGCATGCCTTTTTCATGATAAAGTTTTGTGGTCGATTGGATGCGATATCCTTTTGATCGTGATCGATGAATATCCAATGGTGGTCATATTGCAAGTTGTGTGGAGGTTTAATGGAAAGGCCAGACCTGATGGATTGTTGCGATAGAGTTTTATCAAAAAGGTTTGAAATCCGAACATTGGTTCTCAAAGGGTTTTGATATTATTTTCGAAGGTCATTAACATATATTATAATGTGTATTATAATATTGTTCCGAAGGTTTTAAAAGATTGTCTAAAGTGCATTATAATATCATGTTCCGAAGGGTTTGTCACATTGGTTTAAGTGCTTTTTAAATGTCTCCAAAGGGCTAACATTGTTATAAGGGAAAAGGGAATTTTTCTTCTGATTATTACAAAAGTGTGTTAAAATGTTTTTTCAAAGGATAGAAGGGACTTTTTTCTTCCGAATGTATTTATTTAGTTTTATCAACAATGATAAAATTTGATGATAGAGAGTGAAAAGGGAGATCAGGATCAGATTCCTCCTGAGTTAGAGAACATTCTGCAAAAGTTTGAACAGTTCTCCTTAAATCCTACACCCACACTGCCATCAATAGTTATCTTTGTTGTGGCCATTCACCCTACATCGTATGCACCATCTTTCAGGGCTAGCCTCTGCTCCTCACTCCTTCCACAGATTTTGGATCCCCATGTTCATTGCTTCTATTTTTCCTTGTATTTGTTGTAATCCTAATCATCCCTTGGCATAGCCTCTAGCTTCATACCAATCTCCAAGGCCTTCTCCTGTGACTCAATGGCTTGATGACCCATTGGCACGTGCAAGTGGGGCAGAAACATAGCAATGAACCATTTTGTGTGCTGTATATCATCATATAGAAATCCTCCTTCTCTAATTACCTTCTTTAGCTGTTGGTCAACTTCCCATATAGACTCGGATGTTCCTTGCTTGAAATATTTGAGATCATTCACTATCTGAGAGTAGGACTTAGGCTTCTTGAACTGTTGTTTCAAAGAAATTTTAATCTCTTCAATGGTCACATTCGCATGTTGGTTGATGTATCCCATATACCAGTCCAATGCTCTCCCCTCAAAGGAAAGGGATAGCTACGCCCTTTCCACAACATCACTGGACACATTCTGCGTAGTCCATACCAATCCTGTGACAAGCCAGAACTAATCTATATCTTCATCCCCTACACCCTTGAAGGTGAGTAGCTTCATGTGCGAGGCCATATCAACTTCTGGTGGTGGTGGAGGTGAGTTCTTACCCCTATGAGGAATCGATGGTGGCATAGATAGAGAGCTATGCACAACATAATTTCTTACTAGACTATAGACAGATCGATCTCCTTCTTGATTAGTTCTATAGTACTTACCACTGTTTGTTGTACCCTCAATTTGATCGAAGCTCATTCACTCTGTATGGCTGCACAAAATTGTATTTTAGCACAATAAGATCTTAATCAATAATGGCAGAGTTTTTAGAAACTTACCTCGAAAACCCTTGAAGAACCTTCATTCCATCTCGGAGTAGGACACAAATTTATCAATTTCAAATGCCGTCACAAATCCTCTTATCACACTGTCCACCTAGTGATCTACCATTCTCGTGATGGTGTTATCAGTATTTTGTAACTACTAGATCAGCTCTGGGTAACATTGCGTGACCCATTCGTACTTCCAACACTTCTAGAAATCTACGAGCCTTGCGAGCCACTCCTGAAGCTCGGTCGCAAATGTAAAAAAGAAAATTTCGTAGATATCTGTGAAAATGTACGTTTTATTCCACTTCTATGTGGTTAGCTTTGCACTGTGATTCTCTCTTACTACGAATTCCTGAATTTTCTTTCTGAACCACTCATTGATCTCTTTCTTCTTAGGTCTCCAATGCGTTCTTGGCATTACTCGATCTCTCTCTCAAAATGCTCCCGGTCCCCATAACAGAACCATTTGTTGGCTCAAGGGGTCCTGACCCAGGTTCGGAGGTTAAGGTTTGCCAACAAACCCTTATACTACTGGCCCTTTCAGCAGTGACTTGCTTGCACAGGCCAAAGTCTCACCCGAAGCAGTATGGGAGGGTGCTGGAACCAAGTTTCCACACCCTGAGAGAGAGTAGGTAAGTCAAGCATATCTTCGTTCCTATCCTATCAAGCTCACATTTAACAGATCTATTTATAGGTGTATATAACATAGCATAGACCTAGTAATTACCTTCGCATCCACGTGCATAATACCAATCTATCAGCATAGAAACTATAATCGCAGCAATTAACAGATCATAGATTCATATAACAGAAACAAAGATACTTTCACAACTTAATTATACAACCCAAGTTCGCATCAATCATAACAAAACAAATGTAGATAACATCAGATATCAACAGTACTTAGCATGTATATTAATACCAAAATCCTCTTACAATCCCAAAATACTGCCTGTGCACACAACTAGTAGGGTCCGCACATAGCAGGACTGAGGATCACCGCGCACACAGCCAGCAGGATTCCTTACCCAAACAACCCAACAACAGATCTAACAATTTGTTCTTAACATCAATCTTGATTCTTTCCTACTTTAAGACTCAAAAAGTTTCATCTATTTATATCGATTTAGCCTACGCATTCAATGGTCTGCAAACCGTGGTTTGTGGACTCTTGGTGTACCCTTGATGCATTACAATGCATTCGGGTCTTTGACCCACCCCAAAACCCCTGCGCTAGACTAAATAATACAAAAAATATACAAAAATGGACAAAATTCGCAGCTTTAGGAGACCCTGTTCCAACACTAAAGAACTAAATGTGGAATTTCATTATGCCTAGTTACTAATTTTGATAGCATTGGTCGAATGGGAGAGGAAAAAACACTTACAGTAGGTGGCTGATCCAGCAAAGCCAATCATATCGGTTGAATTCCATAATATGCGGGCTTCTAATGAACCATAGTGTAAGAATATCAACACAATTATTTTTTGTCTCTATGGGGATATGATATGAAATATTATTGGTGAAACACCACACTTTCTTATTCAGAAAATGAAGAAGTATAAGGGCATAGTGCAATTTAGGACCAACCCTCACCATATCTTGGTGCTTCCATGAAGAGACCCAAATAATTTTTGGCGGAGGGAACCTTACATGATTAATATTGAAGAAATCAAGGGCATAGTTTACGCATGGGACCCTACATGCAAGGTCCCGATGGAAGACTCCACAGATGTCAAAAAAATCTAGAGTGGAGAAGAAACACCATCAAGCTATGGTTAGCAGGAACCTCAATCTACAATTTCTCCAAAGTAAGAGCCACAAGAAGAACCTATAACTTCAAGGGGGAAGCACAGTCAGGGAAAAAGAGGGTACTTAGGAGTAGCATAGGGAGTGCTTCAACAACAAATGCTAGAAGGAATTGAAATGCTACCCACACCTCCCTAGTCAAGACAATTTTAACTAAATATGATTTTAAACACATCAGAGACTAGATGGAGGATGCAATAGCGACTAATTTTGATGGATTGTAGTAGCTCATAAAAGAGGTAAATAAAAACACACTTTTTCATCAGTTATGATAGAATTTGGGGGTATGTTTTCTAGAATGCATGGGGCTCAATCTCAGGCTCAGTCACATACCATTGTCGTCTCGTCATCCTAGTGAACAAGGAGCATGTGTAGGGTACCAAGCGTTGTTATAGAAATGCAGGAAGGGAATGCACAGAAAAATCTAGATGTATCTACACAAATTGATATTATACTATTAGAGGTGAGTTCGAAGGACTTGACATAGTTGTAGAAGAATGCACCCCAGGTGCTACAAGACAAAGTTTTAACCATGCAGGAAAATTTGTAGAAGAATTAGGAAACAGGGGAATGGTTGTGCCAAGAACAACAAAGTTTGGTAGAGGAAAACCTGGAATGTTGCAGTTCTCTTACCCAAGTTTACAAAGAATGCATTGAAGGTTTGGTGGTTATAATGACCCCCACTCGAGAGGTAGAAATGAAGATTAAATAATCCACACATAGGTTAAAAGAGCTATAAATAGAGGTCAAAGCCAAGAAATAACCACAAAGATTGCTCAAAGAAAAAAAATGCAAGGAATTAGCTTGACAAGAGAAAGGGATGTTCGTTGAATATGAAATAAAATTTTAGCACATAATAGATTAGGGGGAGTAGTTGTGTAATGAACTTTCCGATGATTCAACTATCAAAAGAGTTATTGAGAAGATATAGGAAGCAAGAAACCACATTTTCCATATTGATAAGACCTCGGGAAAGATGAACCCCACTGATAAAAGAAAATAAATGCATGATAAATCATGGCTTAGGGAATCAATAGATAAACTAGGCAAGGAAAAAAAGCCATGAAAATATCTCTAGGATTATATTTTGATGATTGTTAATGAATCCAATGAATTGATGAAAATTGTGCAGACTATAACAATTAAGAAGTTAGGGCTATCAATGAGGAATCAACTACCGGAATAGAACACATAAAATCCAAGGTTGAAGTGTAGGTAGAATTATGGGATAATTTGCAGAACCTTGTAAAGGAAAATATTTCTTTGACACAAGATTGTGTGACTTGAGGATGAACCACATTTTTTTGTGTTGGGGGACTGTTGGAGCCCATTTTTGTTTTGTAAAATTTTTGTGAGTATAGGACAATGTAGTAGGGATAAGGAGTGCATAAAGATCAATATGGAGCACAAAATAGGGCCGGTGCAGTGGATAGAGCACGTGATATGGATGGTGCAATAGATGGGGGACGACATAGGGCTAGTGTAGTAAGAAGGGTACAACACAGTTGGACACTGCACAAAAAATATGACAATGGTACTTGTGGAGGGAAAGCACGTTCAAATGAATATTGGGAGTTATGATTTTTTAGAGGGTGGAGTGAACTAATGATATCATGGTTTGTAGGAGGATGGAGATATTTTTAGGAAATAGGAGGTGGGTTAGAGTGGATCCAAATGGTGGGAAGGATATTTCGGACAACCATTGATACACATGGGACAACTTAGAATAATGAGGAAAATATCCTAACAATTTCTAGGACATCTGGAATGGTCAGGTGGGAGGCTAAGAGGAATTGAGAGGGTTACAAGAAATGATAAGCAGGGCTCCTTAGGACTGAACAAGGGTTGCTCTTGATTGTCAGTTGTCTTACAAAGGATTCTAGCTACTAGATGTTGAGTGTCAAACGAGCATAGAAGGAAAAAATTGAGTTGCAGAACGAATGTCTAATGTCCAAGTCTGTTTATTTTTTTCTTTGGAATACGTTTTATTCTGCCATTACTATGAAAAATTATTGTAATGAATGTGTTTACTGTTATATGAGCTTAACATGACTTTTTTTATTTTGGAATGGGTTGATGTTCTGATTTATGTTGGGGCATAATATTGTTTTGGAAGGGTCATGAGGTTTATTTGTTCCTGAATGTAACTTTGGGCATAATTCCTTTCTCCTATTAACAATAATATAAATTAGTGTTTAGATAAGTTGGTCCATTTTTCTACTGTGCACCTTTGTGAATGTTTTACAATGGTTATGTGCTTGAATTCATTGTGTAATTTTTGATAGATTGTTGTTTGAAACATCGGTTAATGATCCTTTTTTTTTTATTAATAACATGGTATGGGATTTTCACATATGGGAATGGTATGTTCTGGTTGGGGGCTATGATTTTTTTTGTGATGAAACTTTATGAATGGGTGTGAAGGGTCATATGGTCAATAATGGGTAGAAGTTCTATGTAGTGTTGCTTGTTAGTAGCAGAGTTGTCAGGTTTTGGTGTTGAATCTGTGATTAATTACTAAATTTTTTCCAGATGTCATATATCTCATGTGTTTTTATCGTACTTGCATTGTCTAATGGGTAAACAGGCTTAACAACCTGTGTGGTGCACGGTGATAGCTTGATAGTGTAGTCTGCGTCAACTAGAGGTAGTGTGTCATGAGCCATAAGATATTCTTGTCAGACTATGGAAACCTGGTTTCGAGAGTCACCCATTAGCGTCTTGGGTGATACTTCACTCACTTTGTGGGTGCTTATTAAGGACCGATGCTAAGCGAGTCTTTGTTGACCACTTCGTCGAAAGTAATGGGTCTATCAAAGTCCCGTGTGCCAACAAACTTAATGACCTATTTGCATGAACACTATTTATATGAGCCATGTACAAGGTGATATATGTGTTTCCCATGCAAGGAAATTTAAAGGTCACCTTTTTTAAGAAATTTTTAAGATCTCTAATGAAAAAATATAACCCTCTATGTTGTAAGCCATATATTTCCCATACATGAAGATTACATGCTTAGACTCCATGTTGAATCTTTAACTTATTTCGTTTCCATATGTTCTTTATGCATCTACTTATCCATGTCGTGAATTTATTAAAAGCATTATTATTATTATTTTGGTGTGAGTGTATATGATCCATAAATATTAGAGATTTTTTTTTTAAATGCATCACTATTATTAAAAATATTATATAAAATCAATACAAACCGAATGAAAACATAGATAATGTTCATTTTAAACAACAAAGAACATAGTTTGTAGGTCCTTGGAAGTTGAGATTATACTTCTCATTCTATAAGAAATATTCATTTTAATGGGATGGGATGAAAGGAATAATTAAGGGATGAACAAATTAAAGAAATATGTAAAGAAGTGTGATGATGCTCTCACCTAACTTGTTGTGGATTCCGCTTTTAGGGAGTCAAGCAACAAAAGAGGTAATATTTAGATCTAGGAGTTGGAAAGTTCCCTTATGGGGGTGTCAAATAAAGGAGGAAACCTTAATATCACAAGTTGGTAACTCCTTCAAAGAGGAATTTCCTCACACTATGGGAAGATCCTTCGAAAGGGGAGTTGAAATGGTGGCTCCATTTTTAAAGGGTATTCCACCAAAATATGTTATCTTAAAATCAATGATTTTGTATCTACCTTTTTAATAGGGTTACCACCAATGAAGGTGATTTTAAAGGTAATTGTCTCATTGCTCCCACCCACTAAAGGGGTACTAAAGGATCACTTACCAAATGGATTTCCCATAATGAGTGATATTGAGATATCTCATCAAGATGAAAGATGGTATTCCATCTAAATCATATCGATAGGAAATTTTAATATAACCCATCATGGGAATTCATAAATGAAATTATAATTAAGAAATTAAAGTGAATTTTATTTATGTGCCTTCACATATTTGAGTGACTTGTCACTATTTTTCTTGGTAGAAACTACCATAGTTTGTGAAAATGAATATTTATTACCATTATTTATAAATTTTTTTTTAGGAATGCTATCACTACTTTGTATATATTTTATTAGTCCTAAATTAACTTATAATAACCACGAAATATAACTCTATTCTTTGATGCATTGTGCTATCTATGATAACACTTAGGATTAGTCTTTGAGTCAATTGGCTAAATTAGTTAGGGTTTTGAATTTTCTCAAGTTAAATTTCATGTACAAAGGTAATTTTTATCATAAAGTCAGTTCGTAGGGTCATTTTGAATTTAAGTGGGTTATTATCATAAAGGTTAAAATCCACTTCCACATGTCTTAGGCTTATTTGGTCATAATTGGCATATTGATAGTTTTACAAAATTTCAAAGAAATTTCGGTTAAGGAAACTGAGGGTTTGCTACAGAAGTTCTTGAAACTTCCATACAAGATCTACCTTTTCAAACACTTGTCCCACTACGAAAGTATATTGTCATGGTAATGACTTGATAACGATACATTTTTAAAAAAAGGGGTTGTGGTGAAAGTCACGGTGGGTTAGGAATAGATGCTATTTGTCTTTATCCATCATTCCCAAAACATTCACACCGTATAGCTTCATTCGTATTTCATTCTCTTTCCACTTTAGATTATTTTTTCTCTCATAAGATTGGTCTTCTTTTCATTCAAACTGTTTTTTTTTTCCTAAGCTTGGTTTTGTTGTCTTGCGAGTTGGTATTTCTTTCTTTAGGGAAGGTCTGTTCATGTCAATAGCATGTCTAGCTGTCTTTAAGATCGTATGTAGGTGGAAAGCAGCTCTAAACATGTTGAAGCCATGGAACAAAGGAAGAAAAATAAAGGAGGCTCAATTGTAAGGTATGAACCAATGGATATGAAGCTATTGGAGGAGGACCCTTCTTTCACTCAAGCATTTTCCAACGTAGGGTGCCTTCGTTTCTGTTAGAAGTTGTAGGATTACCATAGACTACCAAATACTTTTCTATCAATTTAACAAGGGATAGAATCTAAGGTGGGCATGTTGAACTTTGTAGTGTCCCTTGAAACCATTTCCTGTGCTACAAAGATCCCAAGGTCTGTAGAAAATTGGTTTAAAGTGAAAAATTTTCAACTGCTAAATTGTGATGAGTTTCTTAAGGAAGATCACAAAGGGATTGATATGACTACAGGCATATCCAGAACTTTCCTCAAAGAACATTTTTCTAAACTCCTGATGGTCATCCAGAAGTAATTCATATGTGAAGGCAGGTTCAACATGGTATACTAGTACCATTTCAAATTACTACTCCATTTCATAGGTAAACAACCTTTAGAAATTCCTTTTCATCAGTATAGAAGTTTGGGAAATATGGATGACAAGGTCCAAGTGGAGCATGATGGCAGTAATACCTCTATTTTCCATCATGGTCTTATTAAATTCTTGGTTGTAAAAGAGTTAAACAATTTGAATAGAGATTGGCTCACCTTTCTATTTTTAAGTGGATATAAGTTAGATACTGCCACCCCTAGGAAAACTCTAAAGTCCAAATCAATACCCCCTATGGAAGAAAAAAAATCAGAGGCAGAACCTGCAGTTGAACATGTAGCAGAATCTGTGGCAGTAGTAAAAACATCTACAAGCACCGAGAGGAGGATGACTATAAGTCAAAGGAAAGGTAAGGACAAATAATCTTATATCCTAGAAGCTATTGAGATTGAAGAAAGTCCAATTTCCTAACCTATAGAAATGAAAAAGGAAAAAACTTAAAAAAAGATCAAGAGAGCCAAGATATTAGATTTTACACAAGAGGGACAAAAATTTGTTTTCAAACCTAGGATACATATCACAAGATCACAATAACCAATTAAAAATATGTCAGAGGAGCCTTCGAAAAAAATAGAGCTAGCAAAGAAAAGGAAAGGAAAAGAGTCTGTACAAGAAAAAAGTGAATAGAGGTTTTTAAAGAACAATTAAGAGAAGCTAGGCATGAGGTGATAGTATCTAAAATACTATTTAAGGAGTTAGAAGAATATATATCAAAGTAGCTTGATTTCTATGAAAAGGTTAGAGAAGAATCTATAAAATTGGTGAAGAGGACATTGCCTTTATATAGAATAATGAAACACTTGTGCAGAAGGAACAACTGGTTACAAGAAAATAGGAAAAAATTGCAGGTACAAGTCAAATCTTAGAGACTCAAATTGAAATTATCAAAGCTGAGATTTTAAAGAAAGGTCTTAAGATTTTTCTGAAATAGATGCCACTCCTTGAATATGGTAACATTCTTAATTTTTTTCTATGCTATGTTTAACCAATAATTTTAGTAATACATAGGCTTCGAAAATTATTAGGAGTGATAAGGAGGCATAGGAAACCAAGAAAAAACAAAAACTCAGAAAATTGACAGTTTCATAGCAACTCCCCATAGTTAGGCTAGATATTTGATACAAAATTGATGTAGGTTTTCATGGAGGAAATGAAAGGTTTTAACCTCAGATAAAGGAGTTCTAAAGGCATGTGTTTAACTAAAAAACATAAATTAAGACACCAGAACTGTCATGTTGGCCCCCTATAAATTTTTGACAAGCAAATAGGGGGCTAAGTTGTCTATTGAGCCTTCAAGGAATTCATTTCCTCTAAAAACACATCATCCTTGAAGCCTCCTTGTGCCTTTTTCCTTTGATGAAATCCCCTCTGTTGATTCCCATTATAAAGCCTCTCTATTTTGAAGAATTGTGCTCCCAAAGGCCTTCATTTTCCCCTTGTATCCCTGCAGAATGTCCCATTTCAACCCTTTTTCCCTTTGTCAAAGTCTCCCTTTTAACCTCCTAAATCCCTTCCTAAACCCTCTAAATCACCCAAATCCCTTCCTAAACCCTCCAAATACCCCTTTTTTGGTTTAAGTAACCCCTTTTTCTTCTATCGTTTCCCTCCTCTAGCCTCAAATTGCATTAAAAATGGCCCAAAAACCATATTCTCCATATAATAGGGCCTAGCCCCTTTTCGGCCAGCCCCTGAACCGTATTTCCCCCCATGTGGCTTGGTGCTAGAACTTGACGCTAATATGAAAGGTGCTTATTACAAATTGATATCAGGCACATTATTAGCTATCAATCTGTTTAGATCGGACGGTCTTCCCAGATCAGCGCCGTGCCATGGTCCCCACCCTTTTCACCTCCCTATCGCATTATCAACCGTTCAATCAACCTGCCGATCCGACGGTCCGTATTTCACCCTCCGCCTGGTGGTCCCTGCAATGTGCACTGTTCATAAACCACTGGTTTCCATCGCACCGCATTTGGAGGTTGGGTGGTAATTTTCATTTCGGAGCGATTCCACTCATCAAATGACGCGTGGCAGCGGCACTGTTTGAAAATCGCCCACCCATCGCGCGTTATCGTTCGGAACAAAACCCGGCGCAATATGCATATCAACCATCCAATCTGAAGCCCTCCATCCAATGGTCATCGCACCCTGAAGATGAGCGGAAATTAACCCAAGGAAACCGTACCCCTGGCCCACCATCTGTCACCCTATGATGCGTCCTCAACCTTCGATCTCCTCTTGCGATCATACCATCTAGATTTAATGCGTGCCCGCCATTAACCTCGTCCCGCCATGTCATCTGTCCACGTGTTTTTTTCGCATTGTCGCCCGTCCCTTTATATAATCCATTCAAAGGTCAATTTCAAAGGTTTTGCATTAAAAATTGGCTATGCTCCACCCACGTTCACCAGACCATGTTCCACTATTATGCTGTGTTTTCCACCAGGATCCTACACTTTTCCGCCATATTCACCAGTCTGCACGGCCACTCTAGTCGTCCCCGTTGCATCCACCACCCCCATGCATGGCTTTCTTAATATGGTTGTGTGTTTTGCAGGGTTACAGATAGGCGGATAACCACCATGATCCGTACGCACTATTGTAATGGCACAGTGCACAGAGGAAGCTAAATTTAGAGCCTGGTATTACAGGAAAATATCTGGAAAGGTGTCTGCAACATAAATTTCATTAAAGGACAGAGTTCGAACTCTGCAAAAACTCTCTGGCACCATTAAAGCTCAGTTTTTCGCTGATAGAGACAATTCAAAGCAGCAAGGAGTATCAGTGAGAGAATTAAACATCTAAGGCACATTGTTGAAGATCTTAAGCCTTAATCCAGTGTTTAAAAGGCAAGGTACCAAAATCGAAGACTTTGTGGATCGCGTGGAAGGTCTAGTTCACAGAAAACCATAATAGCAGGGTTTTGACATCAGCAGAACGTTCTTCCGTCTAAGGATAGGTTTCCCATGCCATCTGTATTCTATACCATGTTGTAGGGAGATTTGCAGTCCTGACAACAGTCCTGATTCTATCAGAGCATTTGATTTACAATATGGCAGACACTAGCATCATTTATTTACCTTTTTGTTTATTCACCAAAATTACTACAGAATGTTGCATCAAAGTACATCAGAGACATGCCTAGAGTAATTGGGAACCTGGAGAAGACCAATTTTGCATCCAAAAGAGTGCCAGAGATAAATGCATAGGGTTTAAATAGAATGGGCCTCGGCCCTCTTCCTTTCCTGAGTTTTAATGCTTCATTTAGTTTTCACCTACCTCCTCTACTCTCTACAGCTATAAATTCATGAAGAAACTCATTGTAAAGTTTGTTGATTAGTTATCAGAGAAGTGCAAGCTGTTTCTTCTGAGACATAATCTCTGTGTAAAGTTGTAAGATAGGCTGAGGAAGATGTTTTCTGACTGAGTATCCAGCTATTGGTAATGTTGTACTTGAATAGTGTTGCTTTTTAATATGACAAGCACATTTCTTTGGATCCTGATCTAAAGCAGCGGTGATGTTTTTCTATCTCTCTATTTGTGTTTAACTTACATTCCGTTTCATTTCATTTCTACTGGCTCGCATCAGAAATATGGCATAGGATTTACCCTTGTTAGGCACCCTATGTTTCTGCTCTCCTTGCCTTTGATGTTTTCTACTAAATGTGTTATCTAAGAGTTGATTTCAGTTAATTTAACCAGTGTAGTGGATGTTATTTCCTGCTAGCTGATGTGTGAATTAAATGAATCTGTTCTTAGATGTTCTTGTTAGGATTTAATTGAAAGAATTGGGAACACTGGGAGGTCTAGAACCATGTTTCTATCTCACTAGGATCCTTTTCAATTAATTGAACCTTTCTAAGATCCCTCAAGCTGGAGGCCGAAGCATTGAGAGTTCAAAGTCTCTCTCTAATCTTAGGTCTTTAACTTTGTGTTCTAAATCTTTATTATTTCCTCCTCCCTTACCATTCCATACCACGCTAGCATCTTTAAGATCCAATGTTTTAGATGACTAGCCCAACTGAAAGCCTGCACATTGAATAGCAAGTAAACCCTTTCCTGAATCCATTGCCCAATGGTCTTGAATGCTCCCTGGAATACTTCACCTCTGCCTAAATCCTCTTTTCTCTTCCTTGTCTTATATTGAACCCTTCTTCCTGATGACCAACAACCAAACAAAAAATCAAACAAACAAACCCTGTGCCTATAACTAGCCTAATATCTTAACCTTTTGAGCTTAAAAGACATAAAACCTTTTCTTACATAGAGAGATCCCTCTCTGGACCTAGGAGGGCTAGATCCTAAGGTCGGAAAGTGGTTCTGATGTTGTCTCATCTTTTGGTCTTGCCAATCTGGCCAAAACATGGGAACCCCAACAACATGGTGACTTTGCTAGGGAAAATCTGAGTGCCTTCCATCTTACTACATCATAAGAGCCTCAGAAACCTACAATCTCTGGTTAGGTTGGCAGTAAAACACTCCTATTCATAGATCAACCTCTATACCATTTGGTGTGTTTTTCCCACACTCTTAGACAGAGTCTGGAAAGGGCCAGGTAGCCTCTAGATATCACACTCTTTCAGAGGTGACATATCTGGTAAAAGCCCTCCCAGTCAATCTATGGTTAGAGTTTGCTGTGTTGTGAAGATATCCTTGAAAAGGGACATCTCATAAGCACTGTGGTGGACAGTGCACCCTCCAGAAGCATCCTAAACCTTCCACCTGGCGACTCCATAATTCCTAAGCGATTCATCGACTCCACTGGTGATTAGTAGGCTTGCTGATTATCTTGGTTCACATAAGACTCCACTAGGAGACCAAATCTTGTTACAACATCAGCCATAATAGAAGGAACAAGTAGGGTTAAGTTGCTTGATTAGAAAACAACATTCTGACTTCAAGAACCATTCATACAAGAGCTTATCCTAACCCATACCCACCTGAAATAGTTGACAACCCTAAGAGCATCCTCAAGGGATCCTACACCTAAAAGATCAACTATTTCCAGTCACATCCATAAAGCTAACTCTACACCAGAAGACTTTCCAGCTCTATCAGACCCATTTTTTGACCTAGGCACTCAAAACAACTTACCAAGAACTAGGTCATTCAGTGTCCTAGACCAGCCAGACCTTGAGCTTCCTGGTTCACCACCTCAAAGTGGTAAACACCTTTGGAATAGACAGACCCCTCCATCTACACCTCCTGATATTCACTTCATTCAAAACTTGGGGCTCTGCCACCCTAAATCTACCCAACAAACTTCTATTGGTCCTAACATCCCTGTCATCCATATACCAGCTGCCCAAGTCAACCCTTTGCCTCATCAGAACATCATCATGGCAGCCTGGTATGCACCTCTGATTTTACCCCAGCCTCTGGTACCCTTACCCAATGATTATCAATAAAATATCCCACACTTCACTGCAAAGGAGTCTACCACAGCCCAACACCATGTAGATAGGATGGAAGATTCTTTTGACTACATGGAAATAGATGATGAAACAATCAAAATGAGAATCTTTGCCCAGAGCTTAGGAGGTGATGTGAAGAAATGGTTTAAGGGCCTACCTCCTAATAGTATCCAAGATCTTCTTTCTTTATATCATATATTCATAAACAAATGGGAAGTTAAGGCCAACCCTCTCCAAATCCTAGCAGAATACAAGAACCTGAAAAGAAACGTAGGAGAGAGTGTCTAGGACTACTCTACAAGGTTTAACAACATTTATAGTGCTCTTCCTCCACACATGAAACCTCCCCTAGGTATGGTCCTAGTGAAATATCCTGAAGGCTTGGATGTTGACATGGCCTACTAGCTTAGGGAGAGGGATTACAACACATTGGAAGACATGCAAAAATGAGCAGTGAGTGTAGAGGAAAATCTGATTGAGAAAAAAGCAAGATTGAGAGCTGAGAAAAGGGTAACATATAAAGATGACAATGTAGCTTCCACATCTGACCCCAATAATGACCACGTATCAAAAGACATGGAAAAACTAAAAAAAATGATGAAAAAAATGGTTGTCACAGTTAATAACCTAAACAAAAATCAACACCACAACCAGAACCAGAACTTTAGAAGAAACAATGCCACCCCCAACAGACAAAGAGAATCAGATCAGCAAGTTATTGCCCCAATCCAAGAGAAATTTTTAGATGAATACGAGGGGATCATAGAAGAGTTTGAGGGAAATACAGTAAACATGTTTGAAACAAAAGATTCAATCCATAACTGTTACATAGAAGAAGATCAGCCCTCACCCTCATATTGGGATGAGGAAAGATCAGAATCTGAGGATTACAGACTTGGATTTGAAGATGCCATCATGCAGGTCAGACAGTATGAACTTAGGAGCAAGAAAAGCCTAAATAATTCCAAACCCAAAGCTTCTGAGATTTCCATCCAGAAAATACCTGAGAAATATTCTAAAGCAACTGTTGAAAGTAACAAATCAGCAGCTGAGAGCTCTGGGAAGAACAAAGAAAAAGACAACCAAAACATTGATAAACAAAACCAACTAACTAGCAGCACTAGTATTGCAGTTAGTGCTCCTGATAAAACTGTCACAAACACTTTACATAGCGGAAATCAACACAATGATTCAACCACTAAGGTAGCGGTTAGCAAAACAGAGTTGAGCGTTCCAAAGAGTCAGTCCACTTTTAATCTGGAAAGTGAGATTGCAAAAATTAAAATATCTGTACCACTCTCTGAGCTGGCCACTCAGGATGTATATAAAGGCCAAATTTTGAAAGAATTAAATTTAGGTGAGAATAGTGACACTGTAAATCTGAGTGATGATCAAACTACCCTTCTGTTTGGTCCAAAGATAGAAGGAAAGTTTCAGGAAGGGGTAGTGCCCCCTTTTTATATCAGTCTTAATATCCATGATAAGATTCTCCAAAATGCAATGCATGATTCTGGGGAATCACACAACCTGATGCCTAAAGTAGTGATGGAAAGATTAGGCCTAGAGATAACTCATCCCTATAAAGACCTATATTCATTTGACTCTAGCAGAGTAAAGTGTCTTGGCCTAATCAAAGACCTGTGTGTAAGCCTTACCCAGATTCCAACAAAGTGTATGGTCATGGCTGTTGTTGTGGTAGATGTGCCACCCAAGTATGGCATGTTATTATCAAGATCATGGGGAGCCAAGCTGCAAGGAACAATGGAGATGGATGGGGCTTATGCCACAATCCCAATCTTTGGCCAACTTAGAAGACTGTACAGAGAGGCACAAATGAAATTCATGGTTAGTAGCCCCGAAAAACCTAAGAATTCACCTTTATACTCTGTACATATAAACCTTGACTCCTTTATCCTTTGTAATGATGAATCCTCAGAAGGGTCAGAGTCCAAAAACAGAGATACAAACAAGGAAACAGAGCCCATGGACTTTAACATAATGGTTTCTCTAGACTCATGGGAGAATGATATAGAAAACTTGAAAGAGTGCGCTGAAAAAAAAACTCAGAGCGAATCTGAGACAGAATGCAGTCAGCCAATTAGTCACCCTTCACATATTCATAAACCACACCAAGAACGAAACGATGATAAACCTGAGAATGAAACCTTATGGGAAATGAATTTCGATGGGTCATGCACCAAGAGAACTGTAGGAGCAGAAGTGTGGATACATAACACAGAGAGTGGTTAAGAAGAGAGCCATGCATGTAACCTGCACTTCAAATGTACAAACAACATTGCAGAGTACGAGGCTCCTATCCTAGGCTTAAACCTGTTGAGAAAATTAGGAGCCCGTAGGATAACTGTGCATGGGGACTCTGAGCTGATCATTAAATAGGTGAATGGTGAATACACAGCGAAACATCCTAGACTGAGAGCATATGGGAATGACACTATGGATCTATTGAAAACCTTTATAGAATACGATCTGGTGTTTGTCCCTAGAGGTCAGAACGAAATTGCAAATGGAATGGCCTGTGTGGCTAGTTCGTATCATAATACTCGCAGTTACCAACAGATCATCATTCAGACCAAATTCAGACCTGCAGTGCTGGACAATGAAAAATATTGGCAGGTCTTTGAGGGCGAAAAACAGATTGAAGATTTCCTGGTAGGCAGAAATGAGTTTGAATTTTCTGATTCAGACTCCAAATCTGACAGTAGCTGCCTAAGTGAAGAGTCCTCAGATGAGGAAGAAACACCCTGTAACATAGAAATAAATGCTTTAAACGAACAGATTTGGAATCCAAACGAAAAATGTGAAAACACAGATAGTGAAGAAGTAGAGGTGCTGCAAGCCAAAGATAAGAACATACCTCGAGGTTGACACCTTTAGAAGACCTTTTTGACTTTGATGATGTAGAAAAGAAGCCCACTATAGAACATGCAGACTATGATGTCGAGGAATGCAACATAGGCACTGAAGATAAACCCAAGATGATCAAATTGGCTAAGTCCCTACCTACAAACATGAAAAAGAAATACATTGACCTATTCAAGGAATTCATTGATGTGTTCGCTTGGAGATTTGAGGACTTAAGGGCTTATGACACAAACATCATACATCACAAAATACCCTTGAAAGAAAATCAGAAGCCCTTCAGACAAAAACTCCGAAGAATAAACCCAAAATAATTGCCTGCAGTGGAAAAAGAGATTAAGAAGATGTATGAGGGAGGCATAATATTCCCTGTGAGGTTTTCTGATTGGGTCTCAAACCTTGTAGCTGTAAGAAAGAAAATGGGTGAGATCAGGTTATGCATAGATTTCAGGAATCTTAATAGAGCCTCACTCAAAGACAATTACCCTTTGCCAAAAATGGAACATATTCTTCAGAGGGTAGTAGATTCTAAAAGGATCTCCCTGCTAGACGGTTTTTCAGGTTACAAACAAGTCTTAGTAATCCTAGAAGACCAACTCAAGATAGCCTTAACCACTCCATGGGGCACCTTTATGTATGTTAAGATGCCCTTTGGATTGATGAACACTGGTGCAACCTTCCAAAGAGCAATGGACAGAGATTTTTCAGATGAAATAGGACACTTCATTGTCATCTATCTGGATGACATAACAGTCTGTTCCAAGACCGAGGAAGAACACCTAGAACACCTGAGAAGAGTGCTTGAAAAATGTAGAAGCTTTGGTTTGTCACTGAATCCTAAAAAGACTATATTTGGGCTACAGGAAGGGAAACTTCTTGGACATATCATATCTGAGAAGGGGATTAGTATATACCCACAAATATTTGAGGGAATACTACAAATCACACACCCGAGAAACATCAAGGAATTACAGTCCTTCATTGGGAAAATCAACTTCCTCAGGAGGTTTATTCCCAACTTAGCTGAACACCTTAGAAATATGACTAACATGCTGAAGAAAGGTGTAGGAGTTAAGTGGAATGTTGAAGCTAATAAATATTTTGAATCAGTTAAACTTGCACTCACCCAAGCTCCTGTCCTAATCAGCCCAGATTTATCAAAATATTTCCTGATTTTTTCATTTTCCTCCAAGCATACGATAGCTGCAGTTCTACTGCAGAAAAATCCAGAGGGAATGGAACAACCCATTTCTTTCTTCAGCAAAGCACTCAGAGACGCACCCTTGAAATACAAAATTATGGAAAAACAAGCCTATCCTTTGGTTAATGCCTTGAAAGACTTTAGGGTGTACATATTGCATTCCCACACCATAGCCTATATACCCAACATAGTGGTTAAAGACATCTTGTCCCAAGACCCAGATGGGAAGAGAGGCAAATGAATTGTTGTGATCTTAGAGTACGACCTTGAGATAAAACCCACCAAACTGATCAAAGGTCAGGGCCTAGCTCAACTAATGGCTTAATCAAATATACAAGCCCTAGATATTAACATGGTAGATGCCTTGGATGAGCAGTAGGGATTAACTGATCCCACTATTGAGGAGAAGTTTAAGAGCTCTCCTTGGTATTTTGACATTATGTATGTGCTTACACACCTCAATGCCCCTCCTGAACTATCAAATACCAAGGCCATATTCTTAAAGTTGAAAGCTAGGAGTTATTGCATAATGAATGAAGGCTTATACTGGAAAAATCCAAATGGCCTATTGCTTAAATGTTTGCCTGAGTCTGAAGCAGAAAAGATTAAACAAGAATTCCATGCAGGAGAGTGTGGATGTCACCTGAAATGGAAAGCCACTAAAAACAAAATAATCAGAGCTGGCTACTATTGGCCTACACTCTTCAATGATATCCATCAGATGATAATTGCCTGCCACAAATGCTAGATTGTTGAAGGCAAAACAAAACTCCTCCCCTTACCTCTACAACCCATCACTGTTGAAGGTCCCTTTATGCAATGGGGCCTAGATTTCATAGGAGAAATTCACCCAGATTCTTCTACACAACACAAATGGATCCTCACAGCCACTGATTACTTCACTAAATGGATAGAGGCCATACCTACTAGGAATGCCACAGATTCAATCATCATTAGGTTCCTAGAAGGTCATATCCTCTCTCGGTTTGGATGCCCAAGGAAAATAATCACTGATAATGCTGCTGCTTTTGGATCCAAGAAAATGGTTTATTTTTGTCACAGGTATCAAATAGCACTCGGTCATTCAACTGCCTATTACCCTCAAGGTAATGGATTAGTTGACTCATCAAACAAGAGCCTGGTGACCATCATAAAAAAGTTGCTAGAAGAGAACAAGAAGTCAGGGCATAACAAGTTAGTGCATGCCCTGTGGGATGACAGGATTACAACAAAGAAATCCATTGGCATGTCACCATATAAACTTGTCTATGGAGCAGAAGCAGTGTTTCCTACCAGCCTTGGGGTACTAGTGATTAAGCTAGTTCAGGAGATTCAGACAGAAGAAGACAGTATGGTGAGAAGGATAAACGAGACAATTCATCTCCAACAAACAAGGGAAAAGGTCTATAACAAAGCTATCAAGGTTCAGGAAAATATAAAGAAGTTATTTGAAAAAATAACTAAGGCCTCTGATTTCAAAATCGGAGATAAAGTTCTGAAGTGGGACTCAAGGAGAGAGGACAAAGGAAAGCACAGGAAGTTTGACAGTTTGTGGCAAGGTCCCTACATCATCCAGACCACTGTGGGTTCAAATTCCTTTTCTCTACAAGAGTTAGATGGTACAGAGATGTTTGGGGGTCCTGTCAATGGCAGGATGCTCAAACACTACTTCTGCTGATTTCCAATTTTTAGTTTCCATTTCCATTGTACATACCATTGCAGTGTTTGTTTTCAAGAAAAAGAGAAAATGTTCCAAAAAAAAAAAAAACAGAGAAAAGGAGAGGTTCAGACATGCTCAAAACATGGACCTCTGAAGTGCAAATATTGGCTCTAATATGATCAAAACCTGAGCCAAAGAAAGTAAAGATAGCTGGTTCAAACATGCCCAAAACCTAGACCAGCAAAAAAGAAAGAAGAATCAGATCTAACAAGCCCAAAATCAGAGCTGAGATGAAGGAAAGAAAGTGACTCTAACAAGCTCAAAACTTGAGTCACAAAGAGAAGAAGGGTGCTCCAAACTTCAAATTTCAAGCCTTAAAAGCTTTGTTTTTAGTTTTTTGCAAGTTTCTGTCCATGTGCAACTGTCTTTATGCAAACTAGACTGTCTAATCCTAGTTTGACTATTTTTAAATTTCTATTGTAGAATATAGAGAAGAAATCTGCTGGACAGTTTAATCCTGGAAGATGTTAGAATAGGTAGAGAAACATGTGAGGCCAACAATTTAATCTGGTCTCATGGAGAAATAAGGGTAGAAATATAATAGGTTTATTTTCTTGTTTGTAAAAAAAATAAAAATGATGTAAAGGGTCTGCTAGTTCAAATGCACCCTAGAAGAAAAAATGCTAGGATTGTAGTGTGGGTAGGTAGTTGTTTGGGAGAATTTTACTGTTGATATGATGTCTTCATGATTTGTGGTAGCTGATCCAAGAAAGAAAAATGAATCAGTCAAGTACCAGGCATCTAGCCTAAACCAAAGATCATTTTCTGAATTCTTGACTCCTTCAAGAAGAAGCCATCCCCATGTGGAGCCACTGTTAGCCCCCTATAAATTTTTGACAAGAAAACGGGGGGCTCAGTTGTCTATTGAGCCTTCAAGGAATGCATTTCCTCTGAAAACACATCATCCTTGAATCCTCCTTGTGCCTTTTTCCTTTGATGAAATCCCCTCTGCTGATTCCCATTATAAAGCCTCTCTATTGTGAAGAATTGTGCTCCCAAAGGCCTTCATTTGCCCCTTGTATCCCTGCAGAATGTCCCATTTCAACCCTTTTTCCCTTTGTCAAAATCTCCCTTTTAACCTCCTAAATCCCTTCCTAAACCCTCTAAATCACCCAAATCCCTTCCTAAACCCTCCAAATACCCCTTTTTTGGTTTAAGTAACCCCTTTTTCTTCTATCATTTCCCTCCTCTAGCCTTAAATTGCATTAAAAATGGCCCAAAACCCATATTCTCCATATAATAGGGCCTAGCCCCTTTTCGGCCAACCCCTGAACCATATTTCCCCCCATGTGGCTTGGCGCTAGAACCTGACGCTAATCTAAAAGGCGCTTATTACAAATCGGTATCAGGTGCATTATTAGCCATCGATTTGTTTAGATCGGACGGTCTTCCCAGATCAGCACCGCGCCATGGTCCCCACCCTTTTCACCTCCCTATCGCATTATCAACCGTCCGATCAACCCGTCGATCCAACGGTTCGTATTTCACCCTCTGCCTGGTGGTCCCCGCAATGTGCACTGTTCATAAACCACTGGTTTCCATCGCACCGCATTCGGAGGTTGGGTGGTAATTTTCATTTCGGAGCAATTCCACTCATCAAACAATGCGTGGCAGTGAAACTGTTTGAAAACCACCCACCCATCACGCGTTATCGTTCGGCACAAAACCTGGCGTGATATGCATATCAACCGTCCGATCTGAATCCCTCCATCCAACGGTCATCGCACCCTGAAGATGCGCAAAAATTAACCCAAGGCAACTGTACCCCTGGCCCACCATCCATTTCCCTTCGATGCATCCTCGATCGTCGATCTCCTCCTACGATCGAACGGTCTAGATTTAATGCGTGCCCGCCATTAACCCCATCCTGCCACATCATTTGTCCACGTGTTTTTGTCGCATTCTCACCCATCCCTTTATATATTCCATTCAAAGGTCAATTTCAAAGGTTTTGCATTAAAAATTGGCTGCGCTCCGCCCACGTTCACCAAACCATCTTCCACTGTTATGCTGCGTTTTCCACCAGGATCCTGCACTTTTACGCCATACTCACCAGTCTGCACAGCCACTCTAGTCGTTCCCATTGTATCCACCACCCCCATGCATGGTTTTATTAATATGTTTGTGTGTTTTTCAGGGTTACAGACAGGCGGATAACCGCCATGATCCGTACGCACTATTGTAATGGCAGAGTGCGAACAGGAAGCTAAATTCAGAGCCTAGTATTATAGGAAAATGTTTGGAAAGGTGTCTGCAACATAAATTTCAATAAAGGACAGAGTTCGAACTCTGCAAAACCTCTCCGGCGCCATTAAAGCTCAGTTTCTCACTGACAGAGACAGTTCAAAGAGGAAAGGAGTATCAGTGAGAGAATTAAAGGTCTAAGGCACATTGTTGAAGATCTTAAGCCTTAATCCAGTGTTTAAAAGGCAAGGTACCAGAATCAAAGACCCTGTGGATCGCTCAGAAGGTCCAGTGCACAGAAAACCATAATAGTATGGTTTTGACATCAGCAGAACGTTCCTCCGTCTAAGGACAAGTTTCCCATACCGTCTGTATTCTATACCATGTTCTAGATGGATTTGCGGTCCTGACAATAGTCCTGATGCTATCAGAGCATTTGATTCACAGTATGGCAGACCCTAGCATAATTTATTTACATTTTTGTTAATTCACCAGAAGTACTACGGAAGTCTTTAGAGCGGAAGTACATCGAACATGCCGAAGTAATTGGGAACTTTGGAGAAGATCACTCTTCCATCCAAAGAGTACCAGAGATAAATGCTCAGAATTTAAAACAGAATGGGCTTCGGCCCTCCTCCTCTTCTGAGTTTTAATGCTTCATTTAGTTTTTCACCTACCTCCTCCACTCTCTTGAGCTATAAATTCATGAAGGACCTCATTGTAAAGGTTTTTGATCAGTTATCAGAGAATTGCAAGATGTTTCTTTTGAGACATAGTCTCTGTGTAAAGTTGTAAGATAGGCTGAGGAAGATGTTTTCTGACTGAGTATCCAGCTATTGGAAATGTTGTACTTGACTGGTGTTGCTTTTTCATATGACAAGAAAATTTATTTGGATCCTGATCTAAAGCAGTGGTGATGTTTTTCCATATTTGTATTTGTGTTTAACTTACATTCCATTTCATTTCATTGCTACTGGCTCGCATCAGAAATCTAGCATAGGATTTACCCTTGTTAGGTACCCTATGTTTCTGCTCTCCTTGCCTTTAATATTTTCTACTAAATGTGTTATCTAAGAGTTGATTTTAGTTAATTTAACCAGTGTAGTGGATGTTATTTCCTGCTAGCTGATGTATGAATAAAATGAATCTGTTCTTAGATGTTCTTGTTAGGATTTAATTGAAAGAATTGGGAACACTGAGAGGTCTAGAACCCCATCTCTATCTCACTAGGATCATTTTCAATTGATTGAACCTTTCTAAGATCCCTCAAGCTGGAGGCCAAAGCATTGAGAGTTAAAATTATCTCTCTGATCTCGGGTCTTTAACTTTTTTTTCTAAATCTTTATTGTTTCCTCCTCCCTTACCATTCCATACCACACTATCATCTTTAAGATCCAATGTTTTAGATGACTAGCCCAACGGAAAGCCTGCACATTGAATATCAAGTAAACCCTTTCCTGAATCCATTTCCCAATGGTCTTGAATGCTCACATTGTTGGGGTTCCCATGTTTTGGCCAGGTTAGCAAGACCAAAAGATGAGACAACATAGAACCACTTTCAGACCTTAGGATCTAGCCCTCCTAGGTCCAGAGAGGGATCTCTCTATATGAGTCAAAGTGTATGTCTTTGAGGCTCTAAGATATGATTTTAGGCTAGTTATAGGCACGAGGTTTGTTTGGTTTGGTTGCTGGTTATCAGGAAGGAAGGGTTCAATGTGAGACAAGGATGAGCAAAGAGGGATATGGCAGTGGTGAAATGTTCCAGGAAATATTCATAACCATTGGGCAAATGGAGTCAGGAAAGGATTTGTTTGCTACTCAATAGGCAGGCTTTCAATTGGGCTAGTCATCTAAAACATAGGATCTTAAAGATGATTGTGTGATATGGAAAGGTAGGAGAGGAGGAGATAAAACAGATTCAGAGCACAAAGTTAAAGACCAGCTGGTCGCACAAGGATCCTAGTGGACAGGGCTAACTCTAATCCCCAGTGTTCCCAAATCTTCCAACTGAATCCATAATAAGAAATATCTAAGAACAAATACACTCAATTCATACATCAGAGAGCAGGCAACAACATCCACTACACTGGTTAAATTAACTGAAATCAATTCTTAGATGACACATTCAGAAGAAAAACATTAATGGCAAGGAGAGAAGAAACATAGGGTACCTAACAAGGGTAAATCCTATGCCAATATTCTGATGCAAGCCAGTGGAAACGGAATGAAATGAATTAAACACAGAGATAGGAAAAAATCACCGCTGCTTTAGATCAGGATCCAAAGAAATGTGCTTGTCATATTGAATAGCAAAACCAGTCAAGTACAATAATTCCAATAGCCGAATACTCAGTCTGAAATCATATTCCTCAGCCTATCTTACAACTTTACACAGAGACCGTGTCTCAAAAGAAACTACTTGCAATTCTCTGATAACTGATCAACAACCTTTACAATGTTTCTTCATGAAATTTTATAGCAGAAAAATGAGCTGAGGAGGTAGGTGAGAAACTAAATGCAGTATTAAAACTTCTGAAAAGAAAGAGGACCGAAGCCCATTCTGTCTAAATCCTGAGCATTCAATTCCTGTCACTCTTTGGATGGAAGAGTGGTCTTCTCCAGGCCTCTATTTACTTCGGTATGTCTCTTGATGTACTTTGATCTGCATGGCTCTGTGGTACTTTTGGTGAATAAACAAATGATAAATAAACGACTGAGAAGTTTGCCGTATTTACGATCAAATGCTCTGGTAGCTTCGGACTGCTGTCAGGGTGGAAATTTCTTCAGGAGCACGGTGTAGAATAAAAACTCCATGGGCGCTTTGTCCTTTATGGAGGAAAAACATTCTACTGCTGTAGAAACCCTGATATGCATTGATGTCTGCGTGGGAATCACGATTACTTAATCGGTACTTTGCAGGTCTTCATTCAGGCTTACATATCTTCTGTTGTGCTTAAGCTCTCTGCTAGTCCATTTATATCTCTGGCCGTGAAATATGTGTGTTAATGGCCTTTGGAAGTGTTTTTTGTGGGGATTGAACTGTCTTGGGATAATATTTATGCTGCCACTACCTTCCCGGGCATTCCTCTGTAGTACCACCTTCCAGATTTAATTATGTCTGCGCAGCACGCCATTAAAGTAGTACATATGAACCATGGCGGTTTTTTGCTTTTATGAAACCCTACAAAAACACGAAACCTGTTAAGAAAATAATGCATGGGGTCGGATGATTTGGATTTCTGCATGGGTGATGGTGGAACTGCGGATAAATGGTGGAAAAATGTTGTGGAATGGTAGAGAACGAAGATGGCAAAAGGTTGGCGGCCTGTGATAAAATTTAAATGAAAACCTTAAAAACATAGACCTTTTGAACAAATATATGCAATGGGATGGGCGGATGTACGGTGGATACATGTGGCGGTGATGTGGCAGGACCAGGTGATGGCGGAAAATTCAATCAGCGGGAAACAAATCTGGACCGTCAGATCTCATAGGAGATCGACGGTTGAACATGCGGCGGAGGACAACCAATGGTGGGCCAGGAGTCCGGCGACCATGGATTAAACCCCGCATAGCTTCGTTGAGCGATGACCGTTGGATGGGCAAGGGCAGATCTGACGGCGGATATGCATATCCCTGCGCGTCCTGTACCGAAAGATAACGTGCGATGGACGAGCGGTTTTGGAATTGTAAAGGAGCGACATGTAGAACGATGTATGGAATCGCTGGGCAATGGGAAAATACCACCCGACCCCCATTAGCAGTGCGATGAAAATCGAGATGTTTTATGGATAGTGCGCGGCGGGGACAACAGGGGCAGGTACATTCTGAACCATCAGATATGTGGGTCAATGAACGGCGATTGTGCGGTTGGGGGTTTGAATGGGGGAAACACGGACACTGCGGATTTAACGATCGTCGTCCGATCTATAAAGATCAACAGCCAGGAGCGCTCCCGATATATATTGGAGATTAGTGCCTTTCGAGCGAGCGTTCGGTTACAGCGCCTGGGTCACATGGAGAAAAGGCCGAGGGGCTAGCGGAAGGGAGCTAAGGCCTAATGTAAGTTGCAAAGTGGGTTTTCTGCCCATTTTTAGTGAAATTTGAGGCCGAAAATGGGAAACGATAGATGGAAGCAGGGGGAAAATGGCTAACCAAAGGGTGTAGGGATGTTTTAGAGGGGAATTTTGGGATGGAAAGGGGGAATTCAGGGGGGAAGAAATGGGACTTTGAGAAAGGAAAAAAATGGTGAAAATGAAGCATTTTGAAAGGGTATAAAGGGCAGAAATAAAGCCTTTCGGAGCATAATTCTTTATCAGCAAGGCCTATTGACTCAGAACAGCAGAGGGAAATAGGCACAAGGCAGGGAACCTGGAAAGGCTGCAAGGATGATGTGTTTTCAAGGGAAATGCATTCCTTGCAGGCTTATAGAACAAATTATCCCCTTGCTTGCTTGTCAAGTAATTTATAAGGGGCTAACAGTGGCTCCACATGGGGATGGCTTCTTCTTGAAGGAGTCAAGAATTCAGAAAATGATCTTTGGTGGAGGCCAGATGCCTGCCGCTTGGCACATCCCTTTCTTTCTCTAGATGAGCTGCAAAAATATGAAGACAATGCATCAGCAGAAACACTTTCCCAACAAATGCCTACCCTTCCTACAATCCTAGCATTTTTTCTTCTAGGGTGCATTTGAACTAGCAGACCCTTTACATCATTTATTTTTATAACAGAAAATAAACCTATTCTAAATCTACCCTTATTACTCCATGAGACCAGATTAGACTGTTGGTCTCATAAGTTTCTCTACCTAATCTAATATCTGCTGGGATTAAACTGTCCAGCAGATTTCTTCTCTACATTCTACGACAGAAATTAAAAAACAGTCAAGCCAGGATTAAACTGTCTGACTTGCTGTGAGTCCAAGGCATAAAGGCAGTTGCACATGGACAGAAAATTGTAGAATACTGAAAACAAAACTATGAAGGCTCGAAATTTGAAACTTGAAGTGTCCTTCTTCTCTTTCTGACTCAAGTTTTGAGCATGTTAGAGTCACTTCTTTTCTTCATTTCAGCTCTGGTTTTGGGCATGTTAGAGCTGATTCTTCTTTCTTCTTTGCTGGTCCAGATTTTGAGCATGTTAGGACCAGCTGTCTTACTTTCTTTGGCTCAGGTTTTGATCATATTAGAGCCAATCCTTTGCACTTTAGAGGTTCATGTTTTGAGCATGTCTGAACCTCTCTTTTTCCTCTATTTTTTGAAACATTTTCTCTTTTTTTTTTTAAATAAAAAACTGCAATGGTATGTACAATGGTAATGGAAACCGGAAATTGTAAATCAGCGGAAGTAGTGTTTGAGCATCCTGCCATTGACAGGACCCCCTAACAGCTTTGTACCATCTAATTCCTGTAGGAAAAAATCATTTGGACCCACAGTGGCCTGGATGATGTACGGACCTTGCCACAGACTATCAAACTTGTTGTGCTTTCCTTTATCCTCTCTTCTTGAGTCCCACTTCAGAACTTTATCCCCAATTTTGAAATCAACAGCTTTGGTTCTTTTGTCGAGCCGGTTTCTTTATATTCTCCTGAACGTTCACTGCTCTGCTGTAGACCTCTTCCCTTGTTTTCTGAAGATGGATTGTTTGGTTTATTCTTCTCACCATATTGTCTTCTTCTGCTTGAATCTCTTGGACCATCTTGATCACTGGTACACCAAGGCTGGTAGGAAACATTGCTTCCGTTCAGATTGTGTATAGATTTTAGAAATATTAATAGAGCCTCACTCAAAGACAATTACCCATTGCCAAAAATGGAACACATTCTACAGCGGGTGCACATTCTTCGTTTGAACCCAAACAAAGAACCTCGCAGGAACTATTATGCCTGCCTCATACATATTTTTAATCTCTTTTTCAACTGCAGGCAATTGTTTTGGGTTTATCCTACGAATTTTCTTCCTGAAGGGTTTCTGATTTTTCTTTTAAAGGTATTTTATGTTGTATGATGTTCGTGTCATAAGCCTTTAAGTCTTCGTAGCCCCAAGCAAACACGTCAATAAACTCTTTGAAAAGTTCAATGTATTTCTTTTTCATGTTTTCCAGGAGAGACTTAGCCAATTTAATCATTTTGGGCTTTTCCTTTGTGCCTATATTGCATTCTTCCACGTCAGATTCCGCGTGCTCTATGGTAGGATTTTTTGCTACGTCGTCAAAGTCAAAAAGGTCTTCTAAAGGTGCCAGACCTCGAGGTAATTTCTTTTCTTTGGCCTACAGCACCTCGACTTCCTCATTTTCTGAGTTTTCACCATTTCCGTTTGTATTTCCAATTTCTTCGTTCAAAGCGTTTATTTCTATGTTTAAAGGTGGTTCTTCCTCGTCTAGGGGTTCCTCACTCAGGCAGCTGTCACTAGACATAGAGTCAGAGTCTGCAAACTTGAACTCATTCCTGCCGGTCAGGAAATATTCAATTTGTTTATCCCCCTCGAACTGTAGGTCTGAATTTGGTCTGTATTATGATTTGTTGGTCAATTGGAGTCGTAGGGTATGAACTAGCTAGGCAAGCTAATCTGTTTGCAATGACATTTTGGCTCCTAGGAACAAACACTAATTCGTATTCAACAAATTTTTTCAATAAATCCATAGTGTCATTCGTGTAAGCTCTCAATATAGGATGTTTCGTTGTGTATTCACCATTCACCTGTTTAATAATCAACTCAGAGTCCCAATGTACAGTTATCCTACGGGCTCCTAATTTTCTCAACAGGTTCAAGCCTAGGATAAGGGCCTCATATTCTAAAACATTGTTTGTACATTTGAAGTGTAGGTTGCATGCATGGCTCTCTGTGTAATCACTCTCTATGTTATGTATCCACACTCCTGCCTCGGCAATTCTTCTTTTGCAAGACCCATCGAAACTCATCTCCCACAAGGGTTCATTTTTCGTTTTATCATCATTTCCTTCCCTACAGCTGGGTTCGCCATTATGTTGTATTATAGGAACTGCACTAGGCTGTGGGTTGTTTTGTTTTTCATCAGGTGTGTGGAAAACAGAGGTGTGACCAATTGGCTGATCGCATTCTGTTTCTGGTTCACTTTGAGCTTTTGCTTCAGTGCACTATTCAAAGTTTTCTACGTCTTCCTCCTCTGATTCTAGGGTAGCCATTATGTTAAAGCCCATTGGCTCTGTTTCCTCAAGTGTACCTTTGCTTGTATCTATGTTTTCATATTTTGGTCCTCCCAAAGATTGATCATTGCAGAAGATAAAGGAGTCCAGGTCTGTATGCACAGAGTATAGAGGAGAATTTTCAGGCTTTTCAGGGCTACTAACCAGGAATTTCATTTGTGCTTCCCTGTACAGTCTTCTAAATTGGCCAAAGATTTGGATTGTGGCATAAGCCCCATCCATCTGCATTGTTCCTTGCAGCTTGGCTCCCCATGATCTTGATAATAACATGCCATACTTGGGTGGCACATCTGCCACAACAAAATCCATGACCATACACTTGTTGGAATCTGGGTAAGGCTCACACATAAATCTTTGATTAGGCCAAGACACTTTACTCTGCTAGAGTCAAATGAATATAGGTCTTTATAGGGACGGGTTATCTCTAGGCCTAATATTTCCATCACTACTTTAGGCATCAGGTTATGTGATGCCCCAGAATCATGCATTGCATTGTGGAGAATCTTATCATGGACATTAAGACTAATATAAAAAGGGGGCACTACCCCTTCCTGAAACTTTCCTTCTATCTTTGGGCCAAACAAAAGGGCAGTTTGATCATCACTTAGATTTACAGTGTCACTGTTCTCACCTAAATTTAATGCTTTCAAAATTTGGCCTTTATATACATCCTGAGTGGCCAGCTCAGAGAGTGGGACAGAGATTTTGATTTTTGCAATCTCACTCTCCAAATTGAAAGTGGACTGACTCTTTGGAATGTTCAACTCTGTTTTGTTAGCCACCATCTTAGTGGTTGATTCAGTGTGCTGATTCTCGTTATGTACAGTGTTTTTGATAGTTTTATCAGGAGCACTAACTGCAGTGCCAGTGCTGCTAGTTGGTTTGTCTTGTGTATTAGTGTTTTGGTTGTCTCTTTCTTTGTTCTTCCTAGAACTCTTAGCTGCTGATTTTTTACTTTCAGCAGTTGCTTTAGAATTTTTCTCAGGTCTTTTCTTGATCGTGACCTCAGAAGCTTTTGGTTTGGGAGTTTCTTGGCTCTTTTTTCTTCTAAGTTCATATTGTTCTCTGACCTGCATCATGGCATTTTCAAATCCTAATCTGTAATCCTCAGTTTCTAACCATTCCTCATCCCAACCAGAGGGTGAGGGCTGATATTCTTCTGAGTAACAGTTATGGATTTAATCTTCCATTTCAAACATGTTTATTGTGTTTCCCTCAGACTCTTCTATGATTCCCTCGTCTTCATCAAGAAAATTTTCTTGGAATGGGGGAATAACTTGCTGATCTAATTCTCTTTGTCTGTTGGGAGTGTTATTATTTCTTTTAAAGTTTTGGTTCTGGTTTTTGTTCTGATTTCTAACTGTGACAGCCATATTTTCCATCATTTGTTGTAGTCTTTCCACGTTTTTAGATAATCTATCATAATTTGGATCAGATGTGGAAGCTACATTTTCATCTCTATATGTTACCCTTTTCTCAGCTCTCAACCTTGCTCTCTTCTCAATCAGGTTGGCCTCTATATTCATTGCTCCCTTTTGCATGTCTTCCAATGTGTTTTACTCTTTATCCCTAAGCTGATAGGCCATGTCAACATCAAAGCCATCAGGGTATTTTTCTAGGGCCATACCTTGGGGAGGTTTCATATGTGGAGGAAGGGCATTTTAAATGCTGTTGAATCTCGTTGTGTAATCATGGACACTCTCCCATACGTTTCTTTTAATATTCATGTATTTTTCCAGGAGTTGGCGAGGATTTTCCCTAACTTCCCATTTGTTTATGAAGGTCTGATATAAAGCAGGAAGATCATTAATGCTACCCGGAGGTAGGCCTTTGAACCATTTCTTCACATCACCTCCTAGGCTCTGGGCAAAGATTCTCATTTTGACTGTATCATCATCTATCTCCATGTAGTCAAAAGATCTTCCATCCTATCTACATGATATTGTGTTGTGGTAGACTCTTTTTCAGTGAAGTGTGGGATCTTTGATTGATAATCATTGGGTAAGGGTACTAGGGGCTGAGGTAAAACCAGAGGTGCATACCAGGCTGCCATGATGATGTTTTGATGAGGTAAAGGGTTGACTTGAGTAACTGGTCTATGGATGACAGGGATATTATGACTAGCAAAAGACTGATAAGCAGACCTAGGGTGACTGAGCCCCAAGTTTTGTATGAAGTGTGTATCAGGAGGTGTAGATGGAGGGGTCTGCCTCTTCCCAAGGTGTTTACCACTTTGGGGTGGTGAACCGGGAAGCTCAAGGGCTGGCTGGTCTAGGACACTGAATGACCTAGTTCTAGGTAATCTGTTAGGTAGGTCTAGGTCAAGGTGAAAGTGTGATAGAGCTATAAGATCTTTTGTTGCAGAGTTAGCTCTATGGATGTGGTGGGAAATAGTTGGTTGTTTAGGTGTAGGAGATCTCTTGAGGATGCTCTCAAGGTTATCAACTATTTCAGGTGGGTCTGGGTTAGGGTAATCTCTTGTATGAATGGTTCTTGAAGCCAAATTTTTTTTTCTCACCAAGCAGCTTAACCCTACTTGGTACTTCTACTGTGGTTGATGTTGCTATGGAGGTTGGTCTCCCAGTGGAGTCTAATGTGAACCAAGATAATTAGTAGGCCTAATGATCACCGGTGGAGTCTTTAAAACATTTAGGGAATATGGAGTCGCCAGGTGGAAAGGTTTTAGGATGTTTTTGGAGGGTACACAGTCCACCACAGTGTTTATGAGATGTCCCATTTCAGGGATATCTTCCACACACAACAAACTCTAACCATAGATTGACTAGGAGGGCATTTACCAGATATGTCACCTCTGAAAGAGTGTGAGATCTGGAGGCTACCTGGCCCTTTCCAGACTCTGTCCTAGAGTATGGGAGAAACACAACAAATGGTATAAAGGTTGATGTGAGAATAGGAATGTTTAACTACCAACCTAAGCAGAGATTGTAGGTTTTCTGAGGCTTATGATATAGTAAGGTGAGGAAAACTCAGAAAGTCCCAAGCGGAGTCACCATTATGTTGGGGTTCCCATGTTTTGGCCAGATTGGCAAGACCAAAAGATGAGACAACATCAAACCACTTTCAAACCTCAGGATCTATCCCTCTTAGGTCTAGAGAGGGATCTCTCTATGATATTTCAAAGGTATTTGACTTTGAAGCTCAAATGTTAAGATTTTAGGCTAGTTATAGGCACAAGGTTTGTTTGGTTGTTGGTTTCCAGGAAAGGAGGGTTCAATGTAAGACAAGGTTGAGAAAAGAGGAAAAAGGCAGAGGTGGAGTATTCCAGGAAATATCCAAAACCATTGGGCAATGGATTCAGGAAAGGATTTGATTACTATCCAATGTGCAAGCTTTCAATTGGGCTAGTCATCTAAAACATAGGATATTAAAGATGATTGCGTGATATGGAAAGGTAGGAGAGGAGGAGATAACACAGATTCAGAGCACAAAGTTAAAGACCAACTGGTCGCACAAGGATCCTAGTGGACAGGGCCAACTCTAATCCCAGTGTTCCCAAATATTCCAGCTAAATCCTTAACAAGAAGCATCTAAGAACAGATACATTTAATTCATACATCAGAGAGCAGAAAATAACATCCACTACACTCGTTAAATTATCTGAAATCAATTCTTAGATAACACATTCAGAAGAAAAACATTAACGGCAAGGAGATCAGAAACATAGGGTACCTAACAAGGGTAAATCCTATGCCAATATTCTGATGCAAGCCAGTAGAAACGAAATGAAATGAATTAAACACAGAGATAGGAAAACATCACCATTGCTTTAGATCAGGATCCAAAGAAATGTGATTTTTATATTAAACAGCAATACCAGTCAAGTACGACATTGCCAATAGCTGAATACTCAGTCTGAAATCATATTCCTTAGCCTATCTTATACTTTACACAGAGACTGTTTCTCAAAAGAAACTACTTGCAATTCTCTGATAACTGATCAACAACCTTTTACAATGAGTTTCTTCATGAATTTATAGCTCCATTGGAGCAGAGAAGGTAGGTGAGAAACTAAATACAATATTAAAACTTCTGAAAAGAAAGAGGGTTGAAACCCATTCTGTTTAAATTCTGAGCATTAAATTCTTGTCACTCTTTGGATGTAAGAATGGTCTTCTTCAGGCCTCTATTCACTTCGGTATGTCTCTTGATGTACTTTGATCTGCATGACTTTGTGGTACTTTTGGTGAATAAAAAAATGATAAATAAACGACTGAGAAGTCTGCCGTATTTATGAAACAAATGCTCTGGTAGCTTCGGATTGTTGTCAAGGTGGAAATTTCTTCAGGAGCATGGTGTAGAATAAAAAATGCATGGGCGCTTTGTCCTTTATGGAGGAAAAACATTATGCTGCTGTAGAAACCCTGATATGCATTGATTTCTGTGTGTTGTACCTTCTGTGTGATCCCTGGGTCTTCTATCTGGTACTTTGCCTTTGAATCTTTGAACCTAAGGCTTATATATCTTCATTTGCATGCCTTAAGCTCTCTGCTGATCCATTTATATCTTTGATCGTGAAATTTGTGTGTTAATGGCGTCGGATAGGTTTTTTGCAGGGATTGAACTGTCTTGGGATAATATTTATGCCGCCACTACCTTTCCGAGCATTCCTCTGTAGTACTAGCTTCCAGATTTAATTCTGTCTACGTAGCACACCATTAAAGTAGTACATATGAACCATGGTGGTTTTCTGCCTTTCTGAAACCCTACAAAAACACGAAACCTGTTAAGAAGAAAATGCATGGGATCGGATGATGTGGATGTCTGCGTGGGTGATAGTGGAACTGTGGAGAAATGTTGTGGAATGATAGAGAATAGAGATGGCGAAAGTTTGGCGGCCTGTGATAGAATTTAAATGAAAACCTTAAAAACATCAACCCTTGAATCAGATATATGCAATGGGAAGGGTGGGTGTACGACGGACACACATGGAGGTGACGTGGTGGGACCGGGCGATGGCGGAAAATTCAATCAGCAGGGAAACAAATCTGGACCATCAGATCTCATAGGAGATCAACAGTTGAACACGCGGCAGAGGACGACAAATGGTGGGCCAGGAGTACGGCGACCATGGATTAAACCCCGCGTAGCTTCGTTGAGCGATGACTGTTGGATGGGCAAGGGAAGATCTAATAGTGGATATGCATATCGCTGCGCATCCTGTACCGAAAGATAATGTGCGATGAGCAAGCAGTTTTGGAATCGTACAGAAGCCACGTGTCGAACGATGTATGGAATCACTGGGCAATGGGAAAATACTGCCCGACCCCCATTAGCGGCGCGATGAAAACTGTGTTGTTTTATGGATAGTGCGCGACGGGGACCACAGGGGCAGGTACACACTGAACCGTCGGATGTGCGGGTGAATGGACGGCGATTGCGCGGTCGGGGGTTTGAACGGGGGAAACACGGACACTGCAGAGCTAACGATCATCGTCCGATCTATAAAGATCAACGGCCAGGAGCGCTCCTGACATACATTGCAGATTAGTGCCTTTCGAGCCAACATTCGGTTACAGCGCCTGGGTCATGTGGAGAAAGGGATGAGGGGCTAGAGAAAGGGGGCTAAGGCCTAATGTAAGTTTCAAAGTGGGTTTTATGCCCATTTTTAGTGAAATTTGAGGCTGAAAATGGGAAACGATAGATGGAAGCAGGGGGAAAATGGCTAACCAAAGGGTGTGGGGATGTTTTAGAGGGTATTTTTGGGATGGAAAGGGAGAATTTAGGGGGGAAGAAAGGGGACTTTGAGAAAGGAAAAAAGGGGTGAAAATGAAGCGTTTTGCAAGGGTATAAAGGGCAGAGCTAAAGCCTTTTGCAACATAATTCTTTATCAGCAAGGCTTATTGACTTAGAACAACAGAGGGAAACTGTCACAAGGCAGGGAACCTGAAAAGGCTGCAAGGATGATGTGTTTTCAAGGGAAATGCATTCCTTGCAGGCTTATGAAACAAATTAGCCCCTTGCTTGCTTGTCAAGGAATTTATAAGGGGCTAACAGCCTGGAATACTTCACCTCTGCCTAATTCCTCTTTGCTCGTCCTTGTCTTATATTGAACCCTTCTTTCATGATGACCAACAACCAAACAAAAATTCAAACAAACAAACCCTGTGCCTATAACTAGCCTAATATCTTAACCTTTTGAGCTTCAAAGACATAAAACCTTTTCTTACATAGAGAGATCCCTCTCTGGACCCAGGAGGGCTAGATCCTGAGGTCTGAAAGTGGTTATGATGTTGTCTCATCTTTTGGTCTTGCCAATTTGGCCAAAACATGGGAACCCCAACATGTCAGAGAGGTAATATGGGTAGCAGAAAGGTGTTTTTTTCATTTGCTACCAAATTTTTCTATAAAACTTCCCAACTCTATTTTTTTTTGTGTGATAAATTTTTTATTAGTTTTTTTGGAAATCAGAAAAAAAGGCATTAGATGGAATACAGGTCATAGGAGTGTCCACATCATAATCCAATCCTCCTATTTTTGGGGAAGACAGGTCAACATCGAAGTGGGAAAAGCTCAACATTCCAAACACAACACTCCAACACATTTTAGCATTTGGTTGCATTGGATGAGGGTCACAAACATAATTGTTTGAGCTCATAAATGATAGGAGACTCATATTTGTATTCAAATTCTATTGTAATAAAAAATATCCCTATCAAGGCTCAATGTTTTGTAACTAAATTAGAATTAGGTCTCTTACCTATGCATCGATCTAGCCTAGGTGGAAGATTTTATGGTTATGAAGACCTTTCTCTATATATGTGTAACTTTTTCACTTTGAAGGGGTTGATGGATGATGTGAGAAGGCCACTTTATGTAAATATTTTCCCTAGTTAATATACATTTGCAGCAAACTTTGTTTTTTACATGAGATTATGTTTTGGCTTATATGTTATATCTTCATGTTTTATATGTTGTTATTAGTTACATAGCATATTTATTACTTGGAATTCATGTTAGATGGTCCAACTTCCTTCATTTGCTATGTTTTACAGTAAATGTTTATGTCACATAAGTTTAAAGCCAAAATTGCCTCATCTTCCATAAAGAAGTGTTGTTGTAATTGAATTTTTTCTTAACTAACTCCATGCCCAATGGTGGAAACCATCACACTCTCTTTCACCCAAAAAACCACATGAAGTAGAAATAGAGTTAGGCATCTACAAAATTTAATTTAATTTATAAAATTTTCTTGTTTTCCTTGAGAGAACCCCCTCAGACTGGAAAGGCTAACTTCCCGTTAAAATTTGGTTTGAATAGTTATGCTTGGTTGGAGGTTGACACAAACCAGCCTATTATGGCCTAGTGATAACATTTTGATGCATCTGTCAGAAAAAAAAAAGCTTTATCTTCCACAGAGAAGAACCGCAAAGATCAACTCTGATTGTTGATTGTGAACAACAGTTGGAAATTAATAGGTTGTGCATATTTAACCCGATGAATCCAGTGTCGAAGAATCCAAAAGTTCAGAGTTTTCATGGAGACTCCACTCTTTAAAGACCAGTAGCTTGAAGAAGTTTTTGGTGACTTTACAATTTTCAAGATCAGTTCAATTGCAAGAGGTAATTCCAGGTATGCCCCTGTGAATTAGTTTCACATCCCTGGCTCTCCAAATCATATGCCTAGCGTTGATTAGTTAACTTATCTTCCATATTTAAAGATGAAAATAAAGATAATGATGCTTTTAATTGGATAGATTCCATATCCATGTACATAAGTTTCAAGTTGAGTTTCCTAAGTATTTTCTCATGAAAATGTTTATGGCCACCCTATAGGACAATCTAGAACATGGTATGAAGGGTTGCAGCTGGCGAGTTTGTTCTCTCTTAAAGGTTTCCATAGAACGTTCTTTGAAAATTATGAGAAATCCCATTCTTCTTTATCATTGTTACAAGACTATTATTATTTTTGTGAGGTTTTTATTCCATGTCTTAAAAGCCTTAGTGATAATGGAGAGTGCTTAGATGAGGATATGTTAGAGGCACTTTATGAATCTCTTCTCATGTTAGTTTTCATGATAATCAATAATTTTTTTAAAAAGAAGATGTGTCTTGTTTTCTTGAAGATGAAATGGATCTGTACTTTTAGAGCCAAGTTATATCCCATGAAATTTACGCAAATTTGTAGTAGCCTTGCAAATATTAGGTGATAAAGAGGAACATAAATATGGTTAGTTACAGGGCTCTTCACTTTGTTTATTTTTTGAACCTTTGTTTCAAGATGATTATACCGAAGAAATTAATGATAATCCCCAAGCATATGAAAAATTTTATGAGCATATTAAGAACAAAGAGTTGAATGTTGAACAACATGAAAATGAGCAAGATCAAGGAGAAGATTATGTGAATCATGTTTCTTTTCATCATGAGGAGGACGTTGATTCCTTGAGCATGCTTGAAGGTTGTTATGAGGAAACACTTATAGACAATAATAAGAAACTTTTTGATCCAAAAGTTATTGTCCCAAAATGTATTGCTACATATTTAAATGATAAAAAATTTATGTTTGTGCATGCTGATATACATGAAGTTCCTATTGCAATGCATGAGAATTCATTTTTAAACATCCATGTAGCACATGATAGGGTTACTCCCATTGAATATTTTCATGAATAGTCAGAGTCATGTATTAAGAATGATGTTGAAGGAATAAAACAGGGGCAACCTACAGTTATGAAGAAATATTGTCCTTTGGATCATCAGGATAGGATACTTTTCAGCGTTTTCAAGGATACTTTTTCTGATATGGTGATTTCATCAAAATAGGAGATTTTACATGGTTTCCAAGATCCCATGCTTAGTCTGTTTCAATCATCAATCAAGACAATTTTTGTGTTTTTTATGAAGCATGGATTCAATTTTCATTCTGATTTTCCAATATATGATCTGCTTCTAATTTTGTTCAAGCACAGTCAAGAAGCCCAAGTATTGGATCAGCTCGTTGACTGGCTATACTAGAAGTTTCATATTTCTTGAATTGAACATTTGGTTTTTAGATGTTAGAGTAGGATTATTATGTACATAAATAAGCTTGTGGGAAAGCATCTCTTTCAGCATTTAGTTTGAAGATTGTAGTTACAAGTTTCGGTTTGTGTAGTGTTTTTGCTTCAAGAGCATGTCAAGGGTCGAATGCAAGTTTAAGAATATGACAAGAGGTTTAGAAGTACCAAATGAATAGGAACATGGTATATGAGTTCTTTGTTGCACCACAGGGGTGGAACATCCCCATTGGAACCACTGTTCCATGATAACACTTAGGATTAGTCTTTGAGTCAATTGGTTAAATTACTTAGGGTTTTGAATTTTCCAAAAATAAATTTCATGTACAAATGTAATTTTTGTCATAAAGTCAGTTGGTATGGTCATTGAGAATCTAAGTGAGGCATTATCATAAAGATGAAAATCCACTTCCATGTGTCTTAGGCTTATCTGTTCATAACTGGCATTTTGACAGTTTTACAAAATTTCGTAGCAATTTTAGTTAAGGAAACCAAGGGTTTTCTACGACATTTCCTGACACTTCTATAGCATATCTACCTTTTCAAACACTCCTCCCACTACGAAATTTTTCTTCCATGGTAACGATATGATAACTATACATTTTTTTAAAAATGGGTTGTGGTCAGAGTCATGGTGGGTTATGAATACATGATATTTGTCTTTATCCATTATTCCCAAAACTCTCACACTGTATAAATTATTTCCTATTTCGTTCTCTTTGCACTTTAGATTAGTTTTTTTTTCATAAGCTCGTTCTTGTTGTCATCCGAACAATTTTGTTGTCCTAAGCTCGATTTTGATGTCTTATGATTTGGTCTTGCTGTCTTTAGGAGGTCTGTTGGTGTCAATAACAGGTTTAGCCATCTTTAAGATAATTTGCAGGTGGCAAGAAGCTCTCAATGTGTTGAAGCCATGGCACAGAGGAACCAATATAAAGGAAGCTTAGTTGTAAGGTATGAACCAATGGATATGATGCTATTGGAGGAAGACCCCTCTTTCAGTCAAGAATTTTCCAGTTTCGGGTGCCTTCGTTTCTGTCAGAAGCTGTAGGGTTACCATGGGAAGATTTCCAATGACTTTACTATCAATTTCACAAGGAAAAAAAAATAAGGTGGGCATGTTGAACTTTGCAGTGTCCCCCAACACCATTTCCCATGCTACAAATATCCCAAGGTCTAGAGAAATGTGGTTTAAAGTGCAGAAGTTTCAACTGCAAAATTTTGATGAGTTTATTAAGGAATATCACAAAGGGATTGATATGAATATATGAATCTCCAGAACTTGCCTCAAAGAACATTTTTCTAAAATCTTGACGAGAATCTAGAAGTATTTCACATGTGAAGGCAGGTTCAACATGGTCTACGAGTACCATTTCAAATCACTATTGTATTTCACAGGTAAACAACCTCTAGAAAGTCCTTTTTTATCTCTATAGAAGCTTGGGAAATATGGCTGACAAGGTCCAAGCCAAGCCTTCTACCAGTAATACCTCTGGTTTCCATCATGATATTATTAAATTGTTGATTGTAGAAGAGTTAAACAGGTTGAACAAATATTGGTTCACCTTTCTATTTTGAAGTGGTTATGAGTTAGATATTTCCACCCCTAGGAAAACTCCAAAGTCCCAATCAATAACCCCTAGGGAAGAAAAAAAATTAGAGGTAGAAATTGTAGCAGAACATGTAGCATAACCTATGGAAGTAATAAAAACTTATACAATCATTGAGAGGAGGATGAATAGAAGTCAAAGGAAAGGGAAAGGAAAAGTATTTGGTATCCTAGAAGCTATTGATATTGAATAAAGTCAAATTATGTGATTGATTCCAAGGGGAATTCCATGGAGGGTTTCTCAATGGATAAAGAGAACAATGGTGCTGCCACAACTCAGATCTGGCGACTAGTAGTGATAAGAAGTTGGTTCGAGAAATTCAGAGATGAGAGGATGTTTGCACGTGGATTAATTAATTGATGAACCATGTATCTGAAGAGTTCTCTTCAGATACATGAACCGTGGATTATGCCAGTCCTCTAGGAGTTCTCTTCAGATACATGGTTCATCAATTAATTAATCCACGTGCAAACATCCTCTCATCTCTGAATTTCTCGAACCAACTTCTTATCACTACTAGTCGCCAGATCTGAGTTGTGGCAGCACCATTGTTCTCTTTATCCATTGAGAAAACCTCCATGGAATTCCCCTTGGAATCAATCAATTGGATATTTCCTATTTCCTAGAAACACCATGCTCCGTATGGCCAGATCTGCAAAAGGCTGCATTGATTTCTCCATTCACAGGCCAATAAAACCCTTGGCTGCAAAAACGTCCCTTTGAAGCCAAATATGGCTCCGATACCATTTGTTAGGAATTACTGCAGAAATAAAATATTTACTGAGAGAAATAAATACAAAGAGGCCAGCAACAAAGCACAAACATTAACACAAATATTTAATTGCGAAAAAACCCCAAATCTAGGGAAAAACCCAACCAATGAAATTTCATTAACCATTGGCCAAAAAACCCTGGCCAATCCAGCCAAGTGAGCCTTCACCACTCACCTCCAGGCCTACATTACAATGAAGTCTTTCCAGCCTTTTTATAGGCTCCATCACATGCAATACCATGGGCCAAAACCATGGGCGCACAAAACCATGTGCCCCAAAACCACTACTATTTTACCCTAGTCAACATTGACTCTATCCCAAGTCATGTTTACCTAACAATACATTCCTTTTTATATGTATAGAATTTTGGGAAAGATGGCTGACAAGGTCCAAGCCAAGCCTGATGCAAGTAATACCTATTTTTTCCATCACAGTCTTATTAAATTTCCGATTGTAGAAGAGTTAAACAGAGATTAGCTCACCTTTATATTTTTAAGTGGATATGAGTTAGATACTACCACCCCTAGGAAAAATCCAAATTCCCAATCAATAACCCCTAGGGAAGAAAAAAAAGGAGGCAAAACATGTAGCTGAACATGGAGGAGAACCTGTGGCAGTATTAAAAACTTCTACAGGAACTAAGAGGATGAATAGAAGTCAAAGCAAAGGGAAGATCAAATTATCTGATATCCTAGAAGTATTGAGATTGAAGAAAGTCCAATTTTGCAGCCTATAGAAATGACAAAGGTAGAAACTAAAAAGAAGAGCAAGAGAGCCAAGAAATTAGATTTTACACAAGAGGAACTGAGTTTTATTTTCAAACCTATGAAGCATGTCACAAGATCACAACAATCAATTGAAAGGATGCCGGAGATGCCTTCAGATAAAACAGAGCCAACAATGAAAATGAAAGGCAAAGAGCTCGACAAAGAAAAAGTGAAAGAGAGGTTTTGGAAGAACAATTAAGAGAAGCTAGGTAGGAGGTGATAGAATCTAAACTATTATTTAAGAAGTTAGAAGAATATATATCAAAGTGGCTTGATTTCTATGAAAAGGTTGGAGAAGAATCTAAAAAAATGGCGAAGAGGAAATTTCCTTTGCATAAAATGATGAAACACTTGTGCAGAAGGAACAACTAGTTAGAAACATAAATTAAAAAAATGCAGGGAGAAGTCAAAGCCTTAGAGATTCAAATTGAAATGATCAAAGCTGAGCTTTTATAGAAAGGTCTCAAGATTTTTGTTGAAATAGATGGCATTCCTTGAATACGGTAACGTTATTAATTTTTTCGTATGCTATGTTTAACCAATAATTTTAGTAATATAAAAGCTTAGAAAAATATTAGGAGTGACAAGGAGGCACAAGAAACCAAGAAAAAGTAAAAACTCATAAAATTGACAGTTTCGTAGCAACTCCCCATTGTTAAGTCGGATATTTTCTATGAAATTTCTGTAGGTTTTCATGGAGGAAACGACAAGTTTAAAGTTGAGCTGAGGGAGTGCTAAAGGAATGTGTTTAACTACAAAACATAAATGAAGACCCCAGAACTGTTAGAAAGGTCATATGGGTAGCAGAAAGGAATTTTTTCATTTGCTACCAAATTTTTCTACAAAATTGGCTACCTCTGTTTTTTCTGTGTGATAAAGTTTTGATTATTTTTTGGTCAATTAGACATCAAGGCATTAGATGGGAAACAGGTCATAGGAGGGTCCACATCATTAGCTAATGGACTCTTATTTGTCAGGAAGACAAGTCAATAGTTCAACCATGTCAACATCCACATGGAAAAAGCTCAGCATTCCAAACACAACACTCCAACACATTTTAGCAGTTGCTTGCATTCGATGAGGGTCACCAACAAAATTAGTTGAGCTCATAAAGGATATGAGACTCCTATTTGTATTCAAATTATGTTAAAATAGAAAATATCCCTATAAAGGTTCAATTCTTTGTAGCTCAATTAGAATTAGGTCTCTTAGATATGCATTGATCTATCCCAGGTAGCAGATTGTTGTTATGAATACCCTTCTCTATATATGTGTAACTTTTTCACATTGAAGGGATTGATGGATGATGTGAGAAGGCCACTTTATGTAAATATTTTCCCCAGTTAATATAAATTCGCAACAATATTTTTTTTTACCTGAGATTTTGTTTTGGCTTATATGTTATATCTTCATGTTTTATATGTTGTTATTAGTTTCATAGCAGATTGATTACTTGTAATTCATTTCAGATTCTCCAACTTGCTTCATTTGTTGTGTTTTACTACAAATGTTTATGTCACATCAGTTTAGAGCCAAAATTACCTCAGCTTCCATAAAACAATGTTGTTGTAAGTGATTTTTTTCTTAACTGCCTCCATGCCCAATGGTGCCAACCATCACACTCTCTTTCACCTACAAAATATCATGAAGTAGAAATAGAGTTAGCCATCTGCAAAATTGAATTTTATTTAGAACATTTTACTGTTTTCCTTGAGAGAGACCTCTCAGACTGAAAGGCCTAACATCCAGCTAAAATTTGGTTTTAAATAGTTATACTTGGTTGGAGGTTGACACAACCGAGCCTATTCTAGCCTAGTGATAACACATTTTTTTTTCTTCTTTATAAAACTTGTCGATGTTTTATTATATAATGTTATGAATTTTTTTTTTTTTGGTATAATACTCCAATTATTTTTTTCTCTAATGATTTGTCTTTACAACAAGGACGGTCTAGAGTATATATGTAAACATCTAATATTCCTTTTGAATTAAGGTGGTCAATTTTCCAACGAACTTGTTGATTTACTTTATTTCTCCATCCATCACTTTGAGTTTAATGATAGATTAAGGTAGTATTCTAAAATATATGAAATAAAAAGTTATTTTGAATTTTATGACATGTATTTCCATTCTGTCATCTCTTACAAACAATTGGTGGGGTGAATCTTGTCATTGATAATGATTTAAAGTCATATTGCATCATGCAATTAGTTTCATTTATTTTGTATTTCTTAAATTCACATTATATTTCAATAAAAAAAAATCTATTCTTGCATGCTCAAATTTCTAACTACAACCAGGAGAGGGGTTCAGAACCAAGTTTCCAGTCAATTAGATCTATTTCTGGTGTCGGAGGGACTCATATCCAGAGAAATTTTCTTTGAAGCGATAATCCCCCCATGCATGGGATCGGACCATTGATTTATTTTCCTAGAAATGGATCTAAAACTAGCACCACCAAATCATCCATTTTGGTTTGAATCATTCTAGATGCACAACCTAGATTTCATGGGAAAATTTGAAAATTGGTGGAGGAATAGCGAGACACGGGGAAGGAACTACATGCATACCTCCCAACATCAACTTAAGGAGCTCAAGCATCAAATTAAAAAAATGGAATAAGCAAGATATTGGAAACATAATGAAAGAACAACTTCATCTTCAAAATAAAATGCAATCTATCCAACAAAGAATGATCATGGAAGGAAGATCAGAAAATATAACAGTAGAAGTAGGCATGCGTCTCATGCAAATTGAGGAAGGAGGAAACAAAAGGAAATCTTATGGAAACAAAAATATCGGGTTCAATGGCTTCTCAAAGGGGAAAAAAACAAAAAATTATTCTACAGGACCATGATTCAACATCAACAGCACAATCGAATATTTTCCTTAAATGATCCCAACAATAATACATGGGTCAACTATTTGGTCAATTTATTGTTCTTAAATTGATTACATAAATTATTGACCGGAGTTAGTAAACTTGTGAAGTGCAAGTGCACTATATGTGCTAGAAGCCTCTTTTATTCATTTAGTTTATTAGTGTGTTGATTGGATTTGTAGATATTACTCCTAAGGATTTTTGTATTCTTATGTTCCTAATGAAATTTATAAATTTAAATTAAAACTAAGTTCTAAAAATAAACATGCTTTCTACTCTATAAAAACTGAAACAAACTTTCTCTATCTTATGAATAAATCTTAACTAATTTATTTATTAGTCTCTAAAAATTATTATTCTCTAACAATCTTGTGCATGAATATAAAATCAAATTGTAAAAATGGAACTTATACATTTTTATGTTTTTGAAATGAAATTTCCTTAAATTGAAAATAAGTAAATCACTATTACTCTTGGAAATAAATCACCCTTGAACTAAAAAAAACTCACACATGTACTAAGAGAAAATCATTCAACCATTACTGAAAATAAATCACTCATGATTTTGAAATAAACTTGTCCATAAATTGGAAATAAATCACTTGATGCTCTTGAAATAAACCACACATGAATTTGTAAAACTACTCTACAATAAACTATTGTTTCTATCAAAGAAAAACTATGAATCACTCTGCAATTTAACAATTTGAAAGGGAATACTGATGAATCTACAACAAATGATAAAGGAAATATATGTAAACATCCAAATCAAATGACAAGATGGAATTCTGGAAACAACTACAACAAATGACATATTGGAATTCTGAACATAACTCCATCAGATGATAAAAATGAAAACATGAAAACAACTACATTAAAAACATAAAATGCAGAACCTTCACTATTTGTATGGGTCCTCCAAAAACAAGTGGTATCAAAGCTTCACACAAATAGTCAGCTATGTTTTAGGGTCCTATACTCTTTATAGGATCACTGATGATTATAATGTTTGAGATGTTGTAAATAATATTTAATCCTTCAAATTGTTTCCAAGGAGAATCAAAGTATCAAGATCAAAGAGATTTTTTACATGAATGGTTGGATCAGATCAAGTTGCAGGTGTTCCCATCACGAATTTCTCAGAGGCATGTATATCCGGTGTGTCAAACCAACTTCTAGATCCCAATATCCAGAATGTTGAAGTCTGCTCCTAAGAACATCAGAACAAGATAAATTATTTATTTTGAATTATTAAAATTGATTAAAAATAAATAAATAAATACAAATTTTAAAACATTGGAAACATATTTATCATAATTCAGGAGTCATAAATCAGAAATTCAAATCCTATGGCCCATCCCTAGTAAATGTAAAACTCATGTGTTTTTACCATGCCTCGAGATACTTAAATAAATAATCAAGGGTTATGAATATTATTCGGACCCTAGCCCCTCCGAAATTTAACTAAAGGGGGGGTCCGAAAAGCTGTTTTAATTGTTACCGCCTTTTACCAGTTATGGTTGTATAATTTTCATAGGATCACTGATGATTATTATGTTTGAGATGTTGTAGATAATATTTCATCCTTAAAATTATTTCCAAGGGGAATCCAAGTATGGAGATCAAAGAGATTTTTTACAGGAATGGTTGGATCAGATCATGTTGTAGGTGTTCCCATCACAATGTGTCAAACCCACTTCTAGATCCTAATATCTAGAAATTTGAAGTGTGCTCCTGAGAACATCAGAACAAGAGAAATTATATAAATAAATACAAATTATAAAACATTGGAAACATGTTTATCATAAGTCAGAAGTCATAAATAAAAAATTCGAACCCTATGGCCCATCGCGCAGTAAGGGTTAAACTCATGTGCTTTTACCATGCCTCGAGATCCTTAAATAAACAATCAAGGGTTATGATTATGATTCGGACCCAGCCCCTCAGACATTTAACTAAAGGGGGTGTCCAAAAAGCTGTTACTTCCTTTTACCAATTGTCACCCTCCTTTCATTTCTCACCCCCCTCAAAATACTTCTTACTACCTACCCCCTCCAAAAACCATTAACTATATTGTTGAATTTTATAAAATATGGCAGGAATGTAGTCTCAAAATATTATGATGGGAAGTAGGGTGAAATGATATTTTAAATAATTCACGAAGGGAAGGCTAAATGAATGAAATGAAATCACAAGCTAAGGTGATTTTACAACTACAGGTAAAATGGAATTCACAAGATAAAATTATTTTATAGCTATAGGTGAAATGATTTTACAATTTTTACAACTACAAGTGATTTTGGATGCACGAAAATTACAAGAGAAAATACGATGAATATTTTGCAATGAAGAAAGATATTTTTTTACAAGGGTAAAAGGAATTTTAAGGTGAATTTACATAGGAAAGTGAAAGGGAAAACAAGACATGGATTTGAAATACATGATGGTTTTATAAATAAATATGTTGAAATTTCTATTATAAATTTTATTCAAGAGTTTAATCAAAATATTTTGGAAAATATATTTATATTTTTCCGAAATATATTGTGACAATAATGAAATGATGAAAAGCCAATAATAGTCATAAACTAAATACAGTGAAATAGGGAGACAACAAAGCATTTCTCCCAGCAAAGCAACAACATTGCACATTTGAGGGCCAGTCACCACCAGCAATCTACAAAGATAGTTCCAAGTAGATTCATTAGTTTTGAGTGTCCAATATTTCAGTTCTATTTGTGTAAAAACAGTTAGAGATATTTGTAATAAATCTTGATATTTTTTCAAGATATTTTAGTTTATAATTTGTATAAATACTTCATCATTTGAAGTAATAGATGTTGGATTTGTAATGAGGAAGACTACCATTCATTGTAAATTTGTTCACTGAGTTCAAGTGACCATTTTCCAGTAATACAAGACCAATTATTTTAGGATTCATTTGGTTTATTCACTGGTGAAGTGCTTCTATTGTTACTGTGTTTTCCATTGTTTTTCCTTTTCTCTGTGTATAAAAAATTCTTAATTGTAAAACAGAAAGTATGATGAATAGGACATCATGTTAATTGAAACACCTTATTCTCGTTGCTTTTAAAATTTATGTGTTTTCCTCTGAAGTTAGATTGAAAAATACTTAATTGATTTTCAGTCTCAACTGAAATTCACTTTCCTGCCATCTCCATTATTCATTTAAAAATCTAAAAGAATCCAGTTAATGCAACCTAACTTGCCCTATTTCACTCAAGCTTGATTCTTCTACAAATTTATCACCCCAAGCCTCTTTGAATGCATTGCCCAATGGCGTTCCCTTATTGTTCCAACCAAAAAAATTCAAAAACCAAACTCTGAGCCCATTAACTAGCCTAAAATTTCCATAAAACGTAGCTAATTGTATATAGAGAGATCCCTCTATGAAGTTGGAAGGGCTAGATCCCATCTTCCAAACCGGTTTTGATGTTACCTCTGAGGTTTTTTCTTCAGCCTTGAAATTACGGAGTGATAAAACTATGCATAAAATCTTCAAGGCACTTCATTAAAAAGGATTTAAAATAGATTTTTAACAATTCACTGTATTCTTGAGAAAATTAACCACCCTTCTTTGATTCAATGGAGTGTTTATATAGGGGTTACAATGTAACTTCATGGAGATTCATATGGCTAAAGATAAAAAATGAATGGACACCTAGTTGCCACAAATTTGATGAAGCACAGTCCATTCCAACATCTTTTATCTTGATTGGGAATTTATTGACACATGGGCGTAATTTTTTCTCACACAACTACAAAATAGGGCTCCAAAGAACCTGAAATATCTCCCAAATGGTAACAAATTCGGGTAAACTGATCATAGGGAACTTAATTTGGCCCATGCTGAAAAATACCATGTTTGTTTTGTGAGATTCACTTTCATTTGATCAGAAAATGCATTTGAAGTTCACTGATCAAAATTTTTGTGATTTTCCCTTGATCTTTTCCTCACGGTCCACATGTGCGAGCTAGGTGGAATTTGACCAAAAATAATCCATATTGAAGCTTCTAGAAACAATGTCCATGTGTCAGATTTTATTCTAGAGTGGTGCTACTACCTCAACCACGGAGACAACTACGGAAACTTGGCTAACTGTAGAAACTTGCACTGGAAAAACCATCATTAGTAAAACCATGTGTTAGCCACCTATAAACTTTGTTATATCAAAAGGTGGCTAAGAATTTTTGAGCCTTCAAGGAACAAATTTCATTGCTAAAAATTGTTGGCTCTTGAAAACTCTTGAAGGCCTCATTCCTTTCCTCTGTCCAAAACTTCACTACTGTTTCCCTTCAGAACTTAGAAATCCTGCTGATTTCCAAGCCGGAATACTGCTGCAAGCACCATTTCCCTTTTCCCCTTCTTCCAAAACTAACTACCATTTGCTCCCCTTTTTCTCCATAAAAATCCTCTATTTTCATGATTCCTTTTTCTCCCTTTCGTGAAAATCCTCTTTACATAGTTTAAAACTCATTTTTAAACTATATCGAAACCCTCAATTTCCTTGGAAAATCATTCAAAAAACCATAAAAACCCACATTTTGGGCATATATGGGTCCTAGCCCTTTTTTCCATTGACCCTCGGTCACATTATTTTCCCATGCGCCCAAAGGTCCCGCATTCGGGCGCCAAGCCGCATCATAAATTAATATAAACCTTTGGTTATGTTAATTTTTTGATTTTTTATTATTTTATAAAAATTTCTGCCAGTTCCATTTTTAAATCGTTTCGCACCGTCGATTTGATCTGAAGATCAGACGGCACGGAGTCCATCTCTCCTATGGTCCCCGCCATCCACTAACCCATTCCAAAAACTGCGCGGTATTCATCGCACTACCTTTGGGCGACAACAGTTTTTTCCCGATCGCCAGCGATTCCACTCATCGGTTGACGCGTGGCCTGGGCGCTGTTCATAAAATCTCCGTCCATCGCACGTTAACGTTTGGATGTGGACCTCGCACGATATCGCTATCCACCGTCAGATCTGGGGCGGGCCATCCAATGGCTATCGCTCACTGAAGATGCCCGATAGTTAACCGGGCTACGATGTGGCATTCAATAAATCTCTGCCGTCGATCTGATCTTCAGATCGATGGTCCATATTCCATCACCCTGATTCATCGCCCGGTCAAACATTTTCCACTTTGACTTTCCGTTTCCACTCCTGACTGTCGATCTCTGTGCGATCGACGACTCTGATTTAATCAAATCTTCTGCATTCTCTATCACTTCTCCCGATCAATCCTGACCGTTGGATGATGCCATCCAACGATCACACTTCCCCCACACATCCTCTGCAGCAAATAAACCTATATATGCAGGATTTTTTAATATTTGTTTGTATTTTGCAGGGTTTAAATGGTTTTGTCACCATTTTTGAAGAAAATTCGAAAGAAGAGGGTGACGATCCTTCTGTCTTCGATTTATCAGGGGAAATCATTCACAGGGGTTAAATCCACGTTTTCATCAATCATTCATGAAGCATTGATGCCACATAACCCTGCGCAGCCCTGCATACCAGCAAAAAACCATGAATCAGGCACAGTCAGAGAGTATCAGTGACGAAGACCAAAATTTATCGGAACAGAGGATTAAAAACAGAATTTGCGGGGATCACGGCTAAGAATGTTTATCAAAAGCCTAATCCCCGATTTAAAACACAGTTTAAAGAAAATCTTAAGAGTTTTATCAACAGCAGCGCTTCCACTGCCACATCTGAGGAAAATTGATCCCTCTAGCTACCACGATGCCACCTGTGCCTCAAAGTATTCAATCAGAGACCGAATTTATTGATCAGGATCAGATATTCATCTCAAAACGCAGCCAAAGAGGAAACCCTGCCAAGGAAATTAATGACAAACATCTGCAGAGTTACTTCGACACCACACAGAGCCTCAAAGGTCAACAAAAGCTCCCACTGAGCTTAAATTTTATGTAAAACATTTAATACAGTGTGCACCCATGTAAGTTTCTTCATTGAGCCCCTTAAAGGCCAAGAATCCATTAAGTCTGTATTGATTGTAATTGGAGATCTTTTATCAGGTCTCAACTCATCATTCTTCTATATATACTACTACAGAAGATGAGTGAGGGGTTGGTTGCAGAACTTTGAAATACACTTGAGCTTAAACTTCTGATTGTAAATAGTGTTCACTGGCCCTTGGAGCTTTGCTTGTGATAGATTAGTTAGGCTGAATAGTGAAGATGATTGCCAAACTGAAACATTGGACCTGAGTACTGTAACTGGTTTGACATCAATAAACAAGCTGTTTCTTGGGATCCTGGTCTATATCACTGGTGAAGTGCTCCTTTCTTTGTTATCGTTTTCCTTCTATGTATGTCATATTGTTCACTATTCTCTGATAAAGAACAACATTTATATAGTTAGGACCTGCTGTATATCAATAAACTTCTCTGACTGAAAAGATTTATCTCAATGTTTTCCTCCAATTTGTTTGTTTAAGAATGATTTAATACAGTTTAAGCAGTTAGGAATGCTGGAGTTCCCTCGTCCTACTGTTTGCTTTAAACATTGTTCTTGAAAGTTATTTTCCTTTTTTGCTTATTAAAGTTAGACTAGAAAAGTGATAGTTTGCCCTGTTTCTAGCTACTATTCTCCAAAAGTAGATTCTGAAAGTTTCCCTTGGTGTTGACTGAAAGAAGACTAGGTTTAAAAGTACTTTATCTAATCTTAAGTTACACTTTGTTTCCCTTATATGTTTTCATAATTTCTGAAGGTAATTATGTGGATTACTGGATTGTTTGTCAATTAAGATGCTTTAATACAAACTTGCCCAAAAATTCAATGGTTAGCCCTGCACTTGGTTGGTTTTAAACAATTACTTAAGAGGCTTTTCTTGTCTGGAATGACTATAAATCCTTTGTGAAATTATTATCAGTTTCCACCTCTCCAACACTTTATTGTTCCCATTCCATCATTATAATCTCAATAATCTTGTGATGTAGATGACTTGCCCCTTGGATCACTCTTGATGTTGTTGTTCAATTAAAGCCCTGTTATGACTCCATAGCCCAATGGACTAAAAACCAACGTTATATCTATCTTTTTAGTTTAATTGTTCCATTCGCTTGCAACTTCTCACCTTTGAAACTCTTTGCACTTAGGACTTTCCACCTCAAACAGTAATCATGCTCAACCATACAAAAAACAAACAAACCTTTGGCCTTCATAACTAGCCTAATATTATTACCCCAAAACTTCAAAGACAAATCCATGTTTGCACTTATTGGAGAGATCCCTCTCTGGATTCAAGAGGGCTAGATCCTAGAATCCCAAAGTTGGTTGAAATAATGTTGCTTCTGCAGTTTTAGTCTCACCAATCTACTAAAATTACAGATTCCTAACACCATGCATAATTCTCTTTAATTCATTAAAAATAATAGAAATAGTACTAATAAACAATGCAAACATGTATGCGGGATTATTTTTTATTTTTTTATTTTTATTTTTTCCGTAGAAAAAAATCGAAACTTTATATTAGTCAATAGAAATTTTGCTATGGTTTTCAAGCTTCTGTGGTTATCGTTTATTGCAGAAATCTCCAAATTATCCACAATGGTCGATGTTTCGAATCCTAACGGGGATCCATCTTCAAGACAAGATTTTTTTATCTGTAGACAATATTTTCTAGAAACTTTGTTGTGTATATGCATTTAAGCATTCCATCTATTTGAAATCCACGAGGTACTTCAATCTATATATTATGCGGTCATTTACCATCGGCCATAATCCAAAAAATCCACTAAATAAACACAAGTAATGGTCACCTGTTTGGTCATTGCCATCACGGGAAACAAAGAATGTCTGTATAAACACCGCCCTTCTAGTCCCAAGCCTCCTCTTATGAGGAAAACAGATCAAACAGGAGCATATAAACTGGCCAAATATGAGATAAAGTTATAGTTGAGAGATAAATTAGTAATGTAAATGTCTGATACATAATATTTCTTTCCTATATGTAACAATTATGAACTGAAAACAAAATAGTACAAATAACATAAGAAAAGATGTAGAGCAGAGCCCAACACCATGAGATATCAATCCATCTGTCAAGGAAAAGGGGCACAATCCCACTCCTCCGAGCTGTTCGGTCCTATATCCTTAATTTTCCAACTGCCCAAAGTATGTTGTATGACCTCCTTAGAAAGGAGGTCTTCTGCATCGTTCTTCTCCCCTCCATCGGCATCGCAGTAGTATCCATGACTGCTTCCATGTGGTCTTCTTGTGGAATGGCTTCTTCTATTTCCAAATCAGGGACCTCCACCTCTTCCATAGTGGTATCCATAGTATTTCCTCCCATCTCTTATTGAGCCAACTGTTGGACCCGATCAAGCTTTGCTTCCTTGATGGACTTTCCCCTATCAGACTTCCCTTCCTGTGCGGTCTTTCCCTTCCCCTTGTTCAGTTTTTTCCTCCTCCTGATGCCTAGAGGGAATGATTTTTCCATGTGTCCATACTGATGACGCATGTGGCATCTGAATGACACTTTCTCGTAGTCTAGTGCCTGAATGACAAACTAATTTCTATAATACAACATAATTTCCTCCTCCAGCCCTTCACTGGGGTTAAGCCGAACCAGAATTCTTGTTGTGCCTTACTCCCCTGTTTGTTGAAATGACATATATGCCTCCAAGAAATGCCCAAGTTCATTCCCAATCTCCTTAAACACATTTTCTGGCCAAAGTGGATAGGTAAGCCCCGCCAGTTTAACCAATATTGGGAGGTCCACTATCTTCTCTCGTTGTGCGTCAAAGACAGGACTCAATCTTTTAAACAGAATCGGGGCTCAGTCGAAACCCCAGTTCCTATCTAGAATCCATTGGACCATCTCTTTGCTCTGGAATTTGATCATAAACCACCCCTTTGTAAGGTTAACCACCTCGAAGCGCAGATCTGGGGCTAAATGCCATGCCTTTGCTGCACATTCCTTCAAAAAGATAGGCAAAAATTTCTTACCCATTTCTCTCCCTACCAGGGTTAATTCAACTGTCTCCATAGCTTCGTCCACCAATAGTTCTATCCCTAAAACTAAGTTTGGGATCTGGTCCTTCCGCCTTATGACCTTAGCTTTCTTTTTTGTTGTTTTTGGTCTATCCAGCTCTCTAGTTGAGCCATGGCCTTGTTCCTCTTACACGCGATATGTTTCTACTCCATATTTTGGGTCCACACCCCCTTCCTTGTTTTGTATTTATCCTCCCCCGATCTACTGAGCCGCTCCTTCCTTACCCCAACCCTCCCACAAAACCCCACAAACCTCTGATCTACCTTCGATCGAGTCTTGAGAAAATGGGCACCTCGACCAGACCTTTTCTGGTAGAGACCCTCCACCTATGCTCTGGGACACAAGTCGTGCCCTTTTGTCTCCTGCTATAGCATCTAATATCTTCGCCAAACCCTCCTCCTACAAATAACCATAAAGCATTTTTTCCCCTTCACCCGGGTTCTGCGTCAAAAAACACAAACCCTGAAACTCCCCTCCCCTTGATTTCGAAATGGCTTCAATCACTCGGCCTCCTTCCGAACATGATCTCAACCCTGACTTCTTTAGAAGCCCACAAATGGCCACTATATCCTTGAGCCCTCCTGTTATCTAAAAGGACCAGTCTAGTTCCAGCCCCCACTCCTTTGTCAGCTGAAAAACAAGATTCGATCTTGGGTAAAGCGGTTTTCTCCAGGTTGTGCACAGAGAACCCTGGAGGATACTGTGCCCTTTTCACCATGTCCGTTAGGTTTTTCCCCGAATAAAATGGAGAACCTTCCATCCTTCCCTCCATTCCCATACCTCCAGGCTCTCCTCCCTCCAGATAAGCTAGCCCAATGAAACGCTTCAGATTATACTCTATGACCTCCAAACTCCACATCGTAAGCATATCACCCGGCTTGGGATGCACCTCCACCCTATCCGAGCCGTTGAATATATTGTTAGCACCTCTGAGATGACAGGAAATGAAAGTTACGCTCTCTCAACCCTTCCCATATAGCACATACTCCTTCCAACAACTAAATGCTATCTCCTTCCCTCACTGCAGAAATGGTAAAAATAAGAATTCCATAACAATAAAACTATAACAAAACCCCGTATATTCCTTTACCTCCTAAAGTGCATGGCTGCACATCTCAAATAATATTTTAAATCAATGCCACCCATCGCCATCTGCCTACACACTGAGACCCCCCTGTCAGGTGTTGCCTCCTGCCAGCAACTTCCCAATGCCGCCTTCGATCAGCTCAAGCAATGGCACCTACTACGGTTCTGTCGTTTTCTTAGGGTTGTCAAAGAGGATGAAAATCATGAAAAGGAGGATCAGAATTTTGTGCGTTTATGAATAAATATGGTTAAAAATGATGACAATGGGTGAATGGAATGATGCGAAAATGGATTGTTTCATCAACAAAATTATGACAATTTAAGGCCAAACATTCCCCCACACCGGAGACTGTTCATGTCCTCATGCAAACAAAACATTGCAAAGTTTCATAATCCAACAGGTTCCTTGTGTTCCTTTATTCTGTCATTTCAATTAAATCCTTAACCAAAGCTCCAAGAGAGAAATATTAACCCTCTATATCAATAAGATGCACTTTTCTCTCTTTGTTTTTCAGTATTACTAATCTAGCAGCATAACTCTTTGTTTCTACACTTTCTTGTTGTGTCATTAGAGCAAGAAAGAAGAGTTACCCATCCTCCTTTCAAAGTCAAACAACTTGAATTCTTCACATGAAAGGCTGCTCATGGATGCTATAGAGGTAGAAGTGATACCTGTTGATTTGTTATTTTCTTAATAAAAACAACCTTTCATTATTTATTATATGCAACTTGTGTGAAAAGAAATGATTCCCACATAGTAGCATATCCAAGTACTTGTCACTGTTTTAATTGTGCTCAAATTGTTCAAGCCTTGGTAGAATACCATATTGTGAAGAACACATCGAGACTTTTACTCCATCTATAGAATGTGATTTTCATCATTGTGAAGTTTATCCCATTATAATGGCTAGACATGATCATATATTTCAGCCCATAATGATTATCTTCTTACTGTCCATGCATATCAACTAATCATATTTCAACAATGTTATCAAATAGTTTCTTCAAGAACTCACAAACTAATGAATGAAGAAGACTTCCCAATGTGAAGGTTTTGACAAGATGAGTTGCACATAACACAAAATAAGAGTTTTTGTTGATTTTTATATAACTTATCAAAGCCTAAAATATGCTTCCAAGTAATTTCAAGAGTGTGTGAACAAAGCCTTGTTGCAATATGCTTCTTGTGGCTTTGTACTCACAATTTCTTGGCTTCCATTAAAAATCTGAAGATGAGCAATATGACTCATAATTTAAGTGCCTCGTGTACCTTTTGATCATGTGCTACAAACATGTACCATGAAGTCAAGTTTTTCTATTTGTAAAATGATTATTTTTCTGAAGAACATCATGTTGATGGACCATTAAGGAAAGCATGGATTAACAAGAAGAGAAAGTTTAAACAAGAGAGTGGTGGAAGCATAGAAGAACATCATTATGACCATGGAAAAAAATTGGATGATTGCATGGGTGGTAGGACTTTGTTGATAAATAATCAATCATAACTTGTGGGATTGGTTGTTAAAAGTTATGACAAAACATAATGGGAGAAAAATTGGAGCTACATGTTTACAATAGATTTTCATCAAAATTTCTAGAATTTTTAACAAATTAAAAAGTTTAAGGCTAGTTTTACCTCAAGCTTACCTTTTGGAATTGGAGAAGAGAACACAATATGATGGCTTATTTGGTGTTGATTTGGCTCAGGTATTCTGCTCCATGATTCGTTGACCTCCACTTTGACCTTGCTCCACAAAATGTATCTTTTTCATGTAGCAGATTTGTTTTTCCAATTTCTCTCAAATGGTAACTCAGATTATCCTAAACATTTTTGAGGTTGTTACTATCAATATTATGCATCTTCCCACAAAATATCTTAGCCAATGGGTGCACGGATATTAAGAAAAATGAGAAATTTTTGTAGGTGAAAGTGGCCAATTTCTTGAACAATAAACACTGTAATTTCTAAAATTTTGTGTCTTAATTTACCCTACCTCAATGCATTTACCATAGAAATTTTAGGCCCAACGGATGCACGGTTTGAAAGTTATGATCAAATCAATTTCTGTCATGTTCACCCTTCACGCTGCCCAATGTTGCAACAAAAGCATATGCCATGAACTCATTTTAAAGCCAAATTGAGTGATTCAAAAGGGAAACCATGAATTTTTACCTTTTCTACTGCCACATTCCTTCAAAATCCCATTTTGATGAAGAAAATGCACTGTTGTGCAAAAATACCAAAATCCACCCAAATCTGTCCAAACTAGTGCAAAATCAAAATCTGCCTTTAAAACCCACTGAGGGGTATTGGAAAGTTGCATTTAAAAAAAAAAAAATCTCGCTTATTACTCAAATTATCATATTTTGAGAAAACCAAGAAGCCCAAAATATTTTATTTATTCTCCAATGTCTTGCAATATTTGTGCCAAAACTGCCTCTGGAACAATTTGCTACAACAAAAGCAGACTGCTACAACAATAGTTGCAGAAACTGCAACTTTCCGTGGTTGTTGCAAAAAAAATCAATTTTTGCAGAATTTTTTTTCTCCGAGTTTGAAATGCTAATATGGATTGCTTATTGCATACTGAAGTGGAAGTCATGAAACATAATGCATATTGATTGAAATAGGCCCAAATTTATTGTTTTGCTTGAAAATTAAATGAATGAAAAAAGTGTAATGGTGCCATCATACTGTTGTTGAATGATAAAATGATGAACATGTTGATACAAGTAAACAATAAAATATACTACTACAAGTTGTTGTTGATCTAATAAAATCATTAGCCTTCATCAAAGCCAAAATTCATGGAACAATTCCTGCCATGCGAATGAATGTGTCGAGGTCGAGCATGAGAAGAAACCATTGGATGATAGATCAATGATGAAAATCATTAACCAATGCGAGACAACTGACCGATAATGCAAATGAGTGTCAAAGTATCTGAGTGCATCTTGACAGGGACTAATGAATGTTTTGAAGTCAAGTCATATGCAAGATCTGAAAATCAAGAGATACGGTTGTATTCTCATTGTTTTCAATGAGGAGGCTTGACATTGATGTATGCAAGTTCCAAGGCACTCCAAATAGTCTTTGATCTTGATCCCAGATAAGGTGTTGAGGTTGACAGGACAAGATATGTTGGAAGGTGGGCCTTAAGGAATCCCACATCAACCAACTCGAGCATAGAACCAAAAATGATTTGAAGAACTATAAGAAAATATTGAAACCATCATAAAATTGCAGAACTTGTTGTGAAATTTGCTCATCAGTTTCCTTGTTTTCAAGAAAAGCTCATGTCAAATTGCAACAGCAAACTCGTTTTCACAATAGGAATTATTTTTCTCTTTACTTTTTTTTATATATATGTCCTACTCTACTTGAAAAGGAAATCTTGTTCAAGTATATGAATAATTCCAATGGAACCATGTGTGTAACAATATGATAGATAAACTCACACGCAGGTTTCAAATATACTCTTTGATATGTACCATTATATGAGAGATAGACTGTCGTGATTGAGATGATGTCAGAAAATACTAAAGAATTGAGTATTGAGATCCAATGATTGTCTTGAACCAAGATTCAATGTAATCTTGTCTTCCTTTTCTTCCTGCTATCATGTCATGAAATTCTTAAGAGATGTGATCTTCATTCATAGAATCTGGTGATAGGCATGAAATAAAATTTTCAATCTCAGGTTCCAACAACTGCTCTTTATTGAAAAGTATCCATGATTCTTGGACCATATCCGAATCTTCTTCTTCTAATTATTGTTCTTCAATGGAAGCTGGAGAATCATTTTTCAATACCTCAACATTGTAAGTGGAGTGAGGTGTTTTTATTGATGGGGATATGAAATGGTTGTGTAGGTAGTGGAGTGGGAATGGATCTTTAGGGTGCTTGTGTGGTTGGTAATAGAAAATGTTGAATTGAGGTCAACTGAGGGTGATATTGATGTTGTAGTGGAGGTAAACTGTATGGATAACATTGTGTTGTGGTAAAACACAACCCCCCCATTTTTGACTTTTTCACTTCAAATAATGGGGACCCTTTCTATAAATTTTTGACTAAACGCCTTTCCAAATTTTTATTTTATTTGATTATCCTACGCGATTGTTAATTTTTCATTTTTCTTTGAATTCTTGTTTTGATTTCTTTGTTAGAATTAATTTTTTATAAGCCTCCCATTGACACTTGTTTCGCTTCATTTGGTCAACTGGTTTAAAAATGGTACTCCTTTGAAGTCCCATCATTTATCTAAGTCTGGGTTAAAAATGCTATTTTTATTCTTTTTATTTATTTTAAGAGTAGCTGTAATTTAGAAAAACTTAATATTAAAAAATATATATTATTAAAAAAAAAAAAAAAATTCTCGGATTCGTCGCAGATCGCAAATCGCAAATTTCAGATTCGTCGCAGATCGCAGATTGCAAATTTCAGATTCGTTGCAGATCGCAGATCGCAAATTTCAGATTCGTCGCAGATCGCAATATCGCAATATCGCAAGATCGCAATTTTGCAATTTCGGATCCATCGCATATCGCAAGATCGCAAGATCGCAATTTTTCAATTTTGGATCCATCGCATATCGCAATATCGCAATTTTGGATCCATCGCAATTTTTAGAACATACACATTTAAAAAACCCCATCCAAGGTTCTTGCGATATGCGATGTGTTAAATTTTTTTAATATAAAGTTTGTTTTTTTTTTTCTTTTTTTGTTTCATCCCTTATGCCTCTCGTATCTCCACCTCACTCACCCTCACCTCACACTCCACTCACCATATCCCTCCATAATCTCACGTGAATGAATTAATGGGTTTAGATTGATTTCAATGGTTTGTTTTATGGGTTTTAGGTTTGGATTGATTCCAATGGTTTGTAAATTAATTTTTATATTTTTTATATTATAATAATTATATTATAATTATAATATTTATTATAATTTTAATATAATTTGAACTATAATATTAATCATATTTAAATTAACGTTTTCAAATCATTTGTATATTAATTTAATTTTGTAACTGAATTAATTGTTAGTTAGTTAATAATTAATTTAGAATTAATTATTAGATAATTAGAATCTAATTTAGGATTAAATTTCTAATTAAAAATTCTGATTTTTAGCCCAGCAAACAGAATTTCCAGATTTATGCCAGATTTGACTCATCAACTTTGGAAGCTCATAAATTGAGTTATACTTGACCAAATGAGGCCCAGGACGGCTCATTGGAAAGATAAAATCAAGGAGAACATTTATGAGGAGGTTTTAGTAATAGATTTGATGATTTATTGGGTCAAAAATCAGGCAGAAGATCAAGCTTCGAATTTCTAAAAATAAAATCAATTTTCTGAGTTTTGTTTTCTTCATTTTCATTTGCCCAGCCTCTTCTAATTGCAGATTCATGCATCAATATATCCTTGGTTAATTAAGATCGTTATGAGTATCAATAAGAAGCTCAAATTTCCTTTTTATTTATTTAAATATAATTTGATTGGATTTGTTTTAAATGTTAGAAATAATATTTGGATTTTATTGTTGCATCTTAATTCATTTTAATTTCTTTTTGCAGGAAAAAAACAATAGAAGGGATATTGAGGAAAAAGATTTCAATCAATGAGAAGACTCCAACAATTAAAGATTGGAATTTTTGAGCAATTAAAGTTGGATTGGGCAGATTTTTCTTCAACAAACTCTCTTCTAAAAATACTTTTGGGAGGATTATAAATTGCAGATTGAAAAATGTAAAAAGGGCTGCTCTCCTCTGCAATTCCAGACTTCTAAAAGCATTTATGTAATAGGGGTTTAGATTTGTAGATGGGGAGGAGAAAAAAATTTCAGATCTGAACATTATTGAGGGTTTTTCTTTATGTCTTGAATTATGCATGATGGGCAGAGTTTGCATTTCTGCAGCTCTAGTCTTGAAAGCAGAAATTCAAGTAATGTAAAGTACTGTTAGAGACCAGGATTAGAGAAGCAGATTCAATTAACTAGTATTTTTGGCATTTATGTATCAAATACCAGTTTCATTTTTATGTTAATAAAATTGTTGTTTCATTTTATTCATGTTTATGCATTTCTGTTGATATGGATAATTTGTCTCAAATTGTTATGTATCTCTGTTCTTATGGATTTAACTCTGATTTCTGAGTAACGATTTTCTCAGAAATCTGTCTTACAAAACTGATTTTTTAAATAATAATATGTTGTGAATTTCTTCCACATATTATTGTTTAATTATTGACTTGATTGATTTGATAATAAATATCATTTTTGTGAATTTCTTCCGGAGTGTTGTTGATTTATTATTTCAGTAAAATGGTCTCAATAGAATATGTTTTGGTACTCACAAATGTGAGCTAAATTGAATTTCTTCGTTGGTTTGACATTAATTAAAAGCCAGACATATTTTAATCCTCATTACGTAATTATCTTGCTCTTAGTTGGGATAGATTTATATCTACCTAATTGAGATAGGATTTAGATTAGTTTCTTTTGCTTACATTGTAGAATAAGTTTGCATTTAGAGTTAATTTCTACATTCTTTTAAGTCCTTTTCTCGAAGAGGAAAAATCTTAGTTGTGGTTTGGCTGAACCCAAATTAGCTTAAGGGTCATTCTCTTACCTGATCAACAAGAAGAATTGATCTAATATCCCTGTCTATTGGTAGTTAACGATACATCGTAAACCAATAGCGATAGGGAAAAGGTAACTGGACCTAGTTAAACCAGTCGGAGCCACTATCATAAACGGAAAAGGAGTTGTATTAAGGTCCGGACCAGGTGGTTATCTCCCAATGTTGTAGCAGCGATTTTCGAGGCTTCAAAATTTTTGGCGCTAGAAGGAGGGCTGAAACTTGTTGTCTGTTGGAGTCTTTTCAATTTTAACATTTTATTTAATCACGATGGCTCCTTTAAAACTTCCAATTTGGAGTTGTATCCATGGACGTGCATCTTCCAATACTCCACTCAAAGTGGTAAGACTCTTGTCTCAGGTAAAGTTTAATGGTGAGAGAAATTCTTCTGCTTTTAATCATGTCCTTCAATTTATTCAAAATGTTTCAAATTATGATTTTCAAGGAATTGATGAAGGCATTTTATGCAGAATTTTTACTCTCACATTTGCGGCAAAAGCCAGAAACTGGTGTAGAACTCTTTCGGTTGCCTCAATTCACAACTGGGATCAATTTGTTACAATTTTTGTTTGTAAATTTGACCACTATGATTATGATCAGGTATGTGATGAAATTGAATATCTTCGAAATGAAAATGAGTCTGTTAGAGATTTTAATATTCGATTTCATTTGAATTGTTTAAAATTTAATTTGAAAGATGAACCTATGAAAGAAGAATCACTAGATTGGTTTGAACATAATTATTCTCTTCCTCCTATTCTCGATCCATATGAAATTAGTTCAAGTTTTGTTTCGCTCCCTTCTAACATAAATGAGAATTCCAATTTGGGTGTGCAAATAAATTGTGATGAAGAGGTTTCACAAAGCTTGGAAAATATTTCTAATCAAATGCAAGAAGACAACAACAACAATTTTGGAGAAAGACCTGCATTGGAATCTGAAAGTTTCTCTGCATTAAATTCAGAAAATCAGATTGCAAATCAGCAAGTGCAAGAAACAATCAAAGTAAGTAATAGCATGCAAACTGCTGTACAAATTTCTAAATCTGTTCATGATGAGAAAATGCTGAAATCAGAGCAGCAAAGAAATTTTCTTCAAAAAATCATGCGCACGCAAAGGAATGAACTGGAATCTGAAATTTACAATGATCATAATGCACAAGAGTTCTCAAACAGGGACATTTTTAAATGCATTATTTCAGATTCACATTTTTCCCTTTATCCTGATATTTTTAATGATGGTAATTTTTCCCCTCTTGGTGTTAATGATATTTCAGAAAATACAGAGGCTGATTTAAATGAATTACCATTAAATTTTTATCAAGATAGAGAAGCAATTAATGATAATTCTTTTGCCATTAACGAACATGAAATTCTTGTTCCTTCTTGTTTTGATATACTAGATGAAATTGAAGGGAATTCTAGAGAATCTTGTGAAGTCATTTATGATAATTACTCTGACATTGAAGATGTTGATTTTTCTCGAGAAAATCATCATCAGAAACTTCAAATAACATCTGAGAATGAGAGACATTTTAATTTAGAAATTATTCCAACCAATCTTCATTCTAAGGCAGATAATCATCTTCATGATTTCACTATTCAAGAAAATATTCCAATTTATGATTCATATCATGATCAAGCTTTCATTCCTGTTCATAATCATAAATCTCTTTCTAATTCACATGTTGGAATTCGAAATTACTCAAATTCCATAATTCTGGCCAATCCTTGTGAAAAAGAAATTATTTCAAAAGAATCCCAATTGTGTTGTAACATTAGTTGTAACAATAGTGATTTCATTTTATTTTTGTTTCCTCACTTATTTTGTATTAAATCAGATTTATTTTTAGATTTTATTTTTCAAATTTTTGATACATTACGCTGGCATATTGAGCACTTTATTATCAAACATTCAATTGATACATTGCCTTGTTGGAAAATTGAAGTTTTATATTATAATCAAAAGCATCAAAAGCTATTTCAATTTAAATTTCAATCAATGCTAATGTTTTATCAAAAGCTTCTATCTTCTCAAAGACAATATCAACAAGATAATGTATTTTTAGAAATCTGCCAGCAATCCAATTTAATTAATAATTTTCCATTTCATTTAAAAGATCTCTATCTATTTTTCATTAATTCATTTGAAAAATATTTGAAAGATTTTCCTTCATGGAATATTGTCAATAACTTAACATTAACACATAACACTAACAGTTTCTTCCAGGCCTTTAAATTTAAAAGCTCATATCCACAATCTGGCCTATCATCTCTTCCTGTGAACATTTCCCAATCCTTAATAGAAATACATCCAGATTTCTATGATCCAATTGGTATTCAATTGGAAAGAAAATTTCATGAGAAGGAGATTTTAGATAAGCTTCTAACAATAATTGTACATTCTGATTTCAGGTTTAATTTTCTTAGTTCAATTATATTTGTATTTTTATTACTAACATTTGAATTGTACATACATGCAGGGATTAAAATGAGAAAATGGTTACACTGGAAATATGACTATACCTAGTCATTTTTCATGTATATGGTTAGAATAGGAGTAGAATTAATTTAGTTTGTTTGTTTTATATAGTTAATTTATTTTTAATAGTTCTACAGATTAAAAATAAAACAAAGCAATCATCCATTTTCATACATGTTCAGCAAAAACATTTTCTACCAATCAAAAAATTTTAATTCTTGCTTTCCTTTTTTAAATTTCTTACAACAATACCTCTACTCTGTCTATTTTGAATAATGTCTTGATTAAATTCAATTAAGGTTGCACTTGGCATCAATCACCTCAAAGCCACTTTTCTTAATTTCGGGATTTGCTTCTAAGATTTTCTTTTGAAATTTATATGATAAAGGTTTTGAGGATATAAAAGCTTCATGATCTCATTATCTCATGAAATGTATAACTGTCTATGATAAGCTTAATTCTGACTCAATCATTATTATTCAATCTAACCTTTCGTGGTAATCATATGAAGTTCATATTATCTTCCTCAAAATTCGCTAAGCTGACCTTAAGAATGCCCATTTTGCTGTGTGCACACATTCAAATCTGTTTTGACATTTTTCCACAATTAGTGGCTTTAATCCCATTCGGACCTTTAATTTATTATGTGATGTTGTAATACGCATCATGTTTATTTACTAAAGGCATTATTGAACAGTCACTATAACAATACATATTTTTCTCAAGTTAATTCGGAATGAGCAGAGATAATAAATTGTTGTTGCAATTCAAAAAGGAAGCATAGTTTCATATTTATTTCTGGTAAATTTTATATTTCCTGAACATGAATAAACATATCTTATTTTAGGCTGATTGCTCACTCAAATTTAGAATAAATAATGAGATGATTTTGAACAAAGTCAGAATTTTGATAAATCGAAGGAAGAATTTGAAGATTCATGAGGTAAAATCTACAGACAATTTCCTTCCAGGTACGCATTCACATGTTCTTTCTCATCTATTATTAGTTTCTCTTTTCCTTAGTTTATTTTTTATTTTTGTTTTGTTTTATTTGCAGGATTTCATTTGTTTTCAAAACTGGAAGTAAGCAGCAAACCCATTTCAAAATTGCAATAGGTTCAGGGAAATTTTATTTTGTGATTCATTAGAATTTGAACAATTTTTTTAATTTTGCTTTCATTGATCATTTCAATTTGATTTTCATATTCTTGATACTTCAGTGAAAATATTCGCAATACTACCATCCCATTCATCTTCATCAATCATTTCATATTATATCACAACCATTTGTAGCGAAAGATTTCATTGGAAGTACGCCTTAGCATTTTTGATAACAAATTGTTCATAAAAGATCTCCGATGTATTACCTTACTCATATGCGATATCGCATTTCACATTTCGCATATTAGAGGTTTGCAGTTGAAGTATACTTCTATTATCGTGAATTGCCTTTACCAATATTGTGACAACCACATAATTTCGGACCTGATATGAAATTCAAATCAAGTTTATAAAATATCGCGTCCATTCAATCGCAAATAATGGTAGGAGCGTAACTTTAAAAGGGTCGATGTCTCAGATCCGATATGTTATTAAATTTTAATCATAAAGTTATCGGGTCCACTCATTCATCGCATATCGGCATCGCAAGAATCATATTGTATTACATCGGGTACCAAAACATTCACCAATCACCGATTAGCATCGCCAATTAGAAATTGCCGATATCACAATCGCTTCATCGCATTTTTTATGCTCACATCACAATTCAGAATCTGCGATGTGCGATGTGCAATAAGGGAAGCACACTGTCAATATTCCCCGATCCCCAATATAATATTTCTTCAATAATGCGATCGCTCAATCTTATCGCACATCTTCTCATTATATGTTTTTATGTCGGCATTTTTGCATTTGCAATCTCTGATGTGATAGCTTCCAATGCATGCCTCTGAGCCATTAACATTTAATCGATATATGACATAGCAACAAAGGTGAAGTCTTGCAAATTAAACTCGAAGCATGGTGAAGAAACATGTGATACAAATCATCCAATACGACGATGTGTTATTTTAATAGCGAGCTTGGGTAACCACTATGGTAAGAAAGCAGCAGATGATAAATTTGCGGCATATTCAAATCATTTCGATTTCTCATATATTTCAGTTTTAAATATATAATTCCATAATTAAATATGGAATTCAAGACATCTCTATTTTCATATTTAAATTTTATTATTTTGGATTTGGTCTTGATTCTAGACAATTTATAAAATCATGGAGTTTATATGAAACTTATAATATTTTGAGAAACATTCGTTACTGCAAATTCGCATTCTCATTTTGATGCATTTCTTTTAATTTCAATTCCCTTGAGCGCTAAGAATTCTATTTTTACATTTTACTGCTTGCTTTAGTTTAGATAAAATAAATAATGATTTTGGGTTATAGGATTTTGGTTAGTTTGACTTCTTCAAGTTTTTAATGTTAATTAAAATAAGAAGTCAGCTAGTTTGGAGAAACTGATACCTTTCAGGTAAGATCAAAAGCAATTATCCAATGGTAAGATTCATGTACCCACTTTCATTAATTTCTATTTCGTTACTTTAAATTTCAGTTTTGTTTTTCTGATATATAAATCTGTTTTGCAGTTCTCCATTTGAAGCTTTCAATCCTCTGCGAGATCATACTTTCAAAGTCCTATACTCTTCTCCTGGCTTAATTTCAAGAAGCAGCGATAATCCTCATTGAAACAGCTACGCTAGGAAGTTTCTGAACCTTTAATCTGTTTCTTTAAGCATTCCTTTTTATTAGAAAATAATTAAGATGATGCTTGGAAACAAAAAGATTGATATCAGACAAAAAGTACTCATTGTGGATGAATTTTATCGTCATTGCTATCTAAAAAGCCTAAAACACTACAACCCTGCAAGGTATGATTTTTCTAAATCTCTACATAAGAAGGATTGATTACACGATTATTTCTTTCTTCATATTATTGAGACATTGGTATAAACATTCTTGTTTGAGTTTATCTTGCGAAACTTGGATTTTCCTTTCCATTTTTAAAATTTCTTCATTTTTATTTTTGTTCATTAGTTTCTTTCTTATTTTAGAATAAGAATTCTTTTCCTTTGATTCTCAGTTTTGATTTTGGTGACTTTGCCATGATTTATATGGAAGGTCTTCTTGTTACCTAACTATGGTCAGCATACATGGAGAAAAATTGTTAATAGTCATCTATTAGGTTTTTCTTAAATATCTTACTAAAAGTTTGATTTTCTTATTATAAAGGTAGACATATTTAAGGAAGAGATTACCAATTTAGAGAAATTGACAAAGTATCATAAAATCTGGAGAAATTTCTTTTTCATCAAAATTGTAATCATTTTGAGATTTCAATATTTTATTAAGATCTTTCAAAGTTCTATTATCAGTCAAGAAAAGTTATTTTTAACCAAGTAAAGACACTTTACAGCAAAGCACCTTTTAACTCTGAAATTGTCATTCTTAACTCTTAAGGAGTCAATGATTCTCCCTGTCCCGAAGAGTCTTATTTTCTAGAGTATAATCCAGAGATATATTTAAACTTAAAAGATAAGAGGTCTCATCATGAGCCTGCTTACCATGATCATAGGGGAAAAATAGGCTGACATTACCAACACTGCTAAACAAACCAGGGTAATGGCTTATGATTGCAAACAATTATAAGACAAGGGGTCTCATCACGAGCCAGCTTGTTCAGTCCAATTATAACCAGTGAATGACATTGTTAACTATCTGGCTACCAAACGAGGACAATGACTTTTAAGATTTATAATATTAAAAAAAAAAAAAAAAAAATTAAATAAAAATAATATAAATGGATTTATCTCTAGGTCAATAATTCTTAAAGAGATGGGATTCTGAATCATTGGTGGTTAAAAGGTAACTCTGTCGAGACTATAGATGTTTGCTGGCAACAGTGGCTCTACCTGTGACAAATGAGTATATTTTAAAAGCTAAGCTGTAAAGTGACCACTGCTTTATCTCTACAACTAATTAAGGACTGATATAGAGTTTTGAAATATTTTAATTTATGAGGAATTTTAAGAAAAATTACAGTTAGATGATTCTTTCTTTTATTCAGACTAATGAACCTAGTCAAGCATTTTAAGTATAATTCTCTTTTCTTTAATTATTTTTTCTTGAATTTTAGGAAAATCTCATTCATATCAAACAGAGATAACTGGTTCTTCTCCTGTGTGTCGCCATTGTTGTGGTAAAACACAACCCCCCCATTTTTGACTTTTTCACTTCAAATAATGGGGACCCTTTCTATAAATTTTTGACTAAACGTCTTTTCAGACTTTTATTTTATTTGATTATCCTACGCGATTGTTAATTTTTCATTTTTCTTTGAATTCTTGTTTTGATTGCTTTGTTAGAATTAATTTTTTATAAGCCTCCCATTGATGCTTGTTTCGCCTCATTTGGTCAACTGGTTTAAAAGTGATACTCCTTTGAAGTCCCATCATTTATCTAAGTCTGGGTTAAAAATGCTATTTTTATTCTTTTTATTTATTTTCAGAGTAGCTGTAATTTAGAAAAACTTAAAATTAAAATTTAAAAAAAAAAAAAAAAAAAATTCTCAGATCCGTCGCAGATCGCAGATCGCAAATTTCAGATTCGTCGCAGATCGCAGATCGCAAATTTCAGATTCGTCGCAGATCGCAATATCGCAAGATCACAATTTTGCAATTTCGGATCCATCGCATATCGCAATATCGCAAGATCGCAATTTTGCAATTTCGGATCCATCGCATATCGCAATATCACAATTTTGGATCCATCGCAATTTTTAGAACATGCACATTTAAAAAACCCCCATCCAAGGTTTTTGCGATATGCGATGTGTTAAAATTTTTTAATATAAAGTTTCTTTTTTTCTTTTTTTGTTTCATCCCTTATGCCTCCCATATCTCCACCTCACTCACCCTCACGTCACCCTCACCTCACACTCCACTCACCATATCCCTCCATAATCTCACGTGGATGAATTAATGGGTTTAGATTGATTTCAATGGTTTGTTTTATGAGTTTTAGGTTTGGATTGATTCCAATGGTTTGTAAATTAATTTTTATATTTTTTATATTATAATAATTATATTATAATTATAATGTTTATTATAATTTTAATATAATTTGAACTATAATATTAATCGTATTTAAATTAACTTTTTTCAAATCATTTGTATATTAATTTAATTTTGTAACTAAATTAATTGTTAGCTAGTTAATAATTAATTTAGAATTAATTATCAGATAATTAGAATTTAATTTAGGATTAAATTTCTAATTAAAAATTCTGATTTTTAGCCCAGCAAACAGAATTTCCAGATTTATGCCAGATTTGACTCATCAACTTTGGAAGCTCATAGATTGAGTTATACTTGACCAAATGAAGCCCAGGACGGCTCATTGGAAAGATAAAATCAAGGAGAACATTTCTGAGGAGGTTTCACTAACAGATTTGATGATTTATTGGGTCAAAAATCAGGCAGAAGATCAAGCTCCGAATTTCTAAAAATAAAATCAATTTTCTGAGTTTTGTTTTCTTCATTTTCATTTGCCCAACCTCTTCTAATTGCAGATTCATGCATCAATATTATCCTTGGTTAATTAAGATCGTTATGAGTATCAATAAGAAGCTCAAATTTCCTTTTTATTTATTTAAATAGAATTTGATTGGATTTGTTTTAATGTTAGAAATAATATTTGGATTTTATTGTTGCATCTTAATACATTTTAATTTCTTTTGCAGGAAAAAACAATAGAAGGGATATTGAGGAAAAAGATTTCAATCAATGAGAAGACTCCAACAATTAAAGATTGGAATTTTTGAGTAATTAAAGCTGGATTGGGCAGATTTTTCTTCAACAAACTCTCTTCTAAAAATACTTTTGGGAGGATTATAAATTGTAAATTGAAAAATGTAAAAAGGGCTGCTCTCCTCTGCAATTCCAGACTTCTAAAAGCATTTCTGTAATAGGGGTTTAGATTTGTAGATGGGGAGGAGAGAAAAATTTCAGATCTGAACATTATTGAGGGTTTTTCTTTATGTCTTGAATTATGCATGATGGTCAGAGTTTGCATTTCTGCAGCTCTAGTTTTGAAAGCAGAAATTCAAGTAATGTAAAGTAATGTTAGAGACCAGGATTAGAGAAGCAGATTCAATTAACTGGTATTTTTGGCATTTCTGTATCAAATACCAGTTTCATTTTTATGTTAATAAAATTGTTGTTTCATTTTATTCATGTTTATGCATTTCTGTTGATATGGATAATTTGTCTCAAATTGTTATGTGTCTCTGTTCTTATGGATTTAAATCTGATTTCTGAGTAACGATTTGGTCAGAAATCTGTCTTACAAAACTGATTTTTTTAAAATAATAATATGTTGTGAATTTCTTCCACATATTATTGTTAAATTATTGACTTGATTGATTTGATAATCAATATCATTTTTGTGAATTTCTTCCGGAGTGTTGTTGATTTATTATTTCAGTCAAATGGTCTCAATAGAATATGTTTTGGTACTCACAAATGTGAGCTAAATTGAATTTCTTCGTTGGTTTGACATTAATTAAAAGCCAGACATATTTTAATCCTCATTACGTAATTATCTTGCTCTTAGTTGGGATAGATTTATATCTACTTAATTGAGATAGGATTTAGATTAGTTTCTTTTGCTTGCATTGTAGAATAAGTTTGCATTTAGAGTTAATTTCTACAGTCTTTTAAGTTCTTTTCTCGAAGAGGCAAAATCTTAGTTGTGGTTTGGCTGAACCCAAATCAGCTTAAGGGTCATTCTCTTGCCTGATCAGCAAGAAGAATTGATCTCATATCCCTGTCTATTGGTAGTTAACGATACATCGTAAACCAATAGCGATAGGGAAAAGGTAATTGGACCTAGTTAAACCAGTCGGAGCCACTATCATAAACGAAAAATGAGTTGTATTAAGGTCCGAACCGGGTGGTTATCCCCCAATGTTGTAGCAGAAATTTTCGAGGCTTCAACACATTGTTGATGGTATTGAGAATAGTGACGAAAAGTTTGAGGATATGGTGGATTTCCTTTGTAGTGCCTTTACCAACTTTGTTGCCAATATTGGTTTTGATGTTGGGATTAAGATGGCCAAGGTTGCCAAGGCAAGGGTGTTTTCCAATTGCCTTGAGATTTTTATGCATATCCATGAAACTCTGCAAAGGATATTGCATCATATTGGGTTGATGAGGCTTCCATAGTCCTCTTCGCGCTACATAACAGAGTTGATCTTTTTCTTGATTCACTCCATTATTCTTCTGGTAAACTACCTTCAACCCTGGTAATGATGGGTAATCTTCAGTAGTATGTGATTATGCACAAATTTTACAAATTTTAATTTTATCAAGTGGACATTCATGCAAAGAAAGTTTCTTCATACATTTAGGGAAAAATAAAGCAATATTTTCAACTTTTTGCTTGTTTTTCATTCTTAGCGTGTCAATTTGTTCATTTAAATTACCAAGAATGTTTAGCAAATTGTTCAGTTCAGTTTGACCAATCATGATGTCGAATTACTTACTCTTTCCATAAATGGATCTTGAGGGGATCTTACATACTTTTCTTTTCCTCTTGATATATTCTTGCATAGTTCACAAATATCTTGAAATGGCAATTGATAGACATCTCCTTTTCCCACCAGATTAAGAAGATCAATCTAGTCATCCCTTATAGCTTTTAATAGGAGAGTTTTTAATGTGTCTAATCCTAAATCATGCAATTTCTATCTTTTTACATGATAAGTAAATATCTCCACTAAGTATTCTAGGCTTTCATCATCTTTTTGGTTCATCTTAAAGACTTTATTTCTCAGGTCATGTTGTATGAAATGATCTCTATATTTTTCAAAAAATACTATTTTGATATCATCCCATGTCCTTATAGAATTTTTTTCCTAAAGTAATGAACCGTTGAAGAGCTTTATCCTTCAATTTTTCCGGAAACAAATTCAATTTTTGAACGTGTAATGAGTATCCATAAGATCTACAAATGATTTCAAATTCAAAAAGAAAAGTTTCCGGGTCTTCTGATCTCATACCTTTGAAGTTAGGAAGTACGGATGGAGGGATTTTCTTCATCTAAACATTGATATCGGTTTCTTGAATGGGAAAATCAATATGATCTTCCTTATTATCATCATCTTCAGGCATTTCTTCTACCTCCTTTGTCACCTCTTCTTGTACCTGAAAAACTAGGAATTCATGATGTGGATGTGTGGCTCTTACTGCACCACATGATATAGTGGGGGTGATCGCTGATTGAAGTTTTTTTTTTAATGAAAGAAAGAGGCTCTTATTTACACTTCCTCGGCAACGGCCCCAAAATGTTTGGTCAATTTAATGTTCTTAAATTGATTAAATTATCGACAAGAGATGGTAAACTTGTGAAGTACAAGTGCACTATATGTGCTAGAAGACTCTTTTTTTCATTTAGTTTATTGTTGCGATGATTGGATTTGTAGAGATTACTTTTAAGGATTTTTTTATTCTTATGTTCCTAACGAAATTGATAAATTTAAATTAGAACTAAGTTCTAAAAAGCAACATGCTTTCTACTCTGTAAAACCTGCAACAAATTTTCTCTATCTTATGAATAAATCTTAACTAATTTATTTGTTAGCCTCTAAAAATACTTATTCTCTAACAATCTTGTGCATGAATAGAAAATAAAATTATAGAAAAGGGAACTTATACATTTTTATGTTTTTGAAATGAAATGTCCTTAAAGTGAAAATAAGTAAATCAATACAAATCATGTCCAAGGAAGGGGGCTGGCAGGATGGTTGCTAAGAAATCTTGCTCCATTGGCGTTCAAACTGAGCCGAATCCCAGCATCTTGCTGGACAGTGTGGGCATGCAGACACGGGCACTTGGGCTCCCTGGCGATGTCGGGTCGAGGACTGCGACTTTTCCCACTTGGACCACCACGCACCCCAGATCCCGGCCACAGGTCATGTCGGTGCCTCCCCAGCATGATCTCTTCATTCTGGGTACTGCTTCTTCTGGCCCTTTTGCTTCTGATTTTGCAACTATAGCTTAATCCATTACTTTGCCATTTAATGTTACTGTTACTGTACCTTATCTGTCATCTGCTTTCTCCTTACCTTGTTTATCATCGAGTATGACACATACTTCATTAAACCTCCCATCTGTTTGCTGCACCATCGCCTCGGCCACTCCTTCCTTTTCCCCTATCATCCATCACTCATCTGCTATGCCCTCCCCTGGCCACTCTGTCACCTCATCGGAGACTCACTCTTCGAAGCACAACTATTTTCTTAGATCCTTAACCAACCCTCAATCTGGAGAGGCTTTTGGCATTGGGCCAGGTCCAGGTAGCTTACCCTCCAAACCTCGTGGCAGACCTTCCTCCCTAGCAAAAGCCATCAAACGGGAAAATTTCGAAGTGGAAGCAGGCACTCAAACTTCTCTTATGCGGGTCCTTAGAGCACGTAGACCCTTGATGACTGTTACATCATGATTTTCCTCTCCTACAACTGCAGGGGACTGGCCAACCCCGACAAGAGATTGGCCCTCAGAGCACTGTTAGCTCAAAAGCCCTTTGATATACTATTTCTGCAAGAAATGCTCAGGGTGGGATTGGAGGTTACTGATACGCTATCAACTTTTCTTCCTGATTGGTCCTTCATCACTCTTGATGCTCGTGGTAGATCTGGAGGATGTGCTCTTGGCATCAACAACAAAACCACCCAGATGTTAAACTGCTGGGGTCAGACGGGTGTTCTTGCGATGAATGTACTGTTTGGTAGCTCTGAAATTGATTTTACCATGGTTAACGTTTATGGACCCTGCTCTGACAGAGAGCACTTTTGGAACTCACTTTTGACCTGTTCACTCATCTCTGTCCCCCATCTCATTTTGGGCGGGGATCTGAATTTATCTTTAGGTATTGCTGAATCTTGGGGACCCCTAGCCACCCCGGACCCATTGGCTGAGTTTTTTAACTCTGTGCTCGGTGCATCTCATCTTGTAGACATTCAGACCACAAAGTTGCAACCTACTTGGCGGAACAGGAGGACTGGAAACACTGCATTGGCACGCAGACTTGAAAGATTTCTTATAAGACAGGACCTCCTCACTGCTGTGTCTCGTGCACATCAATGGGTGGGATCTGGAGGAAAATCTGATCACTCGCCCATCTTCCTGGAGTTTGAATGTGGACCTATTAGAGCTCGCCCCCCCATACAAATTCAATTCCAGATGGTTGCGAGATCCTGATTATAACCAGCTGGTCACTCGGACCTGGCAGCACATTAGTTCCACGATGGATGTTGACCCTGGAAGGGTTATTAATGAAAACCTTAATTGAATTAAGAACCTTACCATTCAGTGGGTTCGGAATAAAAAGAAACTGGAAAGGGTGGCTCTGCACAACATTGAGGAGAAAATTGGCTCTCTCAACAATGGTGATCTGATGGGATATAGCAATGAGGAAGCCAGGGCACAACTTTTCGCACTTGAGACTGAAAAGGCCAAATTGCTGAAACAGAAAGAGGAATATTGGAGGCTCAAAAGTCGGGCCATATGGATACAGGCCGGTGACGAAAACAAAATTTTTTTTCAGCAGCATGCAAATGGGCGCAAGGATGCTAACACCATTTGGGAACTGTCAGATCGAAATGGCTTTACTGCGAGAACGCATGATCAGCTATCTGAGCTGGGCACCAGACACTTCTCCAATTTGTATAGGGCTTCTACTAATATAAATCTCTCGGAGATCCTGCGCATTACTCAAAACTTTAAACTTTTCGTGGAACAGGAGCAGCAGGATGACCTCAATTCCCCAGTCACCATGGGTGAACTGGAAGGGGTTTTGAAATGGTTCAAGCGGGACAAAAGCCCGGGGCCTGATGGCTGGCCCATTGAGTTTTTCATCCACTTCTTCGACCTCATATCAGCAGACCTTCTGGCTATGATTGAAGATAGCAGGGTGCAGGGCAGGATATATGATGGATTTAACTCCACTTTTATTGCACTTATTCCCAAATCGGACAAACCTACCAGCTTCAATGATTTCAGACCCAGTTCGCTGTGTAACTGCATCTACAAGATCATTTCCAAAATTATTGCAAACCGCCTCAAGCCTTTCCTGTCCGAACATATTGAAAAGGAACAATTTGCCTTTCTGAACCATAGGCAAATACATGAGGCCATTGGTACAGCCCAGGAGGCCCTTCACTCTATCAAATCACTCCGACTGAAATCAACTATTCTCAAGATTGATCTCACTAAAGCTTTTGACCAAGTTGACTGGAATTACCTTCACCTCATCCTTATCCACTCTGGGTTTCCACATACCCTTATCAACTGGATTATGGGCTGCATTTGTCACGCTACCTTCAGCATTTTGATCAATGGTACTGCTACTGATTTTTTCCATGCGGGGAGGGGGCTCCGTCAGGGTTGTCCCCTTTCACCATTACTATTTGTCCTCGTCATGGAGGGCCTCTCTGTGCTCATCAATAATGCAAAAGATAGAGGGTCACTACAAGGGCTCCGGATCATTGATAATTTATATCTTACTCACCTTTTATTTGTAGATGATGTACTTATTTTCCTAAATGGGACTAGACAAGACTCTGTTCAATTTGATCTGCTCCTGAAATGGTTTTGTAGGGCTACCGGTATGGCACCGAATTGCACCAAATCCTCTATCATTATGACGGGTTGCACAAGACTGGAACAAGACACCTCCAGGAATCTATTTGACTACGTCTGCATTGATATCAATGACGGACTCAAATACCTGGGGTATCTCATCAAACCAAATGACTATAAGATCAAGGACTGGAACTGGATCATAGCAAAAATTGAGCGTAGAATCAACGTTTGGTATAACCGATGGTTGACCAGGGCTGGTAGACTCATCCTCATAAAGTCTGTACTGGAGGCCATACCAGCCTATTGGATGACCCTGGCCTGGATTCCGATCGGCATAACTAATCGGATAAATTGCATCTGCAGACAATTCCTTTGGTGCAACCAAGGTAAGGCATCCACATTTGCCTGGATTGCATGGGATCGTATCAATCTGCCCAAAAAATGGGGAGGCTGGGGTTAAAGGATCTTCACCTTTTTTCTCGGGCCCTTGCGGCTAAGATGGGCTGGCACTTAATTACAGGTCAGAGCTTATGGAGGGAGGTTATGGTTGCCAAGTATATATCTCCCCAAAGCCCACTCGAATGGCTCCGTGGCTGCATTACTCTGAACTCGGGGGCTTCAATAATCTGGAGGGCTATTACAAAGGCAGCGCACATTCTACAGAATGGTCTATCTTGGCAAATTGGTTCAGGAACTGCGGTCCGTATTGGCACTGACTCCTGGTTGGGGAGTGGAGAATATCATAAACTGCCGGCATTTATCATTGAACATCTAGCCCACAGAAACATCACATATTTGGCACAGATTGTTGATTGGGCACACTCCACTTGGCGGGAACAAGCCTGGCTACAGGCGGGTGACCTTGGGATCCCTCTGGAGGGCACTCGAGTCTGGCAGCAATTTATCTGGGCACTGAAAGCAACCAACATTCGCATTTCTGACCGTGAGGACAATCTGATATGGGCTGTTTCAAAAGATGGGCATTATTCTCCAAAGTTAGGTTACCTCGAACTTATCAAGCACAGGGAACCCCCCATTAAGGACTGGTGGTGGCGTTCCATTTGGAAATTAAAATCCCCGCATAAGCACATACTTCTATTCTGGTGCATGCTTAGAGACTGCATTCCTACCATGGATTTCCTTCACAGAAGGGCTTTTCACGGGGCATCTAGATGCTGCTACTGTCTAAATGACAGTGAGGACGCACACCATTTATTCCTGCATTGTAACATTATCCTAAACATTTGGTCTCGGATTCTAACAGAATTAGGTTGCAGATTCAATTGGGCGGGAGACACTTTATTAGAAGCCTGGACTCGTTGGTGGCATCACTCTGCATACAGTCCAAAACTCCGCAACCTCCCTCTAATCGTGGCTTGGGAAATATGGATAGGGCGAAACAAACAGATTTTCAATGCGATTCCCATTGACTGTGAATGGATTTGTGCAGCATCTCTTGCCACCTTTCGGCTCATACCTGAGGACAGTATTCGCTGCAAGCCACCTCATGTGAGCCCTGAAACCATTGATCACAGCTGGGCGTGGGCATATTTTGATGGCGCGTCCAACGCTCATGGGTGTGGGGGGGGAGCAGTTCTCTATTTGAATGACCAACACTATTACTACATCAGAATGGGGTTAGGACCAGGCACCGACAACTTTGCCGAACTGCAGAGCCTCAGAATTCTTCTTACCTTTGCTCGAGACATTCACTGTGACTCCATCCAGATCTTTGGCGATTCTCTACTTGTGACCAATTGGTTTAATAATCTATCTCATTGTCACTCACACACACTGTCCGCACTGTTGAGCGAGGTTCACCATCTCAGAGCACTATTTGACTCCATCACAGTGAATCATATATACAGGTCTCGGAACGAAGTCGCTGATCAACTGTCCAAAGAAGCTGCGGAGCTGACTTGGGGTACTTGGCACATCACTGAACATACTACTGGACAGATCTATAGATACTATCACCGGCCTTTTATCGAGGAGGCTCCTCCTATTTTTGATGTGTAGCAGTACAGATATTCTGGGGGATTTTGATTCTTACTCCCATTTATATATATTCGGCATGTATTTATTTCATATTTATACTTAGGTTCTAGAGGAGTTAGTAAGTTATGCACCGAACTTACTATATGACACTTGTTTCATTACTGATGTATCATGTTTTGGGACTGTGATGGCCTACAGTTTTGATTGTGTGGCTGACTGTAATTGATTTTGGACTGAACAGTAGTTTCTACTACAACTTTATGTAACATGTAGTTGATCATTAATTGAAAGGTTACAAACTTTTTCTTTGTGAAAAAAAAGTAAATCAATATTACTCTTGGAAAGAAATCACTCTTGAACTAAAAAAAATAAAAATCACTCATATACTAAGAGAAAATCATTCAATCATTACTGAAAATAAATCACTCATACTTTCGAAATAAACTGATCCATAAAGTGGAAAATAAATCACTCAGTGCTCTTCAAATAAACCACACATTAATTTGTAGAACTACTCTACAATAAACTATTGCTACTCTAGGAGAAAAATTATGAATCACTCTGCAATTTAACAATTCGAAAGGGAATACGGATGATTCTACTTCAAATGATAAATGAAATCTATGTAAACATCTACATCAAATGAAAAAATGGAATTCTGGAAACAACTACAGCAAATGACAAATTGAAATTCTGAAAATAACTACATCAAATAATAAAATGAAAACATGAAAACAAATATATTAAAAACACAAAATGCAGAACCTTCATTATTTGCAGGGGCCCTCCACAAACAGGCGGTCTCAAATCTTCACACGAAAAATCAGCTACACATTAAATATTCAAGGCACTTATTCATTAAAATTGATGTACACCAAAGTTTTAACAATTCACTGTATGCTTCATAAAATTAACCTCCCCTCTTTGTTTCAATGGGGTGTTTATATAGGGGTTACAATATAACATCATGGAGATTCATATGGCTAAATATCAGAACTGAATGGACACCTAGTTTCCATGAATTTATGAAGTGCAAACCATTCCAACCTCTGTTTTCTTGAATGGGCATTTATTGACACATGGGCGTTTATTGACACATGGGCGTAATGTTTGCTCATGAAACTCAAAAATAGGGCTTCAAAGAACTTGAAATATCTCCCAAATGGTAACGAATTCGGGAAAAAATATCATACATAACTTAGCTGGGCCTGTTTTGAACAGAACCCATGTTTTTTTTGTGTGAGATTCACTTTATTTTGCTCAGAAAACGCGTTTGAAGTTGACAGGTCAAAAATGTTGTGATTTTCCCTTGATCTTTTCCTAGAGGTCCACATGGGTGAGCTGGCTGGAATTTGGCCAACAAAAATCCATATTGGAGTTTGTATAAAAACTTTCCATGTTTCGGATTTCATTCTAGAGTGGTGCTACTACCTCAACCATGTTGACAGCTGCGACAACTTGGCTAACTGTAGAAACTTGCACTGGAAAAACTATCATTAGTAAAACCATGCATAATTCTCTTTTTTTCATTAAAAATAAGAGAAATAACAATAAAAAAACCATGTAAACATGCATGCGGGAATTTTATGCGTTTATGGAGAAATATGGTTAAAAATGATGACAATGGGTGAATGGAATGATGTGAAAATGAATGGTTTCGTCAAAAAAATTATGACAAATTGAAGGCCCAACATCAACCATGATGAGATGGAAAACCTCTTGGTAGATCCCTTCCAGAAACTTCTCTCAGAGCCAAACCAAGACATAATAGATGCTATTCAGACAATAACTAGGCACATTCCTCATTTGTTAAGCAGAGATCAAAACATGGCCTTGATGCGCAAGATAACCTTGGAGGAAGTGGAAGAAACTATTAAGGATCTAGCCAGGAACAAACAACCTGAACTAGATGGCTTCAATGCAGAATTCTTATAGGTGTCCTGGTACTTCAAGCCCTAAACTCATTGTTTATTTCTCTCATTCCTAAATCAAATAGTTCTGAAGATCCCCAAGGCTTCATACCTATAGCTTTATGCAATGTTATCTATAAGATTATTTCCACTTTGATGCTTAAGCATTAGATGAAATTTCATCCTAAAAGTGGCCTCCTAAGGAAAGATAATAAAATAAAAGGAAAATATTGAAATAATATGTATGAATTGAGGAGGGAAAAGAAGAAAACTACCTTTTTTCATTGTATTTTTGGCTTATCTCCTTATAGGTTTACTCAAATTTCATGTGTAGACACTCATTGGATGTGGAATTAAATTCCACATCCAACGAGTACCCATTATACATACTTCTGAGAAGACCCACATTGATAAAATTTCAAGATACATTAAAAAATGCTTTCAACACATTTTTTTAATGTATCTTAATTTTTTATCAATGTGGGGATTCTAAAAAGTATTCATAATGGGTATCATTTAGATGCATAATTTAATTTTGCATCCAACGAGTGTCTACACTTGAAATTTGAGCAAAACTATAAGGAGATAAGTGAAAAATATAGTTAAAAAAATAGTTTTTTTTTTCCCTCCAAAATATTTACATGTACCTCTTTTTAAATTTAATTGATATTGATTGGTTTACATATTATGTATGCAATAATTTCATGGGAAATTTTAGGCTAAAATTTCCTCTAATGATACTTAAACCCCTTCTCCCTAACCTGATATCCCCTGAGAAAACAAGTTTTGTTCAATGTCGCAAAATCCTTGATGGAATCATTACCACTCAAGAAGTTGTCCACTCCCTCAAGAAAATGAATGTGAAAGGGATGGTGATAAAGCTTGATATTTTTAAAGCCTGTGATCGCCTCAGTTGGCCCTTCCTCCAGGCCATTTTGAATGCCTTTGGATTCAAATCTAGATGGATTGATTGGATATCCTTTATGATCTCATCCCCAGTGATATCCATCCTCCTGAATGGCTCCCCTTTAGGGTCTCTCAAACCCTCTCGAGGCATCCGCTAGGGTGATCCTATCTCCCCTTTTATTTTCATCCTATTTGTGGTAGGTCTAGTTAGGTACATAAAAGCTGCTAGACAATCACACACTATTAGTGGGCTATGTCTATGGGGAAATGATCTCCCGATCACCCATCAACAATTTTTTGATGATATCATGTTGTTCTGCCAAGTCCCTCTCACATAGACAAAGCCATAAAAGGTATTATTCAGGACTTTATGAAAGCCTCTAGCACTATGATAAACAATGATAAGTCTAATATTTTCTTCTTCAACACCCTTACCCCCTACCAGGCCTTCCTAGCAAGAACCCTAGGGTTCACTATTTGATTTTTTCCCTCAAAATAACTCGAGATTCCTCTCGTCCATAACTCCCTTTGTACATCCTGCTGGAAATATCTTATGGAATGTATCTAAGTTAGGTTGAAAAGGTGGTCATTCAGATCTCTGAATATAGTTGGTCATACTGTCCTTCTTAAGATTGTCCTTCAATCGATCTCAATATACCAATTTTCTGGCCTTGGAGCTCCAAAAAATTATTGTTCTAACATAGTGGACATTTTCAGGGAATTCTTGTGGTGGGGGGCTCAAGAAGCTGAAAAATGGGCACTAGTGATCTGGGATACTTTAACCAAACCTAAGCTTCTAGGAGGACTGGGACTCAGGGATCGATTCATCCTTAATTAGGTCATGAAAGAAAAGTTGTGGTGGAGATGGATTCAAGGGGGGACCAAACCCTAGAAAAGAATATGGATGAGAAAATACCAAATTCCATCCTTTGTGGATGATATAATTCACGTTCAAATATTCCCCAAAGGGTCCACAATATGGAATCTGGCAGTCATGAACAAAGACCTCATTCGATCTCATACCTTTTGGGAAATGAGGGATGGAAGAAGGCACTCTTCTGGCAAGATTCCTGGAAGCAACACCCTAAAATATTTAGCTGACAAGACCTATTAGACATATTCCTATATTTCAACATTGAGGAATGTATGATAGTGGCACATTTCTGGAAGGAAGAGAAACATACATCATGGCATCAGTGGAAGGACATATAGGACTAGCAGGCCCCTCCAGCATCAATTCAATGGGAGGAATTCAAAAAAGAGCTTCCCTTAAGAAAGATAGCTACCATAGAGGGACCAGATATTCTAATTTGGGGGTATACACCGAGGGGAATGTTCTCGATAAAGGAGGCTTATCGGCTAGTAGCAGAGGGACATCAGGAACACGGGAACCCAATCTGGAGGAAAATATGGACTGGTAAATTGTGGCCGATAGTTGCATACTTCTTATGGTTGGTATTAAAAAATATATTTTAACATGGTATCAGCTCCAAAAAATGGGGATTCAAGCTCCAATGAAGTGTTACTTGTGTGAAGAGAATGCAAAATACATGGAACACCCTCAACTCATGTTCCGTTGGGGAGCAGAGGTGGAAACAAATAGGGAAAATTTTTGGAACACTGGACCAGGATGCTTCTAGCATCATAACATCCATGGAAGTATGGAGGAAAGGCATATCCTCGAGTCTTATTCTAAACAGGGCATGAAACCTGGACTTGGGCTTTCCCTTACGGGAAATCTAGAAGGAGAGAAATAAACGAGTATTCGAGGAAAAAGCATACCTCATGAGGGAATGTAGAAATGAATCATCCAAAACACAAGGGAAACTATTTTGGATGAAAATTGGTGCCCTGGTGACTGGAAGGTTTTGTCGCAGGAAGCTCGGATCTTGGCTTCCCTAAATCTATCCCCCCAAATGTTGGCCCTAGATTCATGGAAACCTCCTCTTCTCCCTTGCTCTTCGAAAACCAAATTTCGTCCCCCTCAAGAAAACTTCCTAAAGATGAATTTTTATGTGGCATCAAAAGGGAATCCAAATGATGCAACTTTCAAGGGCCCTTTTAGAGACTCCCAGTGTCAAGTCCTCCACATCTATGCAGAAGACTATGGATTTTATACGAACAATGAAGCTAAATTGCACGCAATTAGGCAACGACTCATCATAGCTTAAAGAGAAGGAATTACAAAATTGGATATAGAGGGATACTCCATAATGGTCATTGAAATAACCAAGAAGATGAATCATGGGAAAAAATGGAAGAAGATCAGTAAGAGTTGGAGGAAAATTGGTCTTATCTAGGAGATCAATGAAATACTATCTTTCTTCGAATACATCATCCCATCTCATGTTCTACGATCAGGTAATAAGGAAACATAATTCCTAGCCAATTGGGGGTGCCACCACCAGGGTGAGTCAATATACTCTCAATAGAGGGAAATCTGACTCAGAGAGGATATGGAATCCCTCCAACCTATTTTAGATCAAGATAGGCTTCAAGCTCATAATATGGAGGAGGAAGGAAATCGAGTCCCTAATTCGGGTGCAAGAGAGAATAATAATCTTCATGGGGATTAAAGGAATGCATGTGTTGTCCTGAGGTAAAGAAGGTTGGTGGCCAAACATCATGCCAAGTGAGCGAATGTACAGGGAATTGAATGATAATGACACGATAGAGCCTGATAACGTGACCACATGTTGGAGGAGTTGGATACGGTGGTAGGAGATGGAGGCGAGGAGCATTTCCTCGTGTGGAAATCCTACGGTGGTGTTAATCAGAGTGATTCAGAGGTGTTGGAACTTCATGGCGGGACGTCTATGATGAAGGTGTTGTTGGGTGCTTCCAGGTTGATTGCAAAAATTCATGGAGCACGAGACAGGGTATGTTCTCCCTCCTAACTCCTTTATGGGTCTGGTGTTTGTTTGCAACTGTAATGAGATTGACTAGGTTATGGGATGGCCATATCTGACTGGGAATGAAACACATTTGTGGGAAGGTTCAAGGCATGTAGTCATGTGTGTTAGTATGAATCTTTATTCGAAGTGTACAAAAAAAAACCACTTTAGCCACGCATAAATTATAGCCCTAATAGCAGAAGTGACTGCTAATATCTTCAGATCTGCAATTAGATTATCAAGACAAATGCTGAAAAATCTAGATCTATGCATTAGAAGATATTAAACAGTAGAAAAATGAGATTTACTCCATAGATCCAATAGACAAGACAAGAATATATCTAATGAATATTTTTATTAATGGCACCTGGGAGGAAAACACAAGAGGGTGTTCCCTGTTCTCCTCAATGGGATGGGTTCTTGTGAGTCCTCAGCACTTCAGATTTAGAACTTCTCTCTCTTGATGGTGTAGAAAACCCAGACAAAAATGGAAAAGTATGGCTATGATAATGGATCAATAGCCAGACCAAGTGTTGAGATCCAGAGTGATATTTAGGCAACAAAAGGTGACAAATGAATGGGAAAGCCCTTCTATTTATAACAAAATATTGAGTTAGTCTAGAGATTGGTGCATGATTAAAATATTATTAACCGAATCTAGATCCAACTTTTATGGAATATTTTCTTATATTTGTTAGAGGGAAAAGGAATTTGACTTGAGTCAAATCCCCTTATTTGTAAATAATAAATAAAAAAATGATTTATTTGTCATTTTAAGGATGTAATTAAGTAATAATAAATAAATAAATGATTTATTTATCATTTTAAGGATATGGTTGAGTAATAATCAAATAAATAATGATTTATTTAATTATTTAAGGGTGAATTGGTCATATTTAACAACAAATATTATTTAAATAAGATTTAAACAATTATTCTTTAGAAAATAATAAAATAAATAATGATTTATCTAATTAATTTCTTGGTTTTGGGTTAAATATAACTAGAAATATTAATTAAACTATTGTTTAACTAATTATTTCTTGAGGAAAATCAAACAAATATATATTTATTTAATATTTCCTTTTGGGGTCTCCTGTTTAGACCATAAACAACTTAGTTAATAAAGGTGATTTACTAAGTTATTTTCATAGTGAAAGCAATTTTACTTGGAGAAAAATTGGTATTACATGATGTACTTAGGTCCATCTAATGATAATAAGTTAGATGACCAAAAAATGGTGTAACAGATTGCCCCCCAGCGTGCGAGCGTTAGGAGATAATCATATGACCGAAGTACGTTGTAAGAACTCAATCACTAGACATCGAAGGGGAAGTCAAAGAGAGAGAATTATATGGTAAACCAAAGTGCTGAAAGAACTAGACCCTGAGGAGGTGACTTGCAGGTGCGACAAGTCTTTTTGAGTGAGTACCTACTATAGGCAGTGCGGGAGGCATACCTATGCCCGCCGAGGCAATAGTACAAAAAATAAGGCACCCGGAAAACCACGAAAAGCAATGATAAAGCATATGCTGGCATAAACATGAGCCAGATAAATAACATCATAATGAATCCCATATACATATTGTGCTTGGGATAATAGCCAGGACTTGTACAACAATAACTGAGTACAAGAGATACAAATGCAAACCAAATGCCCCTGAAAATAGGAAAGGGCTCTGAAAATCTGACTGATACATGCAAACAAAACAACGCTGCAAGCGGCTAAGGCCGACATCATTAAATGTATGGAGCTGCTTCGAAGGCTATGATGAAGAGGTCATCTGAGTGCATGGGGGGCTACCTGTAGGGCCACCCCCTCATGAGGGCTGGGACATATCACACATACTCAGGAATCATCGATGTCAACTGCCGCATCATGGAACCATCGAGTATATGGATCTCGAACATGCTGAAAGGAGATGGAGATGAGAAACAATCAAGTCAAAGGGCAATAAAGAGTTCCTTTGCCTAATCCAAGGCACCAAACTAGAGTGGAAGCTAGAACTAAGGTACACTGCCCTCTAGACCTATCTTCTAGAATAAATGAGATGATGTTGATAGAAGGAGGTCTGCCATAGGTGAGGCAATAAGGGATCCTCAACTAGGGCATGAGAGAAAATAGTACAGTAACTGACAGACTGACACCAATGATGATGATGAAATGGAGGGGAAAGAGTAGCGAATGGATGACTTCCCTTGTTAGAGCATAAAGGGCATGGATGACCTAGCAGCAACTGACACAACACCATGAGGGATAGGGGACATCTAGACTAAAGGCCATAATGTGCGACATAAGAGAGGGACCAAGAAATGAATGATGGGGAACTGTGGCGAGATGTAAAAGGGACTCGGGATAGACTCCATGAAAGCAATGACGACTCAACTCTAATGCTCTAAACAAGGGTGACATGATGGTGCTGCCACATATAAACAGGGGCTGATGGGGACCATAAAATCATGAGTACCAGATGGTGACTCATGACGAAAGCCGACACGAACATGGAAAAGTATGGAGGCAACATGGTGCCCCTGGTACAAGTGTTTCAAGTGAAGAAATTTGATTTTTTTGGAAGGGTGAAGTGGCGCTTCTTGGGAAAATGTGTCCTAGTGAAGTATCAAATCACTAAAAACTAACAGATACCCATTTGAGGGCTCAGTGAGAGCTTTCCAATGGTGTATATGGTTTGGTAAACGGAGCTACGGTTGGATCGCGGTGAGCAAAAGAAGAAATAGGGGTTTCTCTTTTAATAAGGCATTTTCCCTCCAAATTCATTCATTTGCATGTGGAGCTGTAGTGAATGTGGAGAGGAGAGAAGACCCTAAATCTTGTGGCGATTGTAGCGGACAAACCGATCGTTGGAATCAGGAGCTTTCAGTTGTAGGTAAGAGGCCTAACCCTACTCTTTCTTTTCAGTGGATTAAAAGTTCAGATTAGGTCGCTAATGCTCGGTAAAAGCCCTCTACTCATCCTCACTACCGGGTCACACTTTTTGGGGCAAAAACTGTGACCTGGGTAGCAATTTTTGGCCAAATACGTGCAACCTATCCCAGGTTAGTGCCTAAAAAGTGGGACCTGTCTAGGAGGGGTGTTACGGTGCTGTTTTTTGGCTGAGAACTCGGGTTTTTTTGATGAGAAATAATCTTTCCTATTTGCATACTGATTGATATGATGGTTTTTTTATAGATATAGAAGAATTACGGATCAACTGGAGAGAGAGAGATCTGGGTGCATTGTGTTCGGAGATCCAGGAGGATCAAGGTGTCTGCAGTGCTTTGGACAGGTTTGGGGCTCTGAAGTTTGTGGAGAACCCTTTGATGAGAGCTGGGGAGCCCTTATTGGCCCGAATTGTCAGCTACTGGGACCCAGACCTTGAGGTATTTATAGTGCAGGGGCACCGGATCGAGTTGATGGTCCAGGATATATATTTCCTAACTGGTCTCCCACCACTTGGGATGGTAGGGAATAATCAGCCAGTATTACCGCATGGGCGGAATATCATAGAGTTTGTAGAGAACCATTTTCGTCCAAGTATACAAGTCAAGGGTACTCAGATACCCATCGAGGATTTGGAGAGGTTAGAGACCTGTGTTGTGGTCGCAGCGGTGCTGTGGATCTTGGGCAACCAAGCACTCCATCACATTACGGGGGGGATAGATGATGTTGGTGGAGAGTGTTTTGATTGGGACCTACTATGGGTGGGCCCAGATGATTTTGTCGTCATTGAAACGACAGTTTTCATTATGTAAGCAGCAAGTAAACCATGACTGTGCATATGGTACATTTTTGTGCTCTTTATTCTTTGAGAATATCCTGACACTTTGACCTCACATACAGCTCCCAGATGGGGGCCCAAGAGAGCCTAGGATGCGTCGGTGGGGGCGACTATTATGCAGAGGAGGAGGTGGAGTAGTTGGATGAGTTTCTTGATTTCTTTGTCCATTGGGATCAGATGCCGTTGTATATAGACGACTATCCCTATAGCGGGATGAGTTATTGTGGGGACCCGGATCTGCCACTTCCACCTGGTCATATATAGGGACCAGATGGTAAGTGCCACATTGCTGATCTTTTACGTGTATGTAAAGTTTTTAGAATATTGTATGTAGTACTGATTCTTTTACTTTCGGTATGCAGATACAGCACCGGTAAAATTGGCCAGGTACATGGGGCGTCTTGCAGTATTAGGGTTGCAGAATCTAGTGGACCAAGGGCATAGAAAAATGAGGACGCAACAGCCCTTCTGGAGGACATCCGTCAAAGATGTGAGAGGCTTTTGACTAGTGTTTTGGAGCGCGGATGGCAAGATTTAGATGACCAGTACATAGAGCCATGTATTGGTTTACCCCTGGAATGGCGAGGGGTCATGCGACGCATGGCGATGGTCGGACAGAGTGTTCATGATCTACGAGCTGTGGGGGTAGAGCCATTGGCTCAGGATCCTTCAGATAGTGATTAGTGTGTAGGGGCATGTGGTGCCCCCAATTTTGAGTTTTTGGTAACATGCTATGGGCATGTCATATGTATCAGAGTTGATGAACTCTAAAACATTTTATATGACACATACTATGGATATGCATCGTTTTGATATTTTTATGTTATTGTCTTGTGTTAAATGTGTGTGTTAAATTCAAATCCAGAATATGGTTTACAATGCTATCTACATAGTGGTTTTGTGCTCTAGGTACATGGCTGAAAGTAATGATTTCAAATTCACGCATCAAAAGCTTCACTCGTAAATATCTTTTGAAAAGGATAGGATTATGCACATGATATACACCATTCAATTGCATGACAAGAAGCAGGGAATCTAAACGAACATGAAGGTGAAGGATGTGATGTGAAAGGGCATCAGCTAATAAACCTTGCACAGCATCATATTCGGCTTGATTATTGGTAGCAGTACCAATCCATACACCGTTTGAAAGAACAAGTGCCTGCAAAGGGGTAAAAATGGAAAAACCTACCGAGGCTAAATTCTGGAAGTAGCGACTTGCACCATCAGAAAAACAGATATAAGGTGTCGATGGGGGGTCCCTCTGAAAGGTGCCACAATACAATAAATGGGAGGGTAAAGAACAATGCTGGCAACTTGAGCGCATAGTAAAAATCAAATGCACTCTACGGAAGGGAGTGATTTGGGTAGGATGTCTACTTCCCACATGCTGCCGATGAGGGGAAATGTGGGAGCTACGGGAGACGTAGCTTGATCTCAGGCTGCATAAGTCACCAACGGTATGGATGATGGCATCATGTTTATGGGCAGGAAAAATGAAGTCAGGGGTGGACGTAGCTTCCATGATGTCGTTGTCACAATAGGAGGTGTAAATACAGGAGGAAGGGAGACCACATGACGCGACGAGGCTACCTGAATCATCATCATGAGAAGAAAAAATCACATGCGCATCATCGTGGGAGATGACGTAAGAACAAGCAGATAAAGGATCTACTGATGTTGAGCCTGGGGTGTTTGTTGAAATGGGGTCAAGTGAAACAACAGGAGAAGATTCAAAGGGAACTTCTGTCGAGGGTCTTAATGATGATGAAAGGTAGAGGATGGTGGCTGCATGCTCCATCATGTCGACATCAGGGGGCGAATGTCAATAGGAGTGGTTAAATCCTTGGTCTGGCCTGCAGCATACTGTGCAAGTATGGGAGAAGCAGATTGGTTTTGTTCAATCTCGTATTCCCGAACTACCTCTAAAGAGGCATGGTAATGCATCAGGCGGGGACAATGATGAGAGTAATGGCCATGGAGACCACACAAAGCACAGGGGTGTTTGGTGTGAATAGTCTTGTTGTTCTTGGTAACATTCGATGACGAAGCAGAGGTTTCGGGGATCGTCGACTCAGGGAACGCGACATTAACCATGGGCTTGATGCGGGGAAACTTGGGACAAGTATGGGTGGCATGATTGATGAAATCACACAAACTGCAGGGTTTTGGAGGCGGAGGAGGTGCAAGGTCAGTCGGGGCCACTTTGTCCTTTGAGGCCCTTTTGCGAGCTTTTCCCTTCTTACCTGAAGCGGTCGCAATAGGAGGTGGTTCCTGTTGATGTGGTTGAGGCACTGTGACAACGGGAGAATTCAGGGGGACCGGTTGAACTGGGGTCAAAGCAAGATAAGGTTTACATTAACCTGGCAGGGTGGCAGTTAGAGGATCAAGGTACCAAACCGGGAGCCCAATGGTCAATTTTGGCAGAGAGAGGGTGGCCATGACCAGTGCCGTATAGATTCCTGGTGAAGGGACTAGGAACGGTATCTAACCGGAGGGGAAATGGACAAGTGGGATGGCTCCTAAATGGTTAAGGCCCGAAGGAATCGACCCATGAGGATAAAAAGGCTCATGAGTACTAGCTGAAGGGCCAGGAGGAGGAGGTCCAAGAGGCTGCATCGAAGGGCTAGGAGATGGTGTTTGGTCAATTTAGTGTGTCCTAAATTGCTACATTAATTTTTCAATCCGGGATTCGAAAGCTGACGAAGTGTGGCACACTATATGTGCAAGATAACCTATCTCTTTTTTTTTGTCATTTTTGGTTTTTTTTCTTTTTATCTTGGTTGGTTTCCTAATGAAAATTCTAAAAGGCAAGTATGGTTATGATTGTTCAAGGTAATGATGTCCCTTATAATGGTTTACCAAACTTCAAACTTAAAAAGGATTTTGAAAAACATACAATGAAAAATTAGTTCCTAAAAGGAAATGAAAATGTGCTACTATTCTAGTTAAACAAACAGTGAACTATTGATCATGAAAACCATTACCCTTGTTGTTGTCTAAACACAAAAGAAACTGTTACTCAAAGAAAAGATTGCAAGTAAAGTAAAACTAAAATCAAATTACATCAACTCATATTTTGACCCCTCACCATTAGTCTCGCTATGGCTTTCGGAGGTAATCATAAACAACTTGAGCAATCTGATATCTAATTTGTAGAAAAATAAACTAATATCAAGTTACACACTCATACTTCAATCCCTCACCATTAGTCTCACTATGGCTTTCGGAGGTAACTGAAAATGACATGAGCAATTTAATATCTATCTTGCAGAAAAGTAAACTAATATCAAACTATACACTCATACTTCAATCCCTCACCATTAGTCTCGCTATGGCTTTCGGAAGTAACTGAAAATGACATTAACAGTTTAATATCTAACTTGCAAAAAAGTAAACTAATACCAAACTACACATTCATACTTCAATCCCTCACCATTAGTCTCGCTATGGCTTTCGGAGGTAACTGAAAATGACATGAACAGTTTAATATCTAATCTAACTACTAAAGCAAATGTGCAAGACTGAAATAAATAGAACAGTGCTGGAATTAAAAAAAAACTAAGAAAAAGAAATCAGCAGAAGGACAATATTGATTCCATGTCATTAGTCATTTTAAAAATATGTGCAAATGCCCGGGCTGTCTATTGTAATCTGAAACAAGAACACTGATCAGTTAACAACAACATAATACATAAAAGATTATGGACAGAAGTAAAATATAAAACATGAAAGATTATGGACAAAGATGAAATGTAAATACCATGAAAGATGTAATCTATATATACGTGAATTACTATAGCACAATGAACATAAAGAAATGAAGCATGAGACTATACAGTAATACACAAAACCTCAGCGTGTGCAGGGGCCCTCTGCACAGACCTCGGGCAACAACTTTCAAATATGAATTACACTTTTGAACAAAGTCTTCTCATATATTAAAATGCGGTCATAACAGAGAAACAATGTCACAGCACAATGGCGATGCAATTACATTACAGAGCTAAAGAAGATATAACTATTATGTGTATGAGAACGCATTATTTATAACAGAGGGAGATATAACTAATTCCCTAAAGTCTGCGTTGATAGAAGACACGTGAACCATCACGTCCAGAGATCTAGCGTTATGGCCGCCGTGAGGATTAAATCTATGGAGAGTAGCTGTTGGATTCGACTTATGGAGCCATTTACAGGTGTTGATGTGTCTCCCGTGATCTAGAAACGGCCACGCAAATCTCCACGTGATGAGAAACAGAGTTCTGTCACCATGGGACTCTTCGGTTGACCAACACTTGGCCACCTTTGACCACAACCTTCTTAGGTGAATTCGACTGAGCCAATAGGACATGATCCATGTCCATGTCATTTCTAACTTGCCCATGTGGCTCGATTTGCCTGAAGATACCTGCAACATAGACTTTAACAAAATGGCTGCGGAAAGTTGCAGTAGCTGCAGAAAGTGACAAGATTCCGCAGCTAAATGAGCAAAAATCTAAATCAAACAACAGACACAAAACATAGTTAAAAACCATTTTAGATGTTCTTTTACAATTAATATGCAATGATACTAATGACTTAGAAGGTCCAGGTGAATGAAAAAGGTCTAGAAAGGTGTATAAGAAAGATGCAGATTTGAGACTCAACATACCCCCACTGTGAAGGTGTTGCATGTCCTCATGCAACCAAAATTTGGATAATCCTTCTTCAATTCATATGCCTTGACACTTCAGCCAGTACATCCAATCCTCTCCTCCTCTTCCTTGGTGCTACTAACATCCTGGGCTTCTTCATCAAGCATCTGAATTTGATATTAACCAATGCTCTACTTAACTTCTGGCATTTCTTCTTCAATTTCCTGTTCTTTTTCTGCCATAGTCCCAGATGTAGCATGGTATTGTCATGAATGATCTTGTCCAATTTGCTTTGTTCCTTTAATTCCTCATTTTCATTTTTAATGTGTTTATTTAAAACCTCCAACTCAAAGACTTCTTGTTTCAATGATTGGACTAGATCTTCTTTCACTGTGTGAGGCTGAGTGGATGAAGTGCTGTGACCCGTGGCTGCTCTTTCTAAAGATTCTATATAATCATATACTTCTTACTGCTTTGGGTCTATCTCAGGTGTCGTTTTTATTGGGCTGTCCTCAAAATGCCGTGGAGTAGAATTGGCTTCAAAATCTGGCTGAAAAGGGGTCATGTCAACGTCTGGCTGAGAATGAGATGGACTATGTTCAATATCTGACTGAGAATGAAATGAACTATGTTCAATGTCTGACTGAGAATGAGATGGACTATGGCCAGATGGAGTTTGTTCAGATGTTTCTTCTCCCAAATCAATAAAATGGGGTCCTTTCATTTGTGTTTTCCTCAACTTCCCTTTAAGTCTGGAACTTCTTCTTACACGCTGTGGACTACTGTCTTTTTTATTTTGTTTTCCTTTCCCTCTGTTTTTGGCCATAGATGACTGTTCCTGAAGGTGAACTAGTCTCTCAGATAACACTTGATGATATTATTCTGAAGAAGGAGTTTGATGCATAGCCTCAATGCTTTTTCTCTCTTTTGATTTTATTGGCTTTTTACCCTTGGTTTCTTCCCTCCTTCTTTTTGACAGTCTCTCTTCTCTACTAGTTCTTTCAACCGTAGTAGTAGGAGTACTTTGAGTTTCATCATTTGTTCTTTTTCTCCTACTCCTTCTTGATGTACTGCCTTCAGGAATTTCTTGGGGTTCTTCAAAGAAATTTCTAATCAAAAATTGTTCCCATGTGTCCTTTTTCTCTTTTAACCGTTTTTCAATCAAATTTTTCACAAGACCATGGTGATATAAATGTGGTTCTACGTCCCCTAAATGCTTCTGAACGGTCACAGACATCTTCTTCAAACTATTTAATAAAAATTATGGAAGATTGAGGGTCTGGTTGTCTAGAAAATTCATCAGCAATTGGGTATGATACATATACATTGACCCAAAACGGCCCTCACAAGTGATAAATTTTTGAATAACTAGCAGCAAAGTAGCCCACTCGTCTTTCAAAGCATGAACAGGAATTCCCCTTTTAAAAATAGTTACATCCATACCTAGGTTACGTAGGATTACTCTCTAGGCTTCATCACTAATACTCTTGTTCTTGAACCAGCGTTCACCTTCTTGAGGAAGTTCTGTGGCAGCTGCTATGGATGCCTCATTCACCGTAAATTTGAGGTCCCCAATCTCTACCTCCAGGCCATTGAAAGACCTTGCAAAAGATTTTGTCACCTCTTTATGGTAGCCTCTAAACTTTTGGATGAACCGAAGCCACTTTGCCTTTTTCAATATATCCCTGACTTGCGGGTATCCTTCCATGAATTTAGGTCCTTCTAGTTCTGTTCTCAACAACTGACCCATCCTTCTTTCTACTCTTTAAAACTTGTCTGCGTGAGGAGGGTTCAACGGAGGTAAGACGACTGAATGAGCGGAAATGAGCACGATGATTGTAGGCAGATATCAGAGAATGGGTATACAGACTGTAGCGTAATAGAGAACAAATGGGGTGAAGCGGAACAGAGAAGGGTTACGTGAGCACGGTGGAAATGCGGCTGTGAGATCAATAGAACAATAGGAGGAGTATAACGCATCCGACAGTATTTAAAATTGGGTGGCTGCAGAGTAAATGTAAACACGTTTATGAAACGGCTACGGATTTTATGCGGCTGAAAGAAGCCGTAGTAAAATCAACCACGTTTCATCATCACAGGTGGAGTATCGGAGTATGAGTGAAGATCGGAGGCTTGATTATGGGACCGTTTGAAAATGAATGCAAGGGTTGTGGGAGGATCATATAGATATCGTTGAATGGTTACGGAGTTTGTGAACACAATCATTGCATATAATGGAGCTATGGTTTATAACTATATAAAAATGTGCTTAAACGCCATTTGAAATAAATTTTACTCATACCTTGGAATTCTTGCCATTTTTCCTTGGTCTTCAATTAGTTGCTTTTCATTGATGTCTTGAATGCCCCATGTCTTCATAATATGTCTTCATACCTGCATTTTATTTCATGATTGTGAAAATACATCTGACTGTACATTCTTTTGAAAAACAGAGTGGTATCTACAGAATCTGCTTTCGGCTGCGGAAACTGGTATCAGCTGCGGAAACAGGTGTCAGCTGCGGAAACTGACACGGCTATTATTTGGGTGAATGGAAATAGACGGATAATAACTTACTGAATGAAAATGGTCATGAAAGAAAAATTTATTGGTGAAATGAAATGAAATAGATGAAATGAATTGAAATGGAATGAAGTGGAGTGAAATGAAGTGGAATGAAGTGGAATGGAATGGAGTGGATGGTCACAAAATCTGTGAATTGAAAGAGAGATTTTTTTTTGGAAAATATAGGGTGTCAGGTGTTCCTGATTTTCACCCTACATTTTCTGTATAAGACTGCCAATCAATGATTGGTTTTCAGGCTTATACAAAAAAAAATTCTCTTCCTTTTTTATTTTTTTTATTTTTATGAACAGAAAAGAACAAAGGCTAGGCTGGTGGAGAAGAAGAATTCTTCTGTACCAGCCTGATTGCAAAATTTTCTTGAAACATTTTGACAAATTCCTCTTTTGAGAGTGGCTTATGATATACTTTTAATCTGTGGCCATTCACAATAAGAGGAGTTTGAAATTCATCAATGGTCTTGATTCTTACCGCTCCATTGCTAAAGATATTTTCAATCTCATATGGCCCAAGCCAATGAGTCTGAAATTTTCCTTTAAAATCTTTAAACTTGGAATCAAATAAAAATGCCCAATCTCCTTCTTGAAACTTCTTCTCTTTGATGTATTTTTCATGCCATTTAGCTCTCTAATATTGAACTAGATCAGTTCTTAGAATTGCCTCTTGTCTGATCTCATCTAGCTCATTCAACTGCTCCATTCTATGCTTTTGAGCTTCTGATAAATCCATCCCCAACTGAATTGCTATCTTGAAGGTCTTGACTTGGAACTCAATGGGGAGCAGGACTTCTTTCCCATAAACAATTTCATAGGGAGAATGTCCTGTTGTATTTCTCCATGTAGTTCTGTAGGCCCACAAGGCTTCAGAAAGCCTTTCTTCCCAATCTCTTCTATGTAGATGAACAGTTTTGGTGATGATACTTTCGAGAACTTTGTTTGTAGACTCCACTTGACCATTTTCTTGCGGATGGTAAGGAGTAGATCTTCTATGCTTGATTTTGTATTCTTCCATCAGCTTCTCCACCAAGTTGGATGTGAATTGGCTTCCCTGATCTGTCACAACTTCTCTTGGAACACCAAAGCGAGTAAAATTATCCTCATAAAGAAAATTAACAACTGAATTTTCAGTAGCAAACACTAATGCTTTGGCTTCTACCCATTTAGTAACATAATCAGTACAAACCAATATATACTTCTTTTGCTTAGATGGTGGATTAATAGGTCCAATGAAATCCAAAGCCCATTTTTCAAAGGGTTCGATGAGTACCTGTGTTTGCAATGGCATTTCATTTGAAAGGGTAGGTTTCCCTACTCTTTGGCAGATGTCACACCTTTTGACATATTTTTTTGCATCTTTGAAGAGGGAAGGCCAATAATATCCTAAAGAGAGGATTTTATAGGCTATCCTTTTGTCTGCAAAGTGTCCGCCGCATGGTTCATCATGACATTCCTTAAGAATATCAGGCATTTCATCTTCCCTGACACATCTTCTGATCACAAGATCTGGCCCCGTTTTAAACAATTCGTTAGAAATCCATGAATATTTTGAACTCTCCTGAATAATTTTTCATTTTTCACTTGGAAATAAATGTGAAGGCAGTTTCCCTGTAACCAAATAGTTAGCAATATCTGCATACCAAGGAGTCTTAATAGTTACTGCAAACAAGTATTCATCGGGAAACTTATCCTCTACAGGAGAATCTTCTTTAGTATTCTGAATCCTAGACAAGAAATCAGCTACTGTATTTTGTTTTCCTGGTCTATCCAACACAGTAATATTGAATTCTTGCAAAATTAAGAGCCATCTTGTCACTCTGCCATTAGTAACAGGTTTTTTCATTAGATATCTAATTGCAGAATGGTCAGTATGAATAAAAGTTTCATAGCTTGTTATATAATGGCTAAACTTATTGATTGCATGAACAACAGCTAAAAACTCTTTTTCAGTCACAGTATAGTTCAACTCAGTAGGAGTCAAATTTTTACTAGTATAGTAAATGGCATAAGGGACTAAATCCTTTTGACCCAACACAGCTCCCAGAGCTGTATCTAAAGCATCTGTAGAAATATGGAAAGGGAGTTTCCAATTTGGTCCTCTCAAGATAGGTGCTTCAGATATTTTTGTTTTCAGAGTTTCAAAGGCTGATTGACAATCAAGATCCCATTTAAATTCACAGTCTTTTGTAAGAAATTTGAAGAGTGGAGATGCTATTTTAGTGAATTTTTCTATAAATATTCTATAGTAACCAGTAAATCCTAGAAAACTTCTAACATCTCTTTGACAATTTGGAATAGGCAACTTGGAGATAACTTCAACTTTTGATCTATCAACCTTAATCCCATCTCCTGAAATATGATGTCCTAAAACAATCCCTTCAGTAAACATCATAAAGCATTTTTCATGGCTTAATGAAAGGTTTGTTTCTTTACATATTATAAGAACTTTTTCCAAATTTTCTAATGCCTCTTCAAATGAATTTCCATAAACTGTAAAATCATCCATATAAACCTCTACACAATCATGGATTAGATCAGAAAAAATTCCTAGTACTGCTCTTTGGAATGTTGCAGGTGCATTACATAGCCCAAAAGGAAGCACTCGATAGGAAAAATTTCCCCATGGACAAGTAAATGTGGTCTTATCTTGATCTTCGGGTGCTACCTGAATTTGATTATAACCACTAAAACCATCCAAAAATGAAAAGTACTTTTTACCTGTTAATGTATCTAATACCTGATCGATAAAAGGCAAAGGAAAGTGATCCTTCAAAGTTGCTTTGTTCAATTCCCTGTAATCAATGCATACCCTCCATTTACCATTCTTTTTAGGTACTATAACCAAAGGAGAAACCCATCGGCTATCTGAAATTGGATAAATGAAGTTTACATTGAGTAATTTTTGGAGCTCTTCTTTCACTATCTCCTTAAGATTTGGATTCATCCTTCTTTGAGGTTGTCTAATTGGTCTACTGTTTTCCTCAATATAGATATGATGAATGCAAGTCTTAGGATCAATACCTTTCATGTCAGTATACTCCCATGCAAATGTAGTAGAATGTTTTTGCAAGATTTTGGTTAGTTCTTCCTGTTGTGACTTTTCCAAATTTTTGTTGATATTCAATGTTTTTTCTGGAAAAATCTCAATGGTAGAACTACCAAACTCTTCTATAGAGTAAAGAGACATTTGTCTTGATGATAAATATTCTATGTCAGATTCCAACTGAAATTGTGTGGGGTCATATTCTGAAGATGTCTCAAAATTTTCTAATGTGTTCATAATTTGACTATCCTCACTGATTTCAGAAATGGTAAGAACAGGTTGTATAATATCCTCATCATCAACCCATTCACTGTCTCCTACTTCTGTGATTGCTTTTGCTGGAGGATACAAATTGAATTTCTTTGTCGAATTACCATTAGAAATGTACATATCCCCAGATCTACAACTAATGAAAGCATCAGCTGTGGCTAGCCAAGGTCTTCCTAAGATAAGTGGGTGCCCTCCTAGATTACTCTTGGGAGTCAAAATCATAAAATCTACCGGATATTCCCAAGAATCTAAGGAGACTGAAATATCTTCTAATACACCATCTGGTTTGATAATTGATCGATCTGCAAGTTGCAGTAAAGTAGGTGTAAAAAGAAGGTTAGGAAGTTTTAGCTGGTCCATAGTCTGTCTACTCATAATGTTGATAACAGCCCCTAAGTCAATCAATGTGTTTGGAATTTCTATCCCATTTATATGTGTCTTGACAATTGGACTTCCTGGATCTACATACTTCTGCATGGTAATTTTTCCCATCATGATATCTGCAATTTTTCCTACCAGGTGGATTCTTCTTGTATCTTTTAGTTTCCTTCCTAGTCTTTTGAAACTCAACTCCTTTATTGTTTTTGCTAGAATAGGAATCTCTCAAATGGCTTGTAGCAAGGGAATCTTGATACAAACATTCGTTTATTCATCTAGAAAATCATAGTTAGGCAACAAGATTTGTTTTTCCACCCCCTTGTCAATTTGTAATCTTTCAGGAAAAGGTGGTGTAGATGAAGATGCAGGTTGCTCAACTATAGAAGTTGTGGGGGTTAACTTTTCTTTCTCTTTTTGAATGTTCAAGTTTTGAAGAGATGTTTCCTCAGAACCCTTATTGGTTTTAAGAGAGTCCTCCTCAGAGGTATCTTGCTCTTGGACATCTATAGAAGGTTTTTCTAAAACTCTACCAGATCTGAGTTGTACATCATTGATAGGAACAATCATATAGGTAGGAAATTGTTGTCCTTCTATCATGTAAGTATTCTGAGGATTTTTATTGTTAGGATTTGGCAATGGCTGAGCTGGAAGTTGATTTGTCTTTTTTTGGTATGGGAGCATGAGTTGAGGATTTGGATTTTGTTGAGAAGGTTGTTGTTGTGGAAATGGCAATGAAAGTTGTGGATTTGGGTTTGGAAGTTGTGGAGCTTGTTGATTTTGAAAAGATGGAGGATATTGATAAAATTGAGCAGATCTCCCTTAAGGATTTTGCATCCCTTGTACCCATGGCTGATATGGATTTTGATGTTGGGGCCAAGGTTGTTGCCAAGGATTCCAATTTGGTGGGGTTTGAAGATTCATAGGGTTGTTAAACCCTTGATTTTGTTGTCCCTGCCAAGGTCTTCTTGCAACAAAACAGAGAGATTCTATTGAATTTGGGTCTTCTTGAAAGACAGCTTTGAGTCCAGGAATTGAAGGACAATCCTTGATCTCATGATTCTCTGAGCAAATTATACATGTTTCTACAACTTTTGCATCCAAGGGACATTCCCTTAAAGCATGTTTTTTCCTACATTTCGGACAAAAGATGGCTAGAGCATCTGTTTCTGCTTTCTGCTTGTTTTGGATCTTAAGGGTGTCTAGTTGTTCACTAAGGCTCTCTAAGATATCAGTTTTGAATTCATCAAGCATATTGCAAATCTCTGCCCTAATTACTGATCCAGTTGCAGATTTGTTAGCCCTGATAAGAGAAGGATCCCTAGGCCCTTTTCCTATTTTAGATTTTCCTCTTGAGAGATGGACACATAGTTCTGTTATGTCACGAAGTGGAAGTTGAGAAATGTCTCCTTTCCCCATCATGTTTAAAATATCTATCCATTCATATCTAATGGCTTTTAATATGAGGGCTTTCAAAGTTTCATCATCTAAGTTGCTCATCTTTGCTCTTTTTAAGTTGTATTGAAATCTTTCAAGTAAATCTTCCAAGTTTTCATCTTCTTTTTGCATCATTTTGAATACCTCATCCTTGTGATTGGTGGGCATACAATAGTCCAAGTATCTATCCAAAATTTTTTGTTTCATATCATTCCAAGTCCTAATATATTGGGTGGTTAATCCCATGAACCATTTCAAAGTGGCTCCCTTCAATTTTGAAGGAAACAGTTTGAGTTTTTGAGAGTCTTCCATATAGTCATAGGTTCGGCACACGACTTCAAACTCAAACAGAAATGTTTCAGGATCCTCACTTCGTAATCCATAAAAGTTGGGGAGGAAAGATGGTGAAATTTTTTTCATTGTTGTATGAGTTTCCTCATCAACTATAGGGAATCCAAACAAGTTGTCTCCTTCCCTATTTCTTCCATTATTACCTTCACCATTGTTGTCTCCATTGTTTCCTCCTCCTCTACCTCTACCTCTACCTCAAAATCCATCTATTATTTCCTCTGCCATGATAGTTTCTTTAGAGTCCTCAAAGTCCTCTGGTTCTTCTATCAAGGGAGGATGAGAGGGAGTCTCTTCCTTTTCTTCTTCAGGTGATTCTACTTCTTTGATTACAATATACTCTCCTGTAGAAGTAAAGAAAGGATCCTTTTCTAAATGAGATTTAGTAGGCGGTATAGGAGAATCCTCTAATTCAGCTGCTCCTTGAATTCCAAGAATATTAAGGCTAGGGGTAGATGGTGGTGAATCTTGTCTATGCCTTGAAGAAGATGAAGTTGTGAAAATCGAACTCTTGGCTCTAGCTATAAACCTTCCCCTAGAATCTCTTGCTCTATGCATGTCATTTTTTTAATTTTTAATTTTAATTTTAATTTTTTAAGTCGGGCTAATAATTCTCTTTCTGATCTTCCAGGTCACACTAGGTGCAAGAAGAGAGCATACTTAAGAAATTATTGAACCAATAACTCTCTTTTCTGATCCTCCAGATCACACTAGGTGCAAGAGGAGAGCATACTTCAAGAAGTTATCAATTTTTCCCTTCTTTTTATTGTTTTTTTTTAAGAAATTGGCTACCTAGTTACACTTCCCCGACAACGGTGCCAAAATGTTTGGTCAATTTAGTGTGTCCTAAATTGCTACATTAATTTGTCAATCCGGGATTCGTAAGCTGACGAAGTGTGGCGCACTATATGTGCAAGATAACCTATCTCTTATTTTTTTGTCATTTTTGGTTTTTTTTCTTTTTATCTTGGTTGGTTTCCTAATGAAAATTCTAAAAGGCAAGTATGGTTATGATTGTTCAAGGCAATGATGTCCCTTATAATGGTTTACCAAACTTCAAACTTCAAAATGATTTTGAAACATACAATGAAAAATTAGTTCCTAAAAGGAAATGAAAATGTGCTACTATTCTAGTTAAACAAACATTGAACTATTGATCATGAAAACCATTACCCTTGCTGTTGTCTAAACATAAAAGAAACTGTTACTCAAAGAAAAGATTGCAAGTAAAGTAAAACTAAAATCAAATTACATCAACTCATATTCTCACCCCTCACCATTAGTCTCGCTATGGCTTTCGGAGGTAATCATAAACAACTTGAGCAATCTGATATCTAATTTGTAGAAAAATAAACTAATATCAAATTACACACTAATACTTCAATCCCTCACCATTAGTCTCGCTATGGCTTTCGGAGGTAACTGATAATGACATGAGAAATTTAATATCTATCTTGCAGAAAAGTAAACTAATATCAAACTATACACTCATACTTCAATCCCTCACCATTAGTCTCGCTATGGCTTTCGGAAGTAACTGAAAATGACATGAACAGTTTAATATCTAACTTGCAGAAAAGTAAACTAATATCAAACTACACATTCATACTTAAATCCCTCACCATTAGTCTCGCTATGGCTTTCGGAGGTAACTGAAAATGACATGAACAGTTTAATATCTAATCTAACTACTAAAGCAAATGTGCAAGACTGAAATAAACAAAACAGTGCTGGAAAACAAAAACTAAGAAAAAGAAATCAGCAGAAGGAAAATATTGATTCCATGTCATTAGTCATTATAAAAAGATGTGCAAATTCCTAGGTTGTCTATTGTAATCTGAAACAAGAAGACTGATCAGTTAACAACAACATAATACATAAAAGATTATGGACAGAAGTAAAATATAAAACATGAAAGATTATGGACAAAGATGAAATGTAAATACCATGAAAGATGTAATCTATATACACGTGAATGACTATAGCACAATGAACATAAAGAAATGAAGCATGAAACTATACAATATTACACAAAACCTCAGCGTGTGCAGGGGCCCTCTGCACAGACCTTGGGCAACAGCTTTCAAATACGAATTACGCTTTTGAACAAAGTCTTCTCATATATTAAAATGCGGTCATAACAGAGAAACAATGTCACAGCACAATGGCGACGCAATTACATTACAGAGCTAAAGAAGATCTAACTATTATGCGTATGAGAACGCATTATTTATAACAAAGAGAGATATAACTAATTCCCTAAAGTCTGTGTTGATAGAAGACACGTGAACCATCACGTCCAGAGATCTAGCGTTATGGTCGCCGTGAGGATTAAATCTATGGAGAGTATCTTTTGGATTCATCTTATGGAGCCGTTTACAAGTGTTGATGTGTCTCCCGTGATCTAGAAACGGCCACGCAAATCTCCACGTGATGAGAAACATAGTTATGTCACCATGGGACTCTTCGGTTGACCAACACTTGGCCACCTTTGACCACAACCTTCTTAGGTGAATTCGACTGAGCCAATAGGACACGATCCATGTCCATGTCATTTCTAACTTGCCCATGTGGCTTGATTTGCCTGAAGATACCTGCAACATAGACTTTAACAAAATGGCTGTAGAAAGTTGCAGCAGCTGCGGAAAGTGACAAGATTCCGCAACTAAATGAGAAAAAATCTAAATCAAACAACAGACACAAAACATAGTTAAAAACCATTTTAGATGCTCTTTTACAATTAATATGCAATGATATTGATGACTTAGAAGGTCCAGGTGAATGAAAAAGGTCTAGAAAGGTGTATAAGAAAGATGCAGATTTGAGACTCAACAGATGGCTGCGGAGGGTGAGGGGGCTGCTGACTAGTTGAGGCAAGCCTCTTGAGAGAATCCTGAGACGATTCCATCATGCAAACATTCGATGAGCTGGGATCAAGAAAGTACCAAGCAAGGAGGAGTCCTTGTATATGCCAGGTGAGACACTGGTCAAAGGGTCGACGGTTTTCTTGTTGTCCACCGAAGAGATAGTGGACTCAGGGGAGGTCTGAGGCTTCCGCTCGTAATATGTCAACTGGTCAATGGTGACTGTCTTTCTGTTATGGGGGAAGGACATCTTGCAGTGAACCGCGGAAGGGACAGCTGACATCGCATAAGTGTAGCTACGACCCAAAAGAATGTTGTAATCCAAGGGAGCGTCTATGAATTCTACGTCAACACAAACCATCTTTCCCACAAGAGTGATAGGACAATTGCGAAATAAGCCAATGGGTTTGGACGCGTGGCCATCCCATGCTCAGAGAGTGATCATGGAAGGGGCCAAGTTTGGAGATCCGAGTTGTTTCCAAATTGAAGTGGACATCACACAGGCAGATGCCCCTTCATCAATAATGCACCGAGAAATGTTGGCATTCTAGATATTGACTGGGATTTTGAAAGCGACAGAAGCAGGGAGAGGAGGATGTTATAAATGGTCAACATCAAAGACAATAAATCAATCGTTGAAAGGGTCTACAACACCCATGGCAGACGGAAGAGCTTTTCGTTGTGAAGGGCACGACTGGAGGAGTTCCAATGTTGAAATGGCAGCAGGGGATTTTGCCAAGTCATCGACTATGCTATACGAATGGGCATCTTTGCCAGAAGCAGCATTTCGGTGTAGTGGATCCTTAGGGATCTTGGTATGAACCTCCACCCTAGGCTGAGGGATCTTCAAGGGACCATTAGGTGTCAAAAGAGGCTCTATAGAGACCGAAGGAGGTGGCTCGGGGACAAACGCAACGGGAGGCTTGTTGTACTGACGGGACCGAGTCTGAAGGTTGATGTCTACGGTTGAAGGTTGATCAGATTTCATCATGAGAATCTGGTCATTGGGGGTACCAGATGGCAAAGGTTGGGTAGCATTGTGGTATATAGGAGGTTGGGCAAAGAAAGGAGGCATGTTGTACCCTGAATACGTGCTACCAAGAGGGGAAGATGTGCAGGGGGTGCTGGCCTTCTCCTGAGGAAAATCAAAGGACATGGGAGGTTGAGCAATGACGACACACACACAACACCAAGGAAAACGAGACCGACAAGGGTAGGGAGGTGTAGAATCAAGTGATTACAATGTCAAAACAAGGGCAAAGAGGTGCAGGATCAAATGATTTCAATGTTTTAGAGTCTTTGCTTGGCAGTGTTAACTAAGCCTTTTTTTGCTTAGAGTGTGTGTGTAAAATGTGTGTAAATTTTAATTTTTAAACCCAAACATTTGTACAAAAAAAGAAAAATTGATGTTGTATAGCTGTAAATAACCCTGCAAATGACAGTATATAGGCCTGCAAAACAGAAAATAAACAGCTAATAATGCAATAATCTAAACCCAAGAAGGTGGGCCTCTCAACAAATAGTCTATAGGTAAGTAAAAAACTAATCTAAACACACTAAAAAAGGCTAATAGATCTTGGGTCAAGAGGGACAGAGATCTAAAAGACAAAATCTAATGGAAAGTGGTGCAGAAAACAACAACAAATCAGAGGAAAATTTTTGTAAAAGGAGGTGGCGAAAGGCTATCTCCAGGAGGGAAGTGGAGTGCCCCCTAATGGAAAACCAAAACAAAGCTAAATGGGAATATTTGGATGGATAACAAGCCGATCTGAAGTGGATCTGAAAATGAGGTATCAGATCTAAAAAAATGGTTGAGGACTCCGAAATTTCAGACAACCTGCAACAGTAAACACTATTCCACAAAAGGTGGAGGGTACTGAAGCCCTAGGGGGCTAGGTTCCCACTTAGTTGAGCTAAAAATAACAAGTACAGGTCCAAAATGGGCGGAGACGGAGGTCAGATAACCCTGAATAGAGGCTCAGCAAAACCTAGAAAACTTTCAGAAAAATCCCTGCAGAAAGTCCAGGTTGCATTTTTTGGCCTGTTTTCAGCAGAGGTCACACTTTTTGGGCAGTAAAGTGCACCTTGGAGGTCCAGGTCGCAGGTTTTGGGTAGAAAAGTGCGACCTGCACTTCCGGCACTATCCGCGGCAGGTTTCAGAAAAAATTGTCATCTCAGCTGCGGCTGATGTCGTTCACTTGCGCAATGGGTCCAAAAACACGCGGAAGTTAGAATTTTTATCATTTTAGGGTTTTATGGATTAAAAACAACATCAAGAATAAGCAAAACAAGGGGCCGAAGAGAAATCCTAGGGTCTAAAGCAGTTGGATATGCAAGGATCAGAAAAACGACAACGGTCGTAATGGTAAACCCGTGTGGAGTCGCTAGTTGTTATTATAAATATTTATTCAAAGTTTATGAAAAAATACCACTTTAGCCACGCATAAATTATAGCCCTAACAACAGAAGTGACTGTTAATATCTTCAAATCTACAATTAGATGATCAAGACAAATGCTGCAAAAATATATATCTATGCATTAGAAGACATTAAATAATATAAAAATGAGATTTACTCCATAGATCTAATAGACAAGACAAGAATATATCCAATGAAAATTTTTATTAATGGAACCTAGGAGGAAAACACAAGAGGGTGTTCCCTATTCTCCTTAATGGGATGGGTTCTTGTGAGTCCTCAACACTTCAGATTTAGAACTTCTCTCTCTTGATGGTGTAGAAAACCCAGACAAAAATGGAAAAGTATGGCTATGATTATGGATCAATAGCCAGACCAAGTGTTGAGATCCAGAGTGATCTTTTAGGTAACAAAAGGTGACAAATGAATGGGAAAACCCTTCTATTTATAACAAAATATTGAGTTAGTATAGAGATTGATGCATAGTTAAAATATTATTAACCGAATCTAGATCCAACTTTTATGGAATATTTTATTATATTTGTTGGAGGGAAAAGGAATTCGACTTGAGTCAAATCCCCTTATTTGTAAATAATAAATAAATAAATGATTTATTTATCATTTTAAGGATGTGATTAAGTAATAATAAATAAATAAATGATTTATTTATCATTTTAAGGATATGGTTGAATAATAATCAAACAAATAATGATTTATTTAATTATTTAAGGGTGAATTAGTCATATTTAACAAAGATTATTATTTAAATAATATTTAAACAATTATTCTTTAGAAAATAATAAGATAAATAATAATTTATCTAATTAATTTCTTTGTTTTGGGTTAAATATAACTAGAAATATTAATTAAACTATTGTTTAACTAATTATTTCTTGAGGAAAATAAAAAAAATATATATTTGTTTAATATTTCCTTATGGGGTTTCCTGTTTAGACCATAAAAAACTTAATAAAGGTGATTTACTAAGTTATTTTCATAGTGAAAGCAATTTTACTTGGAGTAAAATTGGTCTTACATGATGTACTTGGGTCCATCTAATGATAATAGGTTAGATGACCAAAAAATGGTGTAAAAATGTGTCTAAATTTGGAATTTTTTATCCATGTTTTTGTGAAATTCGACATATTTATCTTCTAAATGGGAATGTATCTATGTGACTATGGGGGGAAAAGTATGTGAAGGTCTATCTCTATCTCTTGGGGTTGGGGAGGGTCAAAATTTTGGTGGCTTGTCCGCTTACGAAATTATTATAAATGGTGGGTTTGTTGTCATAATTATAGGGGAAAGGGTCTGTTAAGGGTGTTTATGTTTGTGTGTATGTCTTGGGTGAATCGTCAATTTGTTTGGGACATTTTAAAGAAGTAAAGGTTCAAATTCAAAGTTGTGGGAGAAGCATAAGCCTATTCGGTCGTCTGGTTCATAGGGTGACTCTTATATATGTGAAACAATGGAGTGGCTCTACTGCTATTCATCAGAATATATTTTGGTGGCAAGAACCGCCCCTTGATTATTCTATTTTCCCCACTACAAGATGCTTTGTTAGGAGGCGTAAGCAGAGCCCTGACATTACAACAGGCAAGGGTGGTAGCAGCGTTTCGAGGGTCATTGGGGCTATTGTTCGGCTCGAGCTAGTTACCGGGGTTTGGGACCGGCTCATCTCTTCGACAAAAGAAAGCGTCTGACTCAACATGGTTAGGGGAACTAAAACAAAAATGGCAGGTGACGAGGATGATGGTAAAGGAAGCGTCAATAAGTAAAGCCAACATGAAGGCCTATGGAAACAAACCGAAAAAGAGTTTTCAACATTCTGATGCGCAGGGACTTCAAGATACAATGCAGGAATATGAGTTTGACACACCAGCGAAGGTAACACAACTGAATAAAATGTAGGAGATAGACATGAACCGTTGTTACACAAAATTTTGTCACTATCCCTGCAATCCTCATCTCGCACATTGGAGGGTCATTTCTGTGACTAATAAGAAGTGTCCTGCTTTGCAAAAACCATCATTGCATCCCTTTACATGAGAGCAATATTCCTTCTATTGACAATTCCTTGAGCAGAGCTTCAGAAACCCGTTCTTTTGCCTTGGCCCAAGTAGCCAGTTCTGCCCTCGCGCCAATCAAGAAGATTAACATTGGACCCTACGCCAGTGGGCACTCTGTCCCAATTAGCCCCCCGCACCGAGCTATTTATGGAATGTTTTTTAAAAATAGAGGCATAGATTCCACTCTAAAAACTTCAAGGATGAGTCATTGGGAGTGGTTGGACTGAATAACCATGGAATCCCTCCTTTATTTTATGGTTTCCACCTCTTGTGGGAACCTCCTAAAGGATAGCCTCCCTTCCACCTTTGTAGGGATCCCAACCTCCTCCTTTTCCTCTATAAAAAGAAGTTATCTCTCCTTGCATAAGCTAGCTGAACATGGAGAACTGAGTATACTATAGTTGAATTGTTAAAGAGATAGAACAAGAAGGAACTTCGTTAAGAGTGCTTATGTCCATGACCTCATCCCGTCCGAATCCCCTGATGAGCATCTGAGACGAGCTTTGGCTGAACCTCGCTAGAGGAGACTGCGATGTCAAAACTTTTGTTGTAACTCTTCCTTATATCAATACATATACGTGACTATTGTTTGGTTCCCATTTTGCGTTATATTATTTTTTCAATGCAATATGCTTAGCCCTCTTTGACTGGCTAGTAGTTATGAATGAAGTTATTATGTCGTATGCTGTTCTTGTTTGCTGATCTATGTGCAGGTATTCGAGCATGAATACAAAAGGATTGTGACTTGCCGAGGCAAGAGCGAGACGCCACCATGACTACAGTCGCGACGACAGCATTGGACTATAGGTAGGTCGATATACCGTGTCCTCTTTTCATTCAGTAATTAGGAACCTACACTCTAGCATGTTTCTTTGTTTCTAGACCCACTTTAGGGCTCGAGGGATCATCTCTATCTGCAGAAAGGATTTTCCTGCTTAACAACTGTCTTGCAACCGAGGAGGTCATGGTGGAGGATTGGTAGAATCTTTTCCAAGATCCAGGCAACACTCGAGGACATCTGACTCAGTACAAGCACACAGTGCACATGTACTTGATGATGAAGAACTTGGTGGCTCAAGCTATAATGTATCCCATGGGGTGGGTCAGGGAACTAAATCTCGGACTGTAGGAAATTCAAAGAGAGTTGCAACTGATCCAGGTTCAAATTCAACATCAAAACAAATGTCTTGGTCGCTTTAAGGGGCACGTCTATTACCTCCCTCAATCTAAGATACCAGGGTCGAGTGCTCATGACCTAGATCTAGTGGATTCTTCTAATTAGAGGTTTTCTTTATGTTTATTGTGTTCGAAATTTTGTTAATTTTCGTTAAGTTTCATATGTCGAGTACTATAGAGTATGGTAGATATATAGGAAGAAATTTTTGGGTATATTTGCAAGCTTACCAACCCTTGAAATACACACATAAAACATTTTAATTTTGGTTGGCTTATAATGTGTACCGATGGTCAACACACATGGTTTCCCTCAAGGCAAGTTGTGGTCACCGAACATCCTCGGTATGACTGTAATTTTCTTTTAAATATAAATGAATGAAGAAGGTCCTACTTAGCTTCCAAAAAAACACTTTGTAACTACACCCTTATCTTTGTTTATATATAGTTTTATTTGTACCTAATAAGAATTGAGTAGCTCAACCATGCATAAATTTATAATTTCTCTGTAATCATCATAAAGAGAAGTTTTCAACTTTGTCTTTACATAAAACAATGATAAAAATTTGATAACATTCTTTATATATAATAACTAAATTAATATCTATAATATGTGAATACTTCAATCTAAATATAAAATTACTTTGTTATTATATTCTTTATCAAAAAAAAACTTTGAAAGCTCTTCAAACAAATATATTTACTAAATTCTAGACTTAATACAACTTAAAAATAATCCATTCCATCTTTCATTTTATTTAAATTATCACTACTTGTCATTAACTACTTAACTAATTAGATCAAACATCATCATATTAAAAATGACTAGAAATACACAAAATATAAATAAATAAAGAAGTGATACGTATATACCAATTAATTGTGAGATTACCAATCTAGTGATTTGAGTAAAAATGATAATTTTTTTTTATTCTCTCAATTTAGTTTACATCATATAATAACAAACCAATAGAAAAAAAAAAAAAAAAAACATGAGAGTCGTATATAGTGTGATTGCTAAATTGTATAATCAAGATTTATAATATTTAACTTTCATATTTAGAATTAAATACATATTTCTACTTAAAAGTAGATTAGAAAAACTTATAAAATATATCAAAGAATTCATTACCTTAAAAAAAGAAAGACGACAATCATTTCTTAAAAAATAAATTATACCCAGATTTCTTAAACAATAACCAGTTCTATATATATCACAATTCTTCTTATTCAAAAACCCAATCCCATATACTATAACGCTTCAATATATATACACTATATCAGGAGTTTTAAACAACAATGTACCATAATTATTCTTAAAAAAGGAGCCAATTTTGAGAGACTAATCAGATGAACCCTTAACCTTTGCATTTAAATAAAAAACACAATTTAATTTGCAAAGACGATGTTGTTAAAAAAAAATAAAAATTTTGCATCATTTTTAATGCTCGCAAAACTGAGGGTCCATTAAAAATATTAATGTTAATTTTTGTATATAAAGTGGAAGAAGTAATCGTAATTGATTGTTTTTTCATGATTTTTGAATAGTCTATTTAATATTCATTTTATAAAGGAAGTTCACAAGAGTAAATTTTATTTACATTCAATTTCAATAACATATTTATGTAATTTTCATATTATAATGAAGATTTTATTTTGGTTTTATAATTCTGTAAGTAAATCTTATTGATCTTATTAAATAAATATTCACAATATTGTGGTGGGTGTTGTGGTGATACAAAAACTGCAGAATATGAAAGAAATTTATATACAACAATTAACAACTTCTGTATATCCACATATATATATATATATATATATATATATATATATATATATATATATATTTGAAAAGCATAATAATATATGTGTGATATAGATAATGTTTTAATTTTTTTTTGTTTAGTTAAGGGTTATTAATTGTCTAAGACCTAGAGGTATTTAGCATGAGTGAAAGTCTGCCTTCTTATGTACTACTAATGTGGTTTAGTTTTTTTTGAATAATAGCAATGAGTCAATTTGCATTTGTGGATAATAGTCAGTAAAAGCATCCCTATTGTTAATTTTGCAACAAAGTTTTGATAAATTTTTTCATTATTTAAAAAAAAATGATGCCTTATTTATAAATATGTTCTAAATAATGCTAAATTTGATATATAATAAGTTTTGACAACCTTTTCATGGACAAAGCTGTCCTTTCCCCTGTCCTTTCCCAGTGTGACCATCATTCAAGTAACCAAGAAAAATGAATTAGGCATAAAGTTGGCCCTTTAAAGAGTTATTTAAATAATTTTAGATTATTGACAATAAATCAAGTGATTATTGACGCTATGTTATTCATTTTACTAGTTTCAATCACACTTCTTCACTTATATGAGCATTAACTAATGCAATGAGTGCTAAATAGACTATTCAAAAATCATGAGAAATTAATCAATTAATATTAGCTCTCAGAGAAATAGTCATAAAATAAATAACTTACTTAAAGCAATTAAATCCCAAAAATTAATATCTAATATAATGCATTACAAAAACATCTCAAATTTAAGTTTTTAATCAATTTTATGTTATTCATCACAATTTATCATTATAATATTTTTGAATTTTTTTTAATTACATTTTGCTTTTAAAAAAAATGTAAACACGGTTTAATCTCAAAAACAATTGCATCATAACTTCATATTAGTTTCGGTACTTAAAATGAGTTAGTACTTATGTCATATATTCTTCCATCCAGCGGAACAACAGTTAGAATCGTCGTTACTCATCATGACAGATTTCCCTGCGTTTAGTCCGTTTGAGTTGCAACTATCATGAGGTGGTCCACTTCCGTTCCCAGCCACCTTTAACCAGCGAACGAAAATATTATTCAAAAATAAGAAAGAAAATAATAGTTCAAATTGTCACCACTTTGGACAACATGATAAAACTATTGTGATCTGAAGTCATTTCACAGAATCTAGTCCTTTCCCGTATAAAATTGCCCTTGCCCGTTTTATTCCGAGTGTCATTTTTGTATCATGTGAAGCTCATGATTGGTGTTTCCGCCTGTTAGACAGAACTAATGATAGAGGATACTTTGACTGGTTTTTCGCTTTTGATTAAAGGTTAATATCCATCGATCATCAATCAATCATATTCATATTGGTTGATGAAGAGATAATTATTAAGAGAGGCTGGGAATTTCAAGATGATTAAGGAGGTTAACACTGAATTTAGATAATTAACACATTAAAATATTGATGTGGTTGATATAGCTTAAAGTTTTATTTGAAGGATGTTGGTGGCGGCAGAGTGGTAAGGTCAGCTTCGTAATGACGGATCGGTCTCGTGTTCAATCCTGAGCAAAGTCGTGGCTCGCCATGTGAGTAGTTAGACTAAACCGGGCCAAAGCTCACTACCTTTTGCCCCCGGATGCGGGTGACAGAATAGACACGAGTGACAATTACATCCCACTCCACCCAGATAATGAAGATCTCTCATGTAGAGTTTCATCTGCTACGGATCCAGATACCATTAGCCTCTCGCACGAAACTCTCAGAACAAGAAATGATGATGAGAGGACGGGTACTGCTTCACCATGCCCTCAACATCACCTCACATCTATCACCATTAATGTCCATTATGATTAACACCATACCCCCTCCCCCAAGCCTGATCAGGTTCTTAATCATAGCACACAGAGACGTGCGAAGGCCACTCATCGCTATCCTCATAGTTCTCATCCCCGCCCATTTATAAAGCTGACCTATGTGCCCTCTTCCACACTCAGGCTGTTACTTTGGCCTTTCCCCCCCCTCACTTTGCTTTGGCTTCTCACCGACTTCAAATGGTTGCGAAGCCCCTATCCTAGCATGGAGCTGCGCAGTCTCTTTTGGGTTGCTACTCTCCTTCCTGTGCATTTGCCCCCAAGACATTTCTTCCCCTTTAGCCCCAGTGTGATACTAGTCTCATTTTCTCGTCCCTATGTGCTTTTGTTTCTCATGAACTGCTCTCCTCGACCCAGGTGCGTAATGGCTCCTAGACTTCGCCAACGCACCATCCACAGAGGTCAGAGAGGGGCTCTCTCGAGACGATATCATCGTGGAGAGGATAATCGTCTCGAGTTGATTGATGGCTCCTCTTCTATCACTTTTACGAACCAAAGTCTCAATGCCGAACATCGTTCAGAAACCTCCATGCAAGCTGCGCAGAGAGGAGGTCATGGTTCAAGGAAGTCCACCTCCTCTCCCTAGACACACTCTCAGCAATGCAATCTTGTCCCTCTGATGGCTCCGGAGAAGGAAGATGAGGACATAGACATCAGGGTCATGGACTCCGATGGCATCTGGATGCGTGTTCCCGATGGTGTCGACCCGGACTCCCCCATCCTCTACGCTCCTGTGAGCATTCCCAGGCATATTGTTGCAAATGTGGAAGCAGCTGCTGCGTAGGCTCCTGCTTGTCCTATTGAGGAGGAGAACCCCAAAAGTAATGATGAAGATGATAAGTAAAGTTTGCACAGCTGCACAGTTCTCTTCTGTTTTTTGTTAAGCTCGCCCTTAGGACCTTTCTGCTATTATTTACTTTGTGTTTCTTAGATATGCCAACGCTACGACGCATAATGTATTGCTCAGTTCTAAGTTTTGTATGGGTTGGTTTCCTCCCCCTAGGCAACCCAGAAACAGTGTAATAAAGGCTGAGATTGGTTAAGGAAAGGTTTCCAACCCAACTAGTAGTATATGTAACTTTATGTTTTTGAAATTAATAGAATAGCTCAACTTACCAAAAAAAAATATATTATTTGTATTTACTAATGATAAATATATATATCAAAAAGAAAAATTATAACAAAAATATTATTATTAATTTTTACTTTACTTAACTCTTAAAATCAGAGATCTTGATAAAAAGATAGAAGTATTGAAGAGTTTTTATGCTTTACAATCAAAATATTTGATAGTTTTTTTCTAAAATTAGGTGTGCTTTGAAAATCTCTAGGAAATTGGTGAGCCTGGAGTCACTTGGCACCAATCTTGATACAAACTAACAAACTCTCTAACACATCACAGTTGTTGAAAAAACATATACTGAGCATATTCCCTTAAAAATCAATCTAAACCATCAATTAAAATAAAATCAAAAGTTAACAAATCCTTATCCACCATAAATTGAAATAAAATACTTTGTGCTAATTAAAAAAAACTAGGAATTTCAAAGTAACATCCTATCTTACTTAAAAAAAAAGAGGAATTTCAAAGTAACATCCTATCTTACTTAAAAAAAAGAAAAAGAAAAGAGGCTTAGGATAAAATATTTGGAGCTTTGCAAAGGATTGCATGATTATAACCAGAATACCAGTCACTTCAAAATTTACTTTGTAAACAGTGAAAGGTTCTAAGACGTATATTTGTCCTTTAAATCCTGGGCCAACGACATAAATTGTCGATATACTTCGCTGCAAAATGTTTTGTATCTTCGCTACAAAATGTTTTGCATATGTACTTTGGTATGGTATTAGTGTGGCACAGATGATTCTGTCATATAAAAGTGTGATGCGATTGTCACGTCTCAATTGTACAACTTTTTAGTTCTAACGGTATACGCTTGTTAGGCTTGTTAATAAATTGGTATAGCAATTCAGATAAAACTAAAATATTAAAAATATAATTGTAGGTTATTTACATGGTTGGGTTTAGTTTGAAGTTTAGTTGTTAATCTATGTTTTTCATATTTAATTATAAGTATAGGTTTGTTGATAAATTGGTATGGTTATTTAAATATAATTGAAAAATTAAATATAATTAAAAAAAAGTTAATTTAACTAAAAGTTCAACTTAGATTAATTTACCTGTTGATGTAAGTTCTTTAGTGGTGTTTTTAAGTTAGAGAATAGGGATTCCACACCCTTATTGTGCACCTCTCTTAACTTGTTAGGACTCTAGGCCTTTGCCCTTTGTACTTAGGACTCCACGTCCTAGTAGAATCAAGACTCCACACCTTGATATATTCCAAAGATCAAGGACTCCAAGCCTTGATCTTTCAAAAGTTAGGACTCTCCCTAATATTTCTCATATTTTCGCATCTATTCCTCTTTGAAGCTACATGGTTTCCCATGTTATTATTCTTTTCAAATAATTGTTATTAGAAATAAATAATTAGTGATAATAAAATATAATAAAATATATTTTGAAGGTCTTGTCTAACAAGGTGACAATTTAGCCCATAAAGTAACTTTTTCATTTGAATAAGATTTGTTTTTTATTTTGCAAAATATTGATTTAGAAGTATTCCAATCCTGATTTTGAAGGTAGAAATAAATTCAACAACACCTAAAATTCCTAAAATTCTATAGTTTGAAAAGCAATTCCTAATAGATCTATTAATATTGGATTCAATTTTTCACATCTCGTTACTCACAAACCTTATATCCTTAACGATAAAGAATACACATGCTTTGATACCATTATCAAAACTTAGAAATAAAATGTGAAAAAAAATAATTATTAACTAACAATATTAAAACACTTAAAACACATAACAACAAGACATCATGATTTATCCTCTAAACTCTAAAGAGGGAAAACTAGCTTTGAATAGATTTATTATTTTTGGTCAAAATACATCTTTAATAACTAACAATATTAAAACACTTAAAACAATAGCAACAAGACATCATGATTTATCCTCTAAACTCTAAAGAGGGAAAACTAGCTTTGAATAGATTTATTATTTTTGGTCAAAATACATCTTTAATGCAATCACCAATGCATTAAATATGCAACCTAATATGATAGTTAGTTTTTCCCTTTTTATGTATATTTTTTAGTGAATTTGATACAAGATCACACAAAAAATTTGTTAAAATTGTAAGTTTGAGGAATACAATCTACACAATTTGAATGTACTTAAATTTTTTTAAAAATTTCAATATATTAAAAAAATAATTAAATAAAAAAAAATTATAATCTTGTAGAAAATTGTATCACCACATTCATATTATTATTCATATATATAATAATTGAATTACTCAAATTATTTTATATCGATTACTAAGTTATCTTACATCAAATACTATTCACAAAACAATGAATCATAAAAATCTTAAACCCATAAACTAATATATTAAACCTAATAATTATTATATTAAAATGATTAAATTAACTACTCAACTTAAATAACAATTACACATACTTATTGTTGGATTTAAAATAACATCTCTAAGGATTTAAAATAACATCTCTCACAAAGTCTCCCATCCAATGAAACTAATCTATTAGATTTAAAATAACATAACTGAATTAATGCCATAGAAAGCTATCGTGAAAGGGAAAATCATATTAGTTGTGTTTCAATGGAGATTCTAAAGTAATGTTTATATGCGATCTGCAAACTATGTTAAACAAAACATTGAAATAAGTAAAACCTATACACAAAATTGCAACTATTCTTTCCCTTCCAATGATGTTGTTACTATCTATTATTATGTTAATTCATGAGAATTATGCTATTTGTGTAGAAAGACACAAGAACGTATTATTCATTTAGAAATATGATATTTATACAATAGAAAAATAAAGAGAGATAGTTATGTGTGAATAACTTCTCTATAACAAGAAATACAAGAAAAACTAATAATACTAACTACTAATATATAAGGTAATTTCGAAGAATTAGTTAACATTTCTCTCTTAATTTGAAGTGATACTTGACATGTCAAGTAAAATTTCGAACTTTTCAAAATTTTCATGTTCTAACGTTTTGGTAAAAATATCTACAATTTGCTCTGAAGTAGAATAATGTGTAAGATGAATTGTTTTGGCCTCTACATTATGTCGAATCAAATGATTTTTTGTGTTGATATTTTTGGTTTGATCACGGAATCTTGGATTTTTGACCGATTGAATTGTAGAAGTGTTGTCAGCAATGAGAGGCGTTTAAGTCCTTTGTTTCTCCTGCAAATCTTCAAGTGTTTTTTGAAGTAAAATGATTTCTTTTGTAGCTTGAGTTGCAGCAACATATTCAACTTCAGTGGAAAAATAAATAGGTACATGTTACTTTCGTGATCTCAAAGTGACAATTACTAATCCAATATTCATTAAATAACTAGAAGTAGTCATGTCGTGCTCTTTATCACCATCAAAATCAACATTTGAATAAACATTGAGATGGAAATCTAAAACTTTGGAATATTTGATGCCATATGTTTGAGTCTCTTTTAAATATTTAAGAACTCATTTTGTTGCAACCCAATGACCTTCATGGGGTTGATGTCTAAACCTAGAAAGTATTCCTACAACAAAAAATATGTCAGGACAAATAGTAGAAAGATAAATCAAACTTCAAATATGTTTCATGTACTTTGTTGGATCTTCAAATGGATTGCCTTTATTTGAAGTAAGCTTTAGGTTCTGCTTCATTGGAGTATCAAAATATTAGAATCATGCATTCCAAATTTACTCAATAACTGACCAACATATTTTTTCTAAGAAATAAAAATATGATGAGGTTTTTGATCAACTTCAATTCCTAAATAAAAATGAAGTAAACCCAAATCTGTCATATCAAAAACCTTTTGTAGAGCCTTCTTAACGGATTCTATGTAATCATCATTGTTCCTCGTGATCATAAAATCATCAACATAGATAACTAGATATATAACTAATCTTCCAATTTTCTTGAAAAATAAAGTTGCATCATCCAGATCAAAATGCTTATAATTCAAGTTGAGAATATGCTCACTTATTTTTTCATACCATGCTCGGGGTGCTTATTTCATACCATAGAAGCACTTCACCAATTTGCATACCTTCTTCTCTTTTCCTTTAACAACAAAAAGCCTATGGTTCAAACATGTAGACATCTTCTTTCAAATCACCATTTAAGAATGCAATTATTGCATCCATATCATATATTTTCCATCTTTTTTGAGCTGCAAGAGAAAACAAAGTTTTAATAGTTCCCCATTAGTTGTAGGACCAAATGTTTCTGTATAATCAACACCTTCTTTTTGTGCATACCCCTTTTCTACAAGCCTTGATTTGTGTTTGTCAATTGAAACATTTCTCCTATACTTTTTGACACCTAATCTGAAAGGATTTGGATTACTGTAAATAATGTAAATAGTTTCAATTATGCATGAGAGAAAACCAAGAAACCTTGGAATTGAAATCCCAAGGGCCTCTCCATTCATGTATATATTGATGAACTAAGTAATGCAATAAAAAAGTTAATTTGTGGAGTTATCCTACTGGCCTAACATGGTATTAGAGCCAACCCTTTTTTAGCTTGCTCCTGCACCTATAAAACCTATTTTCTTGTCATTATTCTCTAATACATAATCTCTTTTCCTTGAGTGCGTTAAACATTGTGTTAACCTACAACTACTCTCTAGATTCCTGATTTGAATTAAATAATCTAAATGTCAAGAGAAAATAGAAACAAAACCCTCTCCCCATGACAATATTCATGTGTAGTTGACTCGATTTTTTGTGGATTAGAAGTCTGTTTTTGCATATATGAAATCGTGATGGTGCAGTGAGTGTAGTGTTACACATAATTTTTTCACCATGACATTTGAATGTCAAAATAGATCTATTACCATCCATACTCATGCTTCTTGGAAAGTCAAACATTCATATTTCTTAACCAAGTCCTGAATTTTGGGAAAATGACTCTTTAAAACTCTTAAAACTGAAACCTCCTCAATTTCTCCTATAACTTGAGTTGAGACTTCGGGATTAAGGGAGTTCACTTATGGTAATCTTATGTTGGTCATTTTTAGAGTGGAAATCTTGTTAAACAAAGGAGGAATATTGGTAGGCATACGGGAGGAACCTATACAACATCAAGGCTTGGTTGTAAGATTTATTCTTTATTCCTGAATAATACATTTGGATACTTTTTCTCATTGTGTTGTTTTCCATATTCATTAAAGAAATTACATTTTTTAATCTCCTTGATCATTAAGTTAAGATGGTATTCATATTATCATTATACTGCAAATGATTTTGATTCTTTACATGTTTTTGGTTGCAGGTTTCTTCTTAGCATTGAAGAATGTCTTCGGGACAAAAAGCAAGGTCATCACCAAGCATCTCATTTAAAGGTAAGAGCATCACTCTCCCTTTTCTAGTTCTGATAATATAAATACCAATAGCTTAGGGAAAGAGATATTCTTAAGTCTTCTTGTTTCAATTTATCTGTTGGGATACTAGGGAGATCGCTCTTATCCACAAGAGGGATTTATCTGGGTAACAAATTGGCAACTCCACTGGGGAACGACTAAGTTCTCTCCATTATAGGTCAATTTGGGCATCATCCCAAAACACATATCAGTATTCATTAGGGTCTATCGTACTCTAAATTGGTTGCAACATGCCTTAAACAAGTCATCACATTGATGGTCTTCATTAATGAGAGTTTCACTTCTTAGATGCCAGTTGAAGTGCCCCATTGAGCCATCAACACACCCCTAAACAATTGTAATTTCTTTGAAGAGTATCTACTCCCATACAAGGCTACGTTGCAAAGGATCTAGGCCCACTTTGGAGTGCACATATAATAAGTCCTTGGTTTACTAAGGCAGTATATTGTAGTTCACAGTTGCTTGGTAAAAAAATTTCCTAGTATCACCCTCTTTTTGTTTATTTCTTTTTGTATAAAATCAATCAGAAATCATGGAAGAAGATGAACCCCTTCCACATCGTTCGTGTAGGACAACGAATAAAGCTCCGTTACCGCCATAAGCTACTCCTAGTAGATGAAGGCGCGCATGCCCTACCGAGTCTAGTAAATCTGGAACACTTGGTGCTACATCATATGATAAAGCAGAGACATCTGATCCTTTGAGTACCGAGTCTGGAGTTGTTTTGACTGATCCCGGTTTATTTGATACTGTCGAGATGGAAATATCATAGTTACCTGAGGACACTAAAATTGGATCCAGTGAAACGGTGAATCCTTAACCCTAGCTTGTTCAACTAGAAGTCGATCCAGTATTTGATCTCGAAGTCAAACTAAAAGAAGTCGTTCTAGTGCAACCATTTTATCCTCGGCCATCTGTAACCATCAAGTATTCCTCTTTATCGCAGAGTTTACCACCTGAAATTTATCTCGGGCATGAGGGTGAAATTCTTCCACCTGGTTTGATTTCGATAGAGGAAGAACTTCAAGAAGATACAACCCCTTTGACTCCCACTCATTTTGGGGTGGGGCTTCATTTATATCAGTCTTTTCCTCGTTTGAACTACTATTCTTCTGTTGATCCTTTTGACTCTCAAGTTCTTGTAGATTCATTAGAGTATTTTCTGGGTTATTTAACCATGGAAGAGACAACATCCCAGACTATACCTTCTATTACAGTTGAAACATCATCTAATGTTGCTTCATCTTTGATGTTTTCGACGACGCCGGAGTCTCAGAACATTGGTGTAGGAATATTTAAGGATCCTTCCCTAATGGGCACATTTTCATTACTGTCACCTGCGACATCGATAGAAATAAAAAATATAGAGACCTGCAATATGATATCTTCCGCTTTAACTAACTTAAGGAAGATTCCAATGATTCTGAAATAGATAAGTTGGGTGAATCTTGAAGATGGTTCTTTTACTGTGTCAACCTTGTTAAAAAATGAATCATGTCTTGAGAATAGTTCTTTTATTATGTCAACCTCGTTAAAAAATGAATCAGGTCTTCAGGATAGGTCTTTTACTATGTCAACCTCGTTAAAAAATGAATTAGGTCATGAACATAGTTCCTTTTCTTCTGTCAAGCTCGATAAAAAAATGAAACAAAGTTCTATGAGCATAGTTCTTTCATGTATCAATCTCATTTAAAAAATGAAACAAATCCTCTCCTAATTAAGTCGAGTCTTTCATCTGATCTCATAAATGAGCCTTCATTCCATCCAGCTATTAGTAACCAGTAGTCTACTTAAATGAATGAAATGAAGCTTGGGGGGCATATGCTCTTGCAGGTTATGCTTGGGGGGAACTGAAAAAAACTTATTTCAAGCACGATTTTCTATGTTTCAAGCTTTTGTACAAATGAAACAGCTTTCAAGAATGAATTTTCCTTTGTTTCAAGCTTGTGTAAAAATGAAACAAACCTATTTCAAGAACATTTTTCTCTGTTTAAAGCTTGTGTAAAAATGAAACTACTCTCAAGCATAATTTTCCTATGTTTCAAGCTTGTATAAAAATGAAACCTAGATCGAGTCCATTTCAGTTATTATTTTCAAGACTCACTAAACTCATGAAAATACTGATATTCTTTTGCTATCTTTCATGCTCGTAAAATACATGAAAATGCCGAGTTCTTTCTGTCTTTTCCTGCTCCTAAATTAAATTTAAATTTAGCCACACATCACACTTTTATCTCTTTTTCGAGCTTTGTTAAACATGAAAAAATAACTCAATGTGCACTTTTATCCTATTTTTTCAATATTTGTTAAACATGAAAAATGAATTCAAAGCATACTTTTATCCTCTTTTTTCAAGCTTTGTTAAACATGAAAAGGGAATTTAAAGCGCACTTTTATCTCTTTTTCGAGGTTTGTTAAATACAAAAAAGGAATCCCCCTGGAGTTCTCTTTCAGCTCTTTTCAGACTCTCAAAATATGAAAAGATTGTCAAGCACTTGTCCTTTTGAGCTCATTAAAGGAATTGAAATGACATCTACTCAGTACAATTTTAACCCTTTTCTGGACTAAGATAGATTATGATTAGGAAAAAGGAAAACCCTAGTCAAACATGACTAGGAGGTTCTCTCACCTATTATTTTACGCATTTTTGGATCTGAGAGACTATTATATGAAAAAGAACTTGTGGAGTTTTCTTTTAGTCCCCTTTTCAAACTCTCTAAACATGAAAAAGGACCAAGTTCTCACTTTCGTTAGACTCATTAAAACCTGAAATAGCGACGAACTTTTCCATCATGACAAGATCGAGTTTCACCTGCGCTAGAATCGTTAAAGCATAAAATAGAGATGGATTCACCCGAACCATGGAATTATACATTAATAATATGTTATCCTCAAGCTTGTTAAAAAAATAAAGAGGTATTGGTCGGCAATGACTGGGGAAAATTGTAAAGGGATAAAACACTTTATGGTAGCGAGTCGCTCTTTAACATGGCACTTATTCACTTCATCTTCGTGATTTTTGGGTTGGGTAATCTGCTTGACGTTCTATCATACCTATGGTCTATCATATTATCCATCACTTCGGTTTTGGGTCAAATGCTGCCAATTCATTTAGTGACACTGATATGTTCAAAGAGAAGTTACTTAGTTATTTCTCATCCTTTACAATACTCATAAAACTTCATTTCATGACTGTCATCCCTGACATTGCTTCATCAGTCACATTCTGTCTCCAAAATAATTAATCTTGTTTCGTTTCTTTTATAGGGGAAGCATCAATGCCCTCCTGCGACAAGTCACTTCCTGTCGACATCAACTCATCATCCAGGAAGTTGACTTAGAAACAAACTTTCAGTACCTTTGAGCTTGCTTACATGAATGACAAGTTTCTCGCTTCCAATGATAGGTTGAAATCATGGGCCTTCGATCGAAAGACTTTGTATGGTGTTTGACTTCAAATCATATATTCACACCATGCAGAATGTACTGCAGTACCTTGAGAGCGATTATCATCAACGATGGTTTCTCTCGTGTTTGTTAACGTCTCACATCATTATTTGGTAATTATACGGTGTCTTCCCATGTTCGACTTTAGATCATACATTTGCATGGTTAGACTCGTACTTTAAGTGATCACGTGAATGAGATAGAAGACCCTGGATCAAGTTTCATCCATACGGACTGAAATTTCAAGAGAAGGACCAAATCATCTGTATGATGGTCATTACTAAGATGGTAATCCTATCATGGGTCTATATCTGTAGACGACTTTCTGATGTTATGATAGTTTATGTGATGATTATGGGATATGCCTCCCTCAAAATTTCATGTACATGATGAATAGATATCATGATGTAATGTATTGTAATTGATGTAGGTTGTTGTCTGCTTCATTTCCTCCTGATCACATCGTAAATAAAATCACTCGACATTATCATTTTTGACTTCATGCTTTAGGGGGAAGTTGTTACAGGTCGATTTTGGCATCATCCCAAAACACATATCAATATTCATTAGGGTATATCATACTCTAAATTGGTTTCTACATTCCCTAAACAAGCCATCACATTGATGGTATTCCTTCATCAAAGTTTCACTGCTTACGTTCCAGTTGAAGTGCCCCATTGAGCCATCAACACACACCTAGACAGTTGTAACTGCTTTGCAGAGTATCTACTCCCATGTAAGGCTGCATTGTAGAGGATCTAGGCTCACTTTGGAGTGCGTTGGTTGACTAAGAGCGAATTTTTCATTGGATTCTAGGAATCTCCCTGACTTCTAGTGACTTCTAGAAGTTGTTCCAGCTGTCACCTCATCTGATAGCCTTGAATTTGGAACCCATGAAGTCATTAAACCACTTATCCTCCTATTCCAATGAACAAAGAAACCTCTTCATCCATTTTTAGGAAATAAATTCAATGATTCATTTATGTCAAACTATCTTCATCTACTTATAAATATAGCACTGAACATAGTGCAGAAGAGAGCAATAATTTGTGTTAAGTAAATTTATTCTGGTGAGATATCAACTCTTGAAGGTATTGTGAATGTACTGTGATGCTAATGGATTGTTGATGCCAGATGTGATTAGGATGGGACTCAAGCTGGGTGAGTGACAACGAATCGATCAACTGGTTGTACTCTTCCTTCTACTTCATAATAAAGACATTTGTTCCTTTACTAATGTGTGTGTCAATGATGTTATATGTGTATTAATCAGTTTAATCGATTCAATTTGTTTAACTTGAATAGATCGTGTTTCCCTTATGCTTTTTTCTGTCTTCTATTTGTCATGGCAGGTATCAATCAAGCGAGTTAGGTTGGATTTAGAGCGACAAAAGCGACGAAGGGAGGCAATGGAAAGCGAACAGATTACAAGTAGGTTTCCCTCACTTTATCTATTAACTTTAAGGAAAAGGTAAAATATATTTCTTTTTTTTGTTCTAAGTGAACCATCCACTTAGGGAAAGCATACTTATATGTAGGTTTGTATTTCCGTGAAACACTCTCAATTCTCTTTGGTTTAGCTCTCTTATTTTTCTAGTTTAATTCAGTCTGACTGTTGTTGGGTTTATGAAATTTTAGATCCTCTGAGTTAAAACACCTTGTTTTTATTTTTTGAAGTTTCTTGCCCTTGCATGGTTCTGTTTTAGAAAAAGAGCACAGATTTTTGTAGTTCACAGTTGAAGACAGTGTGCATGCACACTGGTTTTCACTGCTTACCTGCGCACCCCCCAAGAATTTTTGAAAAAATGAATTTTCTCTCACCTAGAAGACTGATTTTTAATTTCTACTTATATCAATCATCGAAGTCTGTTTATGACTCATTTTAATTTCCTTAGTGCCTTTTTTGAGAAACTATCCCTTTTTCATATTTTAGGTAGGGTTTTCCCTAGTTTGTTGAATTGATCTGTTTGGAAATTTAGATTGACTGCCCCAATCATTGTTTTTCTGTCTTTTTATTCTACAACTACCAGGTGTCTTTTTAGTCCTGCTTATTTGAGTAATTTTTTTTGCTCATTTTCAAAGGAAAACTTCTAGATAAGTGAAGTAGGATTAGTCTTGAAAAATTAGTCTTTTATGAAATTGCTTCTGTTTGTTAAGTGAAAAAGGTGATTGATTTTTCTTTCAGCTTGTAGTCATGAAAGTGCACTTATAGGTATAATTAGTTAGATCATTAATTAAGAGCTTTCATTTTCAAAAAGTTTTTATAATTTTTAGGGTTTTTGTATTTTTCTTTGATTTTGAAGAATTGAAAGATTTTTTGCAATTAAAGTTGTATATTTTGGCTTGGAATCAATGAAAATTTTTATTACAATTGTTATTGGTCATGCTTCAAAGTGAAATTAATTTATTAATGAAAAAGGAATATTTTGGGATTTTTTAGGGAATTTGCATTCTTTTCGAGTTCAAAGAACCTCTTACTTTCCCTTAACTATGAATTGATGGAAATGAAGAATTGCATGTTCATTATTGAATGAATTTAGAGTATTGTTTGAGTCGGTCACAACATCATTAAGTTTCATTTCCATACCACTTTGCGTAAACAACAACCAAATGAATACAATGATAATTAAAATAAATCTAGATATTTTTACATTTTGTAGGGCTCATTCCACCAATATAGTTCAGGATTAGTTCTTTGGAATAGGGAGTAGTTAAATTTCCAAAGCAGTTAAACAAAGAAATAGCATCTTGCAGTATGGAAAAACCAAATTGTTGAATTTTTTCTCTAGGAAGCTCTTTTTAAAAGATTCAAGCACGAGGTAATGTCGGACCTAGTGGAGTAATCACACCTACTTCATTGGTAAAGATAGAAGATGTGCAAGTATTACAAACGGTAAAACTCAGATTAACCATTGTTGAGGAGCCTGGGATCACTTGTTAGTAAGCCTCATATTTACCATGTCAAGGAACTTTCAAGGGGATTGAGCTTTGATATTATGCCCTTGCGTGTATATTTGGCCATAAACTGTTCACCCAGGTTGAATTGTCTCCGTTGGTAACCTTAGTGGCTATAATATTAGGATTTTTTCCAAGGTGACGATGGAGGGAAGGCCCCACTATACTTGGAGCAGACGTTGAATATACACACTTGGAATTTCTAGAGGGTAGTCTTCACTTCAAGATGGCATAGTGGAGCTACTTGCACTAGATTGTTTCATTAAGTAGGTTTTCAAGGTAACTTTTCCAACCGCTAGTGTTCCACATTGATCTCTGTGAGGTTGGATTTAATCACCAACTAGTGACTTTATTGTGGAAACATATGGTTTTTGTGTAGTTTTCCTCCTAGATTTTGTAGCACGTGTTCATTTTTTTTGTTACTTTTAGAGGCCTTAGGTTTTATTTATTGATTTTTTTTATATTTCATGTGTTAAATTAATTAATTGTGATTGAATTACTCACACATTTGTGTAAAATGTAGGGGAAACCTCATGAATATACACCTAGTCAATTGGAAAATATCAAAACTGAAAGGACTCAATCAACCGGAGTTGGGTCTTCTAAACAAAAAGAATAATCTATCATAACACATCATGATTTCAAAGTTAATAGACCTCAAATATTTGAAATAGAACAAGATCAACCAGAAATTTTTGAAGCAGTCACAGTGGTATCTGTCACTAGTCAATTCTTAGATACACAACTTAATGAACCAAAAATATTTGAACCTGAGTCTGATTCCACATCATTTTAGTCACCTTTGAATGTTATAGCCCCTGCTCCTGGTTTTCCTCGTTCACCTAGAGTAAAACTTCTCATCATTGAGAATCTTCCTCCTAGACTTATTAGAATTGAAGAAATCAATGATGAAGAAGAAGAAGATGAAATTCACTTTCGTCAAGTATCTTTAGATTTAAGGCCTAGTGAACCAAACTACCCATTAGATATTCCTTTTACTCCTTTTCGACCGAATCATTAGTATCTTCAATTTACCAATTTTTTACATTATTCTGGCTACAAACATCCACGTCGCCAAATCCCATTCTAATATTTACCCAGGTATAGTACATCTAACATGGCTTTTGAAAGCATGTCTACTGATTCATTCATGTTTTAATCTTCTCTAGAAAGTTGTATGTATGGTGGTCATGTTGTTCATGTTGGGTACCAGTCACTTTATAGAACATTTTTACGAGCATCTCCTTCCTCTCAAGCTTCTACTGTTTCAACTGGATTATTTGAGTCTACAAACCAACCTTTGACTATGGACCATGTTTATATGTTTTCTTGGAATACCCCTCAAGGTAGCTCATTAGGTGGTTGCATTCTACCAAGGGGGAAACAGCCTCTTCTGGGACAATAGTCTCGTCCAGGAGGACAACTTTTCACTAAAAATTATCCTATAGTTTTAGGGCAACCTATACCTGGTAATTATCAAAGTTGTGGTCCAATGCCTAAAACTGGTTATGGTCAAAATTATGCATCACAACCATCAATGGGAAATTCTTATCTAGGCATGAGGATTGTATGGAATCCCTCGTTTACTCAACAAACTTTGCAACCTACCCCACAAATGCATTATAATCAACCTGGTCAGCCACATGGACAATTTGGTTACACCCAAGTCCAACAACCTATTCAAGGTACACTTCAAATTACACTGGGGGCATCTGTGCGAAGTAATCAGTAGGTTGGCCCGAGTACTTTTAGTACTCCTGTCTAATATACTATGCAAAAATATTTTCAACAACCAAGTACACCCATCCCAGGAGTTTCTCATGTTTTTATTTCTACAACCCTTCAAATGTCAATGTCAAATGTTATAAAAGCTACCCCTCAAACTACTATTCATCAAACCGAACCTATGGTCCATTCGATTCCTTAAACATCTTTAGGACAACCTATTATAGCAGCTATGAAAAAAAGTCAACCTTTCATAGATCAACCTCTTCAAGGGAAACCCTTGGCAGGTCAATCTTTTCAAGGTCAATTTGCAAGGCCAATTCCAATATGAAAAATTGGGACCAAATCCACCTTTCCATAGTCAACCATACCCTGGTCATACATTTAAAATACCATCTCAACCCCAATTTGGTATGCTTTCCCCTCGATATCCTAGAGGCGTGCAAATTCCAATTACTTAGGATATTACAGGTTACCCTGCATACCCTCCTCCATGTATTGGACTTGTTCTGTGAGGTTATCAATTCACTCAGCAGGACCCTAACTGGAAGTTACCTTTTATAACAACTTTAGATTTACTAAACTTGTCTCATCTAACATATGATCCAATTTACTATCTTCCATTTTGTCTGGACATGCCTACTAAGTTGCCTAGTGACATTCCAAAATTTGAAGGAAAGTTAGGAGAGGATCCCTCAAACCATGTGATGAATTATTATCTATGGTGTGTGTCCAAATATTTAATCAATGATTCCATCTAGTTAAGAATTTTTCGAATAAATTTGATTGGTTTAGCTACAAAGTGGTACATTGAGTTACCACGAGGCTCTTTCAATCATTTCAATGCCTTAGCAACTGATTTCCTTACTCATTTTAAGTTATCAGTCCATTATGATAATGGTACGGAAATTTTTACTTCACTCAAACAAAGTACATCTACGTACATTTTAGATCACATCCACGAATGGTGACGTAGACGTCGTTTAGTCAAAGTTTTCATCCCAGATCAAATTCTGGCTGAGTAGTTTATCAAGTCATTACTCCCTAAGGTTACTAAATATGTGTGTAAAGGGGGCGTTGTAAAGGAAGAACATGTTATCATTAAATCTCAATATCTAGACCTTGTTTACACACAATTTAGCACTTTTTACAAAAATATTCCAGATTTACCTTGCCCAAGTCAACTTAGTATGACTCCTTCTGGCTCTCATGTCGCAAATGGTCTAATCGGTATAGTTAACACATCGAAGAGTAAGAAGAAACAATCCAAATCTACTACACCAATGATAACTTTACCCAATTCACCTAAAGGAGACTCTTCTGTGGAAACTACTGCCGAAATCCATGTTGTAGATTCATCTACCGCCAAAAGAAATACATCCGGGAGTAAAAAGAAACGGAAGGGTAAAAAAAACAAAATAATTCTTCAAAGGAAAAGATAGATAAAACCAAATTATATGATTAAAAGAGGAAACCTCGTTATCCTTATCTTATGTGTGACAAGGATCACTACACAAAATAATGACATCATCAGGCCAAGGTATCTAAATTTGTTAAAGGTTCACCCACACCCACTGTTCTTAAGGATCCTTTTCCTTCATAAGACAACAAAATTATTTCCCACAATGGATCCTCTTCCAATTCATCGGTAAATATCCTGATGATGTCCTCCCAGGTCATGGTTGCTACATGATCTCAAGATTATGGATCTAAGAGTCCTGTAACTGGAAATGTGCAATATTCCCAATTAGCCCAAGCTAATGGAAATATGTAATTTTGTTTTACTTTTCTGTCTCATGAATAAAATTGTGAAGGAGGATCAAATAAACCCCTAAACAACAAAATAAATCAATGCTCAATGTGAATAAAGCTAAATCTGAGCTATTTTCACAAACACACTTAAGTGGGAAAGAGTTTGGATCAATTGACTGGGTCAACAGGACCAAATCAACAGCGTTGTTTAGATGCAATGTATCTCCTAGAGGCATAGTGCAATCCATGTTGGAGGCCACTAATTTGAATGAAGCTAATTCATCAAGATGGTTTAGGGTTTGGAAAGATTTCCACATTATAAAATAAAGAGGAGGACACCAAAGAGAGGGTTGATCATTTTATATTTTTGAAGGTATTTTCTGCTTAGACATCCCTCATTCTCTAACTGTTTAGTTGAGAATAGTGATGTTTAGCACTTGGGTGTTCCTCGTCGAGAATCCCACCTCCTTTCTAGAGCAACTATTGGAGGAGTCTTGTTACATATTGTCCACTATCTGGCAATTGGCCAAGCTCCATCTTCCAACTACAACTCAGATCTTGTTGAGGATTTGGTTGTCTTTGTAAGCTGCAGCAAGTGGAAGCTAGATCTACTCAGATCTAGGCAAATCTAGAGGCCCTTTTCAGTGGGGGAAGTCTTCTATCCCATTGGAAAGAGGATTCTAGATCTTTGGAGCTTTATTTTAGATCTTGGCATCAGACCAAACTAGTGCTAGAGGCTACAACATATTTTTCCTTCCATAACTATGTTATTTGCAAGTATTCAGTTGGAGGGTGTTTTGACTACATTTTTTAGGAGAGATCTCTGGTGATAGGATTCCGCCTTTCACTGTGGTGATCCATGGATTATATTTCTCATCCATGTTGTTGAGTCTCAAATCTGCATCTTTTCAATACACTTTTCTACACCTTTTTCATCCACCTGAACCTCCCAAGATTGTCAATATCATTGTATATTAATTGCAAAAGAGCATCTATCATGGTTTTTAACTATATTTTTGTGTCTGCTGTTTGATTTAGATTTTTCTCATTTAGCTGCGGAATCTTGCCACTTTCCGCAGTTGCTGCAACTTTCCGCAACCATTTTGTGAAACTCTATGTTACAGGTGTCTACAGAAAAAACGAGCCACATGGGAAAGTTAGAAATGATGTGTACATGGATCGTGTCCTATTGGCTCGAGCAAATTCATCTAAGGAGACTGCGGTCAAAGGTGTCCAAATGGAAGTCAACCGTAGAGTCCCACGGTGACAAGACTTTGTTTCGTGTCACGTGAAGATTCATATGGCCGTTTCTGAGTTGCGGGGGACAAATCAACATCTGTACATGGCTCCATAGCCGAATTCAAACATCCACTCCTCATAGATTTACTCTTCAATACGGCCATGATCCTAGATCTGTGGACGTAATGGTCTACGTGTTCTCCATCAGCATAAACTTTAGGAATCAGTTATGTTTCTTTTGTTATAAATAACGCGTTTGCATACGCATATGGGATTAGTCTCGATTAGTCTCTGTTATCTTTTATTAGTCTGCTCTGTAATGTAATTACGTTGCACTTGTGCCGTAATATCACCTTTCTGTTATGACTGCATTTTAATATAAGAAGATTGTTTCCAAACGTAATTCGTACTTGAAGATTGTTGCCAAGGCTGGTGTAGAGGGCCCCTGCACTTGCCAAGGTTCTATGCATTATTGTATAGTTCTTGTTTTATTTCTTTAAAGCTCATTGTGCCATAATCCATTCACATGTTTATACATTGCATCTTTCATGGTATATATGCTTCATTTATGTTTATAATCTTTCATGCTTTCCATTTTACTTCTATCTTTCATGTTTTATGTTATTGTTAACTGATCAGTGTTCTTGTTTCAGGTTATAAATAGGCAGCCCGGGCATTTGCATAACTTTTTGACTAATGACATGGAATTAACATTGTTCTGCTACTAATTTGTTTTTCTTAGTTTCTGTTTAATTTCAGTACTGCTTTGTTTAATTCAGTTTTGCTCATTTGCTTCAGTAGTTAAATTTAGATATATTAAACTGCTCATAACATCTTGAATGTTACTCAAGCCAAAATTTGGGTGATGATGAAAGTTGTATTATGAAATGTGTAGTTTGATATTAGTTTCCTTCTGCAAGTTAGAAATATTAAATTGTGCATGACATCTTCGGTTACCTCAGAAAGCCATAATTTGGGTGATGGTGAGGATTTAGTATGAATGTGTAGTTTGATATTACTTTCCTTTACGAGAGTTAGAAGTAATGGTAAATATTGGGTCCCTCAAAGAAAGCCCGCAATTTGGAGTGATGGTGAGGATTGGATATGAATGTGTGGTTTGATATTAGTTTACTTTACTGCCAAGTTAGATATCGATTCTCAAGTTGTTTATGGTTACCTCCGAAAATCATAGCTGGAATAATGATGAGGGATCAGACGATAAGTTGATGTAATTTGATTTAGATTTACTTTGTTGCAACTTTTGGATTTCTTTCAGTATAGTTTATTTTGTGTTTAGACAGCAACAAGGATAGTTTGGTTTTCATGCTCAATAGTTCACTGTTTGATTTATTAGACTAGCGACACCTTGTTTTATTACATTTTCATTCTTTTCAAGTTTGTCATTATATGTTTCAAATTCCTTTTTTAAGTTTCAAGTTGGTAAATCATTAAAGAGGATATCATTTCCTTGAACAAACATAACCATACTTGTTTTTATTTTAGAATCTCCATCTCACCTTAGAAAACCAAAAACGACAAAAAGTTAAGAAATAGGTTATCTTGCACATATAGTGCGCCGCACTTCATCAGCTTACGAATCCCGGATTCATAAATTAATGTATCAATTTAGGACACACTAAATTGACCAAAAATTTTGGCGCCATTTCCGGGGAAGTGTAACTAGGTAGCCAATTTCTTAAAAAAAATAATAAAAGAAGGGAAAACTTGATAACTTCTTGAAGTATGCTCTCCTCTTGCACCTAGTGTGATCTGGAGGATCAGAAAAGAGAGTTATTGGTTCAGTAATTTCTTAAGTATGCTCTCTTCTTGCACCTAGTGTGACCTGGAAGATCAAAAAGAGAATTATTATCCCAACTTTAAAAAAATATATATATATATATATATATATATATATAATAATAATAAAAAATGACATGCATAGGGCAAGAGATTCTAGGGGAAGGTTTATAGCTAAAGCCAAGAGTTCGATTTTCACAACTCCATCTTCTTCAAGGCATAGACCAGATTCACCACCATCTACCCCTAGCCTTAAGATTTTTGAAAGTCAAGGAACAGCTGAATTAGAGGATTCTCCTATACCACCTACTAAAACCCACTTAGAAAACAAAGAGACTTTCTCTCATCCTTCCTTGGTAGAAGAACTAGAGGACTATAAGGACTCTAAAGAAACTATCATGGCAGAGGAAGTAATAAATAGAGGTGGAGGTAGAAGAGGAGGAGATAATGGAGACAACAATGGTGAAGGAAATAATGGTAGAAATAGGGATTTGTTGGGATTCCCTATAGTTGATGAGGAAACTCATGCAACAATAAAAAATATCTCACCATCTGTTCTCCCTAACTTTTATGGATTGCGAAGTGAGGATCCTGAAACATTTCTGTTTGAGTTTGAAGTTGTGTGCCGAACTTATGACTATATGGAAGACTCTCAAAAACTCAAGCTGTTTCCTTCAACATTGAAGGGATCTGCTTTGAAATGGTTCATGGGATTAGCTACTCAATCTATTAGGACTTGTAATGATATGAAACAAACATTTTTGGATAGATACTTGGACTATTGTATGCCCACCAATCACAAGGATGAGGTATTCAAAGGATGAGGTATTCAAAATGATGCAAAAAGAAGACGAAAACTTGGAAGATTTACTTGAAAGATTTCAATACAACTTCAAAAGAGCAAATATGAGCAACTTAGATGATGAAACCTTGAAAGCCCTCATATTAAAAGCCATTAGAGATGAATGGATAGATATTTTAAACATGATGGGGAAAGGAGATATTTCTCAACTTCCACTTCGTGACATAACAGAACTATGTGTTCATCTCTCAAGAGGAAAATCTAAAACAGGAAAAGGGCCTAGGGATCCTTCTCTTATTAGGGCTAACAAATCTGCAACTGGATCAGTAAGTAGGGCAGAGATTGGTAATATGCTTGATGAGTTCAAAACCGATATCTTAGGGAGCCTTAGTGAACAACTAGACACCCTTAAAATCCAAAACAAGCAGAAAGCAGAAACAGATGCCTTAGCCATCTTTTGTCCGAAATGTAGAAAGAAACATGCTTTAAGGGAATGTCCCTTGGATGCAAAAGTTGTAGAAACATGTATGATTTGCTCGGAAAATCATGAGATCAAGGATTGTCCTTCAATCCCTGGACTCAAAGCTGTTTTTCAAGAAGATCCAAATTCAGTAGAATCTCTCTGTTTTGTCGCAAGGAGACCTTGGCAGGGACAACAATCTCAAGGGTTTAATAACCCTATGAATCTTCAAACCCCACCAAATTGAAATCCTTGGCAACAACCTTGGCCCCAACATCAAAATTCATATCAGCCATGGGTACAGGGGATGCAAAATCCTTATGGGAGATTTGCTCAATTTTATCAATATCCTCCATCTTTTCAAAATCAACAAGCTCCACAATTTCCAAGCCCAAATACACAACTTTCATTGCCATTTCCACAACAACAACCTTCTCAACAAAATACAAATCCTCAACTCATGCTCCCATACCAACAGAAGACAAATCAACTTCCAGCTCAGCCACTGCCAAATCCTAACAATAAGAATCCTCAAACTACTTATATGGTATAAGGACAACAATTTCCTACCTATATGATTGTTCCTCTCAACGATGTACAACTCAGATCTGGTAGAGTCTTAGAAAAACCTTCTATAGATATTCAAGAGCAAGATACCTCTGAGGAGGACTCTCTTCAAGTCAATAAGGGTTCTGAGGAAGAATCTCTTCAAAATTCAAACATTCGAAAAGAAAAAGAAAAGTTAACATCCACAACTCCTATAGTTGAGCAACCCGCATCTTCATCTACACCTCCTTTTCCTGAAAGACTACAAATTGACAAGGGGGTGGAAAAACAAATCTTGTTGCCTAACTATGATTTTCTAGATGAATTGAAGAATGTTTGTATCAAGATTCCCTTGCCACAAGCCATTCGAGAGATTCCTATTCTAGCAAAAACCATAAAGGAGTTGAGTTTCAAAAGACCAGGAAGGAAACTAAAAGACACAAGAAGAATCCACCTGGTAGGAAAGATTGCAGATATTATGATGGGAAAAATTACCATGCAAAAGTATGTAGATCCAGGAAGTCTAATTTTCAAGACACATATAAATGGGATAGAAATTCCAAACACATTGATTGAATTAGGGGCTGCTATCAACATTATGAGTAGACAGACTATGGACCAGCTAAAACTTCCTAACCTTCTTTTTACACCTACTCTACTGCAACTTGCAGATCGATCAATTATTAAACCAGATGGTGTATTAGAAGATATTTCAGTCTCCTTATATTCTTGGGAATATCCAGTAGATTTTATTATTTTGACTCCCAAGAGTAATCTAGGAGGGCACCCACTTACCCTAGGAAGACCTTGGCTAGCCACAGTTGATGCTTTTATTAGTTGTAGATCTAGGGATATGTACATTTCTAATGGTAATTCGACAAAGAAATTCAATTTGTATCCTCCAGAAAAATAAATCACAGAAGTAGGAGACAATGAATGGGTCGATGATGAGGACACTATACAACCTGTCTTTACCATTTCTGAAATCAGTGAGGATAGTCAAATTCTGAACACATTAGAAAATTTTGAGACATATTCAGAATATGACCCCACACAATTTCAGTTGGAATCTGACATAGAATATTTATCATCAATACAAATGTCTCTTTACTCTATGGAAGAGTTTGGTAGTTCTAATATTGAGATTTTTCCAGGAAAAACATTGAATATCAACAAACATTTGGAAAAGTCACAACAAGAAGAACTAACCAAAATCTTGCAAAAACATTCTACTGCATTTGCATGGGAGTATACTGACATGAAAGGTATTGATCCTAAGACTTGCATTCATCATATCTATATTGAGGAAAACAATAGACCAATCAGACAACCTCAAAGAAGGATGAATCCAAATCTTAGGGAGATAGTGAAAGAAGAGCTCCAAAACTACTCAATGTAAACTTCATTTATCCAATTTCAGATAGCCGATGGGTTTCTCCTTTGGTTATAGTACCTAAAAAGAATGGTAAATGGAGGGTATGCATTGATTACAGGGAATTGAACAAAGCAACTTTGAAGGATCAATTTCCTTTTCCTTTTATCGATCAGGTATTAGATACATTAGCAGGTAAAAAGTACTTTTCATTTTTGGATGGTTTTAGTGGTTATAATCAAATTCAGGTAGCACCTGAAGATCAAGATAAGACCACATTTACTTGTCCATGGGGAACTTTTTCCTATCGAGTACTTCCTTTTGGGTTATGTAATGCACCTGCAACATTCCAAAGAGCAGTACTAGGAATTTTTTTCTGATCTAATCCATGATTGTGTAGAGGTTTATATGGATGATTTTACAGTTTATGGTAATTCATTTGAAGAGGCATTAGAAAATTTGGAAAAAGTTCTTATAAGATGTAAGGAAACAAACCTTTCATTAAGCCATGAAAAATGCTTTATGATGTTTACTGAAGGGATTGTTTTGGGGCATCATATTTCGGGAGATGGGATTAAGGTTGATAGATCAAAAGTTGAAGTCATCTCCAAGTTACCTATTCCAAATTATCAAAGAGATGTTAGAAGTTTTCTAGGATTTACTGGTTACTATAGAAGATTTATAGAAAACTTCACTAAAATAGCATCTCCACTCTTCAAATTGCTTATAAAAGACTGTGAATTTAAATGGGATCCTGATTGTCAATCAGCCTTTGAAACTTTGAAAACAAGAATATCTGAAGCACCTATCTTGAGAGGACCAAATTAGAAACTCCCTTTCCATATTTCTACGGATGCTTCAGATACAGCTCTAGGAGCTGTGTTGGGCCAAAAAGATTTAGTTCCTTATGCCATTTATTATACCAGTAAAAATTTGACTCCCACAGAGTTGAATTATACTGTGACTGAAAAAGAGTTTTTAGCCGTTGTTCATGCAATTAATAAGTTTAGACATTACATAACAGGCTATGAAACTTTTATTCATACTGACCATTCTGCAATTAGATATTTAATGAACAAACCTGTTACTAATGGCAGAGTGACAAGATGGCTTTTACTTTTGCAAGAATTCAATATTACCGTGTTGGATAGACCAGGAAAACAGAATACAGTAGCTGATTTCTTGTCTAGGATTCAGAATACTAAAGAAGATTCTCCTGTAGAGGATAAGTTTCCTGATGAATACTTGTTTGCAGTAACTATTAAGACTCCTTGGTATGCAGATATTGCTAATTATTTGGTTACAGGGAAACTACCTTCACATTTATTTCCAAGTGAAAAACAAAAAATTATTCAGGAGAGTTCAAAATATTCATGGATTTCTAACGAATTGTTTAAAACAGGGCCAGATCTTGTGATCAGAAGATGTGTCAGGGAAGATGAAATGCCTGATATTATTAAGGCATGTCATGATGAACCATGCGGCGAACACTTTGCAGACAAAAGGACGGCCTATAAAATCCTCTCTTTAGGATATTATTGGCCTTCCCTCTTCAAAGATGCAAAACAATATGTAAAAAGGTGTGACAGCCGCCAAAGAGTAGGGAAACCTACCCTTTCAAATGAAATGCCATTGCAACCACAGGTACTCATTGAACCCTTTGAAAAATGGGCTTTAGATTTCATTGGACCTATTAATCCACCATGTAAACAAAAGAAGTATATATTGGTTTGTATTGATTATGTTACTAAATGGGTAGAAGCCAAAGCATTAGTATCTGCTACTGAAAATTCAGTTGTTCATTTTCTTTATGAGGATATTTTTACTCGCTTTGGTGTGCCAAGAGAAATTGTGACAGATCAAGGAAGCCAATTCACATCCAACCTGGTGGAGAAGCTGATGGAAGAATACAAAATCAAGCATAGAAGATCTACTCCTTACCATCCACAAGAAAATGGTCAAGTGGAGTCTACCAACAAAGTTCTTGAAAGTATCATCACCAAAAATGTTCATCTACATAGAAGAGATTGGGCAGAAAGGCTTCCTGAAGCCTTGTGGGCCTACAGAACTACATGGAGAAATACAACAGGACATTCTCCTTATGAACTTGTTTATGGGAAGGAAGTCTTGCTCCCCATTGAGTTCCAAGTCAAGACCTTCAAGATAGCAGTTCAATTGGGGATGGACTTATCAGAAGCCCAAAAGCATAGAATGGAGCAATTGAATGAGTTAGATGAGATCAGACAAGAGGAAATTCTAAGAACTGATCTAGTTCAATATCAAAGAGCTAAATGGCATGACAAGTACATCAAAGAGAAGAAGTTTCAAGAAGGAGATTGGGCATTGTTATTTGATTCCAAGTTTAAAGATTTCCAAGGAAAATGTCAGACTCATTGGCTTGGGCCATATGAGATTGACAAGATCTTTAACAATGGAGCGGTAAGAATCAAGACCATTGATGAGTTTCAAACTCCTCTTATTGTGAATGGCCATAGATTGAAAGTTTATCATAAGCCACTCTCAAAAGAGGATTTTGTCAAAATGTTTCAAGAAAATTCTGCAATCAGGCTGGTACAGAAGAATTCTTCTTCTTCACCAGCCTAGCTTTTGTTATTTTCAGTTAAAAAAAAAAAAATTGTATAAGCCTGAAAACCAATCACTGATTGGCAGTCTTATACAGAAAATATTGGGTGAAAATCAGGAACACCTGACGCCCTATATCTTCCAAAAAAAAAAAAAAAAAATCTCTCTCTTTCATTTCACAAGTCTTGTGACCACCCACTCCATTCCATTCCACTTCATTCCATTTCATTTCACTTCACTTCACTCCATTCCACTTCATTTTATCTTTTTTATTCCATTTCATCAATAAAATTCTTTTTCATGACCGTTTCCATCTGGTCATTTGTCATCTGTTCATCTCCATTCATCCAAATAATAGTTGTGTCAGTTTCCGCAGCTGACATCTGTTTCCGCAGCTGACTCCAGTTTCCACAGCCAGAAGGAGATTCCGCAGCTACCACTCTGTTTTCAAAAGAATGTATAGCCAGATGTTATTTCCATAATCATGAAATTAAATGTAGGTGAGAGGACCAAAAATAAAGACATGGAGCATTCAAGATATCAATGAAGAGCAACAAATTGAAGACCAAGGAAAAAGGCAAAGATTCCAAGGTATGAGTAAAATTCATTTCAAATAGCATTGAAAACACATTTTTATATAGTTCTAAACCATAAAATCCATCCATGATGTGCAATGATTATATTGACAACTCCCGTAACCCTTTCACGATCTCCATATGATCCTCCCGCATTCATTCTCAAACGGTTCCATAATTAAACCCCGATCTTCACTCATACTCCAATATTCCACCGATGATAATGAGATGTAGTTGATTTGACCAGGGACTCTTACAGCCGCATAAATCCATAGTTGTTGTTTAAACGTGCTCACATTTATTGTGCAGCCACCAAATTTCAAAACACTGCCGGATGTGTTATACTCCTCCTATTGTTCTGTTAATCTCGTAGCCGTGTCTCTGCCGTGCTCACAAAACCCCTCTCTGTTCTGTCTCACTTCATTTCGTTCTCTATTACGCTACAACCTGTATATCCACTCTTTGATATCTACCTACAGTCATTGTGCTCATCTCTGTGCATTCAGCCGTTCTATTTCCATTAAACCCTCACGCAGGCAAATTTGTGAAGAGCAGAAAGAAGAATGGGTAAATTGCTAAGAGCAGAACCGGAAGGACCTAAGTTCATGGAGGGATATCCGCAAGTAAGGGATATATTGAAGAAAGCAAAGTGGCTGTGGTTTATCCAAAAATTCAGAGGTTACCATAAAGAAGTGACAAAAGCATTTGCAAGGTCGTTCAATGGCTTGGAAGTAGAGATTGGAGACCTTAAGTTTGCGGTGAATGAGGCATCTATAGCAACTGCCACGGAACTTCTTCAAGAGGGTGAGCGTTGGTTTAAGAATAAAAGCATTAGTGATGAAGCCTGGAGAACAATCTTACGAAACCAAGGTATGTACATAACTATTTTTAAAAGAGGAATTCATGTTCATGCATTGAAAGAGGAATGGGCTACTTTGCTGCTATTTGTTCAAAAATTCATTACCTGTGAAGGCCGTTTTGGGTCCATGTATATGTACCATACCCGGTTGCTGATGAATTTTCTAGATAATCAAACTCTCAATCTCCCATATTTTCTATTAAATAGTTTGAAGAAGATGTCTATGACTGTTCAGAAGCATTTAGGAGATGTAGAACCACATCTATATCACCATGGTCTTATAAAAATTTTGATTGAAAAAGAGTTAAAGGAGAAGAAAGACACATGGGAACAATTTTTGATTAGAAATTTCTTTGAGGAACCTCAGGAAATTCTTGAAGGTAGCACATCAAGAAGGAGTAGGAGAAAAAGAACAAATGATGAAACCCAAAGTACTCCTACTCAAGAAATTCCTGAAGGTAGCATATCAAGAAGGAGTAGGAAAAAGAGAACAAATGATGAAATTCAAAATACTCCTACTACTAAAATTGAAAGAACTGATAGGGAAGAGAGACTGTCAAAGAGGAAGAAGAAAGAAACTAAGGGTAAAAAGCCAATAACACCAAAAGAGAGAAAAACTATTGAGGCTATACATCAAACTCCTTCTTCCCAAGAAGAAGATCATCAAGTGTTATCTGAAAGAATAGTTTATCTTCAAAAATAGTCATCTATGGCCAAGAAGACAGAGAAAGGGAAACAAAAGCAAAAGGACAGTGGTCCACAACGTGTGAGAAGAAGTTCCAGACTTAAGGGGAAATTGAGGAAAACGCAAATGAAGGGTCCTCATTTCATTGATTTGGGAGAGGAAACATCTGAAAAGTCCCCAGCTGACCATAGTCCATCTCAGTCAGTTAGTGAACCTGGTTCATTTCATTCTCAGTCAAACATTGAACATAGTCCATCCCATTCTCAGCAAGATGTTGATGTGAGCCCTTCTCAGCCAGATTTTGAAGATAACTCTCCTTCACGGCATTTTGGGGACATCCCAATAAAAATGACACCTGATATAGACCCCAAGTAGCAAGAAGTATATGATTATATAGAATCTTTGGAAAGAGCAGCTACGGGCCCCAGTACTTCGTCCATCCAGCCTCACACAGTACAAGATGATCTAGTCCAATCACTAAAACAGGAAGTCTTTGAGCTAGAGCTTTTAAATAGACACATCAAAAATGAAAATGAGACATTGAAGGAACAAAGTAAATTGGACAAAATCATTCATGATAATACCATGCTACATCTGGGAATATGGCAGAAGAAGAACAAGAAATTGAAAAGGAAAGGCCAAAAGTTAAGAAGAGCACTGGTTAATATCAAATTTAGATGCCTAATGAAGAAGCCTAGGATGTTGGCAGCACTAAGGAAGAAGAGGAGAGGTTTGGATGTACTGGCTGAAGTGTCAAGGCATATGAACTGAGGAAGGATTATCAAAATTTTGGTTGCATGAGGACATGCAACACCTTCACAGTGGGGGTATCTTGAGTCTCAAATCTGCATCTTTTCCATACACTTTTCTACACCTTTTTCATCCACCTGAACCTCCCAAGATTGTCAATATCATTGTATATTAATTGCAAAAGAGCATCTAACATGGCTTTTAACTATATTTTTGTGTCTGTTGTTTGATTTAGATTTTGCTCATTTAGCTGCGGAATCTTGCCACTTTCCGCAGCTGCTGCAACTTTCCGCAGCCATTTTGTGAAACTCTATGTTACAAGTGTCTACAGGAAAAACGAGCCACATGGGCAAGTCTGAAATGATGTGGACATGGATCGTGTCCTATTGGCTCGAGAAAATTCATCTAAGGAGGTTGCGGTCAAAGGTGTCCAAATGGAAGTCAACCGTAGAGTCCCACGGTGACAGGACTCTGTTTCGTGTCACGTGAAGATTCATATGGCCGTTTCTGAGTTACGGGGAACAAATCAACATCTGTACATGGCTCCATAGCCGAATTCAAACATCCACTCCTCATAGATTTACTCTTCAATACGGCCATGATCCTAGATCTGTGGACGTAATGGTCTACGTGTTCTCCATCAGCATAAACTTTAGGAGTCAGTTATATTTCTTTTGTTATAAATAACGCGTTTGTATACGCATATTAGATTAGTCTCGATTAGTCTGTAGATAGGTCTGTAATGTAATTACGTTGCCACTGTGCCGTAATATCACCTTTCTATTATGACTGCATTTTAATATAAGAAGACTGTTTCCAAACGTAATTCGTACTTGAAGATTGCTGCCAAGGCTAGTGTAGAGGGCCCCTACACTTGCCAAGGTTCTGTGCATTATTGTATAGTTCTTGTTTTATTTCTTTAAAGCTTATTGTGCCATAATCCATTCACATGTTTATACATTGCATCTTTCATGGTATATATGCTTCATTTCTGTTTATAATATTTCATGCTTTCCATTTTACTTCTGTCTTCATGTTTTATATTATTGATAACTTATCAGTGTTCTTGTTTTAGGTTATAAATAGGCATCCCGGGCATTTGCATAACTTTTTGACTAATGACATGGAATTAACATTTTTCTGCTGCTAATTTGTTTTTCTTAGTTTCTGTTTAATTTCAGTACTGCTTTGTTTAATTCAGTTTTGCTCATTTGCTTTAGTAGTTAAATTTAGATATATTAAACTGCTCATAACATCTTCAGTTGCCTCCGAAAGCCACAGCTGGACTGATGGTGAGGGATTGTATTATGAAATGTGTGGTTTGATATTAGTTTCCTTTCTGCAAGTTAGATATATTAAATTGCTCATAACATCTTCAGTTGCCTCCGAAAGCCACAGCTGGACTGATGGTGAGGGATTGAATTATGGATGTGTAGTTTGATATTAGTTTCCTTTCTGCAAGTTAGAAATATTAAATTGTGCATGACATCTTCAATTACCTCCGAAAGCCACAGCTGGACTGATGGTGAGGGATTGAATTATGAATGTGTGGTTTGATATTATTTTACTTTCTGCAAGTTAGATATCAGTTACTCAAGTTGTTTATGGTTACTTCCGAAAATCATAGCTGGACTAATGATGAGGGATCAGAAGACAAGTTGATGTAATTTGATTTAGATTTAATTTGTTGCAATTTTGGATTTCTTTAAGCATAGTTTCTTTTGTGTTTAGATAGCAGCAAGAATAGTTTGGTTTTCATGCTCAATAGTTCACTGTTTTGATTTATTAGACTAGCAACACCTTTTCATTTCAGCAACACATTTTCATTTCCTTTCAAGTTTTGTCATTATATGTTTCAAATTCCTTTTTAAGTTTCAAGTTGGTAAATCATTATAGAGGATATCATTTCCTTGAACAAACATAACCATACTTGTTTTTATTTTAGAATCTCCATCTCACCTTAGAAAACCAAAAACGACAAAAAGTTAAGAAATAGGTTATCTTGCACATATAGTGTGTCGCACTTCATCAACTTACGAATCCCGGGTTGATAAATTAATGTAGCAATTTAGGACACACTAAATTGACCAAACACATGTACCATTCAGATATTATTTACTTATGATTCTATTTACTGCAAAATTCTTGAATATTGTTGCACATCTGTAATTCTAGATCTTAGATCTACTCCTGTACTCTCATGTTTTTCTCAAAACCCTAAGGGGAATATGTAGAGGAACTCTTCTAGTGTACAAATCTGATATAGATCTAATATTTTGTACACAAATATGTTCTAGATCTGAAATTTAATATAAAGCTACTTCAGCCCATAAAATAATTCTTTCAAGCTTTGCAGTCTCATTATGTTTTTGTAGCACCTTAATCTTGAGGGTTTCTTCATGTAAATCTTCTATTTTTCTCTTGTACATTGTATGGGCCACATTATAGATCTGTTTTACTGATGTACATGTAATTTTGGAGGTTCCTTGTTGATATCTTACTTTAACTCAGTGGAACTGCATTATTTCTAAAGCAGTATTGTTGTACATGATTACAGCCCTATTCTTTGGGTGTTTTTAAGCCATACTAGGTGGTGGGAGGTATGTTTGTGTCACCTAGTTTGATTTTTTTTTGCTCTCCTTTTGTAATTATACATTAGATCCATCGATATAAGGGATTTAGGAGCTGAAAACTCATTTCAGTGCACCAATTTGTGGAGAGATCTTTATTCCAGCAAGCTTTGTTGTGAATTCCCATTTTGGGATATTACAGTGGTATCAAAACATCTTTCTTGGCACATCCTATGCTTTTCTTCCAGAGAAAATATGTCTCTAGAAGGAGAAGAACCTCTCACTGATAGATAGGAGAGGTACTAGAGAAGAAGATAGAAGAAATATTACACAGAGGAAAAAGAGAAGAAGGGTGAAACCCCTTTATCTGGAAGGATCAAAAGAGAAGAGTTTTCTAAGTCTCTTTCTCAAGCTATGCATGAGATGAAGGAAGAAATCCGGGGAATGACGATGGAAAGACATGCAAGTCCCTCAATATTATTTTCACATCAAGGGAGCCCTAGTACTTCTTATTATGTATGTGAGCATTCAACCACACAACCTGATCTACAATGTTGTAACATGCCCACCTTCTTGTCAAAAGAAGGAGGAGAAGGAACACCAAAGGAGGAAGCTCTTGGTGAATATCTCGGAGAGTATGAATCTCAGTCAAAGATATTCAAAGAACATCTCAGCTTTCCAAAGTTCTGTCAGCTTAAAGAATAAAGGAGATCCTATAGCTATAGGAGGAGAGGGTGCATGCAGCCCACTTTTGGTAGATTTTCTCTACCTGTTTCTGATGGATCACCTAAGGGCTCAGCCCAATCTTGGGTAGGACAGCTTGACACCTATTTGAAACTGCATCAAGTCTTAGAAGAAGGAGCCATGAACGTAGCAATGCTGCATCTTCAAGGGAAGGCTTATGCCTTGTGGCTATTTGAGTCATTTTCCTTGAGAAATGTCAACATTTCTTCTTATGCAAGGTTTACTAAGAGGCTAGTGGAAATATTTGATGTACATGCTAAAAATTCTTTGAGGAAGCAAATCAAGCCAAAGGAGTCTGAATCTTTGCATAATTTGGAGAAATCATGGAGCCTACTCCATTTCTAAATATTGTTGAAGGGGTTAAAGATCTGCAACATGATTTTCCAAGGGAAAAGGCCCCACTTTAGCAAGAACATTCTTCTCAAGAAGAATACATGAGTGTCCTTTCCTCAAGGAGAGATCAAGAAACAAGATCTCTTATTGATGAGGCATACTCCATTGTTGAGGAGAAGAAATAAGAAGAACTGAAAGGTTCCTCCAGCACTATGACAGTAGGAGGAGATATATTTCTATTAAGAGATGGAGATGAAGCCATTGCTTCTACTAGGAGGGCTCTTGTATATTTGCAAGAAGGCCCCAAGGATCCTATACATGAAGAAGATGAGCAGAGAGTGTCTATGCCAGTAGACAATAAGACAAAACAAAGGAAATGTCATAATGCTATCATAGCAATAGATGTTCCACTGGTGCATGAAGAAGAGAAGGGAAAAAATGTTGCAATCATGAGCACTCTTTCATCTTTAAGAGTGACATCACATTATCATGGGACTTCCACACAAAAATCGGAGGTGAACCTACACAATGGAAGTAGGGAGATGTTGTTCCCATTTTACAGGCATATGTGGATGAACCATGAGGCATCAATGTCTTATGGAAAACCACCTAGAAGACCACCTAATTCAGAGTTGGTGGAATGTGTATCACATCTTGGTGCTCCACTCATGAATCCAAGAAGGATTGGAGCATTAGAAGACAAAGATACAGTGCTGGGAGGCTTGGGTAAGCTCAAGAAGAAGGGAGATCTTGTTCCCTTATCACCACCACCCACTCTCATATCTAGATCTGCGTTGTGGGAAGAGAAAAATAGAAGGATCAGCCTTCCAACGCACACCTTTGACATAGGAGATGTCAAGGAGGAGATCAGAAACATGATAGTAATTTCTGTAGATGTATCATCTACGCTGTCATTGTTGAACAGTCTAGATCTGTATTGGAAATCCCGACTTCTAGTGGATTATTCCAAGGATCTACACACTTGTATGATACTTGATGACCAGCTACATGAAGAGGGCTATTCAATCCAAGAAGAGGTCATCTATCATCATGTTAGAGTCTTCTTGTCTAGAGCCTCCAATTTCAAGTAAAAGATACTACAAAGAGCTTACGAGGAGCTCTGTTTCAGCCATATTTACACCATGAGGATCTACAACATCACCGTGAGAAGCTTTGATTGGGAAGGCTTGAAATAAGAACTATATCAACATTTTCAAAGACGCATGAAGTATGTGGAGTTGGGGCAGAAATATGACTCCATAAAGGGGATATTTTAGCCATCTCTTCCTTCTTTGGGAAGAGGAGAAAGATCCATGCACAACTCCAGGTGTATGAGAGGTATTGACGGTGAGGAATCTAATCATGTAAGTCAAGTTTTATTTTTTGATTATACATATTCTTTCCCCATGTTTATGCAGGCCATGGTTCCAAGGAGGAATGATATATCATGTAAATTTCATGGCAGATAGTGGGCGACTCAAATTTCTAAATTTGGCCACTTCCTTGATGAACAAAGGGAGATTCTCTATCATGATGGGTGCTTCCCTAAGGAACCAAATGTATCTCACACATTCAACCATAGTGTGATAACATGGGAAGCAAGTAAGTGGTGGGAAGAGCACTTACCACATATTTATCCGATGCAGGTAGGGGATGCCCTGTGCTGGTACCATATGTGGGACTATGACCCACCTCCTCTTGTTCAAATTTATGTTTATGTAATTGTAATTTTGCTTCCATGCATGGATGATGTACTTCTCCTATTTTTGGATTTGTATGGAGGAATAATAGGAGGCATGTGTGTACCACATGGGATAAGGACTCTCTTTGTATACTTTGCTACATATTTTAGGGAGAGCAGGGGTTCAAATATGCTTGTTTCAGTAAAATTCTTGACTCTTTGTGGGATGAATTATATACATCTCAGAATGACTTTGAAGGGAAAACTCATGGAAGGTTGCATTGGTGAATACTCAACTTATGTAGAAGGTTGGATCCTTGATGGTGTCACCAAAGGGGAAGGAGAAGTGTTGCAACACTCACCCTATCAGTTTCTTGAGGAAAAGCAACATTTTGGAGGGGAGGACTGTAATATTCCCAATTATCCCAAGATAATGGGAATATGCAATTTTTTTTTACTTTTCTGTCTCATGAATAAAATTTTGAAGGAGGATCAATAAAACTCCTAAATAGCAAAATAAATCAATGCTCAATGTGAAAAAATCTAAATCTGAGCTATTTTCACAAACACACTTAAGTGGGAAAGAGGTTGGATCAATTGACTGGGTCAATAGGACCAAATCAACAACACTATTTAGATGCAATGTATCTCCTAGAGGCACATCGCAGTCGATGTTGGAAGCCACTCATGTGAATGAAGCTAATTCATTAAGATGGTTTAGGGTTTGGAAAGATTTTCACATTATAAAAGAAAGAGGAGGAAACCAAGGAGAGGGTTGATCATTTGATATTTTTGAAGGTATTTTCTGTTTAGAAATCCCTCATTTTATAGATATTTAGCTAAGAATAGTTTTGTTTAGCACTTGGGTGTTCCTGGTCGGGAATCCCACCTCCTTTCTAGAGCAGCTCTTGGAGGAGTCTTGTTACATCTTGTCCACTATCTAGAAGTTGGTCAAGCTCCATCTTCCAACTACAACTCAGATCTTGTTGAGGATTTGGTTGTCTTTGTAAGCTCCAACAAGTGGAAGCTAGATCTACTCAAATCTAGGCGAATCTACAGGCCCTTTTCAGTGTGGAAGTCTTATATCCCATTGGCAAGAGGATTCTAGATCTTTGGAGCTATATTTTCAAATCTTTGCATCAGTCCAAACTAGTGCTAGAGGCTACAGCGCAGTTTTCCTTCCATAACTATGTTATTTTAAAGTATTCAGTTGCAAGGTGTTTTGACTGCATTTTGGAGGAGAGATCTATGGTGATAGGATTCCCCCTTTCACTATGGTGATCCATGGATTAGATTTCTCATCCATGTACCATTCAGATTTGATTTACTTATGATTCTATTTATTGTAGAATTCTTGAATATTGCTGCACATCTATAATTCTAGATCTCAGATCTACTCCTGTACTCTCATGTTTTGCTCAAAACCCCTAGGGGAATTTGTAGAGGAACTCTTCTAGTGTAAAGATCTGATATAGATCTAATATTTTGTACACAAATCTATTCTAGATCTGAAATATAATATACAGATACTTCAGCCCATAAAATAATGTTTTCAAGCTTTGCAATCTCATTATGTTGTTGCTGCATCTCAATCTTGAGGTTTTCTTCATGTAAATCTTCTATTTTTATCCTGTACATTGTATGGGCCACATTATAGATATGTTTTACTGATGTACATGTAATTTTGGAGCTTCCATATTGATATCTTGCTTTAACTTAGTGGAACTACATTATTTCTGAAGTAATATTTTTGTGCATAACTGTAGCCCCATTCTTTGGGTGTTTTTCAGCCATACTAGGTGGTGGGAGGTCTATTTACCTCACCTAGTTTGATATTTGTTTTCTCTCCTTTTGGATTTAGACATTAGATCCACTGATCTAAGCGATACAGGAGCTTCAAACTCATTTCAGTGCACCAATTTATGGAGAGATCATTATTCAAACATGCTTTGCTGTGCATTCCCATTTTGAGATATTACAGTGGTGGTATTACAGCCCTTTCCCTAGGAAAATAGCTCAGAAACAAGGGTCTTAACCCTTCTGCAGCAACTCTATGAAAATTGACACATTTCCTACAAGGGACTACACTGTAGGAGATGAGAAATACTTTTGCCTACTACCAACATATGAAATGTGCTCAGAAATCTTCCTAGCTGATCTCTCAAGAGAAGGAAGGCACCTTCTACTGAGAAACATACTCGGAAGTGGTGTAACAAACCTCCATTGCAACACCCTGCAACGTAGAAATATTCTTCCACAGAAATAACACTCGGACTAAAGAATGGTGCTTGGCCTTAAGCCTGGATGTGGAGCAATACAGGACAAGCTCTCCCAAGAGGCCTCTCAAGGGAAGAGGTGGGATTCCTGCTCGGGAACACCCTATGCTCAACAGCACTACAATCCTGCTAAATAGAAAGAGGAATCTAAGTCTAAATAGAAAACCATCTTGCTTTGATACCACTTCTTCCCCAACACCCCCTTTCTGAGGTAATGGTAATATGAAATTTTTTATACATTATTATGGAGCTGCCCCATAATTATGTATGTGTTTTTGTATACATAATTTTTGCCCCATATTATTTGGAAGATAATGGAAAAAATTCCGAAGTAGCAAGGCTAAGTAGCAGCTGACTGTCAAGAACTAGATGGAGATGGCTGTAGATGACACACAAGCTGAATAGACCTCCTCCAACGGATCTTCCAAGTGAAAGGCTAATACTAACAATGAAGATCTGACCCTCCAAACAATACTGCAAACCCTCACTTTAGATACACACTAAAAATAACGCAGTGTAATAGAGGGACTATGTTTTAGATCATGGAAATGGTTGGCCTGATGCTAAAGATGATGGGAATTAGCTTGAATGCTCCCTCGCTGATCCTCCAAAGGAAAGAAGACTTCCTCCTCTGAAAAATAAGCACAGGAAGTGGTGTTCAGTAACCCCCATTGCAACACCCTGCAAAAAAAATTAGATCTAAATAGAAACTACACTTTAGCTGAAGGAGGATGCTTGGCCTAAAAGCCTGAATGTGGAGAAATGAAGTGCAAGCTCCTTCATGAGGCCTCTCTTGAAAGGAGAAGGAATTCCTAAGCAGGAAATCCTTGTGCTAAGCAGCACTGCAACTCTGCTAAATAGCAGGAGAATGCAAAAAGTATAAACAGATAATGAAATAAATAATCAATAGCATCCCAGGCCCAAAATGATATTACAGTGGTATTGCAATGCTTTGATACCACTGTAATATCCCAAAATGGCAATGCACAGCAAAACCTGCTGGAATAACGCTCTCTCCACAAATTGGTGCATTGAAATGAGTTTGCAGCTCCTGTATCCCTCAGATCAATGGATCTAATGTCTAAATCCAAAAGGAGAGCAAAAACAAATCAAACTAGGTGAGGTAAACAGACCTCCCACCACCTAGTATGGCTGAAAAACACCCAAAGAATGGGGCTGCAGTCATGCACAACAATACTTCTTCAGAAATAACAAAGTTCCATTGAGTTAAAGCAGGAGATCAATATGGAAGCTCCAAATTTACATTTACATCAGTAAAAACATATCTATAATGTGGCCCATATAATGTACAAGAGAAAAATAGAAGATTTACATGAAGAAACCCTCAAGATTGAGGTGCTGCAAAAATATAATGAGACTACAAAGCTTGAAAACATTATTTTATGGGTTGAAGTAGCTGTATATTACATTTCATATCTAGAACAGATCTGTGTACAAAATATTATATCTATATCAGATCTGTACACTAGAAGAGTTCCTCTACAAATTCCCCTTGGGGTTTTGAGCAAAACATGCGAGTACAGGAGTAGATCTGAGATCTAGAATTACAGATCTGTAGAAATATTCAGGCATTCTACAGTAAATAGAATCATAAGTAAATCAGATCTGAATGGTACATTAATGATAAATCTAATCCATGGATCACCACAGTGAAAGGGGGAATCCTATTGTTATAGCCCAAATCCACCTCAGGCTGAAAGAAGGCGGGATTCAGGGTAACACCAAACCATGCTCAGTCTGGTAGCTAGCCCTACCAGAACAGGAGAGGGCTCTCTCCGGGTCAATCTCAGGAAAAATGTATCAATAGGCCTTGAGATGACTAAAATGAGTGCTAATTTTAGGCTAGGTATATTAATTAAGGAGTTTGAAATGATTTTTAAGGGTTTTTGTTGGAAAAAGGGAAAGGCAGTTTTGGGCTTGGGGATGAGGCCAATTTCTTGCAGAGTTCAAGTTGGGGCAGGGAAGGCAATGGATTTTATGTCTTAGATTCAATGAATTGATATAAAAGACTACTAAGGAGCTGAAGAGGGCAAGAAGGTGCAAGGATCCTCTTCAAATGGAGGAAAACATATAAAACTAAACAAAAGTTTAAGGCAGAGCACCAGCAAACTAATAAATTCTACCTTAGTTACTCATTTGTTTATTTCAGAAGAAAAGAGAAGGGAAATGGCATACATATAACATTAATGAAACTTACAGATACATGGAGAAAAACATCATCAAAACTCAGAGCCACAAGGGTCCCAACAAGTGCTGCAAAACCCTGGTCTTTCCTTTGCCAAAAATGCAGAAGTGTATGTACAATGAAGTGCCAAACTTTTCCCAAGTATCCAACCCCGAAACTGTCTCAGAAAATAAAATATATAGACAAGTATAATCCCTTCCTATGCATCTAGGGGTCGAGATCATCCTTCTAGGAGCTATTTCAACCAATTCTAAACAAGGAACTGAAATCTAGGCAATCAAACAACTTGCCTCTATATGGTAGGAAACTGATTCATTCATTTAATTTTCACTTTTTAGTGAATGAATCCTCTAGAACAAGTAAATATGAGCCAAAATTACATCATAGTCATCAAATTACATCAAGATAGATAAATAGTTACATCAAAAAGTGAAACTAGTCAAAACTGGGCGAATTTCTGAGCTGAAGAGTGAAAATGAGGCCAAATTTCTCTATGCGCTGCGCCCAAAAACTCAATGCATCGTGCCACTTTGAGCCGATTTTTGAGGCACTTCCTGAAGTCGAAATTAATCTCATGATAGCTCGTTGGAAATCTCTACCTGACTAATATCCAACCCAAGTGGAATTTTACAATTTGGAGTTCATTTGTCCCTCCAAAACTGCAATCTCCCAAGACTGGTTCCTGCTGGTGCAAAAGGTGGCAGAAAGGCCATTTTTGGAGTGTTTTTGACCCTTAAGACCATCCAGAACTTGATGAAATCCTTAGTTAATCCATGAGAATTCATAATTTATCATAAAAAATCCAAAAATGTCAAGTTTTTCTCCAGAAGATGTCCCAATCATAAGCGCGCGCCAAGTGGCGCGACGCGTCGGGCAGGAAAATTTATTTTGTGACAAAAAAAAACAAAATTGACAAAATTTTCTCCAAATTCCTTGAAACTTGTACTGAAGGTCTTCCATCACATTTCATGCTAAGCCAAAGAATATTCAGGCAAGATTTGGATTCTATCCTCCCTTTTACACCGTTTCAGTGCCCTTCTTAGCCTCGCTTTCAGAATCTTCATCTTCGCTTTGCAAACATGTGTGCAGGTCCAATAGTGGTTCTTCATATGTATGATCATGTCCTTGTCCTTGTTTTCCTTCACCAAGAGCTTCTCCAGATGGATATTGACTCTCGTAAGCCAAATATCTCGATCATAGGATGTGTCGGTATCTGTCTACATGAGAATTTGCAAGGTGTATGTTGGCTTGTATGTGCTGAAAAGGAGAATTTGGTGCCTTTGTCTTAGTGTAAAATGTATGTCAAATGGGAGGGACTGTAGGAGAAATAGGGCAATGGGGACAATGGGTTTAATCAAGTGATAATTTTCCCTTTGAAAACTTGTGATTTTAACAAATGTAGAGACAATGGGACAATCACTTTATTTTTTGGGATAAACTTGGGATTTGGGGAAATTTTACAAGTGGAGTAAGGATAATGGGAATGAGAGAGGGATGGAGTGACTTTAGGGATGAAAGAGAATAGGGGAATGGGCTATATTGATAAATTAACAGTGATGAGGGATGGGAGAGATAGCAATGTTTTGGGGATATTTGACTAGGGTTTGGGATAGTGGGATTAGGGATTTAGGGTTAGTTGATTAGGGATATGGGAAATGTGGAATGGGTAGATGAGAATGTAAAGAAAGGGAGAAAATGATTGAGGGAATGAAAGAGTGAGGGAGTGATGGCATAATAACCAAACTCTAAACCCTAAGGAAACAATTCTTGAGCAAGAAAATAGGGTTTGAATTTTCTTCACCTATTGAAACACCATAAACACTGATGGAAACTCATACCTTGGAAATATGGAGATGTTAAATTAGTTGGGAAATGAAGAATTTAGAAATTTCAGAGCTTTGGTGGAATATTTGAATGGATTTCAGGCTTTTTGGCCCAATGCGCCGCGCCATCTCTATGCGCCGCGCCAGTTCATTTTTTACACTGCAGAGGGCTGCCCAATGCGCTGCGCCATCTCTATGCACCGCGCCATTTTGCAGGAGGATTTTGGAGGCGTTCCCGATGTCCAAATTTGGCACAGAATAGCTTGTTGGAAAGCTTATTGAGTCGTCTTTCCAACCCAACTATAATTTTTCAATTTTGAGTTCATTTTCCTTGTCAAAAATCAAATCTCCCAAGACTGGTCAAAATGTGCAAAATGAGGCTACCTCAAGGCAGAGTACTGTTGCAGTCAACTTTTGAAGATCTTCCTTAACTCCAAATTTAGCTCACGATAGCTCATTGGAAAGATATTTTTGTCTAGTTATCATTTGAATCATCAAATAATTCATTTGGCCAACCAAGCTAGTAAGGGTTTCTAAGGAAGGGTTTGAAAATGGAATTCATCAACCCTTGAAATGTAGAAGGTGCATTGGTAAGGCCAAAAGGCATGACCAAAAATTCATAATGACCCTCATGAGTTCGAAATGCTATTTTTGGAATATCTTCATTCTTCATTCTAATTTGATGATATCCTGAACGAAGATCCAACTTGGTAAAATAAATTGCTCCATGTAATTCATCCAATAATTCATCAATCACAGGAATGGGAAATTTATCTTTAATGGTGAGCTTATTGAGCTCCCTATAATCCGGAGACATTCACCATGATCCATCCTTCTTGTGTACCAATACTACAGGAGCAGAGAAAGAACTTTGACTAGGTTGAATTATACCCGCCTCTAACATTTCTGCAATCATCCGTTCAATTTCGCTCTTTTGGACGTAAGGATATCTATAAGGCCTGATGTTTGGAGGAACAGTTCCTGGAATCAAATGAATAGCATGATCATGATCACGAATAGGTGGGAGTCCTTTGGGAGTTTCAAACACCTTGGAATGATTGTCCAAGACTTGTTGGAGATCTGCAGAAATAGATGATTTTGATGTCGGAACTTCTAGTGCGCATAATTGTGCAATTACGCCTCGTTGTTCTTTCTTTAGAAGCTTTGTCATGACATTAGAGCTTATTATCCTTCCCGGCTTCCCTTCAATACCCCGTAATTCGACTTCCTTTCCTTCTGAAAAAAAATTCAAGAAAAGTTCTTGAAAATTAAAAGCTACCGTCCCCAAAGATTGTAACCATTGTACTCCTAGTACAACATCAACACCTCCCATAGGAATGGAAAGCATTGGACTAGTCAACACATATTCCCCCATGGTTAGCTTGATATTATGGCATTTTCCAGAGCAATTTATAGTTCCTCCATTTGCAACCATCACTTGACATTTTGGTGCTGGGTATAGGAAACAATTTAATTTCTTGGCTACCTTACAATGAATAAAATTATGGGTGCTACCTAAATCAATCAACACTATTACCTTTTTCTTCTTGATTTGTCCTTTTATCTTGAGAGTTTGAGGAGTGGTAATTCCTGCCAGTGCATTACACGATATGGTCGGATTCATTTCTTCCTCTTCTGGGGCTGGTTCTCGGTGTATATGCTCTTCTTGTTCATTTTCTTCTTCCTCTTCACAATCTATGTAAAATAATTTCTTCTCAGCACACTTATGACCTTTAGTGTATTTTCTATCACAACTGTAGCAAAGCCCTTTTGCTATTTTTCCTTCCAATTGTTGTGGTGTCAACCTTGTAGGTTGTGGAAATCTAGGCGTAGCCACACTTCCTTCTTTATAGAATTGAGTGGTAGGCTTCCTTGTTGCCATAATTTTACATTCAAATTTTCTTGCCAACCTGAATGCCTTCTCCAATGAATGAGGTTCTAGAACGCGAACTTCATGTTGAATGTTATCCTTTAAAGTGCCTATGAAGAGATCAATCATGTGTTCCTCTGGAATATCAGCTACCCTTATATTCAATTTTTGGAAGTCCTCAATGTGATGCCCCACTAAACCCTTTTGTTGGAGATTTATCAATTGGCTAAATAAGGTGTTGCTCTTTGTATCCTCATAATGTGCTATCATTTCCTCCGTAAAAATTGACCAAGTGACAATTTTTTTACGGGAGCAAAGCCATCGATACCATACAAATGTATTTTGTTCTAAATGCAAAGTTGCAATGCGTACCTTTTGTGTGTTTTGCACGTTATGGAGATCAAAATATTGCTCCATCTGTAGTATCCATGTTACAGGATCCTTTCCATCGAACTTCCTCATATCCATTTTTGGAATATGGTGGTTCTTCCCGCCAACATTAGAGTTTATGAAATCACGATTAACATTTATTTTGTTCTCATCATGAGGTTCTTCTACTATCTTTTCACCATTAGGAAACATTTCTTGTATCAACTTTTCAAATCTTCGATGTTTGATTTTAGATCATCCATCTTAGCTTCCATGCCAGCTTCCATGCCATCCATCTTAGCTTCCACGCCATCCATCTTAGCTTCCACGCCTTTCTTCAAACCGTCCATCTTCACTTCCACGCCATCCATCTTAGCTTCCATGCCTTTCTTCAAACTGTCCATCTTCACTTCCACTCCTTTCTTCAAAACTTCCATTTCATTTTTTTTCGCTCTTTGCGAGAGTGAAATTTGTTGCACTTGCTCTTATAATTTTGATAGATCATGTTGCAATTCTTCATCTTCATGAGTCATGGTAGAGCCTTCTGAAGGCTTAATGGGTGTTGAATTCTTTTTTGGAGGCATAATACAACCCATTACTGACAAAAATTCTTCAATATTCCCTTGGAATCAATTCAACTTGATTCTTCAAACAAGACTTATGCAATTCGGAAAAAAAAATACACACCTTTTACTTGCTTTGAGGAGCTCGATATTGAAATTGAATTATCTCTGTAATTGAAAATCTTCAATATCTGAAATTTAGCCCTGTAGTAGCCCTCTAAAGCTTATTTCAAATGCCATAGGTCTGATCTAATTTGGATTCCCCAAGACAAATTTGTGTCTAATCTCCACAATGACCTAATTTTGGACTGGTTCAGTAGAGCACACTTGTAGGACATAACACATGTCACTGTTTCATCCTTTGTCTCTGAAATTGATAGCCAAGAAACCAAAGTCCGTGTACTTGCGACCAATTTTTACAGCACTCAAATCCACTGCCCATAGAGAGAGTTATTGAACTTTTCCCATGATCACCTCTTTGAGATGAAATTCAGGAGCCTGCAAAAGCAGTACCTTCCACAGATCATATCTCCAAAAATATTGCGAACCAAGCTCTAAAATTTTTTGATGCATTTCCTCAGGATTTCAGCTTCACACCATATGAATTTTAGATTTTGAATCTTCGTAGAAAAAAATTTATAGCGAAAATTCCACGATGACCTGTTTAGGAGCTTGAAAAAAGACCTAACTTCCACAGATGATATCTCCGAAAATATTGCGAACCAAGCTCTGAAATTTTTAGACAATCTTCCTAAGGATTTCAGCTTCGCACCCCAAAAATTTCAGCTTCTGAAACTTCGTAGAAAAAAATTTATAGCGAAAATTCCACGATGACCTGTTTGGAGCAGCGAAACCCTAGAGTCCAAAGCTCTGATACCAAATGTTGTGTAACCAGCTCGAAAAATAGAATAAAAAAGATATCAACGCCTTAGAAATAAGCCACTTCAAGGGGAAACCTCTAATACATTACATAAATGAACAATTCTTGGATGATACAATTTAGAAAACCTCCTTTCTATATATAGGAGTCCCTAGGGCCATAATGTAATCCTAGTGGGCCACAATGTAATCCTAGCTGACCTAACAATAATAATTTAAGGGCACAATAATAAAAAAATGAGGGTTACAAGGGTACAATAATAACAATAAGGGGGTTACACTAACAATAATAAGGGACTATACTAGTAATATAGGGACCTAACAGAAATCTTGATTTTCCCAAGGTCACTTCAGAGGTGCATCAATTTTCTTGAGGCGACTGTATTTTTGACATTTCTCTAAAACCATGACACCTGTGTAAAGAGTGAAGGATTTTTTTCTTCCCTATCCTGTTGTGGACAAAAACCTCTCTCAGGTTTGCAAAATTCATCTTTTATTTCTCAGAAACATCATTTGAGTGAAACCTATCCTGATGTGTGGAACAAGGGATTTGTCGAAATGAAGCAAAATGAAGGGGATAAGGGGCTTCTAAATTCTTGAGAAAATTTTGGGAAGTAGGGAGGGATGTTAGGAAGTAGGGGAAAGTGTAATATCAGAAATTTAGTGAGGAAAAAGGATCCAAAAGGGAAAAACATAGGCCTAGCCTAGAAAATTGCCAAGTTGTAGCAAGAAACTAGGGTTTGTGCAAAAATGATGAATTTGGGGGATCTCAGTGATGGGAAGTGTTTAATAAGGTACATTAAGGATAAGGGAAGGTTTATGAACATCAGGATACAATTTTTTCTAATGATTTGACCATCCAAGAGAAATTACCTCCAAAACCCTAGGAGAGGGAAATTAACCTTACCTATGCACAATTGAAGCATGAACAAGGTGTAAAATGACCCATTGGAACTTGAAATGATGATGAAAACCCTCTAAATGATGGTACACTCAGCTGAATGGTGACATGGACCGAAATTTGGACAACTCTGAAAGGAGTGAAAGCAAACCCTAGATCTAATACCTAGTGACCAATTTTTGCTTGAAGGCTCACTGAAATGACAAAATTTGACCTTGACACCTTAAAATCACTTTGTAAGAGCATGTTTGATCACTGGAGGAAGGCTGCAAAGGCTGACACTAATATTGGCTCCAATGGGGATGGTAGCTCCCTGGAGGTACCAAGAACTACATATCTTTGGAAAAGCAGATAGTGCCTTCATCCATTGGGTAATGGAGTCAAAGCACGAAAACTGACATTCTGTAGACTGATTCAGACTCAAGGCTAAAATTGAAAACCATAATAAACCAGACATGACTAAAACATAACTAACAAACTGGAAAGATGCTCATAATTGAGCTTATTCATCAAACCTACTCTAATTATTTCTTTTCACCACCCGATCAAGTGAAATGGAATAGCCAATGCAACCATGTAAGCATCCTGGCTGCTATTTGATTTCTTCCCAAATGCTTTCTGATGTCCAGGAAAATGGAAGAATCGAAAGGCAACTCCCATGGAAACTCAAAATCAAGTTGACTGATGATAAACTTGCAAAACATGAATTGACTGGATGACTTCAAGAAAACTGCGAAAGGATCTTCATAAACATAGCAACTGATTTCCATTAACACATTACTGCTCTGATCTAGGTAATCTTCATAGCTGGATATTAATATTTTCCTCACATCTGTGCTATATTTCTTTGGTGACTGTAGCAAGCTGTCAAAAGGATCTTGAATTTCATGAATAACCAAACTCTGTAGCTGATTCCAAACAAAACAAAAGTCTCCTTTATCAATCTCCTCATGTGACTGCAAATCTTGATATAGGCTCTGTAAGGAAAAATATGTTAAACAAGACAATGAAGGCAACTTTTGAGTAAGATTATCATCAATTTTCTTTTCTGTCACATGGTTAGCCAATGGAGAAGAATTTTTACATCAAACATCATCCAACACAGAAGCAATAGGATCATCAAAAACTTGAGAATACTGCTGCGATGTATCCATTGAAACTGCCTGACATCCTACTGGTTGTTCATCTTTTTCTTGAGAGATATTATGAAGATTTTGCTTTATAAACTAAAATGCTTTGAAACAAAAGGGTACAGAATCCTCTTGCATCATTAAATCATGTATTTCATCTTCCACGCCTTCATCTGTAATCTGACCTTCAATTTCGTTTGGTGGCTGCAAATCTGGTGCTAGGGAGGGTTTTGCATCTGAAATGATTTCATCAATCGTTTCAGGGGAAGATTTCTCATCAACTACTTGCTCAATAATTTCGCTATATGTGTCATCCTCCACATTAAGACTGAGAGATTGTTGATTTTCTACAGGCTGCTCATTTGAATATTTACTATGCAATTTACCCTTTAACAACTGGAATGATTCAAAACAAAATGGAACAGAGTCATCTTGTAGCATTTGATCATATGTGCCAGTTTCCATGTTTTCATCTGCAACTTGACAATCAACGGCACTCGGTGATTGCAAATATGAATATTCGAAATCTTGAACAAGGTTTTTATTGCCCTCAAGATGGTCCAAATCAAGACTTGTTGGCAGTTGATTTTTGATAGCATGGAAGTTGTCTCTGATGAACTGAAACGAATCAAAACAAAAAGGCAAAGATCCTTCACTTACTTCAAAATTTGTTGCACTTTCCTCATCATTTTCATAGCTGATATGCATCGATTGATCACTGTACTCAAGCTGCTGAAAGTGAACTTCCTCCTCACACAAACTAGTTGTTGATTTGTTTGCAAGATTAGCTTCTGTTTGGAGAACGTAATCATCATCATACCGATCAAACTGAGGCAAATCATCAGTATAAAACACATCATCAAGCATACATGTCATATCAACAGCTCTCTCTTCTTCAAGATGATCTATAAAGTAATTACTATGACGACTCGGATAAGAAACAAAATGTTTTGGATCAGCAACTTATTCTTCTTCAATCAACGAGCCATGGGCTTGAACATTATACACATTCTTTGTGGTTTTATTTTGCATCATTTCTTCTACTTCACTTACCAACATGTCAAGCTTTACCTCTAGAGATATCGATTTCTCCGAATCCATGTTTTTCATCTCTTCTTCCTTCAACCTTGCCCTTCGGATCAACAAATGAGCCTCTACATTTACTGCACTATTCTGCATCTCGTGAAGTGTTGCAAGATTCCTTTCTCTCAACTGAAACTCCATTTATAGATCAAAGGAACCCGGGTAGTGCAAGAGAGCAGATCTAGGAGAAGGTCTTATATCAGCTGGCATTGAAAAATATACTTGGTTAAATCTGGCAGAAAACTGTTGTACTGTCTCCCCTGGCAGTCTTTTCAGCTGGTTATACTCTTCTATAATAAGGAAAGGATTCTGTTCGATCACCCACCTGTCAAGGAAAACTTCGACGAACTGCTGGAAATCTGAGATGCTCGCATCAGGCAAGGTTTTGAACCAACTCTTCACTTGGCCTTGAAAAGAAAGAGCAAAAATTCTAATACTAACATCTTCTTCATCAACTTCAAAAAGGTCTAGAAAAGTCTCAACATTCTGCACATGTTGCTCAACGTTGACATTTTTACATTCCCCGTCAAATCTCGGCAAATATAGGTAATAATTTGCAGGGAAAGCATGGAGAACAGAAGGTAAAACAAGAGTTTTATACCTATCGGGGACTATACAAGGTGTAGGAGTATATACAAGAGCTACGGGATCAGTTTGGTTTTCTTTAAGCTCAACACTTTGAAGAGAGTCATCATAAGATGTGGGAAAAGTAAGTAGGCGAGGATCAAAAGGAAACTCAGTATTTACACTTTTTGAATAAGTCGAGTGAAGATTTTGATCACCTTTATCATACAAAAAATTCTGAAAAACTTTCAAGACAGCTTCAAGAATAGCAAATAAGTAATTTGCAAGGAAGCAAAATAGATCCTGAATACCATTCCACTTCGGATACCTGAACTTAGTGTAAGATCCTTCCATTTTCTCAAAGAAAAAGTTAGTCCTCCAGTGGAGTCTCTACATTGAGTTGGAGTCACCAGGTGAATGATTTCAGCCTTCTTATGTCTGATTGTTGTCCACCATCAATAATCAGATCTGAACTTGCTACATGTACTGGGGCAAGAAAATCCACAAGTCAAGTGTCACGTTCACAAGCTAGACTAGAGATTGACTGAAGTAGCGTTTATCTACTTCCGCTAATGCAAATCAAAAGTGTTTCGAAGGCTATCTGGCATAAATTCAGGCTTCGTCTGTAGCTTATAAAACAATTAACACCAACAAGAAAACCATTTTCTCCCCAGTATGGTCGCCACTATGTTATAGCCCAAATCCACCACAGGCTGAAAGAAGGCGGGATTCAGGGTAACACCAAACCACTCTCAGTCTGGTAGCTAGCCCTACCAGAACAGGAAAGGGCTCTCTCCGGGTCAATCTCAAGAAAAATGTATCAATAGGCCTTGAGATGACTGCAATGAGTGTTAATTTTAGGCTAGGTATATTAATCAAGGATTTTGAAATGATTTTTAAGGGTTTTTGTTGGAAAAAGGGAAAGGCAGTTTTGGGCTTGGGGATGAGGCCAATTTCTTGCAGAGTTCAAGTTGGGGCAGGGAAGGCAATGACTTTGATGTCTTAGATTCAATGGATGGACAGAAAAGACTGCTGAGGAGCTGAAGAGGGCAAGAAGGTGCAAGGATCCTCTTCAAACGGAGGAAAACATATAAAACTAAACAAAAGTTTAAGGCAGAGCACCACCAAACTAATGAATTCTACCTTAGTCACTCATTTGTTTATTTTAGAAGCAAAGAGAAGGGAAATGACATACATATAAAATTAATGAAACTTACAGATACATGGAGAAAAACATCATCAAAACTCAGAGCCACAAGGATCCCAACAAGTGCTGCAAAACCCTGGTCTTTCCTTTGCCAAAAATGCAGAAGTGTATGTACAATGACGTGCCAAAATTTTCCCAAGTATCCAACCCTAAAAATGTCTCAGAAAATAAAATATATAGACAAGTCTAATCCCTTCCCATGCCTCTAGGGGTCAAGCTCATCCTTCTAGGAGCTTTTTCAACCAATTCTAAACAAGGAACTCAAATCTAGGCAATCAAACAACTTGCCTCTATATGGTAGGAAACTGATTCATTCATTTAAACTTCACTTTTTAGTGAATGAATCCTCTAGAAAAATTAAATATGAGCCAAAATTACATCATAGTCATCAAATTACATCAAGATATATCAATAGTTACATAAAAAAGTGAAACTAGTCAAAACTGGGCGAATTTCTGAGTTGAAGAGTGAAAATGAGGCCAAATTTCTCTATGCATCGTGCCCAAAAATGCAATGCGTCGCGCCATTTTGATCCTGTTTTTGAGGAACTTCCTGAAGTCCAAATTGAGCTCATGATAGCTCGTTGGAAATACCTGCCTGTCTAATATCCAACCCAAGTGAAAATTTTCAATTTGGAGTTCATTTGCCCCTCCAAAACTGCAATCTCCCAAGACTGGTTCCTGCTGGTGCAAAAGGTGGCAGAAAGGCCATTTTTGGAGTGTTTTTGACCCTTAAGACCATCCAGAACTTGATGAAATCCTTAGGTAATCCATGAGCATGCATAATTTATCATAAAAAATCCAAAAATTTCAATTTTTCCTCCAGAAGATGTCCCAATCATAAGCGCGCTACAAGTGGCGCGACGCGTCAGGTAGGAAAATATGTTTTGTGACCAAAAAAAACAAAATTGACAAAATTTTCTCCAAATTCCTTGAAACTTGGACTAAAGGTCCTCCATCACGTGTCATGCTCAGCCAAAGAAGCTTCAGCCAATATTCAGAGTCTCTCCTCCCTTTTACGCCGTTTCAATGCCCTCCTTAGCCTCGCTTTCAGAATCTTCATCTTCGCTTTGCAAACATGTGTGCGGGTCCAATAGTGGTTCTTCATATGTCTGAGCATGTCCTTGTCCTTTTTTTCCATCACCAAGAGCTTCTCCAGATGGATATTGACTCTCGTAAGCCAAATCTCTCTATCATAGGATGTGTCGGTATCTGTCTACATGAGAATTTGCAAGGTGTATGTTGGCTTGTATGTGCTGAAAAGGAGAATTTGGTGCCTTTGTCTTAGGGTCAAATGTATGTCAAATGGGAGGGACTATAGGAGAAATAGGGCAATGGGGACAATGGGTTTAATCAAGTGATAATTTTCCCTTTGAAAACTTGTGATTTTGACAAATGTAGAGACAATGGGACAATCACTTGATTTTTTGGGATAAACTTGGGATTTGGGGAAATTTTACAAGTGGAGTAAGGATAATGGGAATTAGAGAGGGATGGAGTGAATTTAGGGATGAAAGAGGATATGGGAATGGGCTGTAGTGATAAATGAATAGTGATGAGGGATGGGAGAGATAGCAATGTTTTGGGGATATTTGACTAGGGTTTGGGTTAGTGGGATTAGGGATTTAGGGTTAGTTGATTAGGGATATGGGAAATGTGGAATGGGTAGATGAGAATGTAAAGAAAGGGAGAAAATGATTGAGGGAATGAAAGAGTGAGGGAGTGATGGCATAATAACCAAACTCTAAACCCTAAGGAAACAATTCTTGAGCAAGAAAATAGGGTTTGAATTTTCTTCACCTATTGAAACACCATAAACACTGATGGAAACTCATACCTTGGAAATATGGAGATGTTAAATTAGTTGGGAAATGAATAATTTAGAAATTTGAGAGCTTTGGTGGAATATTTGAATGGATTTCAGGCTTTTTTTCCCAATGCGCCGCGCCATCTCTATGTGCCGCGCCAGTTCATTTTTTACACTGCAGAGGGCTGCCCAATGCGCTGCGCCATCTCTATGCGCCGTGCCATTTTGCATGAGGCTTTTGGAGCCTTCATGATGTCAAAATTGGGTGTTGGATAGCTCTTTGGAAATATTACTGAGTCTACTTTCCAACCCAACTAGAATTTTTCAATTTGGAGTTCATTTGCCTTGTGAAAAATCAAATCTCCCAAGACTGTTCAAAATGTGCAAAATGAGGCTGCCTCAAGGCAGAGTACTGTTGGAGTCAACTTTTGAAGGTCTTCCTCAACTCCAAATTTAGCTCATGATAGCTCATTGGAAAGATATTTGTGTCTAGTTATCATTTGAATCATCAATAAAGCATTTGGCCAACAAAGCTAGGCGAAATCTTGATTTTCCCAAGGTCACTTTAGAGGTGCATCAATTCTTCTGAGGCGACTGTATTTTTGACATTTCTCTAAAACCATGACACTTGTGTAAAACGTGAAGGAGGTTTTCATTCCTTGGCCTGTTGTGGACCAAAACCTCTCTTATTTTTCTAAAATTCATCTTTTATTGCTCAGAAACATCATTGAAGTGAAACATATCCCGATGTGTGGAACAAGGGATTTGTCGAAATGAAGCGAAATGAAGGGGATAAGGGATTTCTAAATTCTTGAGAAAATTTTTGGAAGCAGGGAGGGATGTTAGGAAGTAGGGGAAAGTGTAATATCAGAAATTTAGTGAGGAAAAAGGATCCAAAAGGGAAAAACACAGGCCTAGCCTAGAAAATTGCCAAGTTGTAGCAAGAAACTAGGGTTTGTGCAAAAATGAGGAATTTGGGGGATCTCAGTGATGGGAATTGTTTAATAAGGTACATTAAGGATAAGGGAAGGTTTATGAACATCAGGATACAAGTTTTTCTAATGATTTGACCATCCAAGAGAAATTACCTCCAAAACCCTAGGAGAGGGAAATTAACCTTACCTAGGCACAATTGAAGCATGAACAAGGTGTAAAATGACCCGTTGGAACTTGACATGATGATGAAAAACCTTTGAATGATGGTACACTCAGCTGAATGGTGACATGGACCGTCATTTGGACAACTCTGAAAGGAGTGAAAGAAAACCCTAGACCTAATACCTAGTGACCAAATTTTGCTTGAAGGCTCACTGAAATGACAAAATTTGACCTTGACACCTTAAAATCACTTTGTAAGAGCATGTTTGATTACTGGGGGAAGGCTGAAAAGGTTGAAACTAACACCTATCACCAGAGATCTCTCCTCCAAAATGCAATCAAAACACTCTGCAACTGAATACTTGCAAATAACGTAGTTATGGAAGGAAATTGTGCTGTAGCCTCTAGCACTGGTTTGGCTTGATGCCAATATCTGAAAATGCAGCTCCAAAGATCTAGAATCCTTTTTCCAATGGGATAGAATACTTCCCCACTAAAAAGGGCCTCTAGATTTGCCTAGATATGAGTAGATCTAGCTTCCACTTGCTACAGCTTACAAAGGCAACCAAATCCTTAACAAGATCTAAGTTGTAGTTCGAAGATGGAGCTTGGCCAACTGCCAGATAGTGGATAGGATGTAACAAGACTCCTCCAAGAGCTGCTCTATAAAGGAGGTGGAATTCCCGACCAGGAACACCCAAGTGCTAAACAACACTATTCTCAGCTAAACAACTAGAGAATGAGGGATGTCTAAACAAAAAATACCTTCAGAAATATCAAATGATCAACCTGTAATGTCTCTTGTGCGGGTAGGGTCCGCTGCCATGTGTCTGGGGTCTGTGTAATGAGGGGTACTACGTGAGGTTCCCCGCCCTTAGATGCTCTGGTGGGCCTAAAGACCCCACCCTTAACACCCTAGGATGTCGCCCTCACTAACAGTCCAGGCTTTTTGTGTAGTGATTGGGCCTTTGTGGTATTAGAGCCGAGGTCTCGAGGTTGAGAATCGCGGAGCATGGTGGGCTTTAATGTCCTGTGTGCAAGTAGGGCCCATAGCCACATGTCCGGGGTCTGTGTAATGAGGGGTATTGCGTGAGGATCCCCGCCCTCAGATGCTCTGGTGGGCCTTAAGACCCCACCCTTAATACCCTGTGATGCCGCCCTCACTAACAGTCTGAGCTTTTGGTGTAGTGGTTGGGGAAGAAGTGGTATCAAAAAATTTGTTACGTTGAAGCTAATGGGAATATGCAATTTTTTTTTAATTTTCTGTCTCATGAATAAAATTTTGAAGGAGGATCGATAAAACTCCTAAACAGAAAAACAAATCAATGCTCAATGTGAACAAAGCTAAATCTGAGCTATTTTCACAAACACACTTAAGTGGGAAAGAGGTTGGATCAATTGACTGGGTCAACAAGACCAAATCAACAACGTTGTCTATATGCAATGTATCTCCTAGAGGCACAACGTAGTCCATGTTGGAGGCCACTCATGTGAATGAAGCTAATTCATCAAGATGGTTTAGGGTTTGGCAAGATTTCCACATTATGAAGGAAGGAGGAGGACACCAAGGAGAGGGTTTTTCATGATATGTTATTTTCTGAATATATTTTCTGGTTAGACATATATCATTCTCTAACAGTTTAGCTGAGAATCATGCTATTTAGCATTGGGTGTTCCTGAGCGGGAATCCCACCTCCTTCCTAGAGTAGCTCTTGGAGGAGCCTTGTTTGTCTTGTCCACTATTTTGCATCTGGCCAAGCTTCATTTTTCACCTACAGCGCTAATCCTATTTAGGATAATTTTTTCCTTGTGAGCTGCAGCAAGTGGAGGATAGATCTCTTCAGATCTATGTATCTCTAGCACCCATTTTCACTGGGAAAGCCATATATCCCTCTGAAAAGAGTGTTCTAGACCTTGGGAGCTTTAGATCAAGATCTTGGCATCAGGCCAGAGCATACTCAGGGTCTACAGTGTAGTCCCTTTTGTAGTACTGCATTATTTGTAGTAGCAGAGTTGCAGGGAGTTTTGGCATCATCTTGGAGAAGATATCTCTGGTGATTTGATCCTTCCTTTCACTGTGGTGATCCATGGATTGGCCATCCAATCCATGTTTGTTTCAGATTTGATATGATGTACATCATATACTTCGTAATTTTCCGAAATTACTCCAAATCTGTAACTTAGATCTCAGATCTACTCTTGTACTTTCATGTTTTGCTGAGATCCCCAAGGGTAATGTATAAAGGAGCCTTTTTGGTATACAGATATGAAATAGATCTATTATTTTATATACAGATCTACTCTAGATCTGAGTTGTAACATATTGCTACTTCAGCCAATTAAAATAAATTTATCAAGCTTATTGAGAAATTTCTTGTGGTTGTAGCATCTCATTCCTAAGGGTTTCTTCTTGTAAATCCTTCTCCCTTTTGTTATACATTGTATAAGCTCTATCGTAAATATGATTTACTATTATATCAGCTATATTTGAGCTAACATATTTATATCCTGCAAATATTGGGCTGAACTACGTTATTTTTCCAGCACTGTTGTTTTGTATTGCTGTAGACCCCTCTTTGGGCATTTTCTAGCTGCACTAGGTGTGGGGAGATCTGTTTACCTCACCTAGTTTGATTTGTTTTTCTCTCCTTTTGGATTTCTACATTGGATCCACTGATCTAAGGGATCCAGGAGCTACAAACTCATTTCAGTGCACCAATTTGTAGAGAGAGAGTTATTCCAGCAGGCTTTGCTGTGCATTCCCATTTTGGGATATTACAATGGTATCAAAGCATCTTTCTTGGCACAACCTATGCTTTTCTTGTAGAGCCAATATGTCTCTATTAGACATATATAATTTCTGTTATACCTAATGATAGCTAGAATCAGTTTGCAACCTTCAAGAAACAATTTCAAGTTAACATGTTAGTTCTTGAAGCCTGGTTGTTCTCTCTGTCCAAAGAAACCTACCTTCGCTGATGTTTTCACTTCAAAATCCTGATGTTTCCAAATAGAAAAATATTTTTCAAGGCCTCATATCCATCATTTCATTCCTCCATTTTAGCTTTACAATTCCCTTCATATCACTCATTTTCCCCCTCATTTATCCTTTATTTCCTCAAAATCCCCTTTTAAACCAATTAAACCCTTTATTTGGTTAAAAAATTCCCTTTTTACACCCTATCAGAACTCCTCAAAAAAGGTTAAAAAACCCCATTTCGGCCTATTTTTCGGACCTTTTAACTTTGGGCCTTAAGCAATTTTTTCTTAAGCCCCTAGCCTATTTTCGTCATATAACCCGGCCCTGCGACCAAAGGCCCATTGTTCATCAGAACATCGCAATCGCTCTTTCCCCAGTTCCTTTCCCCAATGTTTCTTCCCTGCCAATGCATTTTGGACCGTTGTTTTGGCTCCCCCAGATCTAACGGTCAGTGTTGTTTCACCGTTTCGCTATCCTCTACCCTGTTCATTCATTTTTGTGACACTCTGATTTAATCTGGACTATTGATCCTCTTGATCGGATGGTCATCGTGCCATCGCATTATCGCTTTCTTCCATCTGAACCCCTTCTGCCTGCCACGATCTGATTTCATCTAGACCGTCGATAATCCTGATCGTAAAGTCATCACTCCATCGGCGATCCCCATTTCCTCACCCCCAAAATCCTTTTCCACCAATGGCCGATCCCTCGATTTAATCCCAACCGTCGATCTGCTCCCAGATTCGATGGCTCCCGCTGTTTCCTCCTTTAGCCCACACATCATTGTTCCACCGATTTGAGAGGTCTCGATTCAATATAGATCATCCAATCAACCCATATCTATGGCACGAGTTCACTGTAGAGGCACTTGGCCCCGAGATCCCTCCGTACCCCCAGTCCCCCGCAGTTAATCTCCACCATTGATCTCATCATGATCCAACGGCTAGCGAGACTCCTCCTTGTTCTCCCCTTGTACCTCCATGGTCCCCCCATAATAGATCCCGACCGTTGATATCGTTAATCCAGTAGTTAGCACTTCATCATTCTTTCAGATTTTTGCTGACCCTCTCGATCATTTGTGATTTACGCGAAATTGTGAATAGATCCCAACCGTTGATCCTCTAGATCTGACGGCCCATATTTTATTTCACGCCCATTGCACCAAAACATTTTAACACACATTTTCAATGCGAAAGAGGTGGTTTTGGGTTGGACACGCGTCACCATCTGTGTGGTATCACATCCAAAATGGCCCATACCTCTTACCACCCAGACCCTATGCGAAAACCGCCTTCAGTTTTCCGCCAAACCACCATTGCATCTCTTTGCGCCAAACTCAGTTTTGAACACTGCTTTTCCTGGTTTTTCTCTATGAGGCACTTTTCTGATGCATACACTGCCTATGCACACTCCTGTGTCTCTGCCATAATCCTTTGTTATCAGTTTTACCCAATGCGTAGGTTTTATATAATTATTTTGTTGTTTTTGCAGGTTTCATGGCAGTTTAAACTTTAAAGCCGTTCCACAGTCAAGAAATAAGGACAGAGGCCAAGGGTGATAATCCTCAGAGGCCTGAAATTATAGAAAAGGGACCCACAGGGTTAATATTCGAGGACTAATTGATATATTATGAGCATTGGTTAAACATTCAAAGCCCTCTGGCACCGAAAGTTACCTGTCAGCAAAACAGTGAAGAAATATCAGAGATATAGTTAAAAAGGATTAAAATGCCAGGTTTGAAGATCAAGGGCCCAAACCACAGTTAAATATAAAGACACAGTGAAAGCCAGAATAATTGTAAATGACAAAGACAGACAAATCAAAAAAGGAAAGCTTCGAATGACACATCAGTGGAGCTATTTACTCTTCCCGGGACTAAAGACACCTTGACAATTATTATGCCGACGGAACCTCTTTAAATTGTTAAGGAAGTTATTGTAAAGGTATGGGTGGTCTCAAAACCCATACTGTCCACTTTTCTTGTACCAGAAGAAAAGACAAGACTGTAGCAGCAAGAATACTTCTCCACAAAGACACTCTTTGGAGTTATTACTAGCTTGACAATTAAGCCTCAAAGTCTACAAGAACTACTAGAATGGGCATGAAATTAATGTAATATTTATGACATAGAATGGGCATTCGAATGCTTTTATCCTCTATTTTAATTAACCATTAAGACCATCTCTGTCACCTCTCCTCCCCATTCACCTATAAATCCTATTGGAAATCTCATTGTAAAATTTGGCATTTGATGAATTCTGAAGTAAAACATAGACTACTGCTTTGAAGAAGGATTGATGTTTTGAAGAAGTGTGGATGTATTTTTTTTTCCGTTGATGAAGGAGGCTAGATCATTGGATCCTTGAGCCTGGTTTTGGTGAAGTACTCTCTATTTGTTAATGTTATTTCCTGTTTTTCTCTTTGTTGCATTATGCTTTGCTTGCAGTAGAGTAAAAAGCTTAGGCTAAGAAATGTCTCCTAGAAGCACCTTAGACGCGTTTACTCTTCACTCCCTTTATATTTTCATCTGCTGAAGGTTTTATTTATTAGTTTGATTGCTTTTAAACCCTTAATCTTGTTCATTTAAGAATAGTTCAAATAGCCGGTGTCAAGGTTGAATTATGGTTTTCCCTTTCTGCTTGCTGCCTCTTGAAAGCTATTTCTGAAAACATCCTTCAAATGCTATTGTCTGTAGCTTGGCAGAGAGGATTTGTTCTGATCTTACCCTCTGTTTCTTGATGAGATAGTCATATTTGAAGGTCTTTATAATTGCAGTCTTAGATGCCTGGGTGTTCCCCCTTTTATGAATTCACTTAGTTGTGTTTCTTATATGTTTTCTAACTCCTTTAAGTGAAACAATTAGAAGAAACAAAGTGTTCCTCTTCTTCGTTGTCTTACTTCAAAGTTTGTCTTGTTTATGTTATCTGCATAAAGCATGTTGGTAGAATTCATGGTTATCCCTAGCTATTGAATATTTCTTTATGTTTAGATAGTATTGCAAGTCCCTTTGTTGAAAGGTATACATGATTAAGGAGTCTTAACAACCCTTAAAGCTTTACCTTTCCTTCCAAATCCTTGATTTTCATCTCATCCCACCTATATGATCCCACAGATCCATTGACTAAGTTATATTTTCCCTTTGGTTCTGCAAATTTATCAATAAGTATTGTTTAGAATTCCACATGACTCCATTGCCCAATGGCTTGTAGATTTCCACACTCTATCTATGCTGCCTAGATCATCTATGTCCAACCAACAAAACAAAAAACTTGCACTTAATAACTAGCCTAAAATCAACCCTTAAAAGCAAACAAGACATATCTTCGCACACATTGAGAGACCCCTCTCTGAGACTAGGAGGGATAGATCCTAGAGCTCTAAAGCTTGGTTTGAATTTTTCCTTGTCATTTGGCTTGCCAATCAGCCAAATCATAGGACCCCAACATTTTGGCGATCACAGTGGGACTTCTGAGTACATAATAGCCTAGCAAGCTCTTGTAGACTCATTATTCCTTCAAAACAAAAAACTCAGAAAACCCAAAAACATTTCAGATTGGCTTTCAAATAAATCATTGGTGGTGGACCATATACATTTTACCTTCAAAAAGCTAAAAATTTCCACCTGGCGACTCCACTAGCCTCTAGTAGGCCTATTACTTCACTAATCCTTGTAGACTCCCTTGGGAATGCATTGAGCAAACCCAATCATACTGTTGGTGGAAAACAAAGTTCAAATCTTGCACCTGGCAACTCCACAACCTCTAAAAAAACCTAATGACTCCACTGATAGAAGACTCTGAAAAATTTGCAAAAATGTAGTCAAGTTTCATATCAGAGTTTCGCTATGAGCTGGCAGAGCTTGAATGTGAGGACCTTCCAAAGGTTGTCCTTCTTAGCTCAAAATTCAATGCTAAACATGAGATTAAGAAAATTTTCCTAGACTTGGTGGTTGAAAGATATGAAACTGAAATTGAAATGTTGAATTCACAAGATCAGTCATACCAATTCAGGGACCCTAGAGTGTTTTTGGAAAGTCTCCCTCCCCCAAACCAAGAAGAAATTTCACTTCCTTTTGATGTGCAGGAAAAGGATGATTGTGCTTTCAAGAGCCACACTAAATATGCAGTGATTAAAGTTGTCAAGGATACAGATAGCCTACCAGTCATGGAAGGCCTAAAAGAAGAAAGTTTCCATCATGTTTTTGTTTATCCTATGGCAGAGTATATGGAGGCCCCGATTGGCTCAAGTTCCCAAGAATTGATCCTTTGCAAGATCCAGATACATTAGGAGTGGTCACCACTGGTGGTGGCCTTGATTTTGAAGACCCACATTCAAAGTACCTTGTGGTTATCTTTGACAAGTAGTCAGATTTTCTACCCTTTTTTACTGCTTAACTAGCTGCACTGGCATTAATGTATCATATAAAACAACAAAGATTTCCATGTTAGATTAGGGTATGTATGAATGTCAATAAAGCTTAGCCTGTGAGCATTTAGTTAGTTTTTTGTTTTTTTGCTTTGAAAGAAAAAAGAAAAAATAGAAAAACAATAGAAAAGAGAAAAGAGGGCAGATGAAAAGAAGAAAGGTACAACCCCATACCAAAAAAAAATAAAAAATAAAAATATGAAAGTGTGCAAGCTTAAATGCCACTACTTGAAAGAACACTGCTATTTATTCATACACCCTAATCATGACTAGATAGATTTCAATTTACTGCTGATAGGTTAGTGAAGATGATTTGCCAAACCGTTTAATCTTGGCTTATCAGTAGATTATATTAGGATAGAAAATAAAGGTTCAAACAAGCTTAAATCCTAAACCTATAAGTTTGATGAAGAATGGCTCAAATTAGCTCAAAACCTGAGCCAGAGAAAAGAAAAATAACTGGTTCTAACTTGCTAAAAACTTGAACCAGAAAAATAAGAAGAAGAAAACTCAAAGAGATCAAAATCAGAGCTGAAAGAAAAAAGGAAGGACTCTCATTGTTTTCAAATCTTAAGCCTTCCAAATTTTGTTTTACTTTTCTGTAAATTTCAGTCTATGTGTAGCTTGTTTTTATGCCATAGTCTTACAACAAATCAGATAGCTTAATCCTAGTTTTTCTATATTTCAATTTCTGTTTTAGAATGTAGAGAATGCAGATCTGTCAGACAGTTTAATCCTGGTAGATAGTAGATTAGGTAGAGAATTTTTGATTCCAACTGTTTAATATGGACTCATGGAAGTTATAAGGGTAGATTTAGATTATTTTCCTACTTTCAATAAAAGAATAAAATGTTTATGTCAAAAGGTTTGCAAGTCCAAGTGCACGTTATGAAGAAAAAATGCTAGGACAAGTACTGTGGTAGGTAGAGGTGCTATCTTAAAGTGTTTTCATTCTACAAGTCATTGAATAATTTTAAAAATACAAAGAAAATAAAAAAGAAAACAAATAAATTCTGCCTAATGGATAAGGCACTGGTCTGCTAAAAGCCAGAGATTGATAAACTGAGGTTCTAGACACCTAAAGGGCAAGTTGTCCTCCCCAAGTGGAGCCATTGTTAGCCATCTATAATTTTTGTTATACCTAATGATGGCTAGAATCAGTTTGCGGCGTTCAAGAAACAATTTCAAGTTAACATGTTAGTTCTTGAAGCCTGGTTGTTCTCTCTGTCCAAAGAAAACTACCTTCACTGACGTTTTCACTTCAAAATCCTGATGTTTCCAAAGAGAAAACTGTTTTTCAAAGCTTCATCTCCATCATTTCATTCCTCCATTTTATCTTCACAATTCCCTTCATATCACTCATTTTCCCCTCATTTATCCTTTATTTCCTCAAAATCCCCTTTTAAACCATTTAAACCCTTTATTTGGTTTAAAAACCCCTTTTTACACCCTATCGGAACTCCTCAAAAAAGGTTAAAAAACCCCATTTCGGCCTATTTTTCCGACCTTTTAACTTTGGGCCTTAAGCATTTTTTGCTTAAGCCCCTAGCCCTTTTTCGTCATATAACCTGGCCCTACGACCAAACGCCCATCATTCATCGGCACAACGCAATCACTCTTTCCCCAATGATTATTCCCCGCCGATGCATTTTGGACCGTTGATCTAGCTCCCCCAGATCCAACAGTCGGCACTGTTTTTCCGTTTCGCTGTCCTCTACCCTAGTCATTCATTTCTGCGACACTCTGATTTAATCTGGATCTTCGATCCTCTTGATCGGACGATCATCGTGCCATCGCATTATTGCTTTCTCCCTTCTAAACCCCTTCTTCCCGCCACGCTCTGATTTCATCTGGACCGTTGATCCTCCTGATCAGACGGTCATCGCTCCATCAGCAATCCCCATTTCCTCGCACCCAAACTCCTTTTCCACCGATAGCTGATCCCCCAATTTAATCTCAACCGTCAATCTTTTTACACCATTTTTTGGTCATCTAACCTATTATCATTAGACAGACCCAAGTACACCATGTAAGACTAATTTTACCCTAAGTAAAATTGCTTTCACTATGTAAAATAACTTAATAAAACACATTTATTAGGTTGTTTATGGTCTAAATAGGAAACCCCAAAGGGAAATATTAAACAAATCTATATTTGTTTGATTTTCCTCATGGAATACTTAATTAAACAAAAATTTAATTATTATTCCAGGTCATATTTAACCCAAAACAAGGAAATCAATTAGATAAATCCTTATTTATCTTATTATTTTCTAGGAATAATTATTTAAATCTTATTTAAATAATATTCCTTGTTAAATATGACTAAATCATTTATAAATAATTAAATAAATAATTATTTATTTAATTATCATTCAACCACTTCCTTAAAATAAAAAATAAATCATTTATTTATTTATTATTTACAAATAAAGGGATTTGACCCAAGTCAAATGCATTTTTCCGTCCAACAAATATAATAAAATATTCCATAAAAGGTGGATCTAGATTTGGTTAATATTATTTTAATCATGCACCAAGATCTAGAATGACCTAATATTTTGTTATAAATAGAGGGGTTTTCCCATTCATTTGTCACCTTTTGTTGCCTATTAGATCACTCTGGATCTATACTCTTGGTCTGACTTTGAGTCATTATCATTGTCACATTCTCCATTATTTTCTTTGTGAGCTCCCTTTGAGTTTTATGTTTGTCTGGGTTTTCTACACAAACAAGAGAGAGAAATTATAGATCTGAAGTGCTGAGGACTTTCGAGAACCCAACCCACTAAGGAGAATTGGAAACACCTTTCCTGTTTTTACTCCTAGGTGCCCATAATATAAAATTCTTTCAAAAATATTATTCGTGTCTTGTTTATTGGATGCATGGAGTAAAACCTTATTTTTACTGCTTAATGTCTTTTTATGCATAGATCTAGATTTTTGCAGCATTTGTCTTGATCAACTAACTGCAGATCTGAAGATATTGGCAGCCATATTTGATGTTAGGGATATAATTTATGCATAGCTAAAGTGGTATTTTTTCATGCATTTCAACAAAAGATTCATACTAACAATTGGCGACTCCACATGGGTTTTCAATTACGACCGCTCTCGTTTTTCATATTCCTGCATATCTAGCGACTTCAAACCCTAGGGTTTCTCTTCAGCCTTTTTTTTCCCTATTTTTATGTTATTTTTCACCTATAAAACCCTAAAACATTAAACTTTCTAACTTATGTGTGTTTTTGGCCCTATTGTGCAGGTAACATACATTAGCCGCAACTGAGACGAATTTTTTTTCTGAAATCTGCTGCCGAGACACTCGGAGCTACGGGTTGCATTTTTTGGTCCAGAACCTACGACCTGGCCTATAGGATGCACTTTTCAGCCTCAAATCTGTGACCTGGACAGAAAACAAGTAAGAACCTGTGACCTGCACCTTTTTCTGCCAATTTTCTGAAATTTTTCTGGGTTTGTCTGAAGCTTCTTTCAAGGTTTCCCAGCCTTTGTCTCTGCTCATTTAGACCTATTTTTGTTCTGTTTTACTCAAATAAGTGGGAATATAACCCCTAGGGCTTTAGTACCCTCCACTTTTTGTGGAAGAGTTTTTAGCTGTTGTAGGTGTCTAAATTTTTTAGAGTTTCCACCATCTCTTTTTCAGATCTGACCCCTTCTCTTCAGATTCCTTTTAGATTAGCTCTTTTCCCTTTCAAATCACCTCATATAGTTTTTTTTGGGTTTACCTCTAGGGTAACCTCCTTGTCCCTTCTGCCTTTAGCTTATTTCCTCCTTTTTTGCAGCAACCTTGGCTCTGCCTCTTTGTTGTTTTCTGCACCTCTTTCCAACAGATTTCTCCTTTAGATCCCTGTCCCTCCCGACCTTAGATCTATTGGCCCATTTTTAGTGTGTTTTGACTAGATTTTTTCCCTCTTTTAGACTATTTTTGAGAGGCCCACCTTCTTAGGTTAGATTGATGCATTGTTAGCTATTAATTTTCTATTATTTTAGCATTATATACTATTCTCTGCAGATTTATTTTCAGTTACGCAACACACTTTTTTTCTTTTACTCTCAAAACATCTGGGTTTAAAAAATTAAAATTAACACACGCCACACAATGACCCTAAGCGAAGAAGAGCCTGGTTAACACTGCCAGGAAAATAATTTAAAAATAATTGACACTGTACCTCTCTGCCCTTGTTTCGACATTGTAATCGCTTGATTCTGCACCTCCCTGCCCTTGTTGGTCATTCTTATTCACTTTGTGCCGTCATCATTGTGCCATCGTAGAGTTAGTCCTCCCCTGAGTCCGCACTCTGACTCCTCTTCTGATTCTTTGGTTTCTCCCCCTACTTCTAGTTCTCCCCCTGTTACCTTCACCATGTCTGGTCCACGGCCTAATGCTAGAAGTAACCCCGACCCTAATGCTAGGAATGTTACTAGCAGAATCGCCATGGGAACTACCTCGGCTATCCCTTTGCTCCCCTATATGGAAGGTCTCAGCCTCCCCAATTTCAATCAGTTGATCAATGATCCTATCTGCCACGATGTTGGTTGGCCTGCTATGCCACCCAAGCTACCCTCCGACATTCCCAAGTTCGAAGGCCTTGCTAGAGAAGATCCCTCCAACCATATCCGATCTTTCCACATGTGGTGTTCATCCAATTCCATTACTGATGATTCCATCCGTCTTAGATTGTTCCAATGCACGCTTACAGGTGAAGCCTCTAAGTGGCATGTTGATCAGACCGCCTCTTCCCATACCACCTTTGTGACCATAGCTTGAGCCTTCTTATCTTATTTCCAGCTCCCTCTCTGATACGACACTGGTACCGAACTCTTGACTTCTTTCTTTCAATAGTCTGCAACCCGCCTTTTCGATCATGTCCAAGAATGGCGGAGAAGAAAGAGCTTATGTCGAGCTCCTACCTTTGAAGATCGGGTCTACATGGACTGATTCCTTAGATCTCTCTTACCTGCCATCGGCAAAGATTTCGCATCCCAGTTCCCTCAAAATGAAGAAGCCGCCCTCTAAATAGCCTTGAAATATAACCTCATATATGCTCAATCTGGTTATGTTTATACCGTCCTTCCTGACCTCCCCAGACTTGGTGGTGCTAATGCCCCGGGGGCATCTCATTCTTTCGACGGTATCGTTGGAGCTCTTTCACATCCATACGCTCAACCTCCTATGGGCTATGGTCTCCCTCCAGGAGGGGCCAACACCTCCAACACTTTTTCCCCTCTAGGTAGCATGTATCCAGGATACGACACGCCTCCTCCTTTTGCCCAACCTCCTTCTTACCTCAATGTTTCCCCACCTCACCATTATCCTTATCCATAGCCTGGTGCCCTAGCTCCTCTAGCATTTACATCTCCACCTCCCTTGCCTTCTCAACCCCAGCAACAACAACTACCACCCCCTCTGGGGAAAGTATTTTCACAGCAGGTCGCAACTAATCCCCCTTCTTCTCAAAGAAAGAGGAAAGGTAATCAAAATCAATCTGCCCCTGGTACTCGTGGACCCAATCCTCCAGGTATTGACTCTAACACTGCTAACCAGTAGCAGGGCACTCAGCCCAAGCCCAACAGGACACTTCGTACAAATAAGCCTTGTTCGTGTTGCGGTGTTTACAGCCATTACACTCACACTTGTCCCCTCTTACCATAGATGCGGCAGATGTGGGAGTCTCAAGCCACATTGCGTGGACATCATGCCTCCCCTACTGCTCCCCCCAATGTGGCCTCTACTCAACTGGCTGTGTTTACCAATCCTTTCCCATAGCAAGGATTCGTGGCTACCCAACCACCCGATGGACAAGGGACCACTCAACCTTCACCTTCTGGTTCCTCCGATTACCAAATCCTCATGATGAACTTTGATCAACCTCTAACCATCGACCTTAACCTTCAAACTTGGTCTCGTCAGTACCCCAAGCCTCCCGCTCCGTCTGTCCCTGAGCCATCTTCTTCAGGTTCTACCGAGCCTCTTTCGACATCCAATGGTCCCTTGCATATCCCTCGACCCAAAGTTGAGGTTCATACCAAGATTCCTAAGGGACCATTATGCCGAAATGTTGCTTCTGGTCGAGCTGCTCATTCGTATAGCATAGTAGATGATTTGATGCAGTCTCCTACTGCCATTTCAACACTGGAACTCCTACAGTCGTTTCCTTCTCAAAATAAGGCTCTACTATCCACCATGGGAATTGTAGATCATGCTGATGACCAATTTATTGTTTTTGATGCCCGTCAATCAGAACATCCTCCCCTTCCTGCTTCCGTAGCTTTCCAAATCCCAGTCAAAATCCAGAATTCTAACATTTCTCGGTGTATCATTGATGAGAAGGCATCCACCTGTGTGATGTCTGCTTTGGTTTGGAAACAACTCAGATCTCCTAAGTTGGCCCCTTTGAAAGTCACCCTTCGTGCGTGGGATGGCCACGCCTCCTAGCCCATTGGCCTATTCCGTAATTGTCCTATCACTCTTACAGGAAAGATTGTTTGCATTGACGTTGAAGTCATCAACGCCCCTCTTGATTATAAGATTCTTTTGGGGCGTAGCTACACTTATTCCATGTCTGTTGCCCCATCTGCGGTCCACTGCAAGATGTTTTTCCCTCATAATGGAAGGATAGTCACCATTGACCAGTTGACGTATCATGAGCCAAAATCTCAGACCTCCCCTGAGTCAACCATCTCTTCTGTCGCCAATAAGAAAATCGTCGATTATTTGACCAGTGTTTCTCCTGGCATCTACAAAGACTCCTCTTTTCTTGGAACCTTCCCTTGTCTTCCCCCTCCCCCTGTCCCTTATCCCAGCTTATCGAATGTTTGCATGATGCAATCGTCTCGGGCTGCCCTTAAGCGGCCCGCTTCGACAGGTCAGCAACATCAACCCCAACCTCACCTACCGCAACCTGCTCCTAGCCCTTCATCTCAGCCAGCCGGACCTCCTCCTTCTGGCCCTTCTCTTACAGCTGGTACCTATGAGTCTTTCTATCCTCCTGGGTTGGTTCCACTAGGTTTCAACCATCTTGGAGCTTTCCCTCCTGGTCATTACCTCGATGGTCAGATACCTTTCCTTTCTCCCCCTCCTAGAGTCTATTCGGTTCCCATCATGGCCACCCTTTCACTCCCCAAATTGACCCTAGGTATACCTGTTTGGTACCTTGACCCTCCAGCCGCTACCCCGCCTGGTCACCCCAAACCCTACCTTTCTTTGACACCGATTAAACCCATTCCCATAGCTTCTTCTATTGCTACAGTGCCCTCAGCACCTCAACAAGACCCCTCTCCTATTGGGCCAACTCTAGGAAATAAAGGCAAAGCTCGCAAGGGGGCATCCAAAGATAAGAACACCCCGACTGATCCTACCCCTCCCCCGCCTGCAAAGCCTTGCGCCTTGTGTGATGTCATCGGTCATGCCACCCATACTTGTCCCGAGTTACCCCATATTAAACCCATGGTTGAAGTCACGTTCCCTGATTCTACGGTCTCTGAACCCTCTATTTCTTCCTTGTCCGTAGCCAAGAACCCAAAGACTATTTGCACCAAGAAACCCTTTGCTCTGTGTGGTGTCCATGGCCATTATTCCCACCATTTTTCAAACCATTTTCTAGATTGGCATTTATCACACGCATTTCATACAAGAAAATAACATTCAAAATCAGTAAAATGATGCATATCCATAATATGTGTCGTATAACATGTTTTTAGAGTCCACCTACTCTGATACATATGACATGCCCATAGCATGTTACAAAAAACAAAACTCAAAACTAGGGGCACCACTTGCCCCTACATACACACTAGGGGACACCACCTGCCCCACACCTAATCACTATCTGGAGGATCCTGAGCCAATGGCTCTACTCCCGCAGCTCGTAGATCGCGAATGGCCTGACCGGCCATCGCCATGCGTCGCATGACACCTCGCCATTCCGAAGGTAGACCAATACATAGCTCTATGTACTGGTCATCTAAGTCTTGCCAACCATGCTCTCAAACACCAATCAGTAGCCCCTCACATCTATGACGGATGTCCTCCAGGAGGGTGGCCATATCCTCATTCTGTGCCACTCTCAATCCACTAGAACCTGCAGCTCCTGATACTGCGGGTCGTCCCATATATTCGGCTAGTTTTACCAGAGCTATATCTGCATACCAAAAGCATAAGAATCAATACCACATATACTATTCACAAAATTTAACATGAAAATAAAATATTAGCCACTTTTCACTTACCATCGGACCCCCATACTCAACCAGGTGGAAGTGGCAAATTCGGATCTCCACAATAGCTCATCCCACTATAAGGATAGTCGTCTATGTACAACGACATCTGATCCCAATGGGCAAATAACTCTGGTCAGAACACCCATCCGACCACCCCTCCTCCTCCTCTATATAGTAGTCACCCCCATCAGCGCATCCTACATTCTCTCGGACCCCCATCTAGTAGCTATACATGAGGTCGCAAGGTCGGGATCTTCTCAAAAAAGAAGGAGCACAATATAATCCCATATGAGAAATCATGGTTCACTTTTCGCTTGCAAAGTGAAAATTTTCGTTTCAACGACACCAACATCATCTGGGCCCACCCATAGTAGGTCCCACTCAACACTTTCTCCACAATCATCATCTGCCCCCCAGTGATGTGATGGAGTGCCTGGCTTCCCAAGATCCACATCACCGCTGCGGCCACTGCACGGGTCTCTAATCTCTCTAGATCCCCTATCGGTATCCAAGTCCCTTTGAATTGGAGGCCTAGTCGACAATGTCGCTCTACAAACTCCATGATGTTAAGCCCCCGCGGTAACACTGGCTACATATTTCCCACCATCCCTAACTGTGGGAGACCAGTCAGGAAATATAGATCCTGGACTGTCAACTCAATCCTGTGCCCTTGCACTATAAAGACCTCATGATCTGGATCCCAGTAACTGACAATCCGGGCCAATAAGGGCTCCCCAGCTCTCATCAGAGGGTTCTCCACAAACTTCAGAATCCCATACCCAGCCAATGCACGATGGACACCATGATCCCCTTGGATCTCCGCTTGTAATTTACCCAGGTCTCTCTCTCTCCAGTTGATCCGTATATTCGCCATGTCTGCACAAAAACATCATCTTTGTCAGTATACTGATAGAAAAAAATGGTATCCAACCACAAAAACCCAAATATCAGCCCACAACAGCACTGAAATCACCTCCATCTGACATGCCACACTTTTTGGCCAAATCCTGGGACAGGTCGCACTTTTCATGCCAAAACCTGCTTCCCAGGTTGCAGGTTTTGGCCCAAATAGTGCGACCCAGCCGTGAAGATGAGGGAGGGACTGTTCCTGATATTTAGGACCCTAATATAAACTTTCAATCCATTAAAAGGAAAGAGTAGGATTAGGTCTCTTACCTGCAACTAACGGATCTCGATTCCAATGGTCGATTTTTCCGCTACGATCACCACATGATTTAGGGCCTTCTCTCCTCTTTACATCCACCACAACTACACTAGCAAATGAGTGAATTTGGAGGGAAAATGCCTTATTAGAAGAGAAACCCCTGATTTTTCTTTCGCCCACTGCGAACAAACCGTAGCTCCGTTTGAAAAACCATCTACACCGTTGGAAAGCCCTCACCGATCACTCAAATGGGTATCTGTTAGTTTTTTTTGATTTGATACTTCAGTAGGACACATTTTGTCCAAGAAGGTTCTTTTCACTTCTCTTCAAAATTGGATTTCCTCACTTACAACACTTGTACCTCGGGCAACACTTGGCCTCCATACTTGTCCTTGTTCGTGTTGATTTTCGTCATGAGTTATCATCTTTTACTCATGTTTTTATGGTCCCCCATTGGACCTTTTCTATGTGGCAGAACCATCGAGTCGCCCTTGTTTAGAGCATCCGAGTTGAGTCATCATGTTAATTCCCTATATTAATAGTGTAGCCCCTTTTTATGTTAGTGTAGCCCCTCTTATTGTTATTATTGTACCCTTGTAACCCCCATATTGTTATTATTTTGCCCTTACATTATTATTGCTAGGTCAGCTAGGATTACATTGTGGCCCCATGGACTCCTATATATAGAAGGAGGTTTTAATTATTTGTATCATCCAAGATTTTTCTATTTATGTAATGTATTTCAGTTGCTCCCCCAAAGTGGCTATTTCTATGCATGACATTCTTTTCTTCTCTTTTTGGAGTCAAGCTACACAACATTTGGTATCAGAGCTTTGGATTCTAGGGTTTCGCTGCTCCAAACAGGTCATCGTGGAATTTTCACTATAAATTTTTTTCTACAAAGTTTTAGAAGCTGAAATTTTTAGGGTGCGAAGCTGAAATCCTGAGGAAGATTGTCTAAAAATTTCAGAGCTTGTTTCGCAATATTTTCGGAGATATGATCTGTGGAAGTTAGGTCTTTTTTCAGGCTCCTAAACAGGTCATCATGGAATTTGCCCTATAATTTTTTTTCTACGAAGGTTTAGAATATGAAATTTGTATGGTTCAAACTGAAATCCTGAGGAAATTTGTCAAAAAAGTTCAGAGCTTGGTTCACAATATTTTTGGAGATATGATCTGTGGAAGGTAGTGCTTTTTCAGGCTCCTGAATTGCATCTCAAAGAGGTAATCGTGGGAAAAGTTCAATAAAATTATCTCTGGGAATCAGATTGGAGTGCCGTAAAAATTGGTCACAAGTACATAGACTATAGTTTCTTCGCTATCAATTTCAGAGACAAAGGACAAAACAGTGATACGTGGCAAGTCGTACAAGTTTGCTCTACTGAACCAGTCCATAATTAGGTCATTGTGGGAGATTGGACACAACTTTGTCTTGGAGAATCCAAATCAGGTAAGACCTGTGGCATTCAAAAGAGAATTCAGAGGGCTATTTCATTGCTTAATTTTAGATATTGAAGAGTTGCAATCACAGAGATAATCCAATTTCAATATCGAGCTCCTCAAAAGCAAGTAAAACGTGTGTATTGTTTTTCCCGAATTTCATAAATCTTCTTTGAAAAATCAGTTTGAAGTGATTCCAAGGGCCTATTGAGCATATATTTCAGTATTGTGTTCTGAAATGCCTCCTAAAAATAATTCAACACCCATTAAGCCCCCAGAAATCTATACTATGATGCATGAAGTGGAAGAATTGCAGTATGAGATATCAAAATTACGGTACCAAGTGCAACAAATTTCGATCTTACGAAGAGCAACCGAAGATGACATAGATGGTTTAAAAGAATAAATGGAGGCTAATTTGGATGGTTTGAAGGATCAAATAATAGCAAATATGGATGATAAATTAGTTGAAGATCACATCGAGCATCAACAACAAGTTCTCCAACTCTCAAAGGATAACCCAACTTTGGTGCAAAATCTAATGAAACAACAGGAAGATCAATATGACATCGAAAGAAGTTATGAAGCAGTCATAGAAACAAGAAATCGACAAGTACGATCAATTTCAGAGTATCTTAGCAAGTGGAAGAACTTTCCTATAGAACATTTCACATGGGAGGATGAGAATTTTATACAGAAGCATCAAGAAATAATCAAGCGTTGAGGACAACACTTGTTTGAAGGAGAGGGGCATGTTAAGTCCCTATATTAATAGTGTAGCCCCTTATTATGTTAGTGTATCCCCCCTTATTTTTATTATTGTACCCTTGTAACCCCCATTTTGTTATTATTGTGCCCTTAAATTATTATTGTTAGGTCGGCTAGGATTACATTGTGGCTCACTAGGATTATATTGTGGCCCCATGGACTCCTATATATAGAAGGAGGTTTTGTTCATTTGTATCATCCAAGAATTGTTCATTTATGTAATGTATTGGATGTTTCCCCCTCGAAGTGGCTTATTTCTAAGGCGTTGATATCTCTTTTCTTCTTTTTTTGGAGCCGGTTACACAACACATCATCGCATTCATGGAGTCTGTATTGAGTCCCTTTGTATCCTGCTATAGTCCTCCATCCTTCATTTCTTGGTCCCTCTCTCGTGTCACACATTATGGCCTTCAGTCCCACTATCCCCTATCCCTCATGATATTTTGTCAGTCGCTGCCAGGTCATCCATGCCATTTATGCTCTAACAAGAGAAGTCGTCCATCTGCTACCCCCCCCCCCCCCCCCCCCAATTTTATCATCATCATTGGTGTCAGTCTGTCAGTCACTCTACTATTTTATCTCATGCCTTAGTTCATGATCCCTTATTTCCTCACCTATGGCGAACCTTCTTCTGTCAACATCAGCTCATTTATTCTAGAAGACAGGTCTAGAGGGCAGTGTACCTCGGTTCGAGCTTCCACTATTGTTCGGTGCCTCGAATCAGGAAAAGGGACTCCTTATTACCCTTTGACTTGGTTTTTTCTCACCTCCAGCTCCTTTTCAGCATGATCGAGATCCGTATACTTGATGGTCCAGTGATGCAGCAGATGTTCTCCGTGATTCCCGGGTGTGTGTGAGATGTCTCAACCCTCGTGAGGGGGTGGCCCTACAGGTAGCCCCCTGTTAGTTTCAGTCTTTTTAGCCATCCTCCAGTGATAAAACATGCTCTTAAAAAGTGATTTTAAGGTTTCAAGGTCAATTTTTTTCATTTCAGTGAGTCTTCAAGAAAAATTTGGTCATTAGGTATTAGGTCTAGGGTTTGTTTTTACTCTTTTCAAAGTTGTCCAAATTTTGGTCCATGTCACCATTCAGCTAAGTGTACCATCATTCAGAGGGTTTTCATCATCATGTCAAGTTCCAAAGGGTCATTTTACACCTTGTTCATGCTTCAGTTGTGCCTAGGTAAGGTTCATTTCCCTCTCCTAGGGTTTTGAAGGTAATTTCTCTTGGATGGTCAAATCATCAGCAAAACTTGTATCCTGATGTTCATACACCTTCCCCTATCCTTAATGTACATTATTAAACACTTCCCATCACTGAGATCCCCCAAATTCCTCATTTTTGCACAAACCCTAGTTTCTTGCTACAACTTGGCAATTTTCCAGGCTAGGCCCGTGTTTTACCCTTTTGGACCCCTTCCCCTCACTCAATCTCTGAAATTCCACTTTCCCCTACTTCCTAACATCCATCCCTACTTCCAAAAAGTTTCTCAAGAATTTAGAAGCCCCTTATCCCCTTTGTTTCGCTTCATTTCGACAAATCCCTTGTTCCACACATTGGGATAAGTTATACTCCAATGATGTTCTTGAGAAATAAAAGATGAATTTGGGAACACTGAGAGATTTTTTTGTCCAAAATAGGCAAAGGAAGAAAAACCTCCTTCACTTTTTACACAGGTGTCATGGTTTTAGAGAAATGTCAAAAATACAGTCGCCTCAAGAGAATTGATGCACCTCTGAAGTGACCTTGGGAAAATTAGGATTTCTCCTAGCTTGGTTGGAAAAATGACTTTCTTGATGAGTCAAATGATAACTAGACACAAATATCTTTCCAATGCAATATCATGAGCTCAATTTGGAGTTGAGGAAGACCTTAAAAATTTGACTGCAACAGAACTCTGCCTTGAGGCAAACTCATTTTGCACATTTTGACCAGTCTTGGGAGATTTGATTTTTGACAAGGTAAATGAACTCCAAATTGAAAAATTATAGTTGGGTTGGAAAGTATACTCAATAATATTTCCAACGAGATATCTCCTACCCAATTTTGACACCGGGAAGGCCTCCAAAAGCCTCCTGCAAAAAGGCGCTACGCATTGGGTTTGGAACACGGCGAATAGAGCTGCAAGTCCAACTTCACCATAAACTTCTCCAAATTTTCCAAATGTGCTCAAATCTGTGGTGTGCAAGTAAGTTAAGAGTTTTTTCCATTGCAAGTGAATATTTTTCTCAGAATTTATGGTGGTTTAGTGTGTGAAAGCTCATCATTCAGTCCAAAAGCACAAAGGAGACAAAACAAAGTTTAAAGTGAAATGTCAAGTTTTACAAATATTACAAAGTGGGTTTTCAAAAAGAAAAAATTGAAACCTTTGGAATAAGAGATATTTTCATTGTTCAAAGTTTCATTTTCATGCCAAAGACAACAATGAGCCAAAAGAATTGGTGTGAGGAGTGAAGGAAGAAGCTTGGAGGTAAAACTGGGCAAAGTTGGGTGCGCGGCGCATCGGGCAGCCGACCCGACACACCGAAGGAGCGTGGCACATTGGGCCTGCCTCCCCAGTGTAAAAAATACACTGGCATGGCACATTGGGCTGACCGCGCGACGCACATGGAAGAAAGCAAATTTTTTGCTATTTTTTCCCAAAATCTCAAAACTAAATCGGTCAATCTTTATCCAAGCAGGTCCATGCAATCATTCCATTGCCATGAATATGTATTTGATGTTGTTTGTGAGGAATTGAAGACAAAAAACCAAACCCTATTATCTTGTTTGAGGATTTGATTCCTTTAGGGTTTTGAAATTGTTTTTTGTGCCAAATATTCTCATTTCCCCACCTGGTTTTCCCCCTCATTGTTTGTATCCTCACACCAGCCATTTTCACTGTTTATCCTATATCCATAGTTATTCATTCTTACCCATTTCCATTCCCTCCCCATCCCAATTGTGAAATTTCTCCAAACTTAAGTGGATGTCCCTAAATCACAGATTTCAAATGACAAGTTGCACTTGATAAAAGCTCATTATTCCTACTACCCTATTCCTCCATGTTCCCTCCCATATTACCTCATATTTGGAAATAAATCAAAAACACCAAATTCTCATTTTCATTGAAGACAACACAGACCTTGCAAATTCTCATGGAGACGAATACTTCTTGTGACCAAGACAGTGACTCTACAACTGAATTGCATGCACTAAGAAGGCATTAAAGCGTCGTAAAAGGCATGATAGACTCCAAATTTTGGCCGAAGCTTCTTTGGCTCAGCATAGTGCTTGATGGAGGACCTTCAGCCCAAATTTCAAGAAATTTGGGAAAAATTTTGTCAATTTTGAATTTTTGGGCCTAAACACAGATTTTCCTGCCCGACGCGTAGCGCCACTTGGCGTGCGCTTATAATTGGCAGCTCTTCTGAAGGAAAATTTTGCATTTCTGTATTTTTCATCAAAATTTATGCATGCCTATGGATTACCTAAGGATTTAATCAAGTTCTGGGTTGCCTAAAGGGTCAAAAACACCCTAAAAATGGCCTTTCTGCCACTTTTTTCACACACAAGAAGCAGTGTTGAGAGATTTGATTTTTGGAGGGGAAAATGGAAACCAAATTCAGAAATTACACTTGAGCTGGAAAGTAGACAGGTAGGGCTTTCCAAAGAGCTATCCTGTACTCAATTTTGACTTTGGGAAGGCCCTAAAAATCAGCCTCAAACTTGTGCTACGCATAGAGATTTCAGGCGTGGCGCATAGGGAAATTTGGCCTATTTTTCACTCAGCAGCTCATAATTTCACCTAGTTTTGGCTAGTTTGACTTTTTCATGTAACTCTTGCTGTACCTTGATGTAATTTAATGAATATGATGTAATTTTGACACATTTTTACTCATATTATTAGATTCATTCACCAAAAGGTGAAATGTAAGTGAATGGATCAGTTTCCTATCATATAGAGGCAAGTTGTTTCATTGCCTATTTTCTAGTTCCTAGTTTAGATATGGTTGAAACAACTCCTAGAATGATGAGATCAACCCCTAGAGGCATGCGAATGAGTTATACTTGTCTATATCATGTAGTTCTTCAGTCATTTTCAGAGGTTGGACACTTGGGATTGCTTGGCGCTTCATTGTACATTTCATCTCTGCATTTTTGGCAAAGGAATAGACAAAGGTTTGCAGCAATCTTTGGGATCCTTGTGGCTCTGTGTTTTTATGGTGTGTTTCTCTATGTAATTTTAAGTTTACTGATGTTTATGTGTATCATTTCCCTTCTTCTTTCTTCTTAAATTAAACAAATGAGTGATAAAGGTAGAATTCAGTAGCTTGCTTTGCTCTGCCTTCAGTTTTGTTTAATTTTCCATGTTTTCATCTGTTTGAAGAGGATTCTTGAAACCCTCTTTCCCTCTTCAGCTCCTCACCAGTCTGAACCGTCCATTCATTCAATTCAAAGCATCAAAACAATTTCCTTCCTTGCCCCATTCAGAACTCTGCAAAAACTAGGCCTCATCCCCGAACCCAAAACTTCCTTTCCCTTGATTCCAACAAAAACCCCCACAAGCACAATCAAACTCCTTTACTTATATACATAGCCTAAAATTAGATTTTATTTCAAGTCATCTCAAGCTCTATTGATTATTTTTGCTGAGATTGACCCGGAGAGAGCCCTCTCCTGTTTTGGTATGGCTAGCTACTAGACTGAGCGTAGTTTGATGTTACCCTGAACTTTGCCTTCCTTCAGCCTGAGGTAGATTTAGGCAATAACACCCCCCACATGCTCGAATGACCTCTTCATCAAAACCTTTGATGTAGCTTCATATATTTGATGATGTTGACCTTAGCCACTTGCAGTGCCTCTTTGATTTTCATGTATCAGTCAGATTTTTGAGCCCTTCCCCATTTATAGGGGGCATTTGGGTTGTACTTTCATCTCATGTACTCAAATATTATTGTATAAGTCTTGGCTTTTATCGCAGGCACAAAATGTATGTGGGATTCCTCATTATATCTTTTATATGGCTCATGTTTATGCCAGCCTGTAATTTATGGTTCGGTCACTTTTTTACTGGACACAGTATTCTTTTGTACTTTGTCTCGGCGGGCATAGGTATGCCTCCCCCACCGCCTTTAGCACAGGTACCCATTCATAAAAAGGGACTTGTCACATCTGTAAGTCTCATCTCCTCAGGGTCTAATTCTTTAGCACATTAGGCTACCTTACATTTCTCTCTCTGACTTCCCTTTTGATGTTTGGTGATTGAGTTCTTACAATGTACTTTGGTCATACGATTTTCTCCTAACACTCGCATGCTTGGAGGCAATATGTTACACCATTTTTTGGTCATCTAACCTATTATCATTAGATGGACCCAAGTACACCATGTAAGACCAATTTTACCGTAAGTAAAATTGCTCTCACTATGTAAAATAACTTAATAAAACAAATTTATTAGGTTGTTTATGGTCTAAATAGGAAACCCCAAAGGGAAATATTAAAAAAATCTATATTTGTTTGATTTTCCTCATGGAATAATTAATTAAACAATAATTTAATTATTATTCCTGGTCATATTTAACCCAAAACAAGGAAATCAATTATATAAATCCTTATTTATCTTATTATTTTCTAGGAATAATTATTTAAATCTTATTTAAATAATATTCCTTGTTAAATATGACTAAATCATTTATAAATAATTATTTATTTAATTATCGTTCTACCACTTCCTTAAAATAAAAAATAAATCATTTATTTATTTATTATTTACAACTAAAGGGATTTGACCCAAGTCAAATGCCTTTTTCCCTCCAAAAAATATAATAAAATATTCCATAAAAGGTGGATCTAGATTTGGTTAATATTATTTTAATCATGCACCAAGATCTAGAATGACCTAATATTTTGTTATAAATAGAGGGGTTTTCCCATTCATTTGTCACCTTTCGTTGCCTGTTAGATCACTCTGGATCTATACTCTTGGTCTGAATTTGAGCCATTATCATTGTCACATTCTCCATTATTTACTTTGTTAGCTCCCTTTGAGTTCTATGTTTATCTGGGTTTTCTACACCAACAAGAGAGAGAAATTCTAGATCTAAAGTGCTGAGGACTTTCAAGAACCCAGCCCATTGAGGAGAATTGGAAACACCTTTATTGTTTTCCTCCCAGGTGCCCTTAATATAAAATTATTTCAAAAATATTATTCTTGTCTTGTCTATTGGATGCATGGAGTAAAACCTTATTTTTACTGCTTAATGTCTTTTTATGCATAGATCTATATTTTTGCAGCATTTGTCTTGATCAACTAACTCCAGATCTGAAGATATTGGTAGCCATATTTGATGTTAGGGCTATAAGTTATGCATAGCTAAAGTTGTATTTTTTGATATACTTCGACAAAATATTCATACTAACAAATCTGCTCCCAGATCCAACGGCTCTCGTTGTTTCCTCCTTTACCCCACACATCGTTGTTCCCCCGATTTACGAGGTCCCGATTAAATCTAGACCATCCGATAAACCTAGATCTATGATGTAGGTTCACTGCGGAGGCACCTGGCCCTGACATCCTCCGTACCCCCCAGTCCCCCTGTAGTTAATCTCCACCGTTGATCTTATCACGATCCAATGGCCAGTGGGAATCCTCCTTGTTCTCCCCCTTGTACCTCCATGGTCCCCCCATAATAGATCTTGACTATTAATCTCATTAATCCAATGGTCAACACCTGATCACTCTTTCAAATTTTCACTGACCCTCTCGATCATTTGTGATTTGTGCGAAATTGCGAATAGATCCCTACTGTCGATCCTCCAGATCTGACGGCCCAAATTTGATTTCGTGCACATTTCACCAAAAAAATTTAACACACATTTTCAATGTGAAAGAGGTGGTTTTGGGTTGGAAACGCATCACCATCTATGTGGCATCATGTCCAAAATGGCCCATACTGCTTACCACCCAGACCCTATGTGAAAACTGCCTCCGATTTTCTGCCAAACCACCATTGCATCTCTTCGCGCCAAACTCAGTTTTAAACCCTGGTTTTCGTGGTTTCTTGCCATGAGGCCCTTTTTGCTGCATAAAATACCTTTTCACACTCCTCCATCTCTACCATAAGCCTTTGCTTGTATTTTTACCCAATGCGTAGGTTTTATATAATTATTTTGTTGTTTTTGTAGGTGTCATGGCGGTTTAAACTTTAAAGTCATTCCACAGTCAAGAAATAAGGACAGAGGCCGAGGGTGACGATCCTCAGAGGCCTGAGATTATAGAAAATTGACCCACCAGGTTAACATTCCAGGACTAATTAATATATTATGAGCATCGGTTAAACATTCAAAGCCCTCCGGTGCCGAAAGTTACCTGTCAGCAAAATAGTGAAGAAATATCAGAGATGTAATTAAAAAGGATTAAATGCCAAGTTTGAAGATCAAGGGCCCAATCTGTAGTCAAAGATAAAGACACAGTTAAAGCCAAAACAGAGTTAAATTATAAAGACAGACAAATCAACAAAGGAAAGCATTGAATGACACATTAGTGGAGCTATTTACTCCTCTCAGGACTAAAGCAACTTGATAGTTATTATGTTGACGGAACCTCTTTAAACTGTTAAGGCAGTTATTGTAAAGGTATGGGTGGTCTCAAAACCCATACTGTCCACTTTTCTTGTACCAGAATAAAAGACAAGACTACAGCAGTAAGAATACTTCTCCACAAAGACACTCTTTGGAGTTCTTACCAGCCTGATGATTAGGCCTCAAAGTCTACAAGAACTACTAGAATGGGACAGAAATTAATGTAATATTTATGACATAGAATGGGCATTCAAATTATTTTCTCCTCTGTTTTAATTAACCATTAAGACCATATCTATCACCTCTCCTCCCCATTCACCTATAAATCCTATTTGAAATCTCATTGTAAAAGTTGGCATTTGATGAATTATGAAGTAACACATAGACTACTACTTTGAAGAAGGATTGATGTTTTGAAGAAGTGTGGATGTCTTTGATTTTCCATTGATGAAGGAGGCTAGATCATTGGATCCTTGAGCGTAGTTTTGGTGAAGTACTCTCTATTTTTTAATGTTATTTCCCGTTTTTTGCTTTGTTCCATTATTCTTTGCTTGCAGTAGAGTAAAAAGCTTAGGCTAAGAAATGTCTCCTAGAAGGACCTTAGACCTGTTTACTCTTCACTGTCTTTATGTTTTCATCTGCTGAAGGTTTTATTGAGTATTTTGGCTACTTTTAAACCCTTAAGCTTGTTCATTTCAGAATAGTTCAAATAGCTGGTGTCAAGGTTGAATTATGGTTTTCCATGCCTACTTGCTGCCTCTTGAAACCTATTTCTGAAAACATCTTTCAAATGTTATTGTCTGTATTTTGGAAGAGAGGATTTGTTCTAATATTACCCTCTATTTCTTACTGAGATAGTCATATTTGAAGGACTTTATAATTTCAATCTTAGATTCCTGTGTGTTCCCCCTTTTATGAATGCAATTAGTTGTGTTTCTTATATGTTTTCTAACTCCTTTAAGTGAAACAATTAGAAGAAACAGAGTGTTCCTCTTCTTCGTTGTCTTACTTGAAAGTTTGTCTTGTTTATTTTATCTACATAAAGCATGTTGGTAGAATTCATGGTTAGCCCTGGCTATTGAATATTTATTTATGTTTAGATAGTATTGCAAGTCCCTCAGTTGAAAGGTATACATGATTAAGGAGTTTTAATATCCCTTAAAGCTTTTCCTTTCCTTCCAAATCCTTGATGTTCATCTCATCCCACCTATATGATCCCACAGATCCATTGGCTAAGTTATATTTTCCCTTTGGTTCCCCAAATTTATCATTAGGTACTGTTTATACTTCCACATGACTCCATTGCCCAATGGCTTGTAGATTTCCACACTCTATCTATGTTGCCTAGATCATCTATGTCCAACCAAAAAAACAAACAAACTTTCACTTAATAAATAGCCTAAAATAAACCCTTAAAAGCAAATAAGACATACCTTTGCACACACTGAGAGATCCCTCTCTGAGACTAGGAGGGCTAGATCCTAGATATCTAAAGCTTGGTTTGAATGTTGCCTTGTCATTTGGATTTCCAATCAACCAAATCACAAGACCCCAACAGTCTCCAAAAGGAGAATAACCTCTCACTGACAGAGAGGAGAGGTACCAAAGAAGAAGACAGAAGAAATATTACAGAGAGGAAAAAGAGAAGAAGGGTGAAACCCATTTATCTGGAGGGATCAAAAGAGAAGAGTTTTCTAACACTATTTATCAAGCTATGCATGATCTGAAGGAAGAAATCTGGGGAATGAGGAGGGAAATAAATGTGGATCCCTCAAGGATATTTTCACATCAAGGGAGCCCCAGTACTTCTTATTATGTGTGTGAGCATTCATCCACACAACCTGATCTACAACATTGTAAAATGCCCACCTTCTTTTCAAAAGAAGAATGAGGAGAAGGAAAACAAAAGGAGGAAACTCTTGGTGAATATCTCCAAGAGTATGAATCCCAGTCAAAGATATTTAAAGAACATCTCAGCTATCCAAAGTTCTGTTAGCTTAAAGAAGAAAGGAGATCCTATAGCTATAGAAGTAGGAGAGGGTGTATGCAACCCACTTTTGGTATATTTTCTCTACCTGTTTTTGATGGATCACCTAAGGGCTTAGCCCAATCTTGGGTAGGGTAGCTTGACACCTATTTTCAACTACATCAAGTCTTAGAAGAAGGAGCCATGAAGGTAGCAACGCTGAATCTTCAAGGGAAGGCTTATGCCTGGTGGCTATTTGAGTCATTTTCCTTGAGAAATGTCAACATTTCTTCTTATGCAAGGTTTATTAGGAGGCTAGTGGAAATATTTGATGTACATGTTGAAACTTATTTGAGGAAGAAAATCAAGCCAAAGGAGTCTGAATCTTTACATAATTTGGAGAAATCCATGGAGCCTACTCCATTTCTAAGTATTGTCGAAGGGGTTAAATATCTGCAACATGATTTGCCAAGGGCAAAGGCCCCACTTCAGCAAGAACATTCTTCTCAAGAACAAGACATGAGTGTCTTTTCCTCAAGGAGAGATCAAGAAACAAGATCTCTTATTGATGAGGCATACTCCATTGCTGAGGAGAAGAAAGAAGAAGAATTGAAAGGTTCCTCCAGTGCTGTGAGAGTAGGAGGAGATCTATTTCTATTAAGAGATGGAGATGAAGCCATTTCTTCTACTAGGAGGGCTCTTGTATCTTTGCAAGAAGGTCCCAAGGATCCTATACATAAAGAATATGAGTAGCAAGTGTCTATGCCAGTAGACAATAAGACAGAACAAAGGAAGGGTCATAACGTTATCATAGCAAGAGATGATCCACTGGTGCATGAAGAAGAGAAGGGAAATTTTTTTCCAATCAAGAGCACTCTTGCATCTTTAAGAGTGAAATAAAATTATTATGGGACTTCCACACAGAAATCAGAGGTGAACCTACACAGTGGAAGTAAGGAGATATTGTTCCCATTTGACAAGCATGTGAGGATGAACCATGAAGCATCACTGTCTTGTGAAAAACCACCTGGAAGACCACCTGATTCAGAGTTGGTGGAAGGTGTATCACATCTTGGTGCTCCACTCATGAATCCAAGAAGGATTGCAGCATTAGAAGACAAAGCTACAGTATTGGGAGGCTTGGGTAAGCTCAAGAAGAAGGGAGATATTGTTCCCTTATCACCACCACCCACTCTCATATCTGGATTTGCGTTGTGGGAAGAGAAAAATGGAAGGATCAGCCTTCCAACACACACATTTGACATAGGAGATGTCAAGGAGGAGATCAACAACATGAAAAACATTTCAGTTGTTGTATCATCTACGCTGTCATTGCTGAACAATCTAGATCTGTATTGGAAATCCCGACTTCTAGTGGATTATTCCAAGGATCTACACACTCGTATGATACTTGACGATCAGCTGCATGAAGAGGGATATTCAAGCCAAGAAGAGGTCATCTTTCATCATGGTAGAGTCTTCTTGTCTAGAGCCTCCAATCTCAAGTAGAAGATACTACAAAGAGCTTATGAGGAGTTTTGTTTCAACCATATGTACTCCAGGAGGATCTACAACATCATCATGAGAAGCTTTGATTGGGAAGGCTTGAAAGAAGAAATGTATCATAATTTTCAAATATGCATGAAGTATCTGGAGTTGGGGCAGAAATGTGACTCCATAAATGGGATATTTCAACCATCTCTTCCTTCTTCGGGAAGCGGAGAAATATCCATGCACAACTCTAGGTGTATGAGAGGTATTGATGGTCAAGAATCTAATCATGTAAGTCAAGTTTTATTTTCTGATTATGCATATTATTTCACCATGTTTATGCAGGCCATGGCTCCAAAGAGGAGTGATATATCATGTAAATTTCATGGCAAATAGTGGGCCACTCAAATTTCTAAATTTTGCCACTCCCTTGATGAACAAAGGGATATTCTCTATCATGATGGATGCTTCCCGAAGGCACCAAACTTATCTCACACATTCAGCCATAGTGAGATAACATGGGAAACAAGTCAGTGGTGGGAAGACGACTTAGCACATCTTGATCTAATGCAGGCAGGGGATGCCCTATGCTAGTACCATATGTGGGACTATGACCCACCTCCTCTTATTCAGATTTATGTTTATGTAATTGTAATTTTGCTTCCATGCATGGAAAATGTACTTGTTCTATTTTTTGATTTGTATGGAGGAATAATAGGAGGCATGAGTGTACCACATGGGATGAGGACTCTCTTTGTATACTTTGCTACATATTTTAGGTAGAGAAGGGGTTCAACCATGTTTGTTTCAGTAAAATTCTTGACTCTTTGTGGGATGACTTATATACATCTCATAATGACTTTGAAGGGACAACTCATGGAAGGTTGGATTGGTGAACACTCAACTTATGTAGAAGGCTGGATCCTTGATGGTGTCACCAAAGGGGAAGGAGAAGTGTTGCAGTACTCACCCTATCAGTTGCTTCCCGACAAGCAACATTTTGGAGGGGAGGATTGTAATATTCCCAATTAGCCCAAGCTAACGAGAATATGAAATTTTGTTTTACTTTTCTGTCTCATGAATAAAATTGTGAAGGAGGATCAATAAAAATCCTAAACAAAAAAATAAATCAATGCTCAATGTGAACAAAGCTAAATCTGAGCTATTTTCACAAACACACTTAAGTGGGAAAGAGGTTGGATCAATTGACTGGGTCAACAGGACCAAATCAACATCGATGTCTAGGTGAAATGTATATCCTAGAGGCATAGCACAGTCCATGTTGGAGGCCACTCATGTGAATGAAGCTAATTCATCAAGATGGTTTAGGGTTTGGCAAGATTTCCACATTATAAAAGAAAGAGGATGAAACCAAGGAGAGGGTTGATCATTTGATATTTCTGAAGGTATTGTCTATTTAGACATCCTTCATTCTCTAGTTGTTTAGCTGAGAATAGTGTTGTTTAGCACTTAGGTGTTCCTATAGAAATTTGAATAACTGATATGTTATCCACTGAGATTCTCCTGATCACACACTATTTTATCTTCATGCACAATACAGAATCTCTTCTACCATTGATCATTACATGTGGAAATAAAATCAATTTCATGCGCACATTAAAACCATAAACAATCACACATATGAACACAATATTTCATGGGAAATATTAAAGCTGAAAAACCCAACTATCTGTATATTATATGTCATAGAGATCATGTAACAATAATTGTACAAAGCTCCTCACAAGCTCTCAACACAACCTCCAATTGCTACACACTAATCAAGCTAGATCTAGCAAACACATGCTCCAATATCTGCCACCTGATAGCCACCCTCTATTGTGTAATAAATGCTGTAGGATGGCTCATAAATAACTTGAACCACCTGCCTTGTACTGTGAAATCCTCATGGGCTTCTCCAATCACTGGTTGTTGCAAATATGCAACAGTATAGTCACAACTGATAGTTAACCTGCTCTTTCACCTATCTCTGCACCGGTCTCCACTGAAACTGTCCATGCACTGAAGTTAACTGATGTATTCTTTAGTTGATTAATGAGTTTATAATTAGTGAATTAATTAATAATTAATTCACACCACTCTCACTAGTGTATCAATTAGTTAGACTAGATACAACTAGTTCAACTATGTTTAGATTAGTTAAACTGAACACAACTCCATTAACTCCTTAATCAACTCCACCAAACTCTGTCACATGAGTTCTAACTGAAGTATCCATGAAATAGCTCCACTTAACCCTTAGGAATAGCGTAATTCCTTCTGTCAGCTCCTGTGCCACATCTATGCACTTAATCGAAGTGCTCCAAGAGAATAAGATAATGTTTATAGTCCAAATATTATTAAGAGCTAATAATATTCGACATATCTATTTTTAGACTGGCAATCTAAAAATAGATTCCGCCCAATATGTCTAAAAATATAAGTCCATCTATTTTTCCAACTTGACCAACCATCCACAAATAGCATCCTGCAACTCATAGAATCATGATCGACATGTCTAAAAATAGACATAGTCTAAAAACAGACTTTGCACCAAAAATAGCCTGCGGTCCCACTTAGTGAAGGCCACTTCTTTCCACTAAGCTCATCATCTTGTTGCAATATCAACACTCCCTCTCAAAAATATAAGGATTATCTGCCACCCCTATCCTGCCTCAGTGGTATTCAAATTTTCTCCTGGTGAGCACCTTCATCAAGATATCAACATCTTGATCCTCCGTGGGAATGTATGAAAGTAACACGATCTTCCGCTGCACACAATATCTGATATGATGATACCGGATGTCAATGTGTTTAGATATATCATGAAATACTGGATTAACCGAGATTTTGATGCAACTTTTATTATCACAATAAATCACAGTAGGATCTAAGTGTGAACCGAACAACCCAACCAAGATCTTCCTCATCCATATAGCCTCGCATGCAACCAAACTTGCTGCCATATACTCGGCCTCTGCTGAACTGAGTGCCACATATCTCTGCTTCCTGCTGTATCAAGAAACTGATGTCGACCCGATACTGAAAATCCATCCAGATGTGCTCTTTCTGTCCGTTGGGCTCCCTGCCCAATCTGCATCCGTGAATCCACATAGCCTCACCTCATCCGACTGTCTGTACCATAATCCATATCCCGATATGCCTCTGATATATCTCAATACATGCTTGCCTGCCTTCCAGAAGAGCTTTTTAGGCTTAACCATAGCTTGTGAAAGCTGGTTCATAGCATAACATATGTTGGGTCGTGTATTGACCAGATACATAAGCGACCCCACCAACTGTCAATAAACAGTGGCATCCACTACCTCCGCTGAAGTAGCATCCTCCTTCCTCCATCCACCAGGAAGAGGAGTATCAATAGGCTTGCATCCATGCATGTTGAACTTCTCCAATATCTCCTGGGCATACTTGCCTTGAGAAACAAACAGTCCATCACTGCGCTGCCAAATTTCCAATTCCAAGAAATAATGAAGGAGGCCCAAGTCGTTCATCTCAAACTCTTTTGCAAGATCATTCTTGCATGAGAGTATCAACAACTCATCACCTGCCAAAATCAAATCATCTACATAAATTAAAATGATCAGCAACTTACCCTCCACCACTATCTAGTATAGGTTCGGATCCGCCTCACTCTTGGAGAATCCAATTCTGGTGAAATAACTGTCTATCCATGTGTACCAAGCATGAGGTGCTTGTTTCAAACCATACAACGCTCTCTTGAGCCTGCACACATACGACTCACTGTTGAAGATCTCGAAACCTTCAAGCTGCTCTATGTACACATCCTCCTCAATGACCCTATTGAGGAACACAGTCTTCACATCCATCTGATGAATGTGCCACCCCATCTACGCTGAGAGAGCAAGAATCGTTCGTATGGAAGAATACCTTGCGACAGGTGCAAAGGTCTCCTCATAATCGATCCCCTCAATCTATGAAAAGCCTCGGGAAACAAATCTTGCCTTGTAATTCTCCACACTCCCGTCAGCTGCCTGCTTTACTTTGTAGATCCATCTTGAACCTGTTAAAGCCTAGAAAATCTCAACAGAACCCACCACTGATTTCCCTTCTGGCCTCGGGACAATCTCCCATGCACTGTTTCTGACAATTGAATCATACTCTTCCACCATGGCATCTACCCATACAAGATCCTCCATAGCTTCCTCGAAAGAGGATGGCTCTGTCATGATACAATTGCTCATAAGAGCCATGTATCTAGTATACCGGTCAGGCGACTGTCTCTGTCTGTGCTGTGATGTAGGTGCTCCTACAATCCTCTCTGCATCTTGAGCCAGTCACATAGCTTTTGTAGTGCACTTCTGCCCTCTGATGGTTAGCGCTGCATGAGTGGTATCTTCCACTCCATGAACCTCCTCTTGTGGTTGATCCACATCCTGAAGCTCATCCTTAGGAACTAATAGCTCCTCATCTGCATGCAAGTGTGGCTCCCTTTCAAGAGAACACTTCATGGCTTTATCCTCATGAAATTTGATATCCTGTCGCACAACAGTCTTGTGACTATCTGGAAAATACACATGATAGTTGTGGGGTGTATCAGTGTACCCCACAAATATCCCAACCTCTGCAGTCGGCTCCAGCTTCTTCCTAGCATCCTTCATCACATGAATGTAAACAGGTGAACCAAAGATCCTCAAATGGGAAATATCAGGTTGCTTACCATTAAACGCCTCCTCTGGTGTACTCATGCCAAGTATCCTGTGAGGACAATGGTTCTACACATATACTACAGTATTGCATGCCTCAGCCCACAAGTGTATGGGAAGGCCATGATCATGCAAAATTTCTCATGCAGCACCCACGATCGTTCTATTATTCCACACAGCAACCCCATTCTATTGTGGGTTATGAGGTTTTATGAGCTCTCTTCGAATTCCTTCTGCGCTGAAAAAGTCCTTGAATTCGCCAAAGATGAATTCACCACCATTGTCGCTCCTAAGATCCTTCACTTGCCTCCCCGATTATTTCTCAACAAGTGCCTTGAACTCACAGAACTTTGAGTATGTCTTGCTCTTCTTCTGCATGAAGAAGATCCAGCACTTTCGAGAAAAATCATCAACAAATATCACATAGTACCTGTGCTTTGCGGTCAAAGCTACTGACAAAGGTCCACACATGTTTGTGTGAATTTTCTCAAGGATCTTTGTGGCACAACTATACTTCTCGTGGAAGGTGGATTTCACAAATTTTCCCTAGGTACATCCCTAGCACTGATCTGACTGCGCAAGAGTACCTTTAGGAAGCCCAGTAGAAATCTACTGTAGTATCTTCAAAGCTCCATGGTGAAGGTGGCCCGATCTCTGGTGCCACAACTTGCCATCATCCTGGCTCACCACTCCTTCTGCCTTGCCTGCCATTGCTGCGCAGCCATCTACCTGCAATTGATAAAGGTTCTTAACTCGAACCCCTATCCTCTGGGTCTCACCGCGCTTTACCGCATGAAATCCTTTCCTCAACATAACATCACATCCTCGTCTTCTAACATCGCCGCGCAGATCAAATTCTTCTTCAATCCTGGAACATGCATCACTTCCTTCAATACGAAGGGTTTACCAGACTCCATCTCAAAGGAAATGGTACCGATACCAGCCGCACTGTATCTACCATCATTGCCCATCTCGATGTGCACTCCAAGATCTTTCTCATCTAGATCAGTAAACAAATCTCGATCTCCTGTCATGTGAAAAGATGCACCACTGCCAAGAAACCACACTGAACCCATCACACTTGAGACCAAGCATGCGATTAGAGAAAAATCCAACTCAAACTACGAGGCTAAGGCCTCTCCAGCTGCAGATCTAGCAGCCTGCTTATTTTTCTTCTTCTATGGACAACTAGTGGCATAATTTCCATGTTGGTGACAGTGAAACCACTTCACCTTGGACATGTCCTACTTCTTGCCTTTCACACCGGATTGAGAAGCATGCTTCTTGCTCTTCCCCTTCTTTTCTTTGGTAGCCAAAGCACAATTTTATTCATTTTATTTCTTTTATGAAGATCAATCCCTGGTACTTCGCCTTATCTCCTCTTGCACAAGATCCGACCAAAGTCACTCCCATCCTGGCAATTTCTCCTGACCATTGACAGAGTCCTGATAGGAATGCCAACTCTTCGGAAGCCTGAGGAGAGCCAAGATCACCAAGTCCTCATCATCAACAGTAACCCCCACACTTCCCAACTCATCCCTGCATTGGATGAACTTCGTGAGGTACTTGGGCATACTGTCGCCTTTCTCCATTTTTATGTTTCTGAGTTTATCCTTGAGCACCAACTTCCTCTCGTCGCTCTTGCTTAAAGTAAACTTATCAAAGATGTACCATCGAGAAGCCTAATGTATGCTGGATACTATGTGATCCTTCACACCTTCCAATGTAACTTTTCACACTTTGTTGTCTTCTTTGCGTGCGTCAAGAACAACAAGACGTAGAAGTAGCATTTGGAATTTCCCCGCATCTATGAACTCCTTCAACCCATTTTCATCTAACACCGCTTCCATCCTGTCCTTCCATGCAATATAATTCGAGCTGCCCTCAAGGGCATACTCCAATCGCAATCCGTTGAAAGACATCTCAACTTCGACACCAAGAAAAAACCACTGCAAATTCGAATTCCACCAGCACAAAACTCAACCGCTTCAATGTTTTTCAATTGCTCCAATGATCAATATCGCTCTGATACCATGTAGAAATTTTAATAACTGATATATTATTCACCGAGATTCTCCTGATCACACACTATTTGACTTCATGCACAATACAGAATCTCTTCTACCATTTATCATTACATGCGGAAATAAAATCAATTGCATGCACACATTGAAACCATAAAAATTCACATATATGAACACATTAATTTATGGGAAAGCTTAAATCTGAAAACCCCCAACTATCTGTATATTATATATCATAGAGATCATGTAACAATTATTATACAAATATCCTCACAAGCTCTCAGTACAATCTCCAATTGCTACACACTAATCAAGTTAGATCTAGCAAATCACATGCTCCAATCTCTGCCACCTGATAGCCTGCCTCTACTATGAAATCACTGTTGAAGAATGGCTCATAATGAACTCGAATCCATCCTATATTGACCACGCAATCCTCATTGGCATCTCCAATCACTGGTTGTTGCAAATATGCAAATAACATAGTCACAACTGATAGTCGTACTTCTCTTTCACCTATCTCTTCACTGGTCTCCACCGAAACTGTCCATGCACTGAAGTTAACTGATGTATTCTTTAGTTGATTAATGAGTTTATAATTAGTGAATTAATTAATAATTAATTCACACCACTCTTCACTAGTGTATTAATCAGTTAGACTAGATACAACTAGTTCAACTATGTTTAGATTAGTTAAACTGAACACAACTCCATTAACTCCTCAATCAACTCCACCAAACTCTGTCACATGAGTTCTAACTGAAGTATCCATGCAATAGCTCCACTTAACCCTCAGGAATAGCGTAATTCCTTCTGTCAGCTCCTGTGCCACATCTGTGCACTTAACTGAAGTGCCCCAAGAGAATAAGATAATGTTTATAGTCCAAATATTATTAAGAGCTAATAATATTCGACATATCTATTTTTAGACTGGCAATCTAAAAATAGATTCCACCCAGTATGTCTAAAAATAGAAGTCCATCTATTTTTCCAACTTGACCAACCATTCACAAATAGCATCCTGAAACTCATAGAATCATGATCGGCATGTCTAAAAATAGACTTTGCACCAAAAATAGCCTGCGGGCCCACTTAGTGAAGGCGACTTCTTTCCACTAAGCTCATCATCTTGTTGCAATCTCAACAGTTCCTGGTCGAGAATCCCACCTCCTTTCTAGAGCAGCTCTTAGAGGAGTCTTGTTACATCTTTTCCATATTCGGCAGTTGGCGAAGCTCCATCTTCCAACTACAACTCAAATCTTGTTGAGCATTTGGTTGTGTTTGTAAGCTGTAGCAAGTGGAAGCTAGCCTTATGCTAAGATCTAGGAAAATCTAGAGGGAATTTTTAGTGGGGAAGTCTTCTATCCCATTAGCAAGAGGATTTTGGATCTTTGGAGCTGCATTTTCAGATCTTGGCATCAGGCCAAACCAGTGCTAGAGGCTATAACGCAGTTTTCCTTCCATAACTGTGTTATTTTCAAGTATTCAGTTGCAGCGTGTTTCGACTGCATTTTGGAGAGATCTATGGTGATAGGATTCCCCCTTTCATTGTGGTGATCCATGGATTATATTTCTCATCCATGTACCATTCAGATCTGATTTACTTATGATTCTATTTACTATAGAATTCCTAAATATTACTGCAAATCTGTAATTATAGATCTCAGATCTACTCATGTACTCTCCTGTCTTGCTCAAAACCCCAAGGGGTATTTGTAGAGGAACTCTTTTAGCATAGAGATCTGATATAGATCTAATATTTTGTACACAGATCTGTTCTAGATCTGAAATGTAATATACAGCTGCTTCAACCCATAACATAATGCTTTCAAGCTTTGTAGTCTCATTATGTTGTTGCAACACCTCAATCTTGAGGGTTTCTTCATGTAAATCTTCTATTTTTCTCTTGTACATTGTATGGGCCACATTATAGATCTTTTTTACTGATGTACATGTAATTTTGGAGCTTCCATATTGATCTCTTGCTTTAACTTAGTGGAACTGTGTTATTTATGAAGCAGTATTGTTGTGCATGACTACAACCCCATTCTTTGGGTGTTTTTCAGCTGCATTAGGTGTGGGGAGATCTATTTACCTCACCTAGTTTGATTTTTTTTTTCTCTCCTTTTGGATTTAGACATTAGATTCACTGATCTAAGGGACATAGGAGCTGAAAACTCATTTCAATGCACCAATTTGTGGAGAGAACATTATTCCAGTAGGCTTTACTATGCATTCCCATTTTGGGATATTACAATGGTATCAAAGCATATTTCTTGGCACAGCCTATGATTTTCTTGTAGAGCCAATATGTCTCCATAAGGAGAAGAGCCTCTCAAATGTATTGCTTATCCTTGGTGCAAAGCTCAAAGCCCCAAGGGGATCTGAAAGAGGAGCCTTTCTAGTGCATGGATCTGATATGGATCTAAATTTTTATGCACATATCTGCTCTATATCTGATATGTAACCTATAGTAGTTTTCAGCCTAATAAAATAATGTTTTCAAGGCATTTTGAGTCATTTATGTGGTTGCAACACCTCTTTTGAGGGCATTTCTTCCGTATTTGTCTTGTATTTTCATCTATGCATCTGATGGACTTCACTGTACAACTATTTTGTTGCTGTAAATACTTTTGAAGGATATTTTATTGCCACCCTACTCTTTCTCTTCTAAAACTACATTATTTTCTTAGCAGTATTGCTACAGTCCCTTATTGGGTATTTTTCAAGCCTTGCTAGGTGTGGGAGATCTGTTTAACCCACCTAGTTTGATTTGTTTCTAATATCCTCTTGGATTTAGGTCTTCGATACTTAGATCTAAGGGATCCAAGGGCTGATTTCATATTCTGTAACATCCATTCCTAGAAAATCCATTTTCTAGTCATGCCTTGGTGACAGTTCCCATTTTGGGATATTACAAAATGAAACTAGATCATACATTCAACCTTCAACGTCAACTCCTCCTATTTCTGAACCATTACACATCGAGAAACCTAATCCTGATTTACTAATTAAACCACCTTCCAAGGATGTACTTCGAAAATCAGCTTTCAATCCACATGCCAAATTTGCTCAACACTACAACATTGTTAAAGTTCTAGCTATGTCACCTTCAGCAATGTTGACCCTCAAAATGTTGCAGTCCTTTCTAGCCCAGAGAAAGTTACTATTGTTATATATTGTAGCAATTGACCCTCAAGAATCTAATCTCATCATCTTTGATCTTGATAATTTTGTACCTGGACTCCAGCACCAAATGGCTCTTAAAATCCTTGTTTTAGTCAAATCCATGGGAGTTTTTCACATGGTAATTGATGAGGGAGAATATATGTGCATTATGTCTTTGGTTTTTTGGAAAATTCTTGGTTCTCCAACAATCAATCAATCACCCATGATTCTGAAAGCCTTCGATGGAAGAGGTTTTTTCCCATTTGGAATTCTTCAGGACTTACCCATATAGGTAGAAATAAAAGCAATTACTCTTGAGGTGGAAGTGGTTTATTCCCTTCTTGCTTACAAACTTATCTTAGGACGGATTTGGTCTTATGTTATGACAACGGTAGTGGCATTGTACTTTCGGTTAATAATGTTCCCTCATAAAGGGAAGATTGTCAAAATTGATCAGTTGTCTTACTATAATTCTGATCCTACCCCTATAGATAGTGTCTTGCACGTTAAAACATTGATTATCCCATAAAAAGATGTTGGAGTATGACTTATTAAACACTCGTCTCTTATGGTAAATTTTTCTATGCCTCCAAACCTTCCTTGTACTATTGCTAATATCAACATGATTAAATCAAGCACAATACCATTTGATGATCTGTGAATTGTGCCTTCAAAGTCAGAGTTAAGACTCTATGGAAATCATATTCCTTTGAGTCCATATGAATTTTCATATATGGAAGTTCAATCGCTTTCCAACCCATCATCAAATGATACTGATCAAGTGAATGTGATCAGTGACGAGTCTTTGCATCTACCAGGTTTAATAATCACACCTTTTTTTTTATCCTTTCTAGCATGTATTTTCAACTAATGAAAGTATTCAGGAAATTTTGTCATTGGATGAATTATCTTGGGATGATATTCACCATCGCTCCTCTTTTCTATCGAACCCTGATATATTCGAGAATGAATTTTCAATTATTTTCTCGACTAAATATGTTAGTGAACCTCAAAAACCTATGTCAATCCTTCATTCAGATTCCGAAATAATTTAGGAAACATCTAGGGAACAATTCCAATTAGTATTTTAGGTAAAACTGGAATAACTAAAAACATTCATATAGGTGCTTCATGCTCACTTGATGAAATCAACATGTAGAAAGCCCTATTTCAGGAATTTCATGACATCTTTGCCTAGTATTATGACGAGATGTCATAAATTGATCCTAGCATTGTAGTTCATGAAATTAAGACATATCTAGATGTAAAACCTATCAGACAGAGACTATGCCTGATACATTTGTGAAAGGTAGCCCTTATTAAGGCAGAGGTTGAAAAACTACTTCGTGTAGGTTTTATTTATTCTATTCCATTGACGGATTGGGTATCTAATATTGTTCTAGTGAAAAAAAGAAGGAATAATTAGAGTATGTGTCGATTACAGAGATTTTAATAAGGCTTGCCCTAAAGGAAATTATCATTACCCCTACATTGACCAAATTTATTGATGATTTTTCCGGCAACGAAATATTTTCATTCATGGATGGATTTTCTAGATATAATCAAATAAACATACTCCCTTCTGATCAGCCCAAAACTATGTTTATTTTCCAATGGGGAACTTCTTCATATCGTAAATTACCCTTTGGTTTGAAGAACGATGGCTCCACTTTTTAGAGGGCCATGTATTAGGCATTTCATGATATAAAACACATTATACAACCCTACTTGGACGACTTACCTGCTCACTCTATGCACCGACAAGATCATCCTACACACTTATGCGCCATTTTTATGTGGTGTAGGATTTACAATATCCATTTGAATCCACATAAATTTTCATTTTGTGTACAATTAGAAAGATTTTTTGGATTCATCTTTGCCAAATCCATATATTGCAAGGGAAAAAAAACTTTTTACGTCAATTTATCCCTAACTATGCAGAGTTAACTAAAGGTTTCACTCAATTATTAAAATAGGACGTTCCATTCATTTTGGATGAGCTTGCTAATAAAGCTTTCGATGCACTTAAACATGTGTTGACCCATGCATCATTGTTGCATCCATCTGATTATCATCGAGATTAATTTTTGTATTTCGTAGCGCCCCATTCCACCATTGGGATGGTTCTAGATCAATAGGATGAATCCAACAATGAACATGTTATTTATTATTTAAGTTGGAACCTTACACTGAATGAGATAAAGTATACACATGTGGAGAAATTAGCCTTGGAAGCTGTGCAAGCTATCCAAAGATTCTATCACTACATACTGTTACAAAAAACAACTATGATATCTGATTGCAACCCTATGATGTAAATTTTTACTAAACAACTTCTAGGGGGAAAATAATTGAAGTGGATAGTAATCCTACAAGAGTTTTTTTGGAATTTGAAAATTCTAATTCAAAGAAATCACTGGTGTTTGTTGAACCATTATATGACTTTCCCTACAGTAAATCTGAAACCATGGCAGATGATCATCTTCCCAATGAATATATTTTTCTAATAAGTACATTGGATCCTTGGTATGGAGATACCATTATATATATTCAAACCCAAACCTTTCAGTCTGAACTTTCCCGATCTGATCAACGTAGGATTCGGTACCAGTCTCAGCAATATTAGATTGTTGACAACACTTTTTACTGTCACGGGGCTGATTATGTCTTTTGATGTTGTTTTACTCATGAGGAAGCTTAGAAGGTTTTAAATTACTGCCACTGTGGAGAATGTGGTGTTCATATTTCCGGGCTTGCCACTGCCCAAAAGATATTGTACGCTGGCTATTTCTAGTCATCACTCTTCAAAGATTGTATCCTTGCGTGACATTTTTGATCGAAAGATGTGCACACCTCCCACTCCTCTTCACCCAATCATAGTTGTCGGTCCATTTACAAAATGGGGTGTTGATTTCATTACATGTAACCCTCAATCAGTTAGGGGGCATGGGTATATTATTCTCGCTGTAGATTATTTACCAAATGGGTTGAGGAGATGGCTACATTCAAGGATGGCGGTGAAAATGAAGCTATTTTCATATTCAATCATGTAATTTCTAGGTTTGGTGTCCCTTGAGCCATCATTACAGACCATGGTAGCCACTCGAAACATTATGATGAATTAAATTTCTCCTCAGCTCGGTATACGCCATGATAATTCTACTCCTTATTACCCACAGGCCAATTGGAAGGTCGAAGTTGTAAACAGATTTTTAACCAAAATGATTAAATAGATTGTTGAGCCCTAGAATTGCCTTCTCTTTTACAAACCTTCACTTCATTTCATCATTCTTTTATCACTTCATAAGCCTAAAATCAATGAAGAATGATTAGGATTTCTTAAAGGTTACATGCAATTGATTAACATATTGTATTTTCATGATTTTTACTATTTTAACAATTTTCTGCAAAATAGCTACAGAATACAGGCATTCCGTAGCTTTCTGGACACGGCAGCATTCGTGTAGGCTGATCTTAGCCTTCTGCAGCTTTCAGTTTTAGAGCCTATAAATAGTACTGCCAGGGTACATATGGGATTTGCATCACTTTCACATTTTTTTTTTGTGTTCCATCACTGACGTAATATGACGTGGAACAAAACAAGAGGTAGAGCTTCCACTTTTCATTTCTGTCAAGTCACATGAAGTATTTACCTTCATTAAGAGTTTCGGATTAATAGGAATCAAAAGAATAACTGATTATTCTGGTGCCCTCACATGTAACTATTTTAATATGATTCTGAGACTGGCAAAATTGTTGATTCTGATGCTAGTTTTTTGGCTTTTGCTGTTAAGTTTCAGAACTATGAATACTCTGTTTTCAGTCATTTTCTCCTTTAGTGAAAGAAACATCATTTCTGTGAACGTGTTGAGTCAATTTTGAGTTAGATTGCGTGCTACCAGGTGGTGGAGGGCCCCTGCCTCCTGTGCCGCTCTGTTTTATAATTTAGATAAGTATCTCAGTTTCGTTTTTAAGTTTTTGAAGTTTATTTTCATAGTTAATTTCATTAATCATTACAGCTACACTTGTTCTAATAAAATTTTCCAACATATCATTCATGATGAACAAGATGGACTGTGTAATTTCATAGATTAATGGCATGTCAATTTCAATAGAATACTCCGGAGGTAGAATGCATGTGGTTCATCTTTGTCCTTTCTTTTCAAGTATGATAATGGCTCTTTAGTTCAATACTGTTCATTGTAGATTAATAGCATCTTAGTTTAGTTTTAACTCATTGCTTTAACACTTCAAGTTTAGCTGTTGTCCATTGTAGCTTACTTTGTCTTAGTTGATAAATTCAATCTCACGGGCTTAATTATTTACAAAACTTCTTTTGTTCAAAATTCATACTCATACACAATTATCTGGACAGAAGATAGTATCATTATAAGGTCTGGAGTATTTTGTAACCTCTTTATCATTTCACAAACAAGCCTCTTTCTCAAAGACTATTTTTGAAAGGAAATCTATAACTTTTGAGATAGGTTTAGTGGTGTTAAATTGAGTTGCAGAACAGAAGTAGAAACTAGTTTAGAGTAGAAACTTTACCTTGTTACAAATATTATTTTCCACATATTTTCCAACAAATCTTTATTCATGGATGAGATGTTGTACATTGTAAGTTTCTATTTGATTAGTGATTTAGGAGAAAACTTCATTTACACTTAGCTTGTTCGTTTCTCAGGTTCATTTCAATTTCATGTTGTGAGTTTACAATAGAGTCATTATCAAGCTTTGTATTTGTTGGTTGCTAGTCATAGTTAGACTCTGTTTTGTTTCAGCATTTTCATTTATTTACCATCATAATTTAGGCTTTACTCTGTTTTGACATAGTCAATAGCTTCTTTGCACCAAATCTTTAGTTCTTTCCCTTTTCAAACATAAAACCATAAAACCAAAAATATCAGAAAACACTAAACACAACGAAGTAGGAAGAGGTTACTTAGGCACATATGGTGCACTTCACTTCAGCAGTTTACCAACCCTGGTTGACAATTAAATGAACTCAATTTAGGAGACTAGGTTGAACACAAACATTTTGGCGCCGTTGCTGGGGAAGTGTAACTAGGTAACCTTGTTTCTTAGATCCAAAAAGAAAAATGAAAAAAAAAAAGAAAAAAACAAAAGCTTCAATCACCTACCACACCCACTATATCATGTGGTGCAGTAAGAGCCACACATCCACATCATGAATTCATATTTTTTTAGGTAGAAGAAGAGGTGACAGAGGAGGTTGAAGAAATGGATGGAGATGATGACAATGAGGAAGATCCTTTTGGATTTCCCATTCAAGAAACTGATATCAACATTCAAATGAAAAACATCCATCCATCTGTACTTCCTAACTTCAAAGGTATGAGATCAGAAGACCTGGAAACCTTTCTTTTTGAATTTGAAATAATTTGTAGATCTTATGGCTACTCATTGCACATGCAAAAATTGAATTTGTTTCCAGCAACATTAAAGGATAGAGCTCTTAGATGGTTCATGACTTTAGGAACAAATTCTATGAGGACATGGGATGATATGAAAAGAGTATTTTTGGAAAAATATAAAGGTTATTGCATGCACCATGACCTTAGAAATGAAGTCTTTAACATGAACCCAAAAGAGGATGAAAGCCTAGAAGATTTAGTGGAGAGATTTACTTATAATATCAAAAGATATAAATTGCATAATTTAGGATCAGATGCATTAAAAACTCTCCTACTAAATGCTATAAAGGATGAATGGATTGATCTTCTCAATATTGTGGGAAAAGGAGATGTCTATCGATTTTCATTTCAAGAAATTTGTGAACTATGCAAGAACATATCAAGAGGAAAAGCAAAGTGTGTAAGATCCCCTCAAGATCCATTTATGGCAACAGTAAGTAAGTCAGCATCAAGATTGGTAAGTCAAACTGAACCTAACAATTTTCTAAACATTTTTGGTAATTTAAATGAACAAACTGACATGCTAAGAATGCAAAACAAGAGAAAAGTTGCTTCATTTATATTTTTCCCTAAATGTAGAAAGAAACATGCTTTGCATGAATGTCCACTTGATAACATTAAAATGTGTAAAATTTGTGCAGGATCACATACTACTGAAGATTGCCCATCATTACCAGGGTTGAAGGCAATTTACCAGAAGGATAATGGAGCAAATCAAGCGCAAGAGCAACTTTGTTATGTAGCTCCAAGAGGGCTATGGAAGCCTCATCAACCCAATATGATGCAATATCATTATGCACAGTTTCAAGGTTATGCACAACAACCTCAAGGTAATTGGAGAACACCCTTGCCTTGGCAACCTTGGCCATCTCAATCCCAACCTCAAAACCAACCTTGGAAACCTTGGCCATCTCAATCCCAACCTCAAAACCAATCTTGGAAACAAAGTTGGCAAAGGCCCTATAAAGGAAATCCACCATATCCTCAATCTTTCCCTCTCTATCCTCAATACCATCATCAATGTTATTCATACCATTTGCCTCCACCACAACATCAAAATCACCCTCATTTGACCTCAATTCAACCTTTTCCATTACCATCCACACAAACACCCCAAAGATTCCCCACTCCACTATCTCCACAACCATTTCATATCCCCAACAATAAAACACCTCAATCAACTTACAATTCTGAGGTATTGCAAAATGATTCACCAGCTGTCATTGAATAACAACAACTAGAAGAAGAAGACTCAGATAAGGTCCAAGAATCATGGATGTCTGTTGATAAAGAGAAGTTATTAGAACCAGAGATTGAAAAGTATCATGCATGCCTATCACCAGATTCTATGAATGAAGATCATATCTCTGAAGACTTGCATTTCATGATAGAGGAAAGACAAGGAAGACAATATTACATTGAATCTTGGTTCAATTCAGTCATCGGATCCCAATGCTCAATTATTCAATATCTTCTGACATCATCTAAATCAAGACAGATGGCATCTCATATACTGGTACATATCAAAGAGTATCTTTCAAACCTGCATATGAGTTTATCTATCATCTTGTTACAGACATGGTTCCATTGGAATTTTTCATATACTTGAACAATATTTTCTTTTTCAAGTAGAGTAGGACATAATAAAAAAAAAGAAAAAAAGAAAAAAGAAAAAGAAAAAGAGTAGAGAAAAAAAAAAAAAGTCCTATTGTGAAAACCAGCTTGCTGGCGCAATTGGACATGAGCTTTGCTTGAAAACCAGGCAAATGGTGAGCGAAGTTCACAATAAAGTTCTGCAATTTCACGATGGTTTCAATCTTTCATGGTTCTTCAAATCATTCTTGGTTCTATGCTCGAGTTGGATGATGTGGAACTCCTTAAGGTCCACCTTCCAACAGATCTTGTCCCATCGACCTCAACACTTTATCTGGGATCAGGATTAGAGATTATTTGAAGTGCCTTGGAGCTTGCATTCATCAATGGCAAGCCTCCTCATTGATAACAATGGGAATACAACAATGTCTCTTGATTGTCAAATCTTGCAGGTGACTCGACTTCGACACATTCATTCGTCCTTGTCAAGATGCACTAAGGTACATTGACACTAATTTACATTATCGGTGAGTTGTCTCGCATTGGTTAACGATTTTCATTATTGATCAGTAATCCAATGATTTCTTCCCATGCTCAACTTTGACAGATTTATTCGCATGGTAAGAATTGTACCATGAATGTTGGCTTTGATGAAGACTGATGGTTTTTTGGAATCAACAACAACTTGGAGCAGTACATTTTATTAGTTTCTTGTAGCAGCATGTTCATCTTGTTGTCAATTCAACCACAGCTGCGGAAAGTGGCAGTTTCTGCAGCTATTGCTGTAGCAGCCTATTTTTGTTTTTTGCAACTTTTTCCAGAAGGAAGTTTTGGCGCAAATATTGCAAGAGATTGGTGCAGAAATAAAAAATTCTGAGCTTCTGGGTTTTCTCAGAATATGATAAATTAAGTAAAACGTGGATAGAATTTGGAAAAAAGAAATTTTTAAGGGCATTTTAGAAGGGTTTTTCAGGCATATTTTCAATTTTCAGCATTATGGACAGAATAGGACAGATTTGAGTATTTTTGCACAGCAGCACCTTTTCTTCATCAAAATGAAATTCTGGAAGCATGTGGAAGTATAGAAGGTAAAAATACATAGTTTCCCTTTGGAATCACTCAATTTGGCCTTAAAATGAGTCCGTGGCGTACTTTTTTGTTGCAACATTGGGCAAAATGAAGGGTGAAACAGGGCAAAAAATGATTTTATCATAACTTTCAAACTGTGCATCCGTTGGTCCTGAAATTTTTATGGTAAATTAATTGAGGTAGGGTGAATAAACACATAAAATTTCAGAAAATTTCAATATGTATTCTTCAAGAAATTGGCCACTTTCACCTACAGCCATTTCTCAGTTTCCGGGAGATCCGTGTAACCAATGGCAAAGATTTTTCGTCGGAAGATGCATAATAATATTGGTAACAACCTCAGAAAATTTCAGGGAAGTCTGATGTACCATTTGAAATAAATTGCAAAATTCATTTCATTCTACGATTCCACTCCATCTCACTCCACTTTCACTCCATCTCACGCCATTTTCATTTCATTTCACAAGTCCATTCCACTTTCACTCCAGCTCACGCTATTTTCATTTCATTTCACAAGTCCTATTCCACTTTCAATCCATTACATTTCGCATCCATCTTCCATATTCATACTTCATTTCTTTTTACAGATTGCATGTTGCAGCCACATCTTATTCAGCAGTTTTGACATAATTGTACAGCCTACAAAGAGATGATGATTACAGGAAATTGAAGGATTCTGTTTTGAAGACCAACATGCTCAAAGAGGACCAAAGGAACAACATCAAGCACGGTAATTAACAAGGTCAAAATTCTGAGGTAAATTGTGAAAATTATTTTAATAGCAAAAAGTCAAAACATGAAATAGATACAATGTGTATAATCATATGTTTCCTAAAACAACCTATCATTCGAATTGATTAGCCATATCCCTTATCCAACATTCCATATTTCACCACAAGGTCATCATAAATTCTCCATCAGATCCATAGCCACTTCATTTTCCCTTATAGCTTAATTACCTCCATCCATTCACTTCCACTACACTTTGCAGCCAATCCATCTCTAAGTGCAGAAAGGTAATTCTAAGGGTGAAGCATCATTCTTCAACTAATCCATCTTCAGACACAGACATACATTTTCAAAATAAAGCATTAGACTCTGTAGTCAATCTAGCTTCAAGCATAGAAAAGTAATTACGAAAGGAAGATAATCTGCACAAAGGAGGAATGTGGCTAATTTTCAGGATAGAATCAGTTGAAGTAAAGTATTTGGAAGGATATCCATAAGTCAAGGACCTACTACAACAAGTAGGGAGGCTAAATTTTATAGAAAAATTTGATGGCTTCCATAAGGAGATTACAAAATCTTTTGCCAAATCTTTTGATGGAGCAGAAGAAGAAAAACTGACATGGTTATTGAAAATAAACTTGACATTCCACTACAGGAGGAAGATGAAGAACTAATTTCTGAAAAGTTAATAGAGATTAGAAAATAGATTAGGGCCAAAAGAAGCAGAAAGATAAGGTTTGATGTTCTAATAGAGGTTTCAAAGCACATGGAATAAGTTTTGATGAAATTGCATGAGGACATGCAATAGTCTTGCAGTGGGGGTATGTTGAGCCCTAGAATTGCCTTCTCTTTTAAAAACCTTCACTTCATTTCATCATTCTTTTATCACTTCATAAGCCTAAAATCAATGAAGAATGATTAGGATTGCTTAAAGGTTACATGCAATTGATTAACATATTGTATTTTCATGATTTTTGCTATTTTAACAATTTTCTGCAAAATAGCTACAGAATACAGGCATTCCGTAGCTGATCGCGCATTCCGTAGCTGATCCCATTTTTTGCAACTGTTTTAGAGTTTAAGTGGGTTACAGGTGTCGTCTCAAAGAAAGGCGCATATGGGCAAATTCCAGAGTTCATCCACATCATTCCTTGCTCCCTACAAAGTCTGAGCACAATTCTACATGTGGTTATGCACGTGGGAAACCAAAACCAAGAGGTAGAGTTCTACCGGGACACAGACTCTACAGCTGTCTGCAACAAAGTACGCAACCTTCAATAAGAGTTTTAATTCGAATAGGAATGGGAAAGACAGTAATCCCTGCATTATCTCAAGTTCTGTTATGTAATTTCATTTTAAATATGACTTGGGAGACCAAGCAACGCTGGTTAGATCCTGCTTAGTTTTTTGGCTTTTGCTGTTAAGTTTCAGAACTGTGAATACTCTGTTTTCAGTCATTTTCTCCTTTAATGAAAGAAACATCATTTCTGTGAACGTGTTGAGTCAATTTTGAGTTAGATTGCGTGCTACCAGGTGGTGGAGGGCCCCTGCCTCCTGTGCAGCTCTGTTTTATAATTTAGATAAGTATCTCAATTTCGTTTTTAAGTTTTTGAAGTTTATGTTCATAGTTAATTTCGTTAATCATTACAGCTACACTTGTTCTAATAAACTTTTCCAACATATAATTCATGATGAACAATATGGATTGTGTAATTTCATAGATTAATGGCATGTCAATTTCAATAGAATACTCCAGAGGTAGAATGCATGTGGTTCAACTTTGTCCTTTCTTTTCAAGTATGATAATGGCTCTTTAGTTTAATACTGTTCATTGTAGATTAATAGCATTTTAGTTTAGTTTTAACTCATTGCTTTAACACTTCAAGTTTAGCTGTTGTCCATTGTAGCTTACTTTGTCTTAGTTGATAAATTCAATCTCACAGGCTTAATTATTTACAAAACTTCTTTTGTTCAAAATTCATACTCAAACACAATTATCTGGACAAAAGATAGTATTATTATAAGGTCTGGAGTATTTTGCAGCTTCTTTATCATTTCACAAACAAGCCTCTTTCTCAAAGACTATTTTTGAAAGGAAATCTATAACTTTTGAGAAAGGTTTAATGGTGTTAAATTGAGTTGCAAAACAGAAGTAGAAACTAGTTTAGAGTAGAAACTTTACCTTGTTACAAATATTATTTTCCACATATTTTCCAACAAATCTTTATTCATGGATGAGATGTTGTACATTGTAAGTTTCTGTTTGATTAGTGATTTAGGAGAAAACCTCATTTACACTTAGCTTGTTCATTTCTCAGGTTCATTTCAATTTCATGTTGTGAGTTTACAATAGAGTCATTATCAAGCTCTGTATTTGTTGGTTGCTAGTCATAGTTAGACTCTGTTTTGTTTCAGCATTTTCATTTATTTACCATCATAATTTAGGCTTTACTCTGTTTTGACATAGTCAATAGCTTATTTGCACCAAATCTTTAGTTCCTTCCCTTTTCAAACATAAAACCATAAAACCAAAAACATCAGAAAACACTAAACACAACGAAGTAGGAAGCGGTTACTTAGGCACATATGGTGCACTTCACTTCAGCAGTTTACCAACCCTGGTTGACAATTAAATGAACTCAATTTAGGAGACTAGGTTGAGCACAAACACAGATTGTAGGAATTCATAAATCAAATTGACATACCATGCTTTTCTCCTCATTGTTTGCATACTGTACCTAAGCAAAAACATCTATAGGTTTTACTCCTTTTCAAACCATTTATGGTTTGGAAGTTGTTTTACCCATTGAATGTGAAATTTCATCACTAAAACTAGCCATCGAGTAATTACCAGCTACCTTTGAAGAGGAAGAGTGCTTCTTATACTCAGCACAGTTAAATGAGACACACCACACCACTGCATTAGTTGTTTAAGCTTGAAAGACCATGAGGGGATTTGAGTCTGAGGTAAGATCTAAGAAGCCTGCGGATCAATGTACAAGCATTGATCAGAACCTAAGTTGGCCGGATCTTGAGTGAGTCTTGAGTCTATAAGTTTAAGTCTATCTCAGTTGAGATCATATATCTTTGAGTGTAATTACCAGTCATATTGATAAATAAAGAATGGTATCAGAGCCATGTTGCATTTCGTTTGAGCATATTGTTGGGAACATTTGAGTGTGGTTGAGTCTCTATAATGTCTGTTTCCTGTTAAGCCGAGGATGGCGTCAAGGCTGTTTGAAGACTAGGATATTAGCACTTCTTCCTAGGAGGAGCCGCGAAACGTGCTTTGTTTACGATCATATTTCTGATATAACTGGTACACAACATTTTGAAGAATTTTGTCTTTACTCTGAAACTGCATAAGTTTATTGTATAAGTCTTCTTCTATATAAATATTTCTTCTCGTTGTCATTTATATTTCAGTATGGAATCTAGACCTTCTTCCAGTTCTTGACATGAATTTGGTTCTAAATATTTTTAAGAATTATTAAAATAACATGAAGATTCCATTTTAGAACAACAACAGTCTAGTTCAAATACATCTGTCATTCAAGAAAGAACTGTGAATTTTTTCTCTGAACCCGTCTCACCAGACTCATGGTCTTTACCTAAAATAGATGCTAAGAATTTTTATAAAAACTTAGGTCTGTTGGACAATACATTTTTGGAGATATAAAACCAAAGAAGAAGTTTTACAAACAACCTCCAACAATAATATCCTTCACTCATTGAATATCATAAACCAACTTCAGTTTGATGCCACCAGAAATGCTGGCTACAAATTTGCACACTTTGGTCATGTGCAGATCAGGATACAACCTCTGCATACTAAAGGTCAGGATTTCGCCTTCTTTTCCTATGTTTTTGACAGATGATGGAGAGTGTTTCCTAAAGCTCTCATTAGGGGATGTCAAGGAACCCTCGCATATGGACCGGCCTCTTGGTCCTGTTCTCCAGATTTCTCCATCGCATTAACAGATCCTAATGCTATTAAATCATTGATGTTGGGACTGCAAACCCATGGATATGATGATTTTGATGATGATAGCAAAAATATTGCTATTTGGTGGTCATCAGTGGTAAATTTCTACAAGAAAACTACCCCCTCAGTAGTTAAAGTTGTTTCCTCCCAGTCTGAGTTTACCACCCTCATAACTCATGATTATGGTATGAATATGATTTCCCCAAAAATTATTCCTCAAACAGAGTTAAAGCCACTCGCAGAAAGGGTAACCCGTTGGGATTCAATCATAAAACCATCAAAACCATCCCCTATAACATCATCCACTATATTCACTGCCCGTGATGGGTCTTTTCATACTAGATTCTTAGAGTCACATGTTGAGTGTGGTGGAACCATTGTAAATAATGTAAATACTCCCATCTCTCTCAGTATAGACCATGAAATTCTAAAAAATTTCAATCATAAATTTTTTTCTCAAGTTTCTTCTTCTAGTTCTCCCCTACCAGCAGTTTGTGATCATCCCCACTGTTCAAAAACCTACTGTCATTTCTCCTCACAACCACCTACTCCTCATGGTGATAATAAGGATTCCAAGAATAGGGTGAATATGATTACTTTTTTTCCAGAAAAAAGTAATAGCACATAAGATCACACCAGGACACGATTCTTCAGCATCCATGAAGAAATCATCTTACAATCAGTTGGGAAAAATAGCTCCAAAGGCTTAGGATTCAATGATCCTTCAGAGATCCATTTCTATAGAAAGAATCATGTGAATAAAATACCTAAACATGTTGAGATACCAGAGGATAGAGAAATCATTAGCTTCCTAAAAATCTACAAAGTTATTGGGCCTTATGATCCTAATGATGCATGGACGAAAAAGATCTTAAACTAGGATATCTTTACACACAAATCCGAAAATCAGTATGTTGAAGAATTAAAGTTGATTCCAAAATCTGAAAATAAATATTTCAACAGCCAGAACAGTTATGAGTGGAATAAATGGATGGCGGCCACTAATCAATGGTTTTCTTTCTATGAGTGGTATTACCCTTCTTCCAACCAAATAGAAGAATCCCTAAGAAAGATTTTTGCTAATCAAGCAAGACAAAAAAGGATTGAAAATAAAGAGGAATTTATCCAAGAAAAAATGGAAACAAATGAAGTTTGTATTCCATCTCCTCTAATTTTACCTGTGTTTTCCCCTAAAATACATAGTATGTTGTCCAAACTAAACCTGCCAAGACATCTGCTGATGATAAGAACAAAAGGAGAAAAATTGGTGAAAGAAATATGTATGAATTTACAGATTAATATGTTGAGATATAACCCTCCGCATAAACACAAGTGGGAAATCTTTGATGGGAAGATCTACTAAAGAGACACAGATTTCCCTCCATGGAAAATTTTTGTGATTCGCCAGCAAGATGGGAAAGTGTACAAATTATTCCCTATCCAAGTAGACGATGTAAGTATTTCTTTAAAAGAATATGTCTTTTCTTCCAACTGGACAAATCTGGCTTTATCGAGTTTAGAATTTTTTTTGAGAAATCAACATAAATCCATAGAAGAAATGGATAGGACCTTGAAAGAAATGGTGCAAAGGATGCTATAAAAAAAAGATTATGCGACAGTGTGTCTGAACAAGAATATAGAAACTCTTGCAGATAATGACAGACACCTAGCTGAGTGCATAGATAAGCTCAACTTATCTACTGAAAAAAATATTACTGATGCAGCAATTGTCCATGGCAAAGAGATTGTTAAGGTAAACTCTAACCTTGATATTATAAAGAAAAAATTATGGACCATGTCAAACTCTCTTGATAATTTGAAACATAAGTCCTCTACAGATACCTATAAATCCAGTACTTTGTTTAGTGAACCTTATGCCCAACTGCCATATTCAGTATTCTCCTCAGTTTCTAGCCTGATCAGAAAACCTAAGGAAATAATATTTCCAAACCCCAGTACTCCATTTAATTTCTCAACCTTTGTAGCTCTGAGTTTCTTTGGCCATCTGAAGCCGAGTTCCTCTTTAGCAGGATCATCCTATAATCCTAGCTTAAGTTCATCTTTCGCTAAATGTATCAAAGAACAACAAGCTAAAGAAAAGAAACCTAAAGAAGAAGAATGGTTTGAAAAGGAGAAATACAGTGAAGATACTGGTATAAACAAGTTTGATATTGATAATCCATCCCTTGAGAATCTTGATTAATGTATTCATAGCTTTTCACCTCAAGATAAGGCTGATTTTCAGATCCCAGAAGAAATCTCTGTGAATAAAAATTATTCCAGATCATCATGGAATTCCACCAGGTCACCTACCCCAGATAGAAGAGATCTTATGAAAGAAGAATATCATAAGGATTGGTCAGCCTCTTCTACTTACTCATGGAACATAGACAATTTTATAGAAGCTGAAATTCTTTCAGTCATGAATTCCATGTTAGTATGGTATAGGACTTATCTGGAAGATGACATTGGACCAGACAATTCCACTAGAAGAATAATTGGTGGATTTGAAGGATCCTTAGACTCATGGTTATGAGCTGAAACCACAAAGGATCCCACCTTATTGAATACTTGGGAAAATTCTCAAGTAAAGAATGCAGATGGCACTACATACATGGACCCCCAGACTATTCTGCCTGTAAAAAATATGATTGGATGTCTATTGTATGGAATCACAGTTAACTTCATAGGATTTCCACAAATCAACAATGAGTTAGCTGGGATTACTTTGGTTGCAACGAAGCTCAAAAATATGCAACATTTTGATGAATACTTCAATGAATTTCTAAAAAGACTGCATACTTTGTCCGCAGACTTAATTCTAGAACCAAAATGGAAAGAAATTTTTGTATCTTCTCTTCCACTTTGGGTTTCTTCAATGCTAGTTAGCAAACTTCCTGGTCGAATTGGTGACTATAAATTTAGTGTGATAAGACAAGTTGTAAAGAAAATAATTGTTGAATTGTGTTCACAGATGAAGATTTCTAACGCTGCAAATAATCCAAAGAAGCCACATGGTTATCAACAATTATGCAAGCAATGGCACCTTGCCCATCCAAAAAATTCTGAGGGGAGGAAGTCACATAGAAGAAAGCATGCTTCAAAGAATTTTGCAAACAGAAAAGAAAAGCACCATAAGCAGCACAAATAATATAAGAAAACTAAGCTCTTCCCAAGAAAGAAAGAAATATGATGTTTCCATTGTCAAAAGAAAGGCCACATTTCTCCCAACTGCCCCGAACTAAAAAAGGATGATAAACCATAAAAAGGGAAGGAAAAAGTTTACTATAGAAATAAATCAGGAAAAGTCAATTGCATAAATCTTCCTAATAGTTGTGAAGAAATAACTAGTGAAGAAACAAATTATGATGATGTAAATATGTTTGCTTCAGATTCCACTTCTACAGGTCAGATGATGAATTTTGTACTGATCCTCTTTGTAGAGAATGTTTTGAAAATAATTGTAACTGTAGTGACCCTGATATTTGTACATGCCAGAGATTAAATATGATGAGGGGTCCTGATCCTGAATAAGCTACAAGAAACTTATTCACCAAGATGATGGCTGCAACTGATCCACAACTAAAGGACATGTATAAAGAAATTTTGATGAATCAGTTGAAGAAGGCCACTCCGAAGCAGAATAATCTATAGAAAGGATACATTCCTCCAGCATCATTATTTTTAGTTGATGTCCTGACCAGACAGTTTAGAAAAGAAGAGTTTGGTGATGACTTTCCTCAAACTCTACCAAGTGTTCACCAAGCCATTAAAGAATTGAGGAAAACTATGAAAGAAAATAAAATATTGTGCATGGAAAGCCATCAAGACTATCAAAAGCACAATTACTCAACAGCAGAATCCTCTACCTCAAAACAAATACAGAATTACATCTATCACCAGAAGTCATACCAAGGGATAAAAATTGAAGAACCGGCATCTGGTGAAGGAGAAGATGAAGAAAGAATAGGTCTGGGATGCGATAAATTAAATGGAGATGTAATGTATTGCATAAGTAGGAGAGTCAGGATTGGCTCAAGACATGAGCATTGGAAAGTTCTCATGGACACTGGCTCAAGATTGAACATTGTTAATGACACGGTTGTTGAAGCCCATCTAAGAAGACCAACCAGTTGTCCCAGAGTCACTACAACTAGTGGAGAGATCCCAACCTCCTCTAAAGCCTCCATTGACATTTTTCTTATTGACATAGTTGGAATAAATGTTGTTTTTCCATAGTTCCAGGTATGGATTGTGCAATGTATCTTAGAACTCCTTTCTTCCAGAATTTTCAGAAACATGGAGCCAGGTATGATAAAAAGAAAAACTGTTTTGGCTATTTTTTGGAATTGGAAGGAAAAGAAATATTTTTTCCATTTATAAATTAAAATTCTCCAAATAGGATAAAGATAATTGAGAGATTATTGAATATTCTTGCAAAAATGGAAAATAAAAAAGATATCCTCAAAGTTGATGAGAATTTGAATCAAGGAAAATTTGGGAAGGAAATTTCCAGCATCAAGAACAAATTTTTAAAATGTTGTTCATATGATCCAAATGCCTTTTGGCATATCCAAAAACGGGAAGTGGAATTGCCACTAAAACATAATTTCAATGGAAAGCTCAGAAGTTCTAAAGCCATTCCCATGAATCAAGAACAGATGGCTCTCTGCAAAAAATAAATAAATGATCTTCTGAAGAAAGTGTTAATCAAGAAAAGCAAGAGCCCCATTGCCTGCTTTGCCTTCTATGTGAACAAACATTCTGAGATCGAAAGAGGTAAGCCAAGGTTGGTTGTAAAATACAAGCCTGTGAACGACTTGTTATATTATGATGCTTACCCACTTCCTAAGCCTTCCACTATTTTATCTCAAATCTCCAAATCCAAGATATTTTCAAAGTTTGATTTAAAATCTGGTTTTTGGCAGATAGGAATTAAAGAATCTGACAGGTGGAAGGCTGCTTTCTCCGTCTCATAAGGGCATTATGAATGGAACATTATGCCTTTGGGATTGATCAATGCTCCATCAGCCTTCCAGAGAATAATGGATGAAACATTTGAAGGCATGGAAGATTTTCTCCAGAAGTATATTGATGATATACTTGTTCATTCAAAAGACATTCCCTCCCATATTAAGCATTTGAAGCTTTTTCATCAAAGAGTCAAAGACAAGGGAATTGTTCTATCTGAATCAAAAAAGAAATTGTTTAAAACAATGATAGATTCCTTGGGTTACAATATACATTTTGGATCATATGAAGTAATTCAAAGGAGCTTAAATTTCATTGATTCCTTCCCCGACATGATTTTAGATAGGACTAAGTTACAAAGGTTCCTGGGTAGTCTAAACTATGTTTCAAAGTTTATACAACACCGTGCACATGAAAGAAAACTCCTAAACAGAAGGTTGCAAAAGAATCCAATTCCTTGGATAGAAGAATGCACAGATGCAGTAAAAAGGATAAAAGAAAGGATCAGAAACATCTAGCCACTTTGTCCCATACAAGAACAGTGGAAAAAGATTGTCATAACTGATGCTAGAAACATAGGATGGGGTACAGTCCTATGTCAAGAAAATCCAGAGCTCAAAAAGGACAGTTATGAAATATGTCAATATGCATCAAGCTTATGGTCTCCTTCGCAGATGAATTGGGAAAGTTTAAAGAAAGAACTCAGAGCAGTCTATTTGGGAATTGAAAAATTCAAATACTTTGTGATTTATACAAATTTTTTAGTAAAAATTGATTGTCAAGCATTGAAGTTTTCCATTCATAAGTGCAACTTTGATGATGCTGCAATTGTAAGATGGATCATGACACTCAGTAAATATAATTTTGAAATCGAGTTCATCCCTGGTCATAGAAATTCTTTTGCTGATATGTTATCTAGAGAATTTTTGGAGAAAAATTCTATTCATTCCCTATCCTGCAACTTCACAATAAGGAATGAAGATTATGTTGAAATAGAAACTACTCAAGGATGGGTCAGGTATGAGAATATAAGTAATTTCAGTCTCCTAGATCATCATGAATATTGGTACCCACTGAAGGAAATACGTTGGAGAGTAGGCATTCCCAATCTCTGGACTTGGGAAGATCAAGAGGTTGAGAATGATTTGGCCATCCAAGAACTTGATTATTTGGTCCATATTAGAAATATTTCTTATGAGATCTATTATGAAGACAATAATAGAATTGGGAATTGCAAGCTCACAATTAGGTAGTTCAATAATCCTCTAAGAAGAACTAATTATGATCCTGAAAGACAAAGGTATGCCTTTTTCCAAATAATGAATTTAGAAAATATATCATCTAATTTATTCTATCATATACAGTTTGATTTAAGTTATGAAGATTGGCAGACAGAAAGGATGAACCAGGAAGATCCTTTCCCAGAATGGTTTTTAAGCTGGTGGAAAATCTATGGACTCAGCGGTCTTCTCACAATGCCTTATTAGCTAACCCGTTTAAAAATTGATGGATTCTCAGTGCCCGACATGCTTCACACAAGGGTCTTGTATAAAAACCTCATAGATCTCATCGAATTAGATGATATTTATTTTCTAAATGCAATGAGGAGATGTGGTCATACTCATTGGTTCATCGCTCAAAAGATCAAAGCAAGAAAGCTTGTCCCTAGTAATGATGGAACCCAAATGGAATATAATGATTTTCATCAACAGTCAGATCCAGACCTCAATCCTTTTGAGTTAATCAGTTTTCTTCAGCCCCCAAAAAATCATGAATATAAGATTTGGGAATCTGAAAAGGAAGTAACAGTACAATACTTTTCTACCTATCTAATAGGTCATTTCCGACACATCTATTATACTCATCCACAAGTGTCATTTTTCGTACTGTAATTTCTTTCTAACCTACAATGGTGGTAAACATTTTTTTCACGGGTTCTTCATAAAATAATCTCCATTTTTTACACACATGCACTTAGTATTTAGGCATGTCCAGGAATCTCTGTGCGGAAGTCACTTCGATGTTACCCGAAAACAATGATTCCTAACATTTTATTTTCTTTATGTCACATAATGACTGAAAGGATTTTGATACCTTTGCATAGGAATATTGAATCCTCTACGGACATTTTACTTTTCTGTCAAATAAGACTGGAAGGTGGATACCCTTGCACGAGACTATCAATCTTTCAGATATTTTCTTTTGATTCATCAAGATTCTTGATTGTGGTACTCCCCTCCTAAAGATCTATTTAAATGGAGGAAAGACCATGATGAGGGGATTCAAGTCCAAGGTAATATTTGAGAAGCCTGTGGATCAATGTGTGAGCATTGATCAGATGCTAAAGTGTCTGGATCTTGAGTGAGTCTTGAGTCTATAAGTTTAAGTCTATCTCAGTTGAGATCAGATATCTTTGAATGTAATCACTAGTCATATTGAGTAATAAAGAATGTACAAAACGTGTTAAGACACAATATGATCAAAGTGTTAACTCTCGTGTCTATTCATAAGGTGATTTAGTCTTAGTATATGATCAAACTCACAATAATCGAGGCGCTGGTAAGTTCAAACTGATGTGGCATGGTCCTTACATTGTTAAGTGTGTGCCTGAAAAAGGGGCCTACGAATTAGTTGATTATGATGGTGTCTATTTGGATCAACCTAGAAATGGTCTTTATCTAAACAGGCATTATGCATGATTTATTTTGAGTAGATCTTCATTCTACATTAGTTACATTTTTAGTAATGTGTGTCTTAAATTAGTTATTTTGAGTTGCGAGTTTCTGCTACTTTTTCTTCTTATCTTGATTACTCTCGATATTGTAGATGTCAAAGCTCCATCAAACATACATTGGTTTTGCTAACGGCACTTGTCATAATACACAGAATTTGTCTTCCACTTCTTGGGTCATCTATTCACCCACTGATGAGTTAGCTTCTATTCATGGGGGTTGCCTTGGTCAAACAACGAATAATATAGCAGAGTATAGCATAGTCATTGAGATATTATATGATATTCAATGTTTGATTGTTAGGTTAGATTAACAACTCATTGTATTACATTTAAACGATGTTTATGCAATAAAAAATCCATCATTGTTAATAATTTTTTTAAGGTTCTGTCTCTTGGAAAGACAATTTCATTACATTGAATATCAACATATTTCAAGAGATTTAAACACGTTAGCTAATTCATTGGCTAAAAAATTTTTAAATAGACATTTGCAACACTGAATGTAAATAAAAACAATATTCAATACATATTGAACAAGATACTCAGAGACCAAAAATTAGTAACCATCATTAGGTCAAAATAGTAGTTTCTCATAGTTTGTCAAAAAATATACATCATTTATGATCAAAGGTTTCAAGCACCTTATGCTCTAAATATATTGGTATAAAAAAAACAAAATTGTAGTATAAAACAACCATCAACTATCCATGATGATCATCATGATAGCAGACTATAGCATGTGCCACTCAGCACAGGTATCGTCTAAATGGACCAAGAACACCAGCCACATGCTTTTGGTATCGAGGCGGAAAATAATATGTCCTAGTCTCTGGAATGTTTATAGTTATCCTCTATATATTGTGTTTCAACTCCGTTAAGACCTCAGTTGCATCATTCTATGGTGGCACTGCTGCTATGGGATGTGCTTCTCATCTGTTAAACTGGTGAAGAATTGTTGGTCGTGTTGGGCCTAGATCTGCGTTAAATTTTTATTATCAGTATCGGATGCTAAAAATAAAATAAAAATATATAAAACATAAAAACTCAAAATGAGACTTTTAACCTAATTTATCCCACTGTGCTCCAGGTGGGAGTGCCATATCAGAGTCACCCTTGTAATCCATCCCTGCATAGGGGAAGTCCTCAGTCATAAAAATATGGCTTCTTAGCCATATGAAAAATTGAGGCATGTATCGAACAATAGGACCTCTATCGCTGCCATGCTAAGTCATCAACGAAACCCATCACAACATGCAAGGATGTCTCATTCCCGTAGGATCCACTAACTGCTGCTATGGTATGAGGAGTTGAATTCTCTCTAGAGAAAATGATACTAGAATGCCACTGTAGCTGAAATTATTCAGCTTACCATTATTGGCTCGAGTAAGTTGTCCTTTCATGTTGGAAACCACTCCACAGCAATTGAATAACATTCCCTCAAAAAATTCAACATTTTTTTTCATTTGTGCTTTGGTGGACACATGGGGGGCCGCACTACCACACAATCTCATGACTGTGAAAAAAATAATCTTTAGATCAAGTCACTCAATAGTTTTAATATCGATCTGACCATCTTTCAATTGTGAGTCCTGAGTGCAATAAATATTTTACCATGTAGGAAGCAATATACTGCCCTCTGGGCTGTGATCCAAATAGAGAAATGTCACATCCCCTATAGGGAAAACCGGTAAGAAAGTAAACATTCTCTGCATCAATGATGATCTGATGATTTCCAATGATAAAACACTGCTCCTAGATATCCCAGGCATTTACCAACCAGGTCATCAACTCTACTTGAGCTTTCATTCCCTGAATGGACAAAAATTCATAAAGTCCACAATTCTTCAAGTCTTGTAGCATTCCCGAACTAACAATTTCCTCATTATCATGTGTTTCTTGATCATGTTCCCTCGACTTGAGCATGATTGTTTCAATTTTTCTACAAACAATCATTAAAGAGAATTAGAATATTTTTGGAGAAACTTACAAAAAAAATTTATGGTAGACAAATCATGTTTGAAAAACCTCACGATGCTTGAGAAATTTTATTTACGCATGTTAAGTAGGTAAATCCCCTCTGCGGACAAAGGCGATCCCTCTAGCCCTTGAGTAGGTCTAGAAACAAAGAGACATGCTAGAGTGTTGATTCCTAATTAATGAATGAAAAGAGGACATCGTAGATCGACCTACCTGGAATCTAATGCTATCGTCATGGCTGTAGTGGTGGTGGCCTCTCGCTCCTACCTTGGCAAGTCAAAATCCTTCTACAATCATGATTGGATACCTACACATAGATCAGAAAACAAGAACAACATATGACATAATAAATTCATTCATAACTACTAGCCAGTGAAAGAGGGCTAAGCATGTTGCATTAAAAAAATGACATAACACAGAATGGGAACCAAATAATAGTCACGTGTATGTATTGATAGAAGGAAGAGGTACAACAAAAGCTTTAACGTCGCAGTCTCCTCCAGCAGGGTTCAGCCGAAGCGCGTCTCATATACTCGTCAGGGGATTCAGACGAGATGAAGGCATGGGGCTTAAGCTCTCTCAACGAAGTTCTTCCTTGTTCTATCTCTTCGACAATTCAACTATAGTATACTCAATTCTCCATGTTCAGCTAGCTTATGCAAGGAGAGATAGCTTCTTTTTATAGAGGAAAAGGAGGAGGTTAGGATACCTACAAAGGTGGGAGGGAGGCCTATCCTTTAGGAGGTTCCATAAGAGGTGGAAACCATAAAATAAAGGAGGGAGTCTCTGGTTATTCAATACAACCACTCCCAATGACTCATCCTCGGAGTTGTTGGAGTGGAATCTCTGCCTCTATTTTTAAAAATCATTCCATAAACAGCTCTACGCAGGTGGCTAACTGAGACAGAGCACTAATTGGCGTGGGGCCCAGTTTTAATCTTCCTCATCGATGCGAGGGCAGAACTGAATACTCGAACCAAAGAAAAAACAAGGGTTTTTGAATCTCTACTCAGGGAATTTTCAATAGAAGGAATATTGTTGTCATGTAAAGGGATGCAATGATGGTCTTTGCAAGGCATGACACTGCTTATTGATCACATAAATTACCCTCCAATGCATGAGATGGGGATTGCAAGGACAGTGAAAAAATGTTTTGTAACAGATGCCCCCTAAAGCATGAGGTCTGAGAGAGACGAAGGGGAGAAATGATTTATGAGAATGCGTTCAAACTAAACACCATCATTGGAAAAACTTGCAATTACAAATACAACTCATATATTTGATACATGAACACATGGTATGGGCGTAGCCATCCATAATAGAGTGCATAAAAACTGAGATCCGAGGTATGGACGCAGCCATCCAGCAGCAAGGATCAACAAATAGACTCAGGTATGGTCACAGCCATCCAAAAAGAGTCATGCAATAAGTCACAATAATCCACAAGAACCCGCAGCCTAGGTTTTATCAGAAAAAACCCAGGTTTTTGCACTCCATATCGACCCGAACAAGTACAAATTCAAATATGCGAATATAGGAGCTGAATTCGAACATGCAAGAAAATATTCTGATTACCAACCAATGATGGAAACTATTAAAAAACACGAGAGAAACCACCAATAATGACAATGGCCCTCAAGGTATGAAAGGTACAATCCACAGAATGTGAACAGGGATCTAACGTCGAACACCCGCAAAATCACCCGATCGAAGGCCAATGGTGTGAACCTTGTGTCGAATGCGAAGAAACTACCATTGAGGCACGTAGGCTCTAAGGTACCAGAAGGGAGTCTCTAGATCAGATTCCTGGATTATGAGCTGAAGTCAACAGGAAGTGACCCGGTCGAAGGAGGGCCATAATGTTTCCCACATCATTGACACGAGAAAGAGGAACATGATGATAGTGAATTAGAACCAACAGAGAATCAGAGGGAGGTTGAAAAATGCAGAGGCAAACTTCTCTTGAACATATCAGTGACACGACAATGGATTTGGTAGTATTTGACATCAAGGGATTTGAGGTCATGATGACATGGAAATGAGCATATGAGAGGTAAAAAGAGATTACGCAAACCCATGGAGGCAAAAATGACGAAATGAGATGTCCCCAACCTGACACGAATGCAAAAAAGTGCTATGTTCAAGAGCAACATACTGCCAACATAACTAAAAATTGGTTCTATTTTCCCCCACCATTTCTGGCAAGTACCTCAATTATTTTTAAAAAAAATCTTGAAGCGGATAGCATATGCTTGCAATGTAAGTTTCTCCTTCGGAAAAATCCAACCTAGTACATTTTACGAGCCATAGGAAGGAGGAACTCGAGTAACGTCATAGTGACAAAGTCCGATTTCATCAGGATTTAACGAGTCTAACAAAGGGAGAACTTGACATATTTTCATGTTTAGAGAGTTTTAAAAGAAGGTAGAAAAGAAAACTCCAGCATGGCCCTTTTCGTAAATAGTCTCTCAGATCTGAAAAGGTAGAAAACAATATCTGAAAGAACCTCTTAGTCGCGATAGGCTAAGGTATTCGTTTTTCGTAAATAATCCATCCCAGCCCGAAAAAGGGGTAAACGTATACTGGGTAGATATCGCTTCGCATCCATTTAACAAATTCAAAATGACAAGAGTCTTGGCAATATTTTCAATTTTAGAGAGTCAGAAAAGAGATGAAAGATGACTCCAGTAGAGACTTTTAACTCGTTACTTCATCACTATGGCTTGAAAACCTGTCGCTGCACAAGAGATATGTGTAAAACCCATTTTTTGAAAATAATATGATAGAATAATCGAAAAATATGTCTTAAAACCTAATTAGGGTTGTGAAAAGTTATAAAATGCCAAAAATGGTAAAAATAATTAATTTTCACTTTTTACCTCTTGTGGAGCAATAGTTACCCATTTTATAGTGTGATCTTGCGATGACGATTACGGACGATCTAGCTGACCAATCTCGAATCTGTCAGTCCCAGGTAAGTGCTGTCATCCTTCCCTTCAATTTAAGTCTTCTTTTACTGCCTACAACCCTAAATTTTTATTTCTAGAGGAGGAAATGTAAATTTTAGGGCACGGTGTTTGGCACAAGTTTTGGGCACGAACTCACGCCAATCGCTCATTTTTTTGAACTAGGGCACGCCAACCGCACAAACCATTTTTTTTAAAAAAATGCAAGTTAAAGACCCATTTTTTTACAAATCCAAGTTTCTAAAATAGCTAATACTATCCATATGAACATGTTTGCAGGTAGACAGAGGCAAAATGGTGATCGAATGGAAAGAAAGGGAACACAGCGAATAGGATGAGTTTGCCACGGAAAATGAGAGATGCATGGAAGCTCTCAGATACTATGGAATGAAGAAGTTCTTCTTGACACTGTGTCTCCAAGATCAACCGAAGCTGCTACAGTATTTGATCATCCTATGGGATGAGAATCGGGAAAAGTTCATCCTTCAAGATTAGGAACTTGAGATTGATGTTTCTGATGTCTACTTCATAACATGACTATCACAGAGGGGAGCAGCACCAATCCTAACTGGCACCCGGCCTTGCATGGAGAGCATGTCCATGGTAATTTATAGGGTATGTCCAGGGGCACGGAAGGGATCAGGAAGTGGGAAAATCGATATCCAGACTATCCCAGACTTGGCATTAAAAGTAGTGCTACATACCATCACACAAGTTGCGGGATCGCAAGCACCGCATGAAGTAATAAAGACACAACTACTTCTTACTGTAGAATGCTTGACACTTCCCATCTATAACTAGGCAGAGGCCGTGACAATAAATATGAAATGTCAGCTAATAAAGTGCAAAAATATGAAATTGAAGCAATTTGGTTATGGGTCTATCTTGGTATTGCTCTTCCTGGAATGACTACCAATCTTCTAATGTCAGGAGGTCATAGTCCTGACACCACCAGCGAGGTAACCACGGATTTCTCGATGGGAAACTCTGATGCCAAGGGCAGGGGGTGGCCAACAGATGTCTTGGAGACCATATTTATTTTATTGGCTCTACCAATAGTTGATTATGTGGAGGACTGGATCTACTCTGGTACAGATTTTACTGGTGATCTAGACCTCCCACTCCCAGAGGGAGAGGATTGGGATGAAGATTTGGGTAAGACTCATTTTTTAATTTTCATGAGTGTTATGATTTGTTTTTTATTATTTATGTTTTGATGTTAAATCCATGCACTTGCATATGTTAGCCTAGAGAGACCCGCAGGCATGTCTCTGATAGTGAGGTGAATCGCTCGCGACTTTCACCCTCATGGTGAAGGAGGCGAGGAGGAGGAGATCTTGCGCAACCTAGAGGGAATCAGACGTAGAGACTCGGACTATGCATGACTCGAAAATGTTCCTTATGCCTACCAGAGACATACCGTAGGGGTGCCAAGCTGCATTCATCACTTACTAAGGTGGCTCGTACGGGCAATGACATGCTACCATGAGCATCACACCGATTAGACACCTAGGTTTTATATCTGCATATTTTGAGAGACATGTTTTCTCAGGATGTAATAGAAACACACATATTTTTTGAGTTTATAATGCACACTGATGCAAACATTCGATATATATATATATATAAATCTATTTTCCTACATGGATCTTTTACATATGATGATGATTTTATAGATTACGCAAATGTCTATCTAATACAATGTTAGCCATTGTATCAGTTAATGCATTCATTCATCTATTAATATGTTGATATGTGATAAAATCAAAATTTCTTTCTATCAAATGAACACATAAATAAAATCTCAGAATGTATGGGTTTCTGACCAAATAATGCCCATTGAGCTAAATAACAACAAGTTGTGAATCTAGATTTATAAGCAATGCGCGTATGCCAAGGTTAATTTCCTTAGTTAATAGTTTGAGAACAACACTATCCTCAATGGCATTGTTTGTAGTCAATCCTAGAAAAATACCTTGCAGATCTATCAACTCACTAGCAGGATTATAAATTACCTAAGATGTTGAAGACAAATTCCTGGTATTGCGGGTTCACCATTCGCGAAACCGACATAAGCTGTAATAGACATCTGCACAATAAGAAAGACCCAATAAGCAGGAAAAATGCTCACAAATCACACCAAACCAAAGCATGTATAGAAATGAAAACAACACCTATGTACACAAATCATGCATGAATGACTCATGCATAATAGTTTTTAAGATACAACCCATTTTTGGGTTGTTCTAGAGGATGACCTTCGTAATCAATGAGCTCATAGGCCCCATTCTGCAACACACATTTAATAATGTAGGGCCCATACCACATGGGTTGAAATTTTGCTACCCCCAGCTTATCATGAGCTTGGTCGTATAGGAGGATGAGGTGTCCTTCAACAAACTCCTTCAACTAAAGAAAGAGGGGAAATTTATTGGTCAAAATGAGCTTTGACCTGTTTTTTTTTGTGCTTCAATAACCAGAGCAGCAAAGTGGTGGGTTTCATCCAGCCTTTCTATGTAAAGGAGATGATCTTCTTCTGGTGAAGTGTTCAACAGTAATTCAACAGCCAACTTGAGTGAAGGTATTTCACACTCAATCAGGAGAGTAGCATCCAGAACATAAACCAAATGAAAAGGAGTAAATCCGATCACATTCTTAACTGAGGTTCGGTATGCCAAAAGAGCCAAAAATAACATGAGATTCCAATTGGACTTGTGGATCCCAATCATACGCTGAAGCATGGTGAAAAGAACTTTGTTCATGGCTTCAAATTAGCCATTGGCCTAAGGATGGTATGGTGTTGAGCTGTCGTGACGCAAACCCAACTTAGAAGTCAACTCCACCACCATAGAATGCCAAAAATAGGAATCATTATCAGTAACGATGGCTTGAGGGACACCAAACCTATCAATTATGTGATTGAATACTAATTGAGAAACTTTCATACCATCAACGACAAGTGTAGCCATTGCTTCGGCCCATTTGGTGAAGTAGTCAACGACTATGATAATATAAGCATGCCCCACAACCGAGTGAGGGTTACACGTCATAAAATTGATGCCCCACTTCAAAAAGGGATAAACGGTAACTACAGAATGAAGAGGTACAAGCGGCGCATGCATCTTACGCTAGTAGATCTGGAAATCATGACATTTATGAACCACGAGAATGCAGTCTTTAAAAATACAAGGCTAGAAATAACCGGCACGAAGAATCTTCTGTGTAGTGGCATAACCAGACATGTGACTGCCACACACGTCACTGTGACAATCATTCAGGGCTTTCTCAGCTTCCTCAAGATTCAAACATTAACAGAGTATGGAATCCATTCCAACGCAATAGAGCGTATCTCCGACTATACGATAAGGTTGTGATTAGTGCCGGATGCATCGACGGGCATTCTTCGTCAACTCAGATCTAAAATTAGAAGTCTAGAGATAGATGATGATATCACCATACCATAGATCAAGGGTGCTAATCAAGAAAATTTTATTGTTTGGAATGTATTCCTCAAAATGAGATAGAGCAGAGTCGGAAGGGAGGAAACAGATCAAGTCAGCAAAGACTAATGATTTCTTCGACTTGGAAGTAGTAAATTTCAAATCAAACACTTGGAGGATGACAATCCACTTCGAGTATTTCACCCCCAGCAATTTTTGAGACAATATATAGGTCATAGGGTTGCAATCAGAAATCACAATCATAATACGCAAAAGAATATAATGATGAATCGCTTGAACCACAGCTAACGCCAACTTCTCTACATGTGCATAGTGTGTCTTAGGATCAAGAAGGTTACGAGATAAGTAATAGATAACATGCTCATTACCGTCACCATCGTCTTGTGCCAGAACCATGAAAATCGTGCTGAAAGCGGCGGCTAAATAGAGGGAAAAATCACGATGATATTTTGGAGGATGCAACAGAGGAGAGTTGACAAGCAACATCTTCAACGCCTCAAAAGGCTTCTGAGCAATCTCATCCCAAAAGAATGGGACACCCTGCTTTAACAATCATGTGAATCCTTCAGCCACTTCTGCATAGTTAGGTATGAAATGACGTAGAAAATTAACCTTCCCTTGCAAACTATGCAACTGATGTAACGAGGAGGGAGAGGGGAGATTGATAATAGTCTCAACCTTGAGTGGATCGAGGCGAATTCCTTCTTTGGACACGATAAACTCCAAGATTCTACAGAAATCAATGCAGAAGACGCACTTGTGTGGCTTAAGCTGAATGTTGTAACGTCGACAACGAAGAAAAATTTGACGAAGATGGTCAGGATGGTCCATATGCTTACTTGAATGAGTGGGAAGGTCATCTAGATAAGGCTGAACGATATGACAAATATCATGAAAATCATACGACATCGCTTGCTGAAATGTGGCCCCAACATTATTTAAGCCAAAAGGGAGCTTCTTATATGCAAAAGTACCCCAAGGATAGATGAATGCAGTCTTATGTTGATTGTTTGAGAGAATTTTAATCTGATAATAACTAGAAAAACCGTCCATGAGGGAAAAAATCTCACTCCCGGCAGAGTCATCAATGATTTGATCAATAAAGGGAGTAGGATAATTATCCTTAGGACAAGCTCGATTGATATCACGATAATCAACACAGACCTGAATCGTTCCATGTTTCTTATCTATAGGAACAATATTAGAGACCCATTCTGTCAAGGGAATCGGATAAATGAAACCAACTCTGAGAAGTTTTTCAACTTCACCTTTAATGGCAATAGATTTTCTAGGGTGCACAAGATGAAGACGCTAGTGAACAGGTTTTGAACCAGGGTAAGTAGGAATTTCATGCACCACTATACTAGGATCAGTCCCAGGATTTTCTTCATAAGACCATGCAAAGACATCACGGAACTCATGGAAAAGGCTAGTGTAAACTTGGACTTCATCGGAAGAACAAGTGACCCCAATATGGACGTTCTCGACAATTCCCAGTTTAACAGAAATGTTAATAGGCATCATCTGTGTAATATTACTCAAGTTACCTTCCATAAAAACGTCATGCATCAAAATTGGAATTTGAAGTGGAGGAGAAGGAACCTAAGATGAAAATCACTCAAGACATGTAGACATATCCCCGAGACTAAACATGAATGAGGAATGATAATGGATATCGTCCCAAAGAAACTCCTCGAGAGACATATTTTCCAAGATGGCTTCATTAGAGGGAAAAACTTCTTTCAAAGGATCAAGTGAATCTAAATCACCAATCCAGGGGGATTGAGAATAAATGTCAAGAGACATGCTCAAAGGATCATGATCAGAGGATAGAGTTTTTGAAGACGCAATGAGTTCACAATAGTCAATCTCAATCGGACTCAACGACATCAAATCTCCAAAGGAATTGATTTGTTCAAGTGAAGGGATAATCCATGGGTCATCAAACTGAGATATCATATTGAGCTAAATAGTGTTTGGTGTAGGAAGAGGAAAAATACCCATGAGGGTAGGATCCTTGAAAAGGCCTGACCCTACGCTCTCGTACGGAGTAGAAATCTTATCCACATATGGAACCTTGTTTTCAGAAGAAGAGGTGAAGAAGGAAAATTTATCAATAGTAACAATCTTTCCTTCATGTAAAAATTTCAGAACACGAAAGAGAGTGGACGAAATGCACAGCATGGCGTGAGTCCAACTGCGACCAAGGAGAATATTATAATTAAGTTTGGCATCAACTACCTCTACCTCAACATTGACTGTCTTCCCTTTCAAAGTAATCATTAAAATAGCGAGAACACCTAAAAGATTTGATTCCCTTCCATAAAATGCTTCAAGGGCATTTGGTGATGAATTTAGTGCTAGAGAACCAATAGCTTTCCAGCAAGAAGATGAAATGACACAGGTTGATGCACCCTTGTCCACAACTGCTCGATGGATATCGAGACCATTAATAACCACTTGGATAATAAGTGCAATCTGATGCGGAAGTCGTGGAATGAAATTCTCTAAATCGAAATCGAGAAGGCTAGTATCAGCAGGATCAACACCACCAATCGCAGAAAACAAAGCCTTCCGTTGAGATGGAATTCAAATAAATCTGAAGTACTTCCAATGCAGACATTGCAGACGGTGCTTGAGCCAAATCCTCAACAATACTATAATAATGAGTGGCTCGGGCATTGGGATTGTAAGAAGACTTACATAATACACCTTTGGAAGGTGGTTGTATAACGGATTCATCACTAGGCCTTTCAATCTCAAGAGGGCCAGAAACAGGCGGAGGAGGAGGACCATTAGCGATTTATTTCCTTGCTACCTAACGCGATCCAGTATAATCTTTTAATCGAGTAGCAATAGAAATGGTTGCAGAACTGTTCATCATGAACACTTGAGAGCCAAATGGGGTAGAAGATTGAGTTTTCTCTACCATCTGGGTCTGCTGAGATGGGAAAGGTTCTTTAAGAATGGTAAGAGTTCCCTGGGTTCCTTTGAGAAAATGACTCACTTCAGACCTTCAAGGACAGTCCTTGGTGAAGTTCTCTTCATCAAAAATAAAACAAGGTTACTTCGGCTTACATTGAGAACCATCACTGGTACGAGGTTTCTGATAATCCTATTTCAGCGTATCAGCTTTGGCCTTACCTTCACCCTTATTTTTACCTTTAGAAGCATTATCTGCCGGATTAGCCTAAATGAAATTAACTTCTGCGGGCTTACCAGAATTCGAGGTGGATTGAGAAGCAGAATTTTTGGAAGAAGTATACTTCGGCTTCCTAGAGTTGAGGAAGAAGACTTCTAAGAAATTTGAGACATGGAACCAATAATATGTAATATTCCAAATCTATAATAGCTAACAAGGCATGACTGGAAAACACATTTTCCAGGAATGGATGCTATGGGAATTAAAACCAGGACCTGGATCCCTTAGATCAATGTATCTAAGTCCAAAATCCAAGAGGAGGCTCCAAATAAATCCTTCTAAGTGGGTTAAACAGATCTCCTACACTTAGATGTCCTCAAAAAGTGCTCGATGAAGGGACTGCAACAATACATGAACATGAAATGGAATGACAGCATTATTTTATAGCTGTAAGCACATGAAGATATATATAGACAACAAATGTATGATATAACAGCAAATGTCTACAATTATTTGAGTAATCAATCACTCAAGCTGGGCTATGAAAGCCTCAATGATACATGTACAAGACAATATAGCAACATTGTTACGCAGAAATGTCATATGGCTAAAATAACACAGTTCATTGGATACACTACAACAAAATACATGATAACTAAATGATATGACAATATGAGCTCAAGAAATGAGGGGGGAGAAAGCTCTCAACCTCTGAAAATAGCAATACAACAATCCTTAAGAGGATTGGCTACAATATAGATACAAATGGCAAATCTGCAGAAATGTCGGAGTTGTTGGGTAGCATTTGCAACTCAATAGTGGAAATACATGGAGATGGCTAAAGATGATGCTCAGTCCAAAATAAACCTCCTCTAATGGATCTCTTAAGTGATAGGTTGATCCTAACACTAAAGATATTTCCCTCCAAGAAGTTGGTGCGAACCCTCACTGCAAGTATGCACTGAAATAACGCAGTATAGAGAATGGACTGCGCTGTCTATGATGGGAGATGCTTTGCCTTGATGCCAAGATATGAAAATCAGCTCTGAACCCTACCTTACTAACCTTCCCAAGGAATAGGGACGCCCTCCTTTGAAATATGAGACAAGGAATGGTGTTGTGGAACCCCTCCACTGCAAAACCCAGCAACACTATGTTATACTTCAGCAGAAATAATGCAGTGACTGAAGAAGTGGCTTTGGCCTTGAGCCAAGATGTGGAGAAAATGAAGTGCAATCCTTCAATAGGCCTCTCAAGAAGGAGAGGAAATCCTAAACAATAATCCCTCATGCTAAGCAGCACTGCAACTCAGCTGAACAACCAGAGAATGAAAATAGTCTTCAGACCATAATCAATATGCTCAAAGATGTCTCACTATGGCTGCCTCTTCCCTCTTATGCAAGTGAATGTCTCTTTGCCCTGGACCCCACACATTAGGGTTTCTTCCACAAAGAATATTTCTCCCTCTCTGTTACACCATTTTTTGGTCATCTAACCTACTATCATTAAATGGACCCAAGTACACCATGTAAGACCAATTTTACCCTAAGTAAAATTGCTTTCACTATGTGAAATAACTTAATAAAACACATTTATTAGGTTGTTTATGGTCTAAACAGAAAACCCCAAAAGGAAATATTAAACAAACCTATATTTGTTTGATTTTCCTCAAGGAATAATTAATTAAACAATAATTCAATTATTATTCCTGGTCATGTTTAACCCAAAACAAAGAAATTAATTATATAAATCTTTATTTATCTTATTATTTTCTAGGAATAATCATTTAAATCTTATTTAAATAATATTCCTTGTTAAATATGACTAAATCACCCATAAATAATTAAATAAATCATTATTTATTTGATTATCCTTCAACCACTTCCTTAAAATGATAAATAAATCATTTATTTATTTATTATTCACAAATAAAGGGATTTGACCTAAGCCAAATACCTTTTCCCTCCAATAAATATAATAAAATATTCCATAAAAGGTGGATCTAGGTTTGGTTAATGTTATTTTAATCATGCACCAAGATCTAGAATGACCCAATATTTTGTTATAAATAGGAGGGTTTTTCCTATCATTCTTCACCCTTTGTTGCCTATTAGATCACTTTGGATCTATACACTTGGTCATATTATTCATTATTTTTTGTGTGAGCTCCCTTTGAGTTCTATCTTTGTCTGGGTTTTATAACACCAACAAGAGAGAGAGATTCTAGATCTGAAGTGCTGAGGACTTCCAAGAACCCATCCCATTGAGGAGAATTGGATACACTTTCTTGTTTTCCTCCCAGGTGCCCTTAATACAAAAATTCTTTCAAAAAACATTGTTCTTGTCTTGTCTATTGGATGTATGGATCAAACTCTTGATTTTACTGCTTAATGTCTTTCTATGCATAGATCTGGTTTTTTGCAGCACTTGTCTTGATCAACTAACTGCAGATCTGAAGATATTGGCAGCCATATTTGATGTTAGGGCTATAAGTTATGCGTAGCTAAAGTGGTATTTTTTCGTACGCTTCGACAAAAGATTCATACTAACACTCTCAAACTGCGTTGTCTTCCCAAGCAAGCGACACCTCTTAGGCAGTGTTGTTGACTTGGTCAAATCTGACCTTGTCCTCATGCATTTGCCCCTTTTCATACTAGAAGGTGAAAAATTAAGCTGCTCGATTGATCCCTTTCATAGTATGAGGGATTTTGTTCCTACTCATGGGTCTTTTACCCATTTTATTCACCTCCTAAGTGAAATAAGCAAAAAATAATATTCCAATTTGCTGCATGCAAAGTTTGGATTATTACATGCCTCCCCTCTCAAAGATTTATTCTCCTCAAGCAAGTGCAAGGATAGACTGAGTTCTTTCCTTCTCCTCTCCCTATAGCATCCATGTATAATTATCTCCTCCAAGGAAGGTGATGATATCTCATCAATAAAGTCTCCACATTGCTCCTTCTTAGCATGCAAGTCAGCTATTAAGCCATCATCATGTAAAGTTGAAATACTCAAGAGGATAGCAAAGTGATGTCGAAAGGTCCCCTTGAAGAATGGGATCTGAAATATAATGGTAACTATATTCCCCATATGTATCCTCCATCTCCAAGCTATGATCCATGCAAAATGAGTCACCTCCCAACTAGGAAACTCCTCGAAAATCTCTTCCACCTTTGGCTCTGGAAAAGTAGGTGGGCTGAAAATCTGCACATGGTAAACACTGTAGCATACCCCACGCTATCCATCTCTCCACTTATGATAAGTGTAGAGTGTTGGATGATCATGGGCTGCAATAATTTTTTCCTCAAGTGGCAAAATGAGGACTATATCTCCAAATTTTTCTCCTCCAATGCTGCAAATCATGCTGGCCCAAGTATCTCCATATATGATGAGTTGGAAGTCATCATCATATGGCTCACCTCATAAAGAGAAAAATGTGTTATCAAGGTGACCATATCATATCCCATGCTCCCCTTAGAAAATGTAGTGCAAAAAGTGTGGGAGGATTCTCCCTCAAAGGACACATTTACCCAATGTGTCTCTCTCCCAAGCATGCTCCTCATAAAGACAGAAACAATAGAAACATAGGGAGAAAAAATGAGAATCATACTTTCTTCCATATGCAACAAATGAGAAGGACAATGTTCCCTCAAGTGCAACCAATGCGGCTTGACCCTCAACCACAATAAATACTGATAAAATGAGTGGCTTCTCAACCACTTGCCTGCTACTCCAATCTCCTCATAAGTATGGAGGAAGTGAATAATGTAAGGTGTAAAATGAGCATGTCCTCCATAACATATCTCTTCCCCAAGTCCTCCTAGGGAGTGGCCATCAATCATGCTTATGGCCTCATCTAAACCACGAGGTATAGAAAAAATAATTCTCCTCCCTGGAGCATCATCATGCACATGTATGGTTAAGGGATGCATACATACATCATACAAATAATAATGTAAATAATAATGAATACCCTTACCATAACTCTTGTTCATAAAATTCAAGTGGCTCATAAGTGAGTCTCTTCTCATTCTCAAAGAGAAAAGAGGTGGTTGTGATAACTCCTCCAAAGTGTTATGTCTCTCCTCCATCTCCATATGATCCATGCATTTTCTCATATGCTGATATATCTCCTCCTCAAAGCCCTCCCAAAAATACCCCTCCATGATGGTGTGGTATGCTCTCATAGAACAAGTGGGACTGAAAAGGAAATCCTTATGAGTTGCTTGTAGCAACTTCTCATTGAGCTTAGAAGCTCCAGATAAGAATATCCTACCATGATAGAAGATGACCCCATCTCTGGCTGAATACTCCTCCTCATGCAGCTAGCCATCCAATATCTGACAAACATGAAGATGCTTGGAATACTCCACCAACAACTGGGAGCTCCAATATGGATCTATCCTCCATAGTGATAGCGTTGATGAACTATCATGAAGAACATCTGTCATATGGCTTCCCTCTCCTTTGACATCTCCCATGTCAAAGATGCAAGTTGGAAGGTTGTTGTCCTTCCCCTGTTGCTTCTGCCACAGTGCGGAATCTGATGGAAGTGGGTACTGATGATGTTGAGGGAATGCTCCCTCTCTCTTTGAGTCTACCCAAGACCCCCAGTGTTGTATCAAGCTCTCCCAAGGTTTCCACTCCTCTGAAATCACTAAGTGGTTCCTCAACTGGTGAAGCATCCATCCTCCTCTGCTGATCCAGTGGCCTCCCCGGAAAAATGTATCCATGAAATGAGACATCCTCAACAAGAGATGACTGAATATATGAATAGAGAAAACTCTCCATGCTTCCACTACGTAATCCAATCACCTTCTTAAGTGCATCAACCTCCAGAAATGAATAGGGATGTGTACTCCTCATCTTATGATGCTGGGTCTTCTTCCTACCTTCTCCTTGTGTCTCTATGGTTCCACACCTCCTCAATAATGGCACATGTAGGACATGAATTATGCCTTAATCTCCACACATGAGATCCTGCGGACTTCCTTGCAAAGATGCAAGCATCCCTCTGCTTGGAGCAAGAGCTCCTCCTTCCACTGCATGATTCACTAGATAATATTTAGACATGACAAAATTGTTTCCCTCAATATCTGCAACATGAATGGGAAACCATCCAATAATTGGATCCCTTTTTGAAAAAGAGATCTCCATGCTCCCTTGCTCAAAGGTGTGAGAAGAAAGTATTTGTTCTGGCAAGGTATGGTGCAAGTTTTCAGCCTTCCCCATGGTTATCTGCAAGGGTACTGCATTCTCATGCAAGGGATTTTTTTGAGTTTTCTTGTTTTGCTCCACCATGTGTGTCTCATGAATCCTTCTATCAAATATTTTCACTAATGCCTTAATGAAACTAGCATTGGATGCAATGTTTACATTCCTCAAAGAAAAGGATTCAAAAATCCACCAGGGAAAAGCCTTACCTCTCAAATGCAGTGTTGTAACTTTGATGGCTTCATATTCAAAAATGTGGTGCTTCTCCAAGAAGGTATCTAACTCCTCCACCCAAGATTTGGATGAACATACACGTGAACCTTCAAAGGTAGATAGATGAAATCTATCTTGCTGCTATCTCCCATTCACCTTCATCTTGAAAAACTCTGAAAAAATGAGATGATCTCAGAATTTCTGAGTTTGAAACTCATACTCTTTCAAGAAATCACTAAGGGTTTCCCTCCTAGCAACCTCTTCTCTTTTTTCCATCTCTATTATGGAAATCCTGTGCATGTGACTGCGTTATGTATTAGGGTGTGTAGTTGCTTGCTAACACTCCTCAAATCTAGAGTTTGCTTTGGATTCAAACTCTTTCGGAAATTCTCCATACATCTCCCTCTAGGTCTTCTTGAAGTCTTCATGAATATTATGTATAGATTTAGGAATAAGCTTTGTGAGCTTATCCCCTCTTTCTCCTTTAGAATATGGAGTCTTTTTCCTACTTATTTCTCTATCTCCTTCTCGAAGAGAATAGGAAGTGCAAGGATATTCCTCTTATTTTTGCTTATCCTCCTTGGGGAGGTTCTTCATGGATCTGAAATATGATGAGATGAAACTCTTCCTCTTCAATATTCTGATATCTTGGGCTTAGACTCATAGGCTGAGCCAAGACTATGCTTTGATACCACCGTAATATTTGAAATCTGGAATAGCTAGCAAGACATGACTGGAAAACGCATTTTCTAGGAATGGCTGCTACAGAAATTGAAACCAGGACCTGGATCCCTTAGATAAATGTATCTAAGTCCTAAATCCAAGAGGAGTCTCCAAATAAATACTTCTAAGTGGGCTAAATAGATCTCCCACACTTAGATGTCCTCAAAAAGTGCCCGATGAAGGGACTACAACAATACATGAACATGAAATGGAATGACAACGGTATTTTATAGTTTTAAGCACATAAATAAATATATAGCCAAATAATATATGATATAGCAGCAAATGCATACAATTATTTGAGGAATCAATCACTCAAGATGGGCTATGAAAGCCTCAATGAGACATGTACAATACAATATAACAACACTGCTCTGCAGAAATGTCATATGGCTGAAATAACACAGTTCATTGGAGACACTGCAACAAAATACATGATAAATAAATGATATGAAAATATGAGCTAAATAAATGAGGGGGGAGAAAGCTCTCAACCCCTGAAAATAACAATACAACAATCCTTAAGAGGATTGGCTACAATATAGATACAAATGGAAAATTTGCAGAAATACCGGAGTTGTTGGGTAGCAGTTGCAACTCAATACTATAAATACATGGAGATGGCTGAAGATGATGCTCAATATGAAATAAACCTCCTCCAATGGATCTCTTAAGTGATAGGCTGATACTAACACTGAAGATCTTTCCCTCCAAGAAGCTGGTGCAAACCTTCACTACAAGAATGCACTGATATAACGCAGTATGGAGAATGGACGACATTGTCTATGATGGGAGATGCTTGGCCTTGATGCCAAGATATGAAAATCAGCTCTGAACCCTTCCTTACTAACCTTCCCGAGGAATAGGGACTCCCTCCTCTGAAATATGAGACAAGGAATGGTGTTGTGGAACCCCTCCACTGCAACACCTAGCAACACTATGTTATACTTCAATATAAATAATGTAGTGACTGAAGAAGTGGCTTTGGCCTTGAGCCAAGATATGGAGAAAATGAAGTGAAATCCTTCAAGGGGCCTCTCAAGGAGGAGATGAAATCATAAACATGAATCCCTCGTGCTAAGCAGCACTACAACTTAGCTGAACAGCCAGAGAATGGAAATAGTCTTCAGACCAAAATCAATATGCTCAAAGATGTCTCACTATGGCTGCCTCTTCCTCCTTTTATGAAAGTGAATGTATCTTTGCCCTGGACCCCAAACATTAGGGTTTCTTCCACAAAGAATCTTTCTCCCTCTCAAATTGCGTTGTCTTCCCAAGCAAGCTACACCTCTTAGGCAACGTTGTTGACTTGGTCAAACTTGATCTTGTCCTCATGCATTTTCCTCTTTTCATACTGGAAGGTGAAAAATTAAGCTGCTCCATTGATCCCTTTCACACTATGAGGGATTTTATTCCTACTCATGGGCCTTTTACCCATTTTATTCACCTCCTAAATGAAATCAACAAAAATTAATATCCCAATTTGCTGCATGCAAATTTTGGAATATTACATAATACAGATGACGGATGGAGTCGCTGGTGGTTCACCACTCATGAATATTGTTAAACACACACATTGTGTATAAAGAAACTAAACACACACATAGAAATATAGGCATGAGATACTCATATTATTCACCATATATGTACATTTAGAATACAATGGTATGACTCTTGGATTCATCTTCCAAGGTCACTTGGACTCCTTTGTGACTCTTCGCCTTCCACACCTACCCATAGAGGATTAGGTGTTCAATATTCCCCCCCTTAATCTGAAGGGGTATGTGTGAGTCCAAGAAGAGAGTTGTAATAAAAATTTTCAAAGTATTCATGGCAAAACTTAGGCTGAATCAACTCTCTGAAATGTTGGCATAAAGAGGTGGTTTAAGGATGACCACCAACACTGGAACGCAATGCTTATTGCAGTTCTTGAAACTCTTCCAAAATTGGCAAGAAGTTGAGAGCTTGTGCTAGAGGAAGTGTCCCTCATATTTGAAAAGAGATACCTTCAACCTAAAAGAAGAGAAGTCTACAACCTGTGATGGTTTAAGGATGATCACCAACACTGGAATGCTTGATGCATTTCCTGGAACTCAACCAAAGCTGGAAAGAAGTTGAAGTTTTCTGCTAGAGGAAGTGCTACAAATTCTTTGAAGAGGAAGAATATGAACTTCACATGGATGGTTTAAGGCTGTCCATCAACCAAAGGCATGCTCATGAGCATCCGTGTCTCTGGCTACAACTCTGAATCTGGAATTACAAATTGTGGCTCAGGCTCGCTTGAACTATTGTGTCTCTAGCTACAACTCTGAATATGGAATGAGAGATTGTGGCTCAGGATCTCTTGATGTGACGTTGAAGCTTGTAGATGACCACCCTTTTCCCCCCTGTCAGGTACAAGGTGAGACGATGGTGAAAAATCAACTGCAAGTTTGTTCAATATTATAGAACAAGTTCTGACATGTGACTTAAACATCTTCTTGGCTGTCGATGCCCATTGCCAAGAAGCGATCCATCCAAAATGAATATTTTTTCTTGCAAGAGGCTTGTTTTTGAAGCATCTGTGTGAAGAATGGGTGTGCCAACTGTTAGCCCCCCATAAATTTTTGACAAGCAAACAGGGGGCTAAAATGTTGTTGAGCCTTCAAGGAATGCATTTCCCCTGAAAACACATCATCCTTGAAGCCTCCTTTTGCCTTTTGTCCTTTGATGAAATCCCCTCTGTTGATTTCCATTATAAAGCCTCTCTGTTTGTGAAGAAATGCCCAAAGGCTTCCTTTCCCTCTTATTTCATTCCCTCTAAGCCTTTTTTTTCATCCTCTGTCCTTCCCCTTCTAAATTCACCACAAACCCCCTTCAAATTCTACCCATCCCCCTTGTTTGGTTTAATTCACCCTTTACCCCTCTATCGTTCCCCTTCCTAACCTTTAAATCACATTAAAATGGGCAAAACCCCACTTTCCTACCTTATAATAGGGTCTAGCCCTTCTCCCCCCTTTCAGATTGTAAATCGCATTGTAAATCATTGTAAAACAAAGATGTGCGATTTGTATAACCACATCCCCCCCCATGACCCAGGAAATTTTATAATAAAACGTTATATTATAAAGTCCCCACCATATAAACCATTTCACTGCCCTATCAAAAATTCGTCGTTCATTTAAACAACAGATCAACGGATAGATCTTCTTTCCCGCCTGGTGGTCCCCACGCCCACGGACACTATTAAGAAACAACCCAGTTTTCATCGCATCGCCTTTGGGCAGAGGGCGGTATTTTCCGATAGGCCAGCGATTCCATACAACATCCTACGCGTGGCACCGGTACGGCTGGAAAACCGCTATCTCATCGCGCGTTAACGTTCTTCCGCGAATGCGTAGCGATATGCACGTGCACCGTCCGATCTGGGGCAGTTGATCCAACAGTCGTCATTTCACAGAGCTGCGCACGGGTTAATCTATGGTCTTCATACCCTAGCCCACTGTCCATCACCCTTCACCGTGTTCCCAGCCGTTGATCTCCTCGAAGATCGGACGGTGAAGATTCATTTGCATGGCCCGCCGTTGACTGGTCCCACCACGTCATTTTCCACGTGTCTCCACCGTATTTTCGCCTGCCCCCGTTATATATATTCATCCCAAGGTTAAATTTCATTATTTTTACGTTAAAACGTCTGCCTCGACGTTTTCTCATGCATTCTCCACTGTGTCATGTTTTCCTCCATTTTTGCCCCTGTAGTCATCATCCTCATCCGCGCCACACTGCCACTGTCACTTTCATCCATACCACCACCTCCATACATGTTTTTCATAACTGTTTTTGTGTTTTGAAGGTTTATTAGGTGATTAAACCCGCCATGGTTCATATATGCTATTGTAAAGGCACAGTACAAAGGAGGAGCTGAATTTAGAGCCTGATTTCATAGAAAACTGTCCGGAAAGGTGTCTGCATCATAGATTTCATCAAAGAACAAAGTTTGAACTCCACAAACCCTCTCCAACGCCATTAAAGCTCGAATTGAACAGACATAGACATTACGGGAAGCAACAGAGAGCTCGAGGCAAGAAATAGAAGACTTTTGACTTTCTTCAGGGATTTTAGAAGGCAAGGGTACCAAAATCAAAGACCCCGTGGATCGCGCAGAAGGTCCATAGCATAGAAATCCATACCATCAAGGTTTTCATATCAGCAGGACGTTCTTCCATAAAAGGACAAGGTACCCATACATTTCTCATCCTACGCCGTGTTCTAGAGAGATTTTCCAGCCTTGACAGCAGTCCTACACCATCAGAAGCATTTGTTACATGGTATGGCAGATCCTAGCATCATTATTCTTCCTTGTTGTGAAAATTCACCAGAACACTACAACGAGTACCAAAGATTAATACTCAGAATTAAAACCGAATGGAGCCTCGGCCCTCCTACTGTTTTAGAGTTTAAATGTTGCATTTAAGTTTTCATCTACTCATGCTATTTTGTTCTCCTATAAGAATTCCCAAGATCAAATTGTAAATGGTTGTTGTTCGGCTGCTGTCGTTGTAGTTAGAGGGATTTAGTTTTGACTGTTAGAACATTTTGGGAGAGATTAGCAGAGTAGTTGTTTTTTAGTAGGCTAGGAGGAGAAAGTTTGGATTGTAATCAACCATTGAGCTCAGTGTATGTGATTGGTTTTGCATCAATTAATCAAAGAACATTTCATAGGATCCTGGTCTATTACTATTGGTGATGTTTTCCTAACTCTGTTTATTACATTTTCATAATCTTCATTTTTTGCTCGCTTGCATTAGAAATTTGGTATAGGATTTACCCTTGTTAGGTACCCTATGCTTCTACTCTCCTTGCCTTCTATGTTTTCTGCTAAATGTGTTATCTAAGGGTTGATTCTAGTTAATTTAACCAGTGTAGTAGTTCCTTATGCTGCTAGCTGACGTATGAATTAAACGAATCTGTCTTTAGATGTTCTTGTTGGGTTTAAGTCAGAATATTTGGGAACACTGGGGATTAGAGTTAGCCCTGTCCACTAGGATCCTTGTGCAACTAGCTGGCCTTTATGAGATCTCTCTGTTAAACTTATCTCTGTTTTCCCTTGGAGCATGCTAAAGCTGACCTGGAGTTAAATGACCTCTGGTCCGATCTAGAAGCTGCCCCTTTGTCTCTCCTTTGAAAGCTACCTTTGAGTATGTCCAAGCAGGTCTAGAGTTAAATGACCTCTGACCTTATCTATAGATAGAAATTGGGTTGCTTTCCTTCTCTCACTTTCTTTCCTTAATGTCCCATTCCATCATCTATCTAAAAAGATCCTTTAGTGTAGATGACTTGCCCTCTGAAAGCTTTGGCTAGTTTCTTCGAGTAATTATCCTTTCATGAATCCATAGCCCAATGGATGGCACCTTCTTGACCTATCCTCTTTGCTGAAACATCCTGCTGCTTTGTTCCTTTCCTCCCATTACTTTCTCAGTCTATGATCTCATGACCAACCTAGCAGCTCAACAACCAAATCATTTTAAAACCCCCCCTTGCACTTCATACCTAGCCTAATACCTCATCTTGAGCTTCAAAGATACACCATTCTTTGTTGTATCGGAGAGATCCCTCTCCGGGTCTAGGAGGGCTAGATCCTAGGGCTCCAAAGTGGTTCTGATGTTGTCTCATCTTTTGGTCTTGCCAATCTGGCCAAAACATGGGAACCCCAACACCAACCACAGTGCTTGTGTGGATGAAGATCAAAACAGTGATCTTTCATATGGCCAACTCGATCATAGTGTTGGAATTTTACAATCTGTTGTTGTTGTGGAAGTGGAGCAGGATTTGGAACAACTGCAGGTGAACTGTCATAAATAAATCCAGCACTCTCAAATTTGATGGGCTTGGAATAGTCTAGAATATGAAAGGACAACTCCTTTTCATATCCAAGACTAGTTCTGTGCTTATTATGAACAAGCTCTTCCCAAGGTCTGATGATGGGCTTGGGAAGTGTAGACTGAGCTGCTACATCTACATGTAAATATTCTCTTGTACAAGGAACTTAATTTGAATCGACTGTAACTTTATATTCTTGCTTATGATGGGAGTCCTTCTCAATTTTTTAAACAGAAACAGGTTCAAAATGATGACTCTTTTGCTGAAGTTCATCTTTCTGAAGTTGAGATTCCAACTGCAAAAACTCAATCTTGTCTCGTGCATCTTGCAAGAAAGTTTGAATATTAAAAAGAGTATTCTTGCTCATTTTTACCATATCATGAACAATGGAATGAATAAGGTTGTTCAACAACTCTAATGCATCATTGAGTTTAGCCATTTTTCTCAAAAACTCAGGCTTCAAGAAATAAATGGTGTCAACTTCAACTGATAATGCACCCGTTTACAATGTGATTCAACTTATCTTTCAAAAAATACAAATGACTTCAAAGACCCTTTTTTTTTAACTTCCAATTATGGAATTCCCAAAGAAAAAACTCTTCTACTCAAATTATGGAGGACCTCAAGGTATAGACTTGGCTGTCTGACCGGCAAGAAACAATGACTCACATCATAGAAGTATTCAAAAATTTATCAACAACTCAAAGTTACACTTCAAACACTGATTGAAACTGTGAACGAAGAAGCAATATCCACTCACAATGTTCGTACAGTACAATGTCACTGCAACTATTTGTGCAACAAAAACTACTATGTAATAACCTTTTAAGGCAGATGATTTCTCTCTTCTTCAAAGAGTTGTTTTACACCAACAACTATAATTCAACAAAAAGATATTCACAAGCTTGGATGCTTCATTATCAATGAGCAGATGGTCTTGAACTTGATATATTACCTCACAATAAAGAGGAAGGCATATTCCAAAAACTATAAGTTTTATGATGCCACCAATTTTCAACATTTGCCTTCACATTGTCAATCTTTTTAGAGAGTCACCCTTCTATACATGCCACAAATCTTGGTCATGTTTTTATAATAGAGAAAATATACAACAAAAAATCCACTATTCACTATATAGACAATCCATCTATCCATTTACCATCTCCTCTCTCTCTTCCTCTTCTGATGTTTTTTTTTTTTTTTTGAAGGATTTTTTTTTTTTTTTTTTGTGGGAAAAACAGAGGTATTATTTGGGGGAGGTGTTTACTGAGGGAGGTGAAATCTGGGGGAGATGCTTACTGGGGGAGGTGAAATCTGGGGTAGGTGATTACTGGAGGAGGTGACTACTGGGGGAGGTGAAATATGGGGTAGGTGATTATAGGGGGAGGCGACTACTGGGGGAGGTGAAATCTGTAAAAAAAAAAAAATTAAAAATAAATCATTCGCAAATTTAAAAAATGGGAGGGAATTAATTAGAAAAAGGAACGCAGAATGCGTGGGAAGGGAGGGAGGGAAGGCCGAGAGGCCGAGAGAGGGGAGATGAGGGTCAAGCGAGGGGGATGGGGGGAGTTGGGGAGAGGAGGGGCCAGGTGTGAGGGTCATGGAGAGGAGAGAGGGGAGTGTTTAGGGGAGGGTCGAGGGTCAAGGGGAGAGGGGAGTGTGATGAGGGGTGAGGGGTCGAGTGAGACGACCGTGAGGAAGGCTGAGGGAGGGGGATGGGTAGGGGTGAGAGAATAAATAATAATTTTTAATTTTTTTTATTTCTTTTTTAAGAAAGGAGTAGGTGTGAGATGATGTGCAGAAATAGTAGAATTTGTAGATGTTTGCCGAATTTGAAAAAATTTCACATTAACAGAAATTTGCAGCAGAATTTTCAGTAAAAACTTAGATTTTTTTTTTCAGAGACCCACTTTGAACAGTAGCAGACAATATTTTTCCAGCAGCTCTCCAACTCAATCCTTTCCAAAATTCAGAGATTTCACAGTTCAGAAATTGCAGAATTTGCAGTAAAACTCAGATTTTTTTTTCCAGAATTGCAGAATGGCAGGAGCAGTAAAACAAAATTCCAGGAGCAGTAAAAAATTGAATGCAACAGGGAGTAGTGAGAAAACCTGCAGACTTATGAATGCTGCAAAAATGATTTCTGAATGTTGCATAAAATTTCTGATTGTTGCAAAAATTGATTCCTTAACGCTGCAGAAAACTTCTGAATGCTGCAAAAATGACCAGACTTTTTTTAGATTTACACATTCCATAAAAACAAATGGCTCACACAAGGTTGAGCTGGTTATGAACGCATCAGCTCTGATACCATGTTAAACACACATATGGTGTATGAAGAAACTAAACACACACATAGAAAGATAGGCATGAGATACTCATATTATTCGCCATAAATGTACATTTATAATACAATGTTGTGACTCTTGGATTCATCTTCCAAGGTCACTTGGACTCCTCTGTGACTCTTTGCCTTCCACACCTACCCATAGAGAATTAGGTGCTCAACAAATATGATCCAAGATATGAGTAGCTCGGTCCTGTTTCAATGAAGTGAGGAGGTGTGTCTCAGTCTCATAGCGGACCGGTAACTGAAAATGCATAAGGAATGCCATGGCTAAAGAATTTAAGTCTTGGAAGATGCCACGAGATAGCTCAATGTACCACTTTGTAGTGGCACTAGTAAGAGTTCGCTGGAAAAGACAAAGCTGAATAGAATCATCAACCCAAGAGTTAGAGGAACACCACAAATGGTAAGTCATAACATGCGCTTGGGGGTCTTCGCTAGACTTGCCCTCAAATTTAGGACAATCACTAGGAATCTTGGTCAGAACCGGAGGCCAATATGAGTTATGAAGAATGGTATCGTTCACTTTGACACATCTGGTAACTCCAACGTAGCAAGAAATGGTGATTGAGGATTGAAAGTCATTGGAGGTCTCTGATAAGGACCCATGTTTACATTCCACCCAGTACACGAGGAATTCTGCCCCCACATATTCTGCCTTGGACAATTCTGACCATAGGGGTTAGACGCAGGATAATTCTGTTGATACTGGGGTTGAGGACCAAGATATTGAGTCTGAGGAGACCATTGAGGTCCCTGTTGAGCAATGTATGGATTCTGTTTCAGAACATAAGCATGGCTTTGAGGTTGATTATATACCAATGAAGGTTGATTTTTAGGGTAAAAACATTGGGGCGCAATATATACCGACTGATATTGACCTTGAGGGTAATAAGCACCTTTTTGTTGAGCAGGCGGGCCCTTCTGAGCAGGTTGAGCGGGCTGCTGAGCAGGTGGACCTGGCTAAATTGGATAAACAGGTAGAACCGGTTGTTGAACTGATTGAACCAACTGAGGAGCAGGTTGAAATTGCTGCTGAGCTAGTTGAACTGGATACTAACGCCCACTAGGTTGCCCTTGCAGGAGGGGTTAGCTTGATGGTTGTGATCGACCAGGTTGTCCTTGATAACCAGGCTGACCTGGAGGAGGACTGTAGGGTTGTCCTTGTTGTACAAATTTTTTTCCATACAGAATGTGTGGTGGTAGCTGTGGTGCAAAAGGTTGTCCCTGTGGTAGATAAATTTCCCCCCCAGGAGCATAAGATGTTCTTGGTTGATTCTGAGGTTGACTAGATGGACCGTAGGGTTGACCTTGTTGGACCAAAGGTTGACGTGTGAAGTTTGGCCTTGTGGACCATAAGGTTGTCCCTGTGGACTAGAGGCAGAGCCCTGTTGAGCCAAAGGTTTTCCTGATGAGTGTTGTCCTTGCAAGCTAGAGGATTGCACAGGTAAGGTGGGTCCAAGATGAGAAACATTCTAATAAGGATCACAAACAGGCTGATGAGGATCAATAGGAGGCAAATAGACAAGATTTCCATATACATCATAATGATGCGGTAATGAATAAACGAGATTACCAACAGCATCATAGTGATGGAATCGAGGATTTCCAAGAGTTTGGAGCTGCTGAGAACTCTGAGAGCTCTGATGCTAAACAGCCAATAGATACTCTTCAAAAGTAAGGCTTCCTTGAATCACTGGGGTAGTGGAAACTGCACTAGAAGCAGGTGGGGCCTTCGCGGCACTAGATTGTGATCTACCAGGACCGGGATTAACAAGTCACGTAGGATTGAGAAAAATAGGCCTGTGAATATGAAAAGATCCTGATGAATGATTCATAACAACTGGTGTGGATGAATCCAGATATACAGTCAGTTGGATTGGAACATATGTAACAGTAACCGACAAACTAGGTATCGAAGGTGATAGTCCTAACGAAGGGAGGATCGAACTTTGAGGAGGAGTTAATGTGCTAAATTGCGCTATGGAGGCAACACCAGACATAATCTAACTCAAGGACCTATATCCAAGTGGAAGTGACACCAATGGTAGAGAAGACTGAGTAGAAACATGAGGGACATCTTCAGGAAAAGGCTTATATTCTCCTGTACAAACATGCATTCCTTCACTACCAACAAGACTAGATGAATCCATGTCCGACTCCGCCGTAAGATCTTCAAAAAGAGTATGGGGACTAGGAGGTATAGCAGCACCTAAAAATGGTGATTCCGATGTAAGAGGAGGAAATTCTCCTTCTTCACCAAAACCAGACCAAGCAGTTGAAGGAGGCTAATTGAAATCAAATGACTCTTCAGGAGGAGATCGGGTAGCAAGAGGTTGGACAGATGAGAGAATAGGCTGTGGAAACTTGGCATAACTAGTGGACTAAGGGGTTTCAAAATAAACTTCCAGAAAATAACTACCACTAGGAGGCAATGAGGATGGTGAAACTAGTGGTTCTGCCACTGTGACTGTATTTCAAAACAAGAAGGAAAAAAGATAACCAATCAAAGGCTCCAAGATCAAAATCTAAGGAAAACAAAAACAAGCCAAGTAATAAAAATTTTAATGGGCGTGTGATCGTAGGTGATTGATTTTATGACACTGAAACCAAATTTTATTGTTTCATGTTTTAAGAGTTGAGAAACAGGAAAAAGATGACTCTAGTCACTTTCAATTTTAAACGAGCGTGAAACGACAAGTGCTTGATGATCTCTTCTCTTCTTAAAGAGTCCTGAAAATATCAAAATGACTACTCAGGTAGTCTAAGCAAGAGGGTGTACTAGGTTTCTGTGAATTTCCATATACACCTTCGTGATCAAATGAAAGAAAAATGACCAAGGACTTAACGCACATGTAGTTAGTCTCCTCGAATGCTGTGTTCAGTGTATCACGGTTACAATGTGGCAGACTCGGCTTCCTATTGATAAAAGGATTTCAACCTAGAGGGGTCTCCCTTTATATACTCGACGGTATAGGGAGCACAAGTCTGTACTAGCACTATCTAAAGCCAAATGGTGAACGACAGCTACTAGGTTTTAAGACGTAGGAACACGTCTCTAGCATAGGCTACTAAAAATGTTGCATTAGGTTTCAATGCTTCCTTAGGTTAATTGAATGAATTTTAAAGTTGATCTTGGATTATGTTTCAGTTTCAAGGCCTTATCAAGTTTGGATCTCAAATTTCCTAAATGCAAGCTATATGCAAAATAATACCATCTTCCCTTCAATGAATGCTAATTATGAGAAGGATAGAGATCTTTCAAACGATAGCAAAAAATGAGAATATGAAAATAAATCCACTAATGCATCTAATGCAATAAAAAATAAATGAAAAAACTCTTTCCTATATTATCAAATGCTAGTTATGCAAAAGAACTTTTCACTTTCAATGCAAATGAAAGAATGCAAAATGTTTTTTTTTTGGGTTTTTCAATGAAAAGAGTACACAATGCACTAATTACACGAAAAACAAAATAGACACTAGCCTGAGTATTGCGAATGTAAGAATCTAAATTGAATGACTCAGTCAATGCAAAACAATCACAAGAAAGCACTCAAACTAATGCCGCAATCTTCCAAATCAAAAGAAAGTTTTCAAAATGACCCAAAAAGAACAATGTAATCTATGCTTGGAGAAACAAGGAGAAGAATCAATCGAAATAAAAATGATCATTCAACCAAAGAAAATACTCAAAAGGATCAAGAAAACTAAGCGCAGTCGACCCAAGAATGAGTCTGACAAAAATCAATGAGACTTGATTTCCAAATAGAAGGCTCTCAGTGCACAAATACATTTAGAAACCCTAAGGCCTTAATCTACACTGATAGGAAAATAGACAAATGACTGAGAAAAACAAGCCTGCAACAGTCAAAACAGTCCCAAAGGCTTAATTACACACAAAAAATAACCTAGAGTCAAGCATAACTAACCAAAAGACTCATCAAGGAGGGAAAACCAAATCCTACAGGATTCGTCACGGCTGTGAGGTGGTATTCAGCACCAAACAGGGGTTGGCATGACTGCACCAAAAGAAACCTGAGCTAATCGATGCGACTATTCAAACGAAAAGCACGCTAAGCCGGATAACTATGGGAAAAGGGAAAACTCAACGAGAAGAGGTCAATATTGACACTCTGGAGCTGAACAGGGGATGCAAAACAAGCAAGAAAACCAGAAAAATACAAACAAGCAAGCCAACGACTAAAGTCGACCCAAACAAGCTAAAACAACAAACTCACATTGATTCCCCAGTGGAGTCGCCAATTTGTTAAGCAGGTAAATCCCCTCTGTGGACAGAGGCGATCCCTCTAGCCCTTGAGTGGGTCTAGAAACAAAGAGACATGCTAGAGTGTTGATTCCTAATTACTAAATGAAAAGAGGACACGGTAGATCGACCTACCTAGAATCCAATGTTATCGTCGTAGCTGTAGTGGTGATGGTCTCTCACTCCTGCCTCGGCAAGTCACAATCCTTCTCCAATCATGCATGGATACCTGCACATAGATCAGCAAAAAGGAACAACATACGACATCATAACTTCATTCATAACTACTAGCCAGTCAAAGAGGGCTAAGCATGTTGCATTAAACAAATGACATAATAGAAAATGGGAACCAAACAATAGTCACGTGTATGTATTGATAGAAGGAAGAGGTACAACCAAAGCTTTGACGTCGCAGCCTCCTCCAGCAGGGTTCAACTGAAGTGTGTCTCGGATACTCATCAAAGGATTCAGACGGGATGAAGGCATGGGGTTTAAGCTCTCTCAACGAAGTTCTTCCTTGTTCTATCTCTTCAACAATTCAGCTATAGTATACTCAATTCTCCATGTTGAGATAGTTGATGCAAGGAGAGATAGCTTCTTTTTATAGAGGAAAAGGAGGAGGTTAGGATCCCTACAAAGGTGGGAGGGAGGCCTATCCTTTAGGAGGTTCACATAAGAGGTGGAAACCATAAACTAAAGGAGGGATTCTGTGGTTATTCAGTCCAACCACTCCCAATGACTCATCCTTGAAGTTTTTGGAGTGGAATATCCACCTCTATTTTAAAAAAACATTCCATAAACAGCTCAACGTGGGTGGCTAACTGAGACAGAGCACCAACTAGCACAAGGCCCAGTGTTAATCTTCCTCACTAGTGCGAGGGTAGAACTGACTACTCGTGCCAAGGAAAAAACAAGGGTTTTTGAATCTATGCTTAGGGAGTTGTCAACAGAAGGAATATTGCTCTCATGTACAGGGATGCAATGATGGTCTTTGCAAGGCATGAAACTACTTATTGATCACAGAAATGACCCTCCAATGGGCGAGATGGGGATTGTAGGGACAATGAAAAAATGCTGTGTAACAACGCATAATGCATTTTTGCACACTTTATTTACAGAAAAACCACACAGCCACAATAATTTTATATGTTGAAAATTATCGAGGTACGTGGGCCTGATGAGGAAAACTTGCACACCCCACGGGCGATTTCTAACAACATATTCACCCCTAAAAAATAATCCTAAAGCATAAAACGCAAAAATAAACATATGAAATACAATACAATGGAGTAATTAATTACCTAGAAAAGACGGTTTGTAAAATGGTCCACTAGTTTGCCTGCTATCAGCCTCGGAACTTCTATGGTAATAACCTTTTTTTTACTGCTATGGAAATGAGATGGTGAAAATGACTTGATATTTTCAAATTTTATAAGTTTTTATAAATAAAATAATATTATTTTATTCTTTTGATCTTTAGAAGTTCAAATTTTCAATATTTTTACCATAATTGAGAACATATTATTGTAATTTTTTGATTTCACTGTGCAGATAATGGGTTGTGTTTAAAAATGAATAATTTTGACGACAACGTAAACTTTTATCACTTTTTGGAATCTTGAAAAACACGAAAAAGAAAAACCATGGAGTTATCTTTTAAGCCCTTTTAAGACTCTCTAAACATGAAAATATTTCCGAGCACTTTACTATTCAAACTCGTTAAAATAAATGAACAGTCGTCTATTCTGTATAAGTTTACCTCTTTTCTATAATGAACTAGACTAATTACGAAAAAGGTATATGTTGATTAAGCATGGTCAATAGAGTTCTATCCTACACTATTTTATCCTTTTTCGAGTCCGAGAGACTAAATTTATGAAAAAAGACACAGTGGAGTTTACTTATGTATTTCTCCTGACTCCCTAAAACTGAAAAACATCGAGTTAATCCTATGTTGGGCTCATTAAAATTGAACAATGTAGGACCCGTCGATCACAATGGGACCAAACCATTCCTTCCTAGAGTTCATTAAAAATACTTTGGATGAATCATCCAAAGGATGAGCTTATAAAAAAAGAAAATGTTATCCTCCTAAATCTTGACAAAAATAAAGAGGTACTTTCCAGTAATGGTAGTGGAAAAATTGAGAGAAAGAATCCATCTTTTATACTTGTTTTAAAAGCAGCATGTCGCTGTTGAACATGACACTTTGTCACACTTGTGTCTGGGTTGGGTAATCCTTTTTTCTTATAATTAATCTAACCTCATTAAAGGTCTTTATTTGGTTTTGGGTATTATATATAATTCAAATGCTTCTAAGTAATTTACTATTACGTTACATTTTCAAGAGAAAATTCAACATTAATTCAACTTTCATTGCAAATATTTGTCTCCATTCGCGTTGAGCATACATGAGTTAATCCTTGCATAATATTTCTTTAAACTTGACACAATGAGTTTTGTGTCATACGTCCTCCTGATTCCTATCGACTTTAGCTCATTATCTAGGAATTTGATCGAGAAACCTTATTAGTACCTTGGAATATGCATGCCTTAATGGCAGGTTTCTTGCCTTCGATGACATGTTTTCATTATTGGCCTTCGATCGAAAGACTCTATGAGTGTTCAACTATAGACAATTTATTCAAATTTCATATATTGTACTGAAGTACTTTGAAATCCATTGTCATTATTGGTGGTTTCTCTCACACTTTTTAACGGTTTTTCATTATTGTTTGGTAATCAAGTGATCTCTACCATGTTCGATTTTGATTCATTCAATCACATGGACATATTTGTACTAGTTTGAGAGATGCAGATCAAGACCCTGGATCTAGTTTCATCCATCCAAGTTGCGAGGAATTATGTATTCATGTTTGAGTATACCAATTCATGATAGATGGCTGCATCCATACTGTGTCTACTATTGATGTAATTCTAGGTAATTTTTGTACCAGAGCATAGAGTTAATTTTTCTCTGAGTATGGGAATTCCTACCTTAGTGATGATTATATATTTTCATTGAATGTTTGTTGCAGTTTTTCGACCGATGTCTCTGATCCAATCCTTGGTATAATAAAGCACTTCACTCTTTTAAAATATTTTCTCGGAATTCACACTTTAGGGGGGAATCTGTTACACATCATTTTGTCACCATGACATTTGACGGTCAAAATGGATCTATTACCATCCATACCCATGCTTCCCAGAAATTCAAACATTCATATTTCTTGACCAAGTCCTGAATTTTTGGAAAATGGCTCTTTAAAACTCTTAAAAATGACTTGCGCACCATCCGCTGTTATTTCTGGCGCATCCGCAGATATTACAAATATTCCTTGTGGAATTTTGCGCTCTGTTTTCCACTAAAACCTGTGCACCCTAATTCACGAAAAGTAAAAGATAAAAGTAACATCTAGAAGCATATTTGGACGCATATTCTCTGACTAGAAGCCTCTGAGTCATATCAGTTAAAGCCAAATCCCTCCAATCATAGAACTAATTCCCTTGGATCAAGGAATCCTAATCCCCTCCTTTGTGGATCTCACCCCTCTTTGGTGGAATTAAAACCTCCTCAATTTCTCCTATAAATTGAGCTGAGACTTCAGGATTATGACAGTTGACTTATGGAAATCTTAAGCTAGTCATTTTTAGAGTGGAAAGCTTGTTAAACCAAGGAGGAATATTGGGAGTCATACAGGAGGAACCTATACAACATCAAGGCTTGGTTGTAATATTTCTTCTTTATTCTTGAAAAACACATTTGGATACTTTTTCTCATTGTGTTGTTTTCCATTTTCATTAAAGCAATTACATTTCTTAATCTCCTAGATCATTAAGTTAAGCTCGTAGTTATATTATCATTATATTGCTTATGTTTTTTATTCTTTGCATGTTTGTGGTTGCAGGTTTCTTCTAACCATTGAAGAACTTCTTCAAGACAAAAATAAAGGTCTTCACCGAACATCTCATTCAAAGGTAATAGCATCACTCTCTCTTTTCTATTTTTGATAATATAAATGCCAATATCTTAGGGAAATAGATATTCTTATTTCTGTTTGTTTCTAGTTATCTGTTGGGATAATAGGAATATAGCTCTTGTTAAAAAGATGGATTTATCTATGTAATACATATATAAGTCACGTATGAATTTGGTGCAGTGGTTTGAAGGTTGCACTAGAGGATGATAACTTTGGTGCTGTAATGTTCCCAAAATAGATTTCTCAGCAAGACATGCCTAAAAAATGAATTTTTTAGGACTGTGTGGTTTATATATTATAAAAAGTGTTTAAAAACACTTATCAACCAATTCCAAGTGCTGCAGCAACCTTTACTCAGCTTTTATGGGCAAAAAGATGGGGAAAAGTGAGGATTTTGGCCCTAAAATGAGTATAATCGTAAATCTGGGAAAACATAAGGGTCATGGCTCTGGGATATGTTATATTAGGTCACAAGGGATCTACATGCCAAATTTAAGCAAAAAAAAATTCGTTTTGCAAAGTTAAACAGTTCCTCCTTCCCAACTAGTCAAGAAAAACCCTGATTTTCCATGACTTGGAAGATGCAGAAATTTAATGAAGCAATGGAAGCATATTTTATGAAGGCATAAGATGTAAAATAGTATGGAAAATCATAAAATTATTTTAATAACATGTCATAGGCATTAATCAAGGTTAAACAACAATTTTACATGGAAAATCCCTCAAGATTGAGGTACTACAAGACAAGAGAATGACCCAGAAACTCTTCAACATTAGTTAGAGGACGCTGAAGCTTATTTTTATTATATTAAAGATCTGAAAATGATAAATACATGAAAACAGAGATGTATAATAAATAAAAATTCCCAAAGGGCTCTTTATTACATTCCCCTTGGGCATTTCAGCAATACATGAAAATGTCGGAGTAGATCTGAGTTTTACTGCAGCATGATTCAAAAATTCTGAAGTAAATACTCTAGTGAATAAATCAGATCAGAAATAGACATGGATTGGTTGGCCAATCCATGGATCACCCTTGATGCAAGGAGGCTTCCTTCACATCAGAGATATAGCTCCAAAATGATGCCAAAAGCCCTGCAACATTGCTCCTTCAGCAATAACGCAGATCTGGGGAAGGAACTACGCAATATACCATGAAGAACACATTGGCCTCATGACAAGATCTGAAATGAAGATCAAATCATTCAATACAGCTCTCCAATGGATTAGAAAGCTCCTCCACTAAAAAGAAGTACTGAAATGCTTTAGATCTGAGAAGATCTAAATCCCACTTGCTGAAACTTACAAAGGCAATCAAACCTTCAACAGGATGTACATTGCAGTTGGAAGTAGAAGCTTGGCCAAATGCCAGATAGTGGATCAATGCAGCACATCCTCCTCCAAAGAGCTACTCCATGGAAGGAGAGAGGATTCCTAAACAGGAAACCCTCTTCCCTTTGGCTAAATAGCCAAGAGAACTCGAGTTGCTCAAGCAACTTCTAAAATCATCAACAACCTTTTCATGAGCCCTCTCCTTCCATTTTATAAAATAAGGAAGTGCAAAACCCTAAACCATTTCACTTGAATTAGCCCCTTTCACATTTAGAATATCCTTCTAGAACTGCGCAGATCACTTAGGAGGTTCAATGCACCTGGACTGTCTTATGATTTGGTCCTGTTGACCTAGTCAAATTTCTTAGCCCTATTCACACACAAGTGGTTTTTATGCAACCAGCTCATATTTAATCCTGTTCACATTGAGCATGTGTTTATTTTTAGATCTAATGAGTGTTGCATGTCCTCCATTAGTCTATTATTCATAAACATGAAAAATAAAACAAAATTCTAATGTTCCAATTAGCTTAGCTAATTTATAAACATTACAGTCCTCCCCTCCCAAATGAAGCTTGTCGTCAAGGAACTGCAAGGATAGAACTGAAAGATGTCTCCTCCTCCTACTGTAGCATCCCAATATTATGAAGTCCTCCAAATAATGAGATGTTGTGTCAACAATGAATCTCCATACTGCCCCTCCCAAGCATGCAAGTTAGCTGAATAGCTATCATCATGAAACAGTCAAATACTCAAGAAGGAAATAAGGTGTTGCCTAGAGGCTCCTTTGAGGCATGGAATCTGAAATGTATTGGGAAATAACATCCCCCATGTGAGTTCTCCACCCTCAAGCAATCATCCACCAAAAATGAGTCACCTCATGACATGGCAACTCCATGAAAAAGTTCCTCCACCTTGAGCTCCTACAAAATAGGTGGGCTGAAAATCTGCACATGGTAGACAAGATGGCCTACCCCACGTTGTTCTCCTGTCCACTTGACATAAGTGTAGAGTAAAAAATGATCTTGGGATGTAAGGATATTTCCCTCAAGTGGCATCATGGAGATTAGATCTGCAAAGATCCTTCCTCCAATGCTGCAAAACCAGATGGCCCAATACACTCCAGATGTGAGGGATATGAGATAGTCATCACATGGTATCCTCATCACATACATGGCTCACCTCCAAGAGAAGCAAGTGTTTGGCTATGGTGGCCACAACCCCTCTCATGTTCCCATTAGAACATGTGCTGCAAAAAAAGTGGGAATATTTGTCCCAAAGGACACATCCAAACCATGTGCCTTACTCAACATCATGTCTCCCATCAAGATAGAAACAATATCAGCAACTGAAAACCTGATCATCACAATAATGAAGGAAATACTGAAGGTTCTATGCAATTCAAGAGAGTACCAACAGTATTCCAAGTCCTCCCAGTGCAGTTTTTCAAACTACTGCTTTAGAAAATTATATGGCAAAATGCTTCCTGTGACATGGTTAATCATATGAATCAAATGAACATACATGTAAGAAAAACATATTTTCCCAAGGCCACATAATAGATGGTTGTCTCCATCATTCAATTTGGCCCTATGAAGTTCATGGAGCTCAATAAATAGCTTGCCCTCTTGTGGAGCAATGCACTGCCAAGAGATGGTAAGAGAATGCAAGAAAAAGTTCTCACCATATGTAGGAAGCACGAAGATACATGGACTCATGAATGAATCCTCAGTAATAGTTTGGCACACTCCCATGAAGGGAATGAACCAAGTGTTGCATGAAATTCCTTCTCCTCTTGCTTGGAAACCCAAGTCAAGAAAAGCACACCACAGTAATAGATGTCTCAATCTACCACTTCATCTTCTTCACCTCCTCTTTTCTCACCAAGTGCATCGAATGAGAAGTGATCCTGGGAATACTCCATCAATAAATCCCAGCTCCAAAGTGACAACATTGTTGGCCTATGCAAATAGGCTCCCATCAACAAACAACTCCAATCTTTGACATGCATAATGTCAAAGGTATTTTCCATAATGCTGCTACAAATGAGAAGTCCTTCCCATGAATAAAATCCTTCTTAGACATCTAAGGCCAAGGAGTGACCCCTTTGCACTATGATAGTGCCATCTTCTACTGCTGCAACATCATGAAAACCGTGAGAGAAATTCTGCCCTTGCTCTCTCAGGAACATCCCAAGCAATAAAATCCTTTGTTTCTTTATCATACTTCCATCATCCATCTTGGTACTCCTCCCATGAGGGCTACCATCATCCCAAATCATATTTCTGCATTTCATGGGATATTAAAATGCAATATTCCCAAGGATCAATTTTACCCTATGAGGATCCAAATAAGTGGTAGGAAAAAACCTCCCATCATGATGTGCATGGCTCAAGAAATGTCCAACACAGTCATGATAGATGTTATCCATCTGAAGATGTCCTCCATCTACTATCTGCCCCTATGAGAAAGGAAGATCCTCCTCAAACTGTTGAAGAACTTTGCACTCCATGATGTGTTGAAGTGCACCTCCAATGAATTCTTCCCATGAGGTCTCTACCTCATGCATGACCTTACAAAACCAAAGGGGCCTTGGATTTTCTGCAAGTAGAAGTTTTTCTTTGAGCAAGGGTGTGCTCATTGAGAAAGAGTCATCTGGAACGGAGAAAGGGTTTCTCACTCCAAGATGTCTAACATCCATCATTACATCCTTTATTGCTTCCTAAATGAAGCTTCCATGTGAAAGCTCCAATGAGGAATGGTTCCTCTCTTCTTCCTCACTGCTTTGGCACAACGTAGTGCAACTCTGTTGCTCAAAATCAGCAGCATGCAAAGATGTAGATCTCTCCATACAATGTGCTGAAATGACAATAGATGGATCTTTAGTCATACCTCAATGAGATGTAGAAACAAGAGCTTCTTCTGCAACTATGTAGTCTTCATTCATTACTAAACATGAAGGCTACTCTTCCAAGGTTGTCCCAGCATTGGTACAAGTCTCCACCTTCTCAATCTCCTTGAGATCTTCCTTAATACCCTTGAGGGCCTGGAAAAGGAGCAAGGAGATCTCCTCTTTTGTCATTCTTCCAAGTGGTGGAGCCATGCACTTGTTTCTTTTCTCTGTATATCTCTCCTTATTTGTGAGGATAGGAAGTGCATGGATCTTCCCCTCCTTCTTGAAACCTTCTGCAGGTCTCATTGCAACTTTTTGCTTCTTGAAACCCTCTAGGAGTTTCATTTTCTTCCTCCTTCTTTCTTCTACCTAACTTCTTTGAAGAGGCTCTTCCTGGATCTAAAATGTGATGAGGTAAAACTCATCTCCTTCAGATCTCTAATCTCTATCTCTTGTCTTATTTGATACTACTGTAAAGTTCCCTCTTCAGGAGTATCAGGATTCTATTCCAGAGATTGACTACATGGGCATTTACTGGATATGTCACCTTTGAGAAAAGGATGAAATCTAGAGGCTACCTAGCCATATGTAGACTCTATTTATAGATCTTGAAATATTCCTACTTTAGGGATTCAACACTTTTTCTTGAAGCCACAGGCTGAGCCAAAGATCATGCTCCGATACCACTGTAATGTTCCCAAAATGGATTTCTCAGCAAGACATGCCTGAAAAAATAATTTTTCATGAATGTGTGCTTAATATATCATAAAAAATGTTTAAAAACACTCAGAAACCAATTCAAAGCACTATAGGAACCTTTACTCAGCTTTTATGGGCAAAAAGGTGGGGAAAAGTGAGGATTTTGGCCCTAAAATGAGTATAATTAGACATCTACGTACAAATAAGGTTCATGGCTCTGGGATATGTTATATTATGTAAATAGGGATTTACATGCTGAATTTCAGCAAAAACAAATGCGTTTTTCTAAGTTAAATAGTTCCTCCTTCTCGACTAGTCAAGAAAAACCCTGACTTCCCATGACTTGGAAGATGCAGAAATTTACTGAAGCAATGGAAGCATATTTTCTGAAGGTGTAAGATGTAAAACAGTATTTAAAATCATAAAATGAGTTTAAGAACATGACATAGGCATTAAGAAAGGTTAAACAACATTTTTACATGGAAAATACCTCAAGTTTGAGGTACTACAAGACAAGAGAATGACCCAGAAAATCTTCAGCGTTAGTTACAGGAGGCTGCAGCTTATTTTTATTATATTACATATCTTAAACTGATAAATACATGAAAACATAGATCTATAATAAATCAAAATTCCCAAAGGGCTCTTTATTACATTCTCCTTAGGGATTTCAGCAATACATGAAAATGCCGGAGTAGATCTGAGATTTACTGCAGCATGATTCAAAAATTCTGAAGAAAATACTCCAGTGAAAAAATCAGATCAGAAATATACATGGACTGGTTGGCCAATCCATGGATCACCCTTGATGCAAGGAGGCTTCCTTCACATCAGAGATCTAGCTCCAAAATTATGCCAAAAGCCCTACAACACTGCTCCTTCAGCAATAACGCAGATCTGGGGAAGGAACTGCGTAGTATAGCATGAAGAACACATTGGCCTGATGACAAGATCTTAAATGAAGCTCAAATCATTAAATAAAGCTCTCCAATGGACTAGAACCCTCCGCCACTGAAAAGAAGTACTGAAATGCTTTAGATCTGAGAACATATAAATCCCACTTGTTGCAACTTACAAAGGCAATCAAACCCTCAATAGGATATGCATTGCAGTTGGAAGTAGAAGCTTGGCCAAATGCTGGATAGTGGATCAATACAGCACATCCTCCTCCAAAGAGCTACTCCATGGAAGGAGAGAGGATTCCTAAACAGGAAACACTCTTCTCTTTGGATAAAGAGCCAAGTGAACTCGAGTTGCTCATGCAACCTCAAATTCGAAATATCATCAACAACCCTTCCTTGAGTCCTATCCCTCCCTTTTGTAAAATGAGGAAGTGCAAAACCCTAAACCACTTCACTTGAATTAGCCCCTTTCACATTTAGAAGCTCCTTCTAGAACTGTGCAGGTCACTTAGGAGGTTCAATGCACCTGGACTGTCTTGTGATTTGGTCCTGTTGACCTAGTCAAATAGCTTAGCCCTGTTCATACACAAGTGGTTTTTATGCAACTAGCTCATATTTAATCCTGTTCACATTGAGCATGTATTTATTTTTAGATCTAAGGAGTGTTGCATGTCCTCCATTAGTCTATTATTCATAAACATGAAAAATAAAACAAAATTCTAATGTTCCAATTAGCTTAGCTAATTTAGGAACATTACAGGTGCATTGAGGGCATTCCTAGTGGAACATTTGTGGCACATTGCTATCTTGGTATGTTGAGATTGGTCGAAACCTAGTGAACTGGTATATGCAATGTAAGTGTTGTTCGGTGTGTTCTTAATATGTAGTGAGTTTTTATGAAAATTTTGATGTTCCTTATGATTTTAAAACGTGTGTTGACATTTGAATTTTGTGTTGAATTTAAAACTATGGTCATGTATCATTTTTATAGCCGCGTTAGCCTTTTTTTTTAAGACCATGTGTGATATATGATGGACATAACATATAATGGATTTAAAAAAAGGGAAAGGTTGTGCAATATATATGTAATGTGATGAGATATAAATAATGGAATATGAATTCATTGAGTTATTTTTGTAATGGGCATATAATATATGATATGGAATTACATATACCAAGGCATATGTTTGAGGATATATTTGAGAGCCTATATTTTAATTGGTGATTTTTTTTAGGACATAACTAGTCTGTTTTATTGAAAATGCATCAACCTTTTATTGCAACCATTGTAATATTAAGGCCAAATTAGAATATATGATGCATTATCTCATCTCACTTGTGGGGGTATTTCTCAGTGGAAAAGAGAACTATCATGAGTGGTCCCAGAAGATTAAACAAACCCTTATTTTCAATGAGTTGTGGAAACGGATTTGTGAAGGAGAAGGAGACAATGTACCTGGAAATCCCACTTCAGATAAGGAACTTTCCATTTTTGAAAATAAGAATGCCTTTATTGTAGCATTATTAAATGAAGAGGTGAGTTGACATATTTATCCATTTAAAAATGCTTTTGAAGCCTTAAATAAGTTGAAGGAATTGTATAACTCACACTCTAAAGTAGAAGTTGTTCAATTGATGATAAAGTTGTTCAATATTGCATTGAAAAATGATGACCCTCTTTCCCTAGAATTAGAAGTAATATCCATTATGCATGACGTAAAATACACTTGTATTGAAATAGACACTCCTCTCATAGCTTATGTCAAGGAATCATATGCCACCTATTCACATTATCTTGAGTAATTGCAAGCAAGTGGAAACCTTAAGGACATTACCTTTGACTCCCTTGAGAAGAAGTTTTCTAAGAGAGAGAAGGATTTTGGGAAGATTACAACTCAATCTACTGAAGAAGTTGTGTGCCTTTCACATAAGGAGAAGAGTCATGCACAAGATTCTTCTAGAGGAAGAGGAAGGAAGTTTAGAGGTAGGGGGGTACACATTTCCAAGGAGAAAGGTTTGATATTCATTGCATATGATGCCATAGAGATTGACATGATGCATCCAAATGTAAGTTTCCTTCGGATAGAATTGAGCATGAAATAAATTAAGGAAAAGGTAAAGCAATTGATCAAGCATCTTTGCATGAATCAAGTGAAGCATTGAATAAGTCTTCAATTACTCCAATGTTGCAACGTGCCACAAAATAGGTCAAAACTCAAGCCATCAAGGCTTGGCACCGTCAGGCTCAAACTTCCTAGTCATCCAGAATTTATTCTACATGGTTTTCTATAGCTCTGGGAGCTGAGGTGAAACTTGTTGTCTTTGTTCCACATCCACGAGCAAGGACACTCCATTCACATATTTGATGGAAAATTTGAGGTCATAAATGTTAGGTAAATTGAATTGGGGTTAGAGTCAAGTTTGATCGAGTTAAATAGTGATGGTTTTGGGGCACATGGGAAATTTCACTCATGGTTTCCTGCTTGTGGTATGTTAGCCATCCATAATTTTGACATATTCAAATGATGGCTAAAACATGTCTTTAGCCTTCAAGAAACAAATTTGAAGCAAATCTATAAGTTCTTGAAGCATCACTGTGTTCATTATCCAAAAATATTGATTTGATTGATAAAAATTCACTAAAATCCCTCAAAATAGCCCTGCTGGTACAAGAAAAAGCTATTTACAAGACCATCATTCTTCATCATTTCCCCTTCATAAGCATTGTCCATATCCATCCCTTCATCTCATTTTTCGTTCACTCCTAAAAAGGGCCATCAACCCTCATTTTAACCTTCATTTCACATAAAAATATACCAAATCCCCTTTAAACCATTTATTCTCCTTCATTTGGTTTAAATTAGGCCTTTTTAGTTTTACCGAAAACATCAAAATGGCCTTAAAACCTTCATTTTTGGTATAAAATGTGCTCCTTTTCAAAAATTAGGCTTTAAGTGCTTTTTGGATAAGCCCTAGCCCCTTTCTCCGTCATAAGACCATGCCCTATGACCAAGCGCCAAGCCCCATCGGCCATCACACTTCGTAGTTTCCAAAGTTCTTGCTCCCGCACTTCTTTTCCCCACCGATGCACTTTCCTGCTTTAATCTCCACCATTGATCTCATTTCTGATCCAACGGTCCTCGCTTCTTCGGCACATCGCACATCGCAACTCCCCCTGTCCACCCCTCCACTTATGTTTCACCACCGATATCCTTCCTCAACAGATATGATCTCAATTGTCGATCTCCCCCAGATCGAATGGTCTGCACTCCTTCCCATCAAAAATTGGCCATCGCACTTCGACAATTCCCATTTCCACTTCCCAAACCCCTTTTCCCCGCCAATGCAATATTAGCTATCAATATCCCCAGATCTGATGGTCCAAACTCTTTCTGGGCCTTCCTCCCCTCTTCACCCTCCACACTTTGTGTCCCCCGGAATTAATTATAAACCTTTGATCTTTTCTGATCAAAAGGCCATCGTTCAACCTTACCACATCCTCCCCAACATGATCTTAACCATTGATCTACATGATCTAATGGCTGTCAGATCCCTCCCCCTTCCCTCATATCCATCTTCCTTTCCCCTATACTTCCCCCCATCAATAGACCTCGATCGTTGATCCCTGCGATCCAACGACTCCCATTGATCTTCACATTTTAACTCTACCCAATAGCCTTCCGTTACATGAAAAAAATAGTCTTACATCATCCCAGCCCCACCATCTCATCCTGTCATGCTACTATTATCCCTCCACATTCATTCTCAACCGTAGATCTGCAGCTTCCTGATCTAATGGCCCTGATCCCTTTTCACATTCATTTCACCCCTCCTCCCCCAACATGCAACTCGAACGTGAAATGGGTGGTTTCTCGAAGCCACGTGTCTAGCATTGATAGATATCGCATTCGAATTGCGGAAAAATGCTTACCACTCTCCCTCCGTGCAAATACCACCTCTGGAATTCTCCAAAACCATCGTTCCTAATTATGTGCCATTCATCACATTTTAATCCCGCTTTCACAGGTTTCGTCCATGGAACCTCCTCTCACATGCATTTTCGCCTCCGCATAGCTCCTCTGCCTCCGCTGAAACCCTCTGAAAGTATTTTTATCCTAAGTTGCAGGTTTTATTTAATAGTTGATTGACTGTGCAGGTTCAATGGCGGTTCTAAGGCATCTGAACCTTTCCACAGTCCATAAAAATGACGGGGTTGAAGGTGACGACCTTCTATGGCTCAAATCAATGCGGAAAATGGATAAGAAAGGGTTTATTCCACATTTAAGGCAATGTGTCATGAGCATTGAATATTCATTCAAACCCTCCAGTGCAACAACCAAGGACTCCTGTACATCAAGAAATACATCAAATAGTGAAAATTAAAGGACTGCAGAGACTCAATATAAGCAAATAAAGGTTCGAAGCAATCATCAAAGGAGATAAAGAAAACACAAAAGATGATGAAGGCGAAATTAAAATCAGGCCTAAAGCCAGTTTTAATGACGAAATCAGAGGAAAGATAAGGCCAAATCAGCCTCGGACACATCAACACAGAGCAGTTATTCCCTTAGAATATCTAAAGCTACCTGTAGCCTATTTTCCACCTACAAAGGAAACAAATAGTTATTACAAAAAAGTATATATTTTAAACTATCAGGAAATTTATTGTAAAGATAGGATAAGGCCTTAAAAGTTAATCTTTTTTCCTATCTACCTCTCAGAAGTTAAGACATAGTTATTGAAACAGAGAAGTAGTTGAACATATTCCTACCTTATGCCTTGCATGGTTTTCAAGGTTAGGAAAGAATTTACTCTATACTTAATGACTCTCAAACCCTTGATAAGTTTCACCTCCTCATTTGCAGCATAAATATTTCCTTGGAACTCATTGTAAAGTTGGCATTTGGTGACTCTTTGAAGTAATACATAGTTTTGCTGAAGTTGAAAGAAGATTGATGTTCTGGAACCTGTGGATTTTTTTACCTATTTGTAGATGGAAAAGGCTCTGTCATTGGATCCCTAAGCTTGGGTGTTGGTGAAGTATTCTTAATCTCTCATTGTTATTTCATGTTTTCCATTCTGTTTCATCATTTCTTACTACAGTAGAGTAAAAATTTTAGGCTAAGAAATGCCTCCTAGAAGCACCTTATACATGTTTACTCTCAATTGTTTTATGTTTTCCTCTGTTGAGGCATTATAGATAATTCTTAATTTCTCTCTTGAACCCTTATGCTTGTTTATTTCAGAAATATTTCAATTATTTGGTCTCAATAATGATTTATGGTTTTCCCTTCTTACTTGCTTCCACTTGAAAACTATTTCTGAAGTCTCCCCGTAAAGAACCATTTTTTACAGTCTGCCAAAGAGGTTTTTATTGATCATACCCTTTTTTCTTGCTGAGATAATTGTTTTGAAGGTCTTTATAATTGTAATCAGAGATGTTTAGGAGTTCCCTCTTCTATGAATACAGTTATTTGTGAATCTTTTATGTTTTCTAAATTCCTTGAAAGTGAAATATTTGGATGAAATAGAGCGTTCCTTGACTCCTAGATTTCATTTGAAAAGTTTGTCTTGAAATTATTATTTGTTGAAGTGTGGTTTCTAGAATTTATGGTTAGTCTTGTCTATGGAATTCCTCTTCATGTTTAGATAATTTTTTAAGTCCCTTTGTTGAGAAGTACATATAATTAAGGATTCTTAATTGCCCTTAGTTCCAAATTTCATTCTAAAACCTTTGATGTCCATTTAATTTCACCTGAAAGACTTGTAGATCCACTAGCCAAGTTAGATTTTCCCTTTGATATCCCTGATTCATATACAAAATTATTACAGTTTCCACTTGACTCCATTGCCCAATGACTTAGATATTTCCCTTTTTTGTCTATGCTGCCTAGATCATCATGTCCAACCAAACCATTAAACAAACTCATGCTTCGTAACTAGCCTAAAATCAACTCTTAAAATAAAACAAGCTCACACCTTTGCAAACAATTGAGAGATCCCTCTCTAAGACTAGGAAGGCTAGGTCCTAGAGCTCTAAAGATTGGTTTTGATGTTGCCTTGTCACTTGGTATGCCAAGCTGCCAAATCACAAGACCACAACATAATGGCGATCACTGTGGGACTATTTTCAAGTAAAAGTTCCTAAACAAGACAGTCAGTATTCATTCAAGTGAACTATAGCTTTCTTAAAGCACTACCAACATAATGGTGATTATGATAGGACATGTCTGAATTAGTAGCAATCTAAGTAACCCTTAGGATTCTAAGAAACCCTTATCAAACCTTGAAGAAATCAGCTAGTAAGCCATAGAGTAGACTCTGTTTGTTTCACCACCTTTGCTGAGTGTTGAATTAGGTATAGGACACTCTCACAACCAAAGAACTACAAAAAACTCAAAATACCCAAAACATTTCAGATTGGTTTCCAAATAAATTATTGGTGGTAAACCATAAAACATTTTACCTTCAGAAAAGCTAAAAATTTCCACCTGGCGAATCCACAGTAGGCCTATTAGTCCTCTAGATATCCATATTTCCCTAGGATTGTGTTAACCAACCCTGAGGAAGTTTAGAAACATAGTCCCTTATTATAGAAATCACTATGAGAGGAAAATTTTGAAAAATATTCCTAAAAACTTCAGCCTCTCTAAATTTTGGAACTAAATCTGGCTTCACATAGGGTCAATACTAGGTCCCATCTAGATCCTAATCCTCCTACAATATTTGATAATCCAGAAATGATTTTGTGGCAAACTTCTAGATCTAGAAAACCAACTACTGATAAGAACATCCCAAGAACAAGATCTGTCCTTGAAAATCTCACAGTCTTGAAAGATCCTCACTTTGACTTACCTCACACAAAGAACCTATTTAGAAATAAGTCTCAAAGTGATTTAAACCAAGCTGATTTTGAGACCACAGATTTGAAACAGAGCTTTAGCAGAGAAGCTTCACCTTCTACTCCACCTAATTCTCAGCTTCTTCATCACTTCGGCTCCTTCCATAACAAATCTTCTCGTCATCAGTTTCTTGGCCCAAGTGTTTCTTCCACTCATGTACACACATACACTGTTCAAAGCACTCCCACTCAGCCCACTTTCCCTCTTGTAAATCCACCTCGTGTAAATTCCCCATTATTTCCTATCATGGCAGCATGGTATGCTCCACTAGTGTTACCACAACCTCTGGTTCCCTTACCCAATGATTACCAATCCAAAATTTTTGGTCAAAGTTTAGGAGGAGAAGCCAAGAAATGGTTTAAAAACTTAGCTCCTCACAGCATAAATGATCTCCCTTCTTTATATCAAACGTTCACAAACAAATGGGAAATTAAAAAGAACCCTCTCCAAATACTTTCAGACAATAATAACATCAAAACAAATACTAGGGAAAGTGTCCAAGATTATTGCACTAGATTCAATAATGTGTATAATGCACTTCCCCCAGACATGAAACCTCCATTAGGCTTATCCTTGGAAAAATTCCCAGAAGGCTTTGATTTTGAAATTTCCTACCAACTAAGAGAGAGAGACTCCTTAAATCTAGAAGATATGCAGAGGGGAGCCATAAGTGTGGAGGAAAATCTGATTGAGAAAAGAGCTAGATTAAAATAAAAAAAAGAGTTACATACAGGGATGATACAAATGCATCAACCTCATCCTAAAATTGATAACTTAGTGAGGGTAATGGAGAGAATGCTTGAAAAGATAAATCTGAATGATAGATTGCCTCCTAGAGAGAATCAAACCAACCCCCAAATAGAAATATAAATCTAAATCCTAGAAGAGATCCTAATCAAGATAGGCAAAGAGACAATGACCAACACATTAGGCCATCCTTCCAACAAAATTATGTAGATCAAGAGGAGGAAAGGGAACCTGAGGTGTTGGAAGAGAATCATGTAAATCTGATAGGATCTGACAATGAGACAAATGTTCTTCTCACTGAAGAAGAACAAGGATTCTTCTCCTTAGAACAAACTAAAAACAACCATGAGGATTCTGAATATTACATATTGGGATTTGAAAATGCTATCATGGAGGTACACAAACAATATAATCCTAGGATCAAAGGAAACCCAAATATTTATAATGACAAAAACACTAGTACTGTTGTTAGAAAAATTTCAAAAAATCAACCTAAGAAGACAGCCAATAACACCAACACTGTGGCCAATAAAACTGATCTAGATAAAGACAAAAAAACCAACAAAGTGTTGAAAAAAGCTACCCTAGTACTTCTGCTAGTGGCCCTAACAAATCTGCCTCAAACAACAGTCCAAGTAAAATTCAGCAAGTCAGGATTGTTGAAAGAATTGTGAATGACAAAACAGATGTAAATATGACAAGAACAATAGTTCCTTTCAGCCTTGAAGGGGAAATTTCCAAGATCAAAATAACCATACCCTCAGCTGAACTGGTAACCTAGGATGTGTATAAAAATCAAGTTTTGAAAGCTTTGAATATAGGCAGTGACACTGATACTTTAAAATTGATAAATGATAAACCAGAATTATTGTTTGGTCTTAGAGTTAAAGGTAAATACCAAGAAGGGGCTATCCCTACCTTCTATGTTAGCTTGAATATATATAACAAAATCTTGCACAATGTCATGCTAGACTCAGGTGCTTCTCACAACTTTATGCCAAAAGTAGTAATGGAAAGCCTATGCTTAGAAATTACTAAACCATATAAAGACTTGTATTCCTTTGATTCAAGCAGAGTCAAATGCTTAGGCCTAATCAAATATTTATGTGTCAAATTGGCACAAATTCATGCTAAAAGTATAGTTATGGACATAGTAGTAGCTGACATTCCCCCAAAGTATGGAATGCTTCTATCTAGATCATGGGGAGCCAAACTTCAGGGAAGCCTTCAAATGGACATGTCCTATGCCACCATCCTAGTGTTTAATCAAACCAGAAGACTATATAGGGAGTCTCATATGAAATACATGGTGAGTAACATATATAGGCCAAACAATACTCCTATTTATTCTATCCTTTCAGATTTGGATTCCTTTATCTTGTATAATGAAGATGAAATTAGCCAACAAGAAAAGGAAAGCAAGAAAGAACTCAATCCACCATAACAGTCAAATATGCCCTCAACTCAAGCACAAAATGGCTCAATAGCAGCCTTGAACAGTAGAAAGGAAGCGAAAATGAGATTGAACTACCTTGGAAAATAAACTTTGATGGCTCTTGTAGCAAACTAGGTTCTGGGGCTAGTGTATGGATACATAACACAAAAACAGGATATTCCTATAAGCTGGATTTTCTGTGCACAAATAACAGTGCTGAATATGAAGCCCTCCTCCTTGTCCTACATCTACTCAAAGATTTGGTAGCAAAGAAAATATCAGTCTAAGGAGATTCTGAGCTAGTCATTAGACAAATCAAAGGGGAGTATTCAGCCAAAAACCCAAAACTTAGAGAATATAGAAATGTTGCCCTTGATCTCCTAAAAACCTTTGAAAAATATGAACTCATTTTCATCCCAAGAGCCCAAAATCATCTAGCAAATGAACTTGCCTTTGTTGCTAGTACTTGCAAAATACCATAGATAAATGAACAATTCAATATGAAGGTAAAAAAAAGGCTTGTGATACCTGAAAAATGAAGATTATTGGCAAGTGTTTGAAGGAGACAAACACATAGATGATTTTCTGCAATCAAAAAATGACTTTTCCATACCAACACCTACTTCAAGCCATGAGGAAAACTGTCTAAATGAAGAAAAAATCCCTGAAACAAAGTTGTCCTTTTCTGCTGATATAAATCAATTTGAAAATATTTTTGAGGCAGAATTATTTGATAATACAGACCAAAATAACCTGGAAGTTTTATAATGTAATAATGATACAATTCCAAGAGGTCTTACACCATTAGAACAATTTTTTGATTTTAATGATGTAGCCAAAGAACCAAGAATGGAGCCTATAGAAACAAGCATAGAAAAACATAACATAGGCAACCTAGCAGAACCCAAAATGATCAATCTATCCAACACTCTCCAAGCTCATATCAAACAACAATACATAGAACTTTTCAAAGAATTTAGAGATGTGTTTGCATGGGGACACAAGGATCTAAAATCATGTGATACCAACATCATTCAACACAAAATTCCTCTTAACGAAAATCATAAACCTTTCAAACAAAAACTCAGAAGGATAAACCCTGTTTTATTGCCTTTAGTTGAGAAATAAATTAGAAAAATGTTTGATGCTGGGATCATAGTTCCCCTCGGATATTCAGAATGGGTTTCCAACTTAGTATCTGTTAGGTAAAAGACTGGGGAGATTAGGCTCTGCATTGACTTTAGAAATCTAAATAGAGTCTCCCTAAAAGATAACTAACCCTTGCAAAAATGGATCACATACTTCAAAGGGTGGTTGGGTCTAAAATAATTTCACTGTTGGATGGGTTCCCAGGTTACAATCAGGTGTTAGTACTCCCAAGTGATCAACATAAAACTACTTTTACTACACCTTGGGGTACATTCATGTATGTCAAAATGCCATTTGGTTTGATGAATGCAGGGGCCACCATCCAAAGGGCCATGGATATAGCCTTCTCAGAAGACATAGGCTATTTTATAATTATTTACCTCGATGGCATTACTGTTTTCGCCAAAATTGATGAAGAACACTTGATTCATTTAAGAAGCGGTTTTTAGAAATGTAGGAAATATGGCTTATCTTTGAATCCCAGAAAGACACTCTTTGGTCTCCAAGAAGGAAAACTTCTTGGCCACATAATTTCTAAAGAGGGAATCAAAGTAGATCCTAAAAGGATTGATGGCATATTGAAGATCAGCCATCCTAGAAACCTCAAAGAATTACAATCTTTCATTGGGAAGATAATTTTTTTAAGGAGGTTCATCCCCAACCTTGCTGAGCTATTGAGAAATATCACAAACATGCTAAAGAAAGAGATAGGTGTTAAATGGACAATACAAGCTAAACAATCATTTGAACTAGTAAAACAAGATTTAACTCAAACACTAGTTCTTATTAGTCCTGATTTTACCAAATATTTTTATATCTTTTCTTTTGCATCTGAATATACAATATTTATAGTATTACTACAAAAGAATATCATGGGGAAAGAACAACCAATATCCTTTTTTAATAGGGCCTTAAGAGATGCTCCACTCAAATATAACATCATGGAGAAACAAGCCTTAGCCTTGGTAAAAGCATTGAAAGACTTTAGAGTTTATATTTTGCATTCTCATATCATTTCTTTTGTTCCACACAGAGTTGTCAACGATATTCTAAGTCAAGACCCTGATGGCAAAAGAGGAAAATGGATTGTTGTTATTTAGAATATGACTTAAAAATCAGGCCCACCAAACTAATTAAAGGGCAGGGATTAGCAAAATTCATGGTTGAGTCAAACTTCCAAGCACTAGATATGAATATGGTTGATATTTTAGAAGAAACAGAAGAATTCATAGCTCCATTTATTGAAGAAAATTTTGTGAATTCACCTTGGTATGCTGATATTGTATATGTCCTACTTTATTTGAATAACCCTCCTTCTTTGTCTAAAACTAAAGCTAGATTTTTTAAACAGAAGGCTTTAAATTATTGCATATTAGATGGGGTTTTGTATTGGAAAAATGCTGTGGGAATATTGCTTAAAGGTTTGCTTGAGATTGATGCAGGAAAAATCATGCATGAGCTGCATGAGGGAGAATGTGGAGGAAATATTTACTGGAAGACTACAGAAAATAAAATCCTCAGATCTGGTTATTATTGGCTCACCCTTTTCCCAGATACTCAGATACTTGTCATGTCTTGACATAAGTGTCAAATTTTTGATGGCAAGAGAAAACTCCTAACTTTATCTTTACATCCCATCAGTGTTGAGGCTCCCTTTCAACAATGGGCCTTGGACTTCATTGGGGAAATTCACCCATCTTCTTCAGGCCAGCATAAGTGGATCCTCACCTCGCTATCGATTATTTTACCAAATGGATAGAAGCCATACCTTCTAGGAATGCTACCGACTATGTCATTATCAAGTTCCTTGAAACCAACATACTATCCAAATTTGGTTGTCCTAGAAAAATTATCATAGACAATGTTGCTTTGCCTTCAAGTCTATAAGAGAGGTTGAGTTCTTCCATAAATATCATATCACCTTGGGTCATTCCATCGCCTATTATCCCCAAGGAAATGGATTAGCGGAATCCTCCAACAAAATCCTTTTCAATATTATCAAAAAAGCTCGTTGGAGCAAAATCAGAAATCATGGCATAGCAAGTTGGTTCATGCTTTATGGGGCTGATAGATTAACCACCAAGAAGTCAATAAATATGTCCCCCCCCGATCGGCTAGTTTATGGCATAGATGCAATCTTCCCAACACCTTTAGGAGTTCTAGTCATGAAACTCCTCCAAGAAGTACAATCGAAGAAAATAATATGCAAAGAAGGATAAATCAGACCATTCATTTACAGAAGTCCACAAAGGAAGTGTACAAGAGAACACAAACGATCCAAGAAAGCATCAAGAAATTATTTGACAAAAGGACTAAAGCAAAGATTTCCAAGTTGGAAATATTGTTCTAAAGTGGGATTCCATAAGGGAAGAGAAGGGTAAACATGGTAAGTTTGAAAATCGTGGAAAGGGCCCTAAATCATTCATTCTATTAGGGGTCACAATGCATTCTTTTTGCAAGAGCTGAATGGAGAAGATATATTTTGAGGTCTTGTTAATGGCGGGGATGCTCAAACACTATTTCGTCGAGAATCCTACTTTCAAAATTTTCATTCATTATACATAAACATTTTATATAGAAGTCATAGAAAATACAAAAACAATAAAATAAAAGAAAAGCAAAAGAGGGCAGATTCAAAATAGGTACAACCCCATACCCAAAAAGAGAATTTATGAAAGTGAGAAAGTCCAAGTGCCACTAATGATTCAAAATGATATCTTGTTCAATCATCTAGCCTAATCATGGGCTGAACATGCTTTAAATTTATGTTGATAAGATAGTAGAAACATTGATTGATAAGATTATTTCAGACTTAACTTGTCAAGAAGAATAGATTAGAAAAATATGAATATCGTTTGGTTCCACATGCTCAAAACGAACCAAAGAGATAGATAGGGATGCCTTACAAAAAAACAAATCATGTCCTTATCTTTCTAGTTTACTTTTTTATGCAAAATAATGTTTGTGTGCGAGCTTGTTCAAAATTCCACAACCATGGTTGACAAGACTTGTCTAATCTCGATTTGAACCATGCTTTAAATTTTTATGTCAATAGCTAGAGAATCAAGATTGCCAAACTTTAATATTCCTAATTAGCGACAGCTAATTGGAATATTCGATTTTGTTTAGTTTTGCCGTCTATAGTTTATAAATAAATAAAAAGTGAGTGGAGAGGGTCTAACTCACTTAAGTAAAATAAAACACCCTCCTAGTAGCACAACGTTGTGACTTAAGGGGGAGCCAAGGGGGCCAAGCACCATGTAGAGAGGAGGCCCACGTTAGCTCTAGAAGCTTCTGCGCAGGAGAGGTTGGGCACGTGGCAAGAGATGGAGGCTACATTGAGGAGATGGCCTTAGGGTTGGGGGAAGGCCAACGTTATAAAAGAGGGAGGAGCCTTCTCATTTGATTCATTCTGTTGTTGATGATATTGAGCTAGACGTTTTGTCTTCTTGAGCACGCTAGCTATTTAGCTTGTCTACAGCACTGTTTAGTGCATTGAGTGTATCCGGTCGAAGATCTCGCCCTTAGCCCCGGGGGACTTCGAGTGCCTGCTCGAGAAAGGTTATTTCTTCAGTATTTTGTGAGAGGTTTTGTTGTTTGGGTTTGCTGCGGAGCTGGGATTTCATAGAGACTGCGCAGTCCCTGGGAGAGAGGACGCAGTCCATTTTGGAGGTGCTCCGGATCGGGATTTCTGCAGGAGATTGAGCCTAGATTTTTAGCAGAGGATCAACCTTTGCCTGTGGGAGGATTTTGGTGGAGTTTAAGGCGGTATTTCAGTAATTCTCATTTAGCCTATGCGCAGAGCCTTGGAGGCCAGCGTAATTCCCCAAGGGGGTGTTTTCTGGAGGTTTTCGGGGGTCAGCCATTTTTGATATGGTTTCTGGGTTTTGTCGGGATTGGTGAGTAGAGGAGGATTGCATATTTTCAGCTCATTCTGGGCAAGGGGATCAGCCCCTAGTCTTCGGTTCATTCCAAAGCAGATATACTACATAGCGAGTTTTCCAACAACTCGGGATGGAGTTCGAGAGAGCGACCATTTCCCTGTATATTCGAGAGTATTTCTTCACTTGCCTCGAGCAAGATTAGGTGCCATCACTACGATCACCTATTGTACTTCATTATATTTCTCGGATTAATAAAATGGCTTAGCATTTCCTCTCTATGTTTCTGGATGAGTTTCGTATTTTTCTTTCTCTCGCTATTATATGTCTACTTGCACCGTTATTTTTTATATATTCTTGAGCATTCTAGTTCTATACCACTTGGTGTGTTTATCTTTCACTCTTAGACGGAGTCCGGAAAGGGCAGTGTAGCCTCCGGATCTCGTCCTCTTTTTCGAAGGTGGAATATCCGGTAAATGCCCTCCTAGTCCATCTCTAGTTGGAGTTTGCCGTGTTTTAGAGATATCCCCGAAACGGGATATTACGGTGGTATCGAGTGTAGTTCGGCTCGGCTCTGTGGTCTATGACACCGGGGAAGAGACCATATATTTGTTACAGAGGCGGAAGTACGAGAGACCGTGAGCGTAGGTTGGAGAACACCTACGGAGAGGGAGATTGTGTTCGGGTGGTGGACATAGAGCGAGAGAGAGAGCACCGTGATGCATACGTAGTAGGAGGAGCCCGTATTAGATTCGAGTAGTAGAGAGCCGATGGCGAGATGATACGGATGCCAAACGGTTTGGGAGGCACTCCTCAAATCGGTGCAACATTTAGCTGGACTGATTGAGGTGATGGGTCGAGAGATTCACCGCTGTGGAGGCTAGACGAGCGTGAGACCCCACGGGTTTTCCGGGTAGGAGAGGGATCGGTACATCCCATCATTTTCTAGAGCTTGGTGCTGCTCGGCGTGATACTCCTCGAGCCGATGGCTTCACGTGCACCTACCCGCTCTACCATGCCCACTTTCTTGGGAGCGAGACACGGGCGGGGAGCCCGGCAAGAGGCGGAGCCCGGACACATGGGCAAGTATTTTGTAGAGTATCGAGCCTATGGGCGAGGGAGTTCGGGGATGCTCTCTCATTCCGGGATTTTTGTTCGGCTCCAGCGGGGACAGTAGACCTCGCGACCATCATAGAGGGCACCGACATTATCATGACGGAGATACCCACCGCACATCTAGCAGATTCCATTTGCCTACGTTTGATGGCTCATCAAACGCTTCGGCAAAGTCTTGGGTAGAGAAGTCGACATCTATTTCCAACTTAACCGGATGTCGGAGACGAAGGCCATTAAGGTGGCGACATTACATTTGGATGGTGAGGCCCGGGGGACCGGTGGTTCTATGGGATGGTGACACTTGGGCATTCTACAATGACGACATATGCCGAGTTTACCAGGGAGGTTGATGGAGCGTTTTGATCGGAGGGATACGGAACAACACTTTGTTGAGTCGACGAGGCTCAGCGGCATCGGGAGCCCGGAGACTTACATTGCAGATTTCTTGAGGGTTTCGGTGATGGTGCCGGATCTATTCGCGGCTCGGATGATCTATATGTTTGTGGAGGGATTAGCAGAGCCACTTCGGGGTCTAGTCGGATCTACTAGACCAGCTACACTCCGGGGATGCTGTTAGCAGGGACCGGGGACTTACGGGATGCATTGCCTAGGACGCGGACACCTTACCCCCGGAGACGAGGGGTTTCCGGCCCAAGGGGAAGGATGTGAGGGTTTGTCCTCCAAAGGGGAATCCGGGACGGGCACAAATAGATGATGATGCCGGGAGGGGAGCTAAGGAAGAAGTGGTCGTGCTTCACTTGTCGGGGAGTCGTGGGCACCAGGGGCATAGGGTGTGCCGCCGGCAAAGCACACTTCATTGACGTCTTCTCCGACGATAGCGGGGAAGAGGATGAGGAGGCGGGGAGATAGTCGGACGGCCCCGGGATCGAGTTTGCCACCTCCACCTCCGGGGGACAGGGAGGTGCGGCTTTGCACCCACAGGGGAGGGACCCTTGCAGCCTTGCGAGGGAGTTCCTAAGTATTTAACGTTGCACATACCTCCGGGAACGGGAGGTGCAGCTTTTGCACCCACGGGAGGGACCCTTGCGGCCTTGCGAGGAGTTCCCTAAGTATTTAACGTTGCACATACGAGGAACGATGCGTGGCCGGCGAGTGTCGGTCTTGGTTGACGAGTGGGGCAACCCACAACTTCATTGATGCACAAATGGTCGAGCGGAGGGGTATGCGACCAAGAGCTTTGACGGATTTTCATTCTTGGTCCCGAGGGGAGCCCAAACGATGCAAGGGTGTGCCGGTATGTTCCAGAGTTGGCGGTGACAATGGGTACCTACACCATGACCGATCACTTTTTCATGGTCAACATACCGGATACCAATGTCGTATTGGGTGTTCGAGTGGTTGATTACTCCGGGGGAAGGTCACCACGGATTGGGAAGCCTTAGAGATGGAGTGGGATGATAAGAAGACCGTGAAGCATGAGAAGGTCTACGGCATGCACACTTACCCACCTCGAACAGTTTCGGCACACCGGATGGAGGCGGATTTACGGAAGGGAGACATAGAGTGGGCGGTTGAGTTGCGGGCATCGAGGCAGAGACCACCGGGGGAGACTATAATATTCCTAATTAGCGACAACTAATTGGAATATTCGATTTTGTTTAGTTTTGTCGTCTATAGTTTATAAATAAATAAAAAGTGAGTGGAGAGGGTCTAACTCACTTAAGTAAAATAAAAAACCCTCTTGGTAGCACAATGTTGTGACTTAAGGGGGGAGCCAAGGGGGGCCAAGCACCACGTAGAGAGGAGGCCCACGTTAGCTCTAGAAGCTTCGCGCAAGAGAGGTTAGGCACGTGGAAAGAGATGGAGGCTACGTTGAGGAGATGGCCTTAAGGTTGGAGGAAGGCAAAAATTATAAAAGAGGGATGAGCCTTCTCATTTGATTCATTCCGTTGTTGATGATATTGAGCTAGAAGTTTTGTCTTCTTGAGCACGCCTGGTCGTTTAGCCTGTCTGCACGCATTGTTTAGTGCATTGAGTGTCTCCGGTCGGAGATCTCGCCCTAAGCCCCGGGGGACTTCGAGTGCCTGCTCGAGCAAGGTTATTTCTTTAGTATTCTGTGAGAGGTTTTGTTGTTTGGGTTTGCTACGGATCCGGGCTTTCATAGAGATCGCGTATCATCGGGAGAGAGGACGTAGTCCATTTTGGAGGTGCTCCGGATCGGGATTTACGTAGGGAGATTGCGCCTAGATTTTGAGCGAGAGGATCAACCTTTGCCTTTGGGAGGATTTTGGTGGAGTTTAAGGCGGTATTTCAGTCATTCTCATTTAGCCTCTCGCGAGCCTTGGAGGCCGCCGTAATTCCCCAAGGGGGTGTTTTACGGAGGTTTTCGGGGGTCGGCCATTTTTGATATGGTTTTGGGTTTTGTCGGGATTGGTGAGTGAGGAGGATTGCAGATTTTTAGCTCATTCGCGCGAGGGGATCAGCCCCTAGTCTTCGCTCATTCCAAAGCAATAGCGGCTACACGGCGGTTTTCCGGCAAGCCCGGGACGCAGCTCGGAGAGCGACCATTTCTGTATATTCGACGAGTATTTCTTCATTTGCCTTGAGAAAGATTAGGTGCCATCACTGCGATCACCTATTCTACTTCATTATATTTCTCAAATTAATAAAATGGCTTAGCATTTCCTCTCTATGTTTCCGGATGAGTTGTCGTATTTTATTTCTCCGCTATTATATGTCTACTGCATCGTTATTTTTATATATTCTTGAGAATTCTAGTTCTATACCACTTGGTGTGTTTATCTTTCACTCTTAGACGAGTCCGGAAAGGGCCAGGGTAGCCTCCGGATCTCGTCCTCTTTTTCGAGGCGAAATATCCGGTAAATGCCCTACGCAGTCCATCTCCGGGTTGGAGTTTGCCGTGTTTTAGAGATATCCCCGAAAGCGAGATATTACACAAACGAGTTTAATCTTTGCGATCAAGTTAGTATAGGTAGGTAATAAAAGAGTTCAATAGTTTAATCTGACTCTTGGAAGAAATAAGGATAGGACTAGATAGTTTTATTTTTTTGTTTTTCAAAAATAAAATGTCAAAGAGTTTGCCAGTTCAAGTGCACTCAAAAGAAGAAAAAAATTCTAGGAAAAAAGTAGGCTTGGGTAGATAGAGATGTTGTTTTAAAGAGATTACATGTCGCATAATGTTAAAAATTGTCAAATCCAAAGGAAAAATCAGCAAGAAAGAAAAAGAAGATATCCGCCCAATAAAAAAGGCACCTGGGTCTGCTTTGCAACTCAAAGATTATTTTTCGAGGTTCTTGACACCTTAAAAATGAAAGCTGCCCTCCCCAAGTGGAGCCACTGTTAGTCATCAATAAATTTTGATCTTATCTAAAAGATGACTAAGTTGACAATCTCGCATTTCTAGAAAAAAATATTTGTATAAACATTGTGAGTTCTAGAAATCTCACCGCCTTCATTATTCTAAGTCTATCAATTCATTGAAAATCATCACTCAAATCCTCCAAGTTATCCTCGCCATCTCGTAAAGAAAACTCGTTTTCGAGCTACTCCCACCATTTTACCTCCATTTCATTCCACAATTTGATCTTTCTACCCCTATTATTCCATCAGTCTTTTTCCCTCCGAAAAGTCTTTTTTCCTCTTCATTAAACCTCCATTTCCTCTAAAAACCATTAAAACCCCTTCATATTGGTTTAAAAACATTTTTTTTCCACCTTATCGTAAACCTCTAAAGAGGCTTAAAAACCCTCTTTTTGGCTTATTTTCCGCCCGTTAAAGAAATTAGGCCTTAAAGCCCTTTTCGAGCTTAAGCCCTCTGCTTTTCTTCCTTATATAACCAGGGCCCGCAACCACCGCTTAAAGGACTAAGTCCCACGGTTCCAAATTTCCTCCACGGGACCCTATCTTTGTGCCTTCTTAAGCTCCCTTCGCCTTATTTTTTCCTCTCACCTTTGATTTCTCCAAATCAAATCTCCACCGTGGATCTTCATGATCCAACGACTACCATCCAAACTCATCTTTCCGTTCCCCTACCGACCTTTCCGCTACCCGGCGGGAATTGATGACGTCAACCTCCGGTCCCACTATTTCTCCGGTCGAGCACCTTGTCTCATCACGCTCCCTCTCCGCCATAGATCCGACTCCCCAAATCCAAATGACCCCGATTCATTATCGCGCTCATTTCTCCGAGATGGTTTAACACCGCATTTCAAAGCGATAAAGCGGTTTCCCCCGAGGACACGTGTCACTTCTTGAGAAGTATCGCGTTCGCTGGAGCCAAAGCTGCTTACCACCTAATCCCCGTGCGAATACCACTCTGGTATTGTGCAAAACCACTTATCACTATTACGCGCCAATATCCAAAATTTGTCGCTGTTTCGTTATTTCACCAAGAAAATCCTCCTCCATGGACCCTCCTCTCCTCGCAATCGCTCTTTTGTCTCCCTCAAGCCTCCCCGAAAAGCGGTATATCCTATAAATACGCAGAGTTTTATAATATGTTTTTTCGTTTGGTTGCGAGTTTAATGGTGGCCCCGAGCCCGAAGGGCCATCCCACGCTGAAATTTAGTGATTGCGACCTCGGGGATGACGATCCGAGGGTCAGCAAGCAAAGAAGAAAGGGATCCGTGGGTTTTATATCAATGATTGATCGGTGCCTCATGAGCATTAATCCTTTTTGAAACCCTCCAACGCATCAAAAGAAACCTCCTATACGCAGTACTGTAAAAAATCAAGAAAGATTGAAGACCAAAGTGAGCATACGTAGTTTAAAGGCTTAAACAAGGATCAAAGGATGAAAGCACGGTTAAAAAGACAAATAAACAAAGGTTTAAAGCGATCCAATAAAGGGAAAAGGAAAAAAGATGATGCATCATGAAGGCTAAAAGAATAATTAAGCCTTAAGCACGGTTTAATGATAAAATTAAGGAAAGTTAGGCTAAAAACAGACCTCGAAGACATCAACAAAGAGCGAGCTTGTTCACTCGAATATCTAAACCGACACCTTTGGCCTACTTCCTACCAGTAAAGACAAACAAACAATTATTACACTAAAGAATATATTTAAAACTTTCAGAATAGTTATTGTAAAAGATAAGGATAAAGCCTTAAAAGTCAATCTTTTCTCCTATCTTTCTCTCGAAGTTAATACGAGTTATTAAAACGAGAGGAGTAGTTACAACTGCTCCTACCTTGTGCCTTGCATGGTTTTCAAGGCTAGGAATGCATTTACTCACGCAATTAATAACACTTGAACCCCTAGAATAGTTCCACCTCCTCATTTGCGAGCATAAATACCGCATTTGAAACCATTGTAATGTTGGCATTTGATGACTTTTTGAAGTAATATACAACCTTGTTGAAATTAAAAGGAAATTGATGTTTTGGAACTTGTGGATGTCTTGACTGTTTGTTGATGGAGAAGGCTCCATCATTGGATCCCCGAGCTTGGTTGTTGGTGAAGTACTCTAAATCGATTATTGTTATTTCTGTTTCATTATGTTTCACCATTCTCTCGTTGCGTAGAGTAAAACTTTTAGGCTAAGAAATGTCATTTGAAAGCACCTTAGTTCTATTTACTCTTCATCTGTCTCAATGTTTTCTTCTGCTAAGATATTCTAGAGAATTCTTAATTTCTCTCTAGAACCCTTATGCTTATTTATTTCTTAAATAGTTCAATATAGTTGGTCTCAAGAATGATTTATGGTTTTCCTCGCTACTTGCCGCCACTTAAAAAGCATGTTTCCGAAGTCTCCTTCAAAGTACCATTGTTCAAAGTCTGCCAAAGAGGTTTTGTTCCGATCATACCCTTTTGTACTTGCTTAAATAATTGTTTTGAAGGTCTTTATAGTTGTAATCAAAGATTTTTAGGCGTTCCCTCTTCTATGAATGCGGTTATTTGTGAATCTTGAATGTTTTCTAATCCTTGAAGGTGGAATCACTAGAAGTTAAATGAGTTTCTCGCCTTCTATATTTCATTGGAAAAGTCTCGCTCTCGAAATTATTATTTGCTGTGAAGTGTGGTTTATAGAATTTATGGTTAGCCCTGTCTATTGAATGTCTCTTTATGTTCGGATAATGTTTTAAGTCCCTTTGTTGAAAAGTACATATAATTAAGGATTTTTAACTGTACCCTTAGTTTTACTTTTCATTCTAAACCATTGACGTCCATTTCATTTCACCCGAAAGACCTTGAAGATCCATTGGCCAAGTTAGATTTTCCCTTTGATATCCCAGATCCATTTGTGAACTTGTTACAACTTCCACTTGACTCCATTGCCCAATAACTTGGAGATTTCCTATTTCTTCCTATGTCTGCCTAAATCATCATTTCCAACCAAACAATCAAACAAACTTGCACTTAATAACTAGCCTAAAATCAAACCCTTAAAAGCAAACAAGTCATACCTTTGCAAACAAATTGAGAGATCCCTCTTTGAGACTAGGAAGGCTAGGTCCTAGAGCTCTAAATATTGGTTTTGATTTTGCCTTGTCACTTGGTATGCCAATCTCGCCAAATCATAGGACTACAACATACCTCATGAGCATGATCAAAAGGAAAGGGTTATCTTCTAATTAGATGCATTGAAGACATGGTTCACAAATTGACTAGATGCAATAAACATAATATGTCCTCATATGAAATATGAGGTGATTGACAAAGATTTAGGAACTATGATTGGGGGTTCCTAGGAAACAATATGTGAAAAAGGAAAAGAAGAAATTGCAAAAGATGAAACTATGGTCACATGGAAAATGAAATCAACATCCAATGACTAAAATATTTCACTATGATATCTCCATGGGAAAGATATGAAGGCCTTGGGAAAGTTTGGAAAGAAAGAATACCCTTGAAAAATGAATATCTCGAAGATGTGTCAATATGTATGTAGAATGTTGATGTTGCAACAAACAGATGTCATGATGAGGGGCCATCAGTACAATGTTTGCTAAGTTAGGTCATCTCATCGTATAGCTGCAAATATCTGGTATAGATACTCTACCTCATGAGTATGCTCAAAAGAAAGGGTTCTCTTCTGATTAGATGCATTGAAGTCATGGTTCACATATTGACTAGATGAAATCAACATAATATGTCCTCATATGAAATATGAGGTGGTTGGAAAATATTAAGGAACTAGGATTCGGAGTTCCTCGGAAACAATATGAGAATAAGGAAAAGAAGAGATAGTGAAAGATGCAACTAAGGTCACATGGAAAATGCAATCAACATCCAATTGCTAAAATATTTTTCCATGATATCTCTATGGGATATATATGAAGGCCTTGGGAAGGATTGGAAATAAAGAAGACCCTTGACAAATGAATATCTTGTAGATGTTTCAATATGTATGTAGGATTTTGACGTTGCAACACGAAGATTCAATGATGAGGGGCCATCACAAAAGGTAACTTTAATTTGAATTCTTTTTTATTTTAGTGAGTAATATCTAGATGGGTTGATACAGGGATACCTAAATAAAAGTGTGGATGTCATCTACAACTGACACTCGTGTGAAATAATGGAAGATCTTGAAGGATACATGAAGTGGAAAAGGTAATTGTATGAGTAAAATCCAAATATGGTCTAATGGATCACTCTCTAATGAAAGGAAGGATGACATCGCTGACATAGTTCAAGAAGGAAAGTGATGGATGACTGATGCCCTACAAAGAAGTCCCAAAAGATGAAGGACCTATTGTAGCTGCTACAACACCACCCAAAATTTTGGGCATATTCAAAATTTCAGGTCCCCCCTATGCTTTCTTATCCCATTAAGGTTTTTACCTGGTCTTTGGTCAATTAATCTCCCCATGACCTATTCCTATCAAACCTTGTCGTTGTGCCCATTCATACGATTCACAATGCACCCACTTGCATTGTTTTCTCATGAGTGCACTAGGGTTTGGGAGTTCTTTGTTGCAAAGAGAATTGAGAGTTCCTCCATGGATTTGAAGCTAGGTTTCCCATAGTAGTCATCACCAATAATTGGGGGCACCGAGCTCGGATAGGTAAGGCTTCAGTTTTGCTTGCATTATTCTGGTGGTAGAAACCCTAATTTCTCAAGAGAGTGATCCCATTCCCATTTTACCTGATTCATATTCCCCTAGGGCACATTCTTATAGGAATTGCATCACATCATGATAAAAGCATCGAATATAATTTTCCCTCAGGTTCATCATTGGTTTCCCCCATCTCAACATGTGCATTAAGGTTTTTAAGGTTTTAGTGATGCATTACAAGTCCTACGCACTGTCAAGCCCCTTTTCTCTGGCATGTGCATTGAAATGAAGTGGAGACATCTTGTGTTGATGGTCATGGCAAGGATTGAGCTTCATTAGGGTATGGAAAAGGTGGATCTCCTCTACACCTATAAAACCCTAAATTATTTTGATCAAGAATCCGACCATGCCTTGAATTAACTTTCACTATCTAGAATTTTTTTCACACATCACTTCAAGGCACTAGATCTAAAAGCATATCATCACCGTGGGAAAAAATAAAATATTAAAGTCATGATTGGTGGTTCCATTAAATTTCTAAATTTCAATTTTATTTCCAAAGTGAAGCATGAGCTGATCCATCCATGCAATTTATAACAAATTAATTTGGATTATTTTTTGGTTCATGCTCCTAGAGTGAATCAATGTTTGTCTTTTTATCTATTGATTGATCCCGCATGGAAATTATAACTTTGGTAAATCAATTTGTTAATTTCATATTCTTTGTAGGACACCAAGAAATTGTGGCTTGGATCCACATCCAATGAGGCAACACTTGTACTCGAGGAAATAAAAGCATAGGTTGCAAAGTTGCGCATAGGTCACAAAGTAGCACATAGATTGCAAAGTCGTATAAGTCAAAAGGTCACAAATATCGTAATGTCACATAGGTCACAAAGCCACATAGGCCGAATAGGCTGAAAAAGCTGCATGGGTCGCATAGGTCACATAGTCGCAAAGTTCGCATAATCGTATAGTCGAAAATGTCACAAATTTCGCATAGGTTGCATAGGTCGCACATAGTTCGCATAGGTAGCCTAGGTCACAAGAAACTCTTGGTTGCAAGAAAGCCCAAGATTCAAGGCGAGACCAAAGGCCACGAGAAACACAAGATTTATCCCAGCGTATATGTACATCCTCAAGTGATTTTGTAATGGACATTTTTGGTTTTGGACTTTTGGAGAGACACATTGTTTCTTATTGAATGTATGCCTTTTGATGAATACAAAGAAGTGCTATTTTATCTCAATATTGAATCCGACGGAAGTCTCCTATGTGGTTGTGCTATGAATATGGTCCTTTAAAATGAATGAATGTTTTTTCAAGTATTGGTGCACATTTCTACTCATGTATTCTCCAGTGTTATGAGCTTCCTTATAAGACATGGATGGTATATGATCTTCCTTAAAGACGCAAAGGTCGCAAAGTTGCAAAGTCCCATGGGCTGCAAGGTCGCATAGGCCTCAAAGTTGCAAGGCCACAAAGTCACAAAGTAAGTCGCATAGGTCGCAAAGTAGGTTGCAAAGTAAGTCGCATAGGTCCCAAAGTAAGTCGCATAGGTCCCAAATTAAGTCACATAAGTCGCATAGGTCGCAAAGTAAGTCGCATAAGTCACAAATTCACAAATTAAGTCGCAAAGTAAGTCACATAGGTCACAAAGTCACAAAGTAAGTCACATAGGTTGCAAAGTCGCAAATTAAGTCACATAGGTTGCAAAGTTGCAAAGTAAGTCACATAGGTCACAAAGTCGCAAAGTAATTCACATAGGTTGCAAAGTCATAAAGTAAGTCGCATAGGTCGCAAAGTCACAAAGTAAGTCGCATAGGTTGAAAAGTCACAAAGTAAGTCACATAGGTCGCAAATTAAGTGACATAGGTCGTAAAGTAAGTAAAATAGGACGCAAAGTCAAAAATGTCACAAATTCATGAAGTAAAGAAGTCAAAAAGTCAAATCGCATAGGTCACAAAGTCGCAAAGGTCAAGTATTGGTTGCAAAGTCACATAGGTCACAAGGTCGCAAAGTCGCAAGGTTGCACAGGTCGCAAAGTCGCAAAGTCACATAGATCGCAAAGCCGCAAAGCTGCATAGGGCGCAAAGGTTGCAAATCTGCAAAGGCCACAAGGTTACAAAGGCCGCAAAGGCTATAAAGGCCACAAAGGTCACAAAGGCCGCAAAGGTCGCAAAGGCCGCAAAGGCCGCAAATTTGTAAATTTTCAAAGTGGCATAGGCCCAAAGGTCACATAGGTCGCAAATTCGTACAGGTCACAAATTCTCAAAGTAGGTCGCATAGGTCGCAAAGTAGGTCGCATACGTCGCAAAGCAGGTCGCAAAGTTGAATAGGTCACATAGGTTGCAAAGTAGGTCGCAAAGTAAGCCGCATAGGTCGCAAAGTAAATTGCATAGGTCGCAAAGTTCACAAATCCGCAAAGTTGCATAGTTTGTAAAAGTCTCAAAGTTACATAGTTCGCATAGGCCACAAAGGTCGCATAGTTTGAAAAGGTCACAAAGGCCACAAAGGTCGCATAGGCTGCAAAGGTCACAAATTCCCATATGCCACAGAAAATTCGCATAGGTCACAAAGTCACCTATGCCACAACAAAGTCGCATAGGTCGCAAAGTCTCATACGTCGCAAAGTCGCATAGGTCACAAAGTCACATACGTCACAAAGTCACATACGTCGCAAGGTCGTGAAGTCATGAAGGTCGCGAAAACAAAGTCACATAGGTCACAAACTTGCATATGCCACTAAAAAGTCACATAGGTCGCAAAGTCGCATAGGCCCCAAAATCGCAAAGTAAGTCGCATAGGTTGCAAGGTCGCAAAGTCACGAAGTCGCGATGTCAGGTTGCAAGATTGCAAAGTCGCATAGGTTGCAAGATCGCAAAGTCACATAGGTCGCAAGATCGCAAAGTCGCATAGGTTGCAAGATCGAAAAGTTGCATAAGTTTCAAGATCGCAAATTTGCATAGGTCGCAAGATTGCAAAGTCGCATAGGTCGCAAGATCGTAAAGTCACATAGGCCGCAAGATCGCAAAGTCGCATAGGCTACAAGATCGCAAAATCACATAGGTCTCATAGTCGCTAGGTCGCATAGGTCACATAGTCGTAAGGTCACATAGGTCACAAGGTTGCAATGTCACAAAGTCACAAAGTCGCAAGATCGCAAAGCCACAAGATCGCAAAGTCGCAAGATCGCAAAGTTGCAAGATCGCAAAGTTACAAGATCACAAAGTCGCACAGTCACAAGATCGCAAAGTTGGATAGTTGGAAAGTCGCATAGGTCGAAAATTCGAATAGGTCGCAAAGTCGCAAATTAAGTTGCATAGGTCCCAAGGTCCCAAGGTTGTAAAGTCACGAAATCTCATAGGTCGCAAGATCGCAAAGTCGCATAGGTCACAAGATCGCAAAGTAGCATAGGTCACAAGATCGCAAAGTCGCATATGCCGCAAAGTTGCATAGGTCACAAGACCGCAAAGTCGCATAGGTCGCAAGATCGCAAAGTAGCATAGGTCGCAAGATCGCAAATTAATATAGGTCGCAAGATCGCAAAGTATCTTAGGTCACAAGGTCACAAAGTCGCGTAGAACACATGGTCGCAAAGTTGCATAGGACAAAAGGTCGCAAAGTCGCATAGGTCGCAAGGTTGCAAAGTCACAAGATCACAAAGTCGCAAGATTGCAAAGTTGCAAGATCGCAAAGTCACACAGTCGCATAGTTGGAAATTCGCATAGGTTGCAAAGTCGCAAAGTCGCGAAGTCTCATAGGTCGCAAGATGGCAAGGTCGCATAGTCGCAAGATCAAAAATTCGCATAGTCGCAAGATCGCAAAGTCACATAGTCGCAAGATCGCAAAGCTGCATAGTCACAAGATTGCAAATTTGCATAGTCGCAAGATCGCAAAGTCGCATATTCGCAAGATCGCAAAGTTGCATAGTCGCAAGATCACAAAGTCGCATAGTCGCAAGATCGCAAAGTCGGATAGTCGCAAGATCGCAAATTCGCATAGTCGCAAGATCACAAAGTCGAAAGACCGCAAAGTCGCATAGTCGCATAATCGCATATGTCAAAAGGTCACATCGCATAGGTCGGATAGCCGCATAGGTCGCCAAGTGGCTAGGTTGCCAAGTGTCTAAGTCACAAGGTGGCATAGGTCATAAGGTCGATAGGTCGCAAGGTCGCATAGGTCGCATAGGTCGTAAGGTCGCAAGGTTGCATAGGTCTCATAGGTCGCATAGTTCGCAAGGTCGCATAGGTCCCAAATTTGCAAAGGTTGAAAGGTCACAAAGTCACATAGGTAGAAAGGTCGCAAAGTCACATAGGTCGCAAAGTCGCATAGGCCGCATAGGCCGCACATAGTTCGCATAGGTTGCATAGGTCACAAGGTCACATTGGTAGCCTAAGTTGCAAGAAAGCCCAAGAGTCAAGGGGAGACCAAAGGCCACGGGAAACCCAAGAGTCATCCCGACATATATGTGCATCCTCAAGTGCTCTTGTAATGGACATTTTTGGTTTTGGACTTTTGGAGAGACACATTGTTTCTTATTGAATGTATGTCTTTTGATGAATAGAAAGAAGTGTTTTTGGATCTCACTATTGAATCCGACGGAAGTCCACTATGTGGTTGTGCTATGAATATGGTCCTTTAAAATGAATGAATTATTTTTCAAGTATTGGTGCACCTTTCTATTCATGTATTCTCTAGTGTTATAAGCTTCCTTATAAGACATGGATGGTATATGAGATTCCTTAAATTCGCAAAGGTCGCAAAGTCGCAAAGTCACATGTTCCGCAAGGTCACATAGGCCGCAAAGTCACAAGGCCGCAATGTCACAAGGCTGAAAAGTCGCAAAGTGAGTCACATCGGTCGTAAAGTAAGTCACATCAGTCGTAAAGTAAGTCGCATATGTCCCAAAGTAAGTCGCATAGGTCCTAAAATAAGAAACATAGGTCCCAAAGTAAGTCACATAGGTCCCAAATTAAGTCACATAGATCCCAAAGTAAGTCACATAATTTGCATAGGTTTCAAAGTATGTCACATAGGTAAAAAAGTTGCAAAGTAAGTCGCATAGGTCACAAAGTCGCAAAGTAAGTCCCATAGGTCGCAAAGTCGCAAAGTAAGTCGCATAGGCCGCAAAGTCGCAAAGTAAGTCGCATAGGTCGTAAAGTCGCAAAGTAAGTCGCATAGGTCACAAAGTCACAAAGTAAGTCACAGAGGTTGCAAAGTCACAAAGTAAGTCACATAGGTCACAAAGTAAGTTGCATAGGTCATAAAGTAAGTTGAAAATGTCACAAAGTCATGAAGTCAAAAATTTGCAAAGTCAAGTCGCATAGGTCACAAAGTCGCACAGGTCAAAGGTTGGTTAAAAATTTGCATAGGTCGCAAGGTCGAATAGACCGCAAAGTCCCAAAGTCACATAGATCGCAAAGCCACATAGGTCGCATAGCCACATAGGTCGCAAAGCCTACAAATCCACAAAGGCCGCAAGGTTGCAAAGGCTACAAAGGTCGCAAAGGCCACAAAGGTCGCAAAGGTTGCAAATTTGCATAGGTTGCATAGTTCTCAAAGTCAAAAATTTGCAAAATCATAAATTTTCAAAGTTGCATAGGCCCAAAGGTCACAAAGTCCGCAAAGCCCACATAGGTTGCAAAGGTCACATAGGTCGCAAATTTTCAAATTCACATAGGTTGTAAAGTCAGAAAGTCACATAGGTTTCATGGGTCGCAAGGTAGGTTGCATAGGTCGCATAGGTCAAAAATTAAGTCGCATAAGTCACATAGTCATAGAGGCCGCAAAGTTGCAAAGTTGCATAGGTCACATAGGTTGCAAAGTAGGTCGCAAATTAAGTCTCATAGGCCGCAAATTAAATCGGATAGGTCGCATATTCACAAAGTCAGAAAGTTGCATAGTTCGCAAAGGTTTCAAAGTCGCATTGTTCGCATAGGCCACAAAGGCCACATAGTTTGCAAAGGTCGCAAAGGCTGCAAAGGTCACATAAGCTGCAAAGTCCCATATTCCACAACAAATTTTCATAGGTCGCAAAGTCGCATATGCCACAGCAAAGTCGCATGGGTCATAAAGTCTCATAGGTCGCAAAGTCGTATAGGTTGCAAAGTCGCGAAGTCGCGAAGGTCGCGAAAACAAAGTCACATAGGTCAGAAATTTGCATATGCCATAGCAAAGTCACATATCACAAAGTCACATAGGTCCCAAAGTCGCAAAGTAAGTCGCATAGGTAGCAAGATTGCAAAGTTGCGAAGTCAGGTCGCGATGTTGTGAAGTCAGGTCTCAAGATCGCAAAGTTGCATAGGTCGCAAGATCACAAATCCGCATAGGTAGAAAATTCACATATGTCACATAGGTCGCAAAGTCACATAGGTCGCAAGACAGCAATGTCGCATAGGTCGCAAGATTGCAAAGTCGCATAGGTCACAAGATCGCGAATTTGCAAATATCGCAAAGTCGCATAGTCACATAGGGCGCAAATTCGCATAGGTCACAAAGTCACAAAATAAGTCACATAGGTCCCAAGTTCGTAAGGTCGCATAGTCGCAAGGTTGCATAGTCGCATAGTCGACAAGTTCGCAAAGTTAACAAAATCGCAAAGAAGCAAAGTCACAAAGTCGACAAGATCGCAAAGTCGCAGAGTTGACAAGATCATAAAGTCACAGAGTCACAAGATCACAAAGACGCAGAGTCACAAGTCACAGAGTCGCAAGATCGTAGAGTCACGAGATTTCAAAGTCGCAGAGTCACAGAGTCGCAAGATCGCAGAGTCACAGAGTCGCATGGTCGCAAGATCGCAAAGTCGCATAGTCACAAGATCGCAAAGTCGCATAGTTGTAAGGCCGCATAGTTGCAAGATCGCAAAGTCGCATAGTTGCAAGATCGCAAAGTCACATAGTCACAAGAACGCAAAGTCACAAGAACAAAAATTCGCATAGTCACAAGATCGCAAAGTCGCATAGTCACAAGATCGAAAAGTCGCAAGATCACAAGATTGTAAAGTCACATATGTCGCAAAGCCGGATATGTCGCAAAGCCACATATTTCGCAAAGCCACATATGTCGCATAGCTGCATACGCTGCAAAACCGCATAGGCCGCATAGCCGCATAGGCCGCATACCCGCATAGGCCGCATAACCACATAGGCCGCATAGCTGCAAGGTTGCATAGGCTGCATAGCCACATAGCCGCATAGCCGCATAGGTTTCATAGCCACATAGCCTCAAGGTCGCATAGCCGCATAGGCTTCATAGCCAGTCGCATATGTCACAAAGCCACATATGTCGCAAAGGTCGCATAGCCGCATAGTCACAAGGTCGCATAGCCGCATAGGTCACATAGCCGCATAGGTTGCAAGGACGCATAGGTCACACAATCGTAAATAGTCGCATAGGTCACATAGGTCGCATAGGTCGCAAAGTCGTATAGGTTGCAAAATCGCATAGGTCGTAAAATTGCAAAGGTCGCAAAGTTGCAAAGGTCACAAGGTCCTAAATTCACAAGGTCCCAAAGTCGCAAAGGTCGAAAGGTCACAAAGTAGCATAGGTCAAAAGATCGCAAAGCCGCATAGGTCGAAATATCGTATAGGTCACAAAGTCGCATAGGCCGCACATAGTTCGCCTAGGTCACATAGGTCGCAGGGTCACATAGGTAGCCTAGGTTGCAAGCAACCCTTGGTTGCAAGAAATCCCAAGAGTCAAGGGGAGACCAAATGCCATGGGAAACCCAAGAGTCATCCCGACGTATATGTACATCCTCAAGTGATTTTTTAATGGACATTTTTGGTTTTGGACTTTTGGAGAGACACACTGTTTCTTATTGAATGTATGCCTTTTGATGAATACAAAGAAGTGTTATTGGATATCATTATTGAATCTAACGGAAGTATCCTATGTGGTTGTGCTATGAATATGGTCCTTTAAAATGAATGAATGATTTTTTAATTATTGGAGCACCTTTCTACTCATGTATTCTCTAGTGTTATGAGCTTCCTTATAAGACATGGATGGTATATGAGCTTCCTTAAAGTCGCAAAGTCGCATGGGCCGCAAAGTCGCAAAGTAAGTCACATAGTAAGTCGCATAGGTCGCAAAGTAAGCTACATAGGTCCCAAAGTAAGTCGCATAGGTCGCAAAGTAAGTCGCATAGGTCACAAAGTCGCAAAGTAAGTCGCATAGGTCGCAAAGTCGCAAAGTAAGTCGCATAGGTTGCAAAGTCGCAAAGTAAGTCACATAGGGTGAAAAATAAGTCACATAGGTCGCAAAATAAGTCGCATAGGTCGCAAAATAATTCACATAGGTCGCAAAGTCAAAAATGTCACAAAGTCGTGAAGTCAAAAATTCACATAGGTCACAAAGTCGCATAGGTCAAAGGTTGGTCACAAAGTCGCGTAGGTTACAAGGTCACAAAGTCGCAAGGTCGCATAGGTCGTAAAGTTGTAAAGTCACATAGATCGCAAATATGTAAAGCCACATAGGCCGTAAAGCTCGCAAATCCCCAAAGGCCGCAAGGTCACAAAGGCTGCCAAGGCCGCATAGTTCGCAAAGTCGTAAATTTGCAATATCGCAAATTTTCAAAGTCACATAGGCCCAAAGGTCGCAAATTCCTCAAAGGCCACATAGGTCACAAAGGTCATATAGGTCGCAAATTCACAAACTCACATAGGTCACAAAGTCACAAAGTCACAGGTCGAATAGGTCGTAAATTAGGTCGCATAGGTCTCAAAGTAGGTCACATAGGTCACAAAGTAGGTCGCATAGGTCACAAAGTAGGTTGCATAGGTCACAAAGTAAGTCGCATTGGTCGCAAAATCGCAAAGACTGTAAAGTTGCAAATTTTCATAGGTCACATAGGTTTCAAATTAGGTCACAAATTAAGTTGCATAGGTCGCAAAGTAAATTTCATAGGTCACATAGTTCACAAAGTCGCAAAGTCGCATATTTTGCAAAGGTCGCAAAGTCACATAGTTCACATAGGTCACATAGGCCACAAAGGCCACATAGTTTGCAAAGGTTGCAAAGGCCACAAAGGTCGCATAGGCTGCATAGGTCATAAAGTCCCATATGCCACAGAAAAGTCACATATGCCACTGCAAAGTTGCATAGGTCGCAAAGTCACAAAGTAAGTCACATAGGTCGCAAGGTCGCAAATTCGCATAGGTCGCAAGGTCGCGAAGTCACATAGGTTGCAAAGTTGCAAAGTTGCATAGGTCGCAAAGTCGCATAGGTCACAAAGTCATGAAGTCGCAAAGTCGCATATGCCACAGTAAAGTCGCATATGCCACAGTAAAGTCACATAGGTCGCAAAGTCACATAGGTACCAAAGTAGCAAAGTAAGTCCCATAGGTCGCAAGGTCGCAAATTCACGAAGGTCACGAAGTCGCGAATTCAGGTCGCGAAGTCACGAAGTTAGGTCGTGAAGTCGCGAAGTCAGGTCACGAACTTACAAAGTTAGGTCACAAAGTCAGGTCGTAAAGTCACGAAGTTAGGTCGTGAAGTCGCGAATTTAGGTCGTGAACTCACAAAGTTAGGTCGCGAAGTCACGAAGTTAGGTCGCGATTTCATGAAGTCAGGTCACAAGATCGCGAACTCGCATAGGTCGCAAGATTGCAATGTCACATAGGTCACAAGATCACAAAGTCACATAGGTCGGAAGATCACAAAGTTGCATAGGTCGTAAGATCACAAAGTCGCATAGGTCGCAAGATCGCAAAGTCGCATAGGTCACATAGGTTGCAAGGTTGCAAACTTGCAAGGTCACAAAGTAGCATAGTTGTAAGATAGCGAAGTTTCATAGTTGCAAAGTCACATAGGTCGCATAGGTCGCAAAGTCGCAAAGTAAGTTGCATAGGGCCCAAGGTCGCAAAGTTGCAAAGTCGCAAAGTCGCATAGGTCACAAGATCACAAATTCGCATAGGTCACAATTTCGCAAGATCGCAAAGTTGCATAGGTCGCAAGATCTCAAAGTCACATAGGTCACAAGATCGCATAGGTCGCAAGATCACAAATTCGCATAGGTCACAAGGTCGCAAGATTGCAAGGTCGCAAAGTTGCATAGGTCACAAATTCACATAAGGTCATAAAGTCGCATAGTTCGCAAAGTGGCATAAGGTTGCAAAGTCGCATAGGTCACAAGATTGCAAGGTCACATAGGTCGAAAGATCGCAAGGTCACATAGGTCGCAGGGTCGCAAGGTCGCAAGATCGCAAGGTCACAAAATTGCATAAGTTGCAAGGTTGCATAGGTCGCAAAGGTCGTAAAGTCACAAAGGTCGCAAAGTCACAAAGGTCAAAATGTCACAAAGTCACATAGGTGGAAAGCTCGCAAAGTCGCATAGGTCGAAATATCACATAGGACGCATAGCCACATAGGTCGCATAGTCGCCTAGGTTACATAGGTAGCCTAGGTCATATAGTCACATAGGTCGCATAGTCACCTAGGTCACATAGGTAGCCTAGGTTGCAAGCAAACCTTGGTCACAAGAAAGCCCAAGAGTCAAGGGGAGATGGGCCACGAGAAACCAAAGAGTCATCCTAACCTATATGTACATCCTGAAGTGATTTTGCAATGGAAATTTTTGGTTTTGGAATTTTGGAGAGACACGTTGTTGCTTATTGAATGTATGCCTTTTGATGAATACAAAGAATTGTTATTGGATCTCACTATTAAATCCCACGGAAGTCTCCTATGTGTTTGTGCTATGAATATGGTCCCTTCAAATGAATGAATTCTTTTTCAAGTATTGGTGCACCTTTCTAATCATTCTAATCATGTATTCTCTTTTGTTATTAGCTTCCTTACAAAACATGGATGGTATATGATGCTATGACTTTAAATATATGTTGATGAATTTATTTGTCGTTGGAATGTCCATAGGTTATAAACAAAATTCTTAGCCATCGCAAATTGTTTCTCATTTGTTAAGTGAATTTTGTTATATGTATGATCTTGGTAAAGTTTTTCTAACAATTCTTTTCGTAAGTTTCATGATTTAAATTATACTTTTCTGTTCATGGTATTGTGTTCCACAGGGCATTCGTCTATCACTGACTTGCGTTCGTTCAATATCCATGCATTCTCCTTTTCAATGATTCCCCTCCTTGTCTGAAAACCATCCTCACCAACTTAATGGAAACCAAGCCTATAACCGTATGGGATCCTTAAACCAAATGGTGTAGATTCTAATTAGGATTCAGCACTGGGGAGGTCCCCTTCCTATTGGTGATACATTTTCAACCATCAAAAGATCCTTAATATTAAAAATAAAATTCATGAAATTGAAAGGAGGATCACTACAATTAGTTGAAGGTCCCATGATCTCCACCAATGAAGAAAGTGTTTCCGCTAGAAACAGGTCCCTAGTTAAGAGGGAGCCTGGAAGCAAGTTGCTGATTAAGGAGAAACTTGGAAATAAGTCCATGATTGAGAGGGAGCTTGGGTACATTCCATTTATAGGAATGGGTACATACCTTCATAAGAATAGGCATATCCTCCCTAGTTGAGAGGGAGATATATACACATCATTATTTTCCTCACTTAGGAAGGAAGAATGGAGGATTGGGTAACCATATGGAATCTGATACACTTTGAGGATGTGGTAGGGAATCGAAGATAAAATTAGTCATGAAGGACCGATATTATTTGAGAGTTGGGAATCCAAGATAAGAATAGTACTGGAAGGACATACCCTGTGAACACCCAGGTGGGGTATGCTTCTTGAGAGACAATGATGAAGGTGTCTATAAATCATTGGTCTCACCATCATTGTGCTCTGATCTTGTGGAAGGATAGAGTTTTTGGTCAAGGCCTTGCTATGTGACAACATTAGATGATATGATGCTATACAGATGAGTTACCAATCCAAATCCTCTTATGATAATTTTTTAGATTGAGAATGTCCAAGTACCTTGTATGGATTATGAATACCTCCCTAGATAAGAGGGAGTGTTGAAATAGGTAACTAGGTTCGGTCTTCATAATGACATATGTAATCATGATTTTTTGTATTTTATGTAATGAGAAAAATAGATTTATTTTTGGTGATATTGAGGCATGGGTTTCATGTTCAAGGAAATTTATTTTTATAGGTCAAGCTCCCATTGAGAGCTTCTAGGTCATTGTCATGTATGAAAGATGCATTTGGGGCATGTTACATATTGTAAAGAAATTTATTTGAGTAATTGTTTGAGTCAAAATACCCTCCAAGACCTTGTCCAGGAGAAGGTCAACCTTCAAAAGAAGAAATCAACCTACACAAAGTTTCATAGGTCGCATAGGTCACATAGCTACATTTGTCGTAAAGTCGTAAAGGCCACATAGGTCAAAAACTATGCAAAGGTCTCAAAGATCGCAAAGTCGCATAGTAAGTTGCATAGGTCACAAAGTCGCATAGTAAGTCGCATAGGTCATAAATTTGCAAAGTAATTTGCATAGGTCGCAAAGTCGCAAAGTAATTATCATAGGTTGCAAAGTCGCAAAGTAAGTCTCATAGGTCCAAAAAATCGCAAAGTAAGTCTCATAGGTCGCAAATTTGCAAAGTAAGTTGCAGATTCGCATAAGTCCCATAGGTCGCAGAGTCGCATAAGACCCATTGGTCATAGCATTGCATAAGTCACAGATTCGCATATGTCCGATAGGTCGCAGAGTCACATAAGTCCCATAGGTAACAAGGGCGCACAGGTCACAAAGGGCGCAAAGGCCGCATAGGACGTAAAGGCTGCACAAGTCGCACAGTCACGAGGTCGCATAGGTCGAAAAGTATCATAGGTCGCAAAGGTCACATAGGTCGAAAGGTCGCATAGGTTGCATAGGTCGCATATTCACATATATCACATAGTCGCATAGGTCGCAAAGTCAAGTCGCATAGGTTGCAAGGTTGCATACTCGCATAGGTTGCAAGGTCACATACTCACATAGGTCATATAGGTTGCATAAGTCAGAAATTCAAGGTCGCAAAGTCACAAGGTCATATAGATCGCAAAGTCACATAGGTTACAAATTCAAGTCGCATAGGTTGCAAGGTCACATAGGTCACAAGGTCGCAAAGTAATAAGGTCACATAGGTTGCATAGTAGCAAAGTCGCATAGGCCGCCAAGTTACAAAGGTTGCAAAGACGCAAAGGCCTCAAAGTCGCGAAGGCCGCAAATTCACATAGGTCGAAAAGTAGCATAGGTCGCAAAGTAAGTCGCATAGGTCGCAAGGTCGCATAGGTTGAAAGCTCGCAAAGTCAAAAAGTAAGTCACATTGGTCACAAAGTCAAATCGCATAGGTAACAATGTCAAGTTGCATAGTCACATAGGTTGCATAGTCGCAAAGTAAATCGCATAGGTTGCAAGGTCACAAAGTCTCAAAGTAAGTCACATAGGTAACAAAGTTAAGTCACATAGGTCACAAGGTCGCATAGTCACATAGGTAGCAAGGTCGCATAGGTTGTAAATTTGCAAATTCGTAAAGGATACAAAGTCACATAGTCGCTAGGACGCAAAGGTCGCTAGCTCAAAAAGGTCACAAAGTCACATAGGTCGCAAAATAACAAGTTCGCATAGCTGGCATAGTAGCAAAGTCACATAGGTCGCGAAGTCACAAAGGTTGCAAGGTCGCATATGTCACAAAGGTCGCAAGGTCACAAGTTCACATATGTCACAAAGGTCGCATATGTCACAAGGTCGCATATGTCGCAAAGGTTGCAAAGTCGCATAGACAGCAAAGTCGCATAGGCCGCCGTAAAGTCGCATAGGCTGCAAACTCGCATAGTTTCTAGGACACAAAGGTCTCTAGCTCACAAAGGTTGCAACGTCGCATAGGTCGCAAAATAACAATTTTTCATAGCTCGCATAGTAGCAAAGTCGCATAGGTCACAAATTTGTAAAGGTCACAAGGTCACATATGTCGCAAAGTTCGCAAGGTCACATATGTCGCAAAGGTCACGAGGTCACATATGTCGAAAAGGTCACAAGGTCACATATGTCACAAAGGTTGCAAGGTCACATATTTCGCAAAGGTCGCAAGGTCGCATATGTCGCAAGGGTCGCAAGGTCACATAGTCACAAAGTTGCAAAGGTCGCAAGGTCGCATAGGAGGCCACAAAGTCGCATAGACCACAAACCTTGCATCGACCGCAAATTTTCATAGGTCATAAAGGTCACAAGGTCAAATTCACATAGGTTTCAAAGTCATAAGGTCACAAATTTGCAAAGGTAGCATAGGTCACAAAGTCACAAAGTTAGTCGCATAGGTCGCAAGGTCAAAAAATCATAAAGTAAGTCACATAGGTCGCAAAGTAAGTTGCATATGTCACATACGTCACAAAGTCACATAGGTTGCAAAGTCACATAGGTCAAAAATTAGAATAGATAAAAAAGTCGCATAAGTTTCATAGGCATCAAAGTCGCATAAGTCACATAAGTCGAAAAGTAGCATAGGTAACAAAGTCGCATAGGTCGAAAAGTAGCATAGGTCGCAAAGTAGCATAGGTCGCAAAGTCACATAGGTCGCAAAGTAGCATAGGTCACAAAGTAGCATAGGTCGAAAAGTAGCATACGTCAAAAAAAATAACATAGGTCGCAAAGTAAGTCATAGCATAGGTCGAAAAGTAGCAATGGTTTCAAAGTAGCATAGTTCGCAAAGTAGAAAATTAAGTCGCATAGGTCACAAAGTCACAAAGTCACAAAGTAAGTCACATAAGTCGCAAAGTAAGTTTCTTAGGTCACAACGTAAGTCGCTTAGGTCGCAAAATAAGTCACATAGGTCGCAAAGTAAGTCGCATAGGTTGAAAAGTAAGTCGCATAGGTCGAAACATAAGTCACATAGGTTGAAAATTAAGTCACATAGGTCGAAAAGTCACATAGGTCGAAAAGTCGCATAGGTCGCAAATTTTCATAGGTCGCAAAGTCGCATAGGTCACAAAGTCACATAGGTCGCAAAGTAGCATAGGTCAAAAAATAACATAGGTCTCAAAGTAAGTCACATAGGTCGCAAGGTCGCAAAGTAAGTCGCATAAGTTGCCAGGTTGCAAAGTAAGTCGCATAGGTTGAAATGCCGCAAAGTCGCATAGGCCGCAAGGTTTCATAGGTCTCATAGTTGCATAGGTCACATAGTCACAAAGGTCGCATAGTTGCAAAGGTCACATATGTCGAAAAGTAGCATAGGTCGTAAATTCGCAAAGGTCGCATAAGTCGCATATTCACATAGGTCACAATGTCGCATAGTTCGCAAAGTTGCAAAGTCACATAGGTCGCAAGGTCCCAAAGGTTGCAAAATCACAAAGTGAGTCACATAGGCCGCAAGGTTGCAAAATCTCAAAGTAAGTCACATAGGTTGCAAAGTCACATAATTCACATAGGTCACAAAGTCACATAAGTTGCATAGGTCGCAAAGTCACAAAAGCTGCATAGGTCGAAAAGTAGCATAGATAGAAGAATAACATAGGTTGAAGAATAACTTAGGTCACAAAGTAAGTTGCATAGGTCGCAAGGCCACAAATTCGCATAGGTCGCAACATCGAATAGGTCACAAGGTCACAAGGTTGAATAGGTCGCAAGGTCGCATAGGTCGCATATGTCACATAGGTCGCAAAGTACCAAAGGTCGCATAGGTCCCAAAGGTCACATAGGTCGAAAAGTAGCAAAGGTTGCAAAGTTGCAAAGGTTTCATAGGCCACAAAGTCACAAAGTCGCATAGGCCACAAAGTTGCAAAGGTCGCAAAGTCGCAAAGGTCGCAAAGTCGCAAAGGTCACCAAGTCGCAAAGGTCGCCAAGTAACAAAGTCACATAGGTTGCACAGTCGCATAGGTCACAAAGTTGCATAGGTAGCCTAGGTCACAAGCAACCCTTTGTTATAAAATTAAATATTACAGAGCAATGCAACACATAAAATATGTGGAAAATAAAAGCACACCATATAAAAAAATAGACACGGATGTCATGGTTCGACATTTAGACTACGTCCACCACGAACGACCGATCCTTCCTTTCTGTCCGGCAAAATGAAGAGACAAAACCTACGAGAAGATCCGCTGCTGTTATCCTCTGTTCTCTCTCACAGTCTCCCTCTCTGTTTCTCGCTCCGAGAATACACACACAATGCACAGCCGCAATACAATGCCCTCATAAAAGCGAGGGTTTGCCTTCTAGGGCAAAAAACCCTAATCTTAACATAACTTCTACCATCAGATCATTTGCCTAATGAACGGCCCAGATTGACTAGAAATTCTATACTTTTACAAGGCAATTTTACATATGTTTTTAGCTTTGGGGGTGCTACCCCCGAAAGCCCCCTCTAGGGGGGCCTACGAAAAGCGATGTTGCCCCCCTGAACCCCCCGGCAGCCGATTAATTACGGGCGGCGTTACGCCCTTTCTGCCCCAAGGTACAAGGGTCCAATGTTGTGATACAAAGTAAACAAGATAATCAGGCTCCACACCCAACAATCTCCCACTTGGAGACTGATTGTAGCAACTCCATCGCTGCTTCATTTGCTAGACAATGACTCCTCTTTGGACATGGCTGTTCCTCATCTTCATCGTCATCCTTGAAGACCAATTGAAACTGAGCATGTTCTCAGTTTCTCCCTGGTTACAACTTTTGTTAGCATATCTGCAGGATTCTGGCTAGTGTGTATCTTTTCCGGCTTCAACTCTCCATCTTCCAATACTGACCGTATGAAATGGTACTTGAGATGTATGTGTTTAGTCCTAGAATGAAATGTTGAGTTCTTTGCAAGATGAATGGCACTTTGGCTATCACTGTATAACGTGCCCATATCATGCTTCTTACCCAATTCACCCATAAGCCTTTGTAACCAAATCATTTCTTTACTAGCCTCTGTAGTAGCAACATACTTTGCTTCTGTTGTTGAAAGTGCAACAACACTTTGGATTTTTGAAACCCAACTGACAGCTGTTCCACCTACAGTAAATACATATCCTGTAGTGCTCCTCCTGTTATCTCTGTCACCTGCCATATCTGCATCAACATATCCCTGTAGAGCAATTTTTGAACCACCAAAGCATAATTCTTGATTTGTGGTACCTCTCAAATATCTGAGAATCCATTTTACTGCCATCCAATGTTCTTTTCCTGGATTATTTATGTACCTTCTTACAACTCCCACTGCATGTGAAATATCAAGCCTTGTGTAGACCATTGCATACATTAAGCTTCCAACTGCTGATGCATATGGAACTTTAGACATATATTCCATTTCTTCGTGGGTCTTGGGGCACATCTCCTTACTAAGTTTGAAATGGCTAGCAAAAGGTGTACTAACTGATTTTGCATTTTGCATATTAAATCTTTTCAACACCTTTTCTATGTACTCATTCTGAGACTGTGTTAATTTACGATTTTTCCGGTCTCTAGTTATCCTCATACCAAGGATTTGTTTTGCAGCTCCCAAATCCTTCATTGCAAATGAATTTGCCAATTTTCTTTTGAGCACATTTATTTCTTGCATGTTAGATCTTGCAACAAGCATGTCATCTACATACAATAACAATATAATATAGCTTTTGCACGCCATCATTTTACGTTTTAGATAAACACAATGATCGAGTGACATCTTAAGTATAACCTTTTTGGAACATAAGCATGATTTTAGATACCTGCCCCACTTGTGGGCACATTTCACTTCATACAGGCTCTTCTTTAACTTGCACACCAATTTTCTTTCCCTTTTACCTCATATCCTTCTGGTTGCTGCATGTATATCTCTTCCTCCAAATCTCCATGGAGAAATGTTGTCTTTACATATAACTGTTCAAGATGTAAATCTTCCGCTGCTACAAGACTTAAGATAGTTCTGATTGAATTCATCTTAACAACAGGAGAAAATATTTCATCAAAATCAATACATTTCTTCTGTGCAAACCCCTTCACCACAAGTCTAGCTTTGTACCTCTGTTTTCCTCCATCTTCTTCCTTCAGCCTGTAAACCCATTTATTTTGCAATGTAGTTTTACCTGCAGGCAACTTGACTAAGTCCCAAGTCTGGTTATGCATTAAGGAGTCCATATCTTCTTCCATGGCTAGCTCCCACTTCTTCCTACTTTCAACCTGCATTGCTTCTTCATAACATTCAGGTTCACCAGAATCAGTTAGCAGTAAATAATATAATGGAGAGTATCGTTCAGGGAGTCTACTTATCCTGGTAGATCTTCTAACACCACTTTCGGGTGTCTGAGGTGCTTGTTGCTATTGTGGTGGTTTCTGTTGCTGTGGTTGTTGATTATTATTATTTTCAGGCATATTTACTTTTTCAGATATTTCATCAAGAACCGCATATTCCTTGCTTTCTTTTTCCTGTTTATTTTCTTACAACTGATTCTTATACAAGACCTTTTCATTGAATATTACATCTCTGCTCCTAATGATTTTGTGATTTTCATAATCATATAAGCGATAACCAAAATCATTAGCACCATATCCAATAAAGGTACATTTCTTTGATTTTGCCTCAAGCTTTGTTCTGTTTTCTTTATTAATATAGACAAAGGCCTCACAACCAAAAGCTTTAAAAAAGAGTAGTTTACCTTTTTACCTGTCCATGCTTCCTCTGGAATACCACCATCCAAGGAACTTGAAGGCCCTCTGTTTATTAGATAAACAACAATATCTACAGAATCTGCCCAAAATTGTAAAGGCAATCCTGCATGCAATCTCATGCACCTTGCACGCTCCATGATTGTTTTTTTCATCCTTTCTGACACACCATTTTCTTGTGGTGTTCTTGGAACTGTCTTCTCTCTACGAATTCCATGCTCTGAACAGTACCTATCAAACTCTTTGCCGCAATATTCACCTCCATTGTCTGATCTGAGACACTTCAACTTCTTTCCTGTCTCAATCTCAACCAAAGCTTTCCATTTCTTGAAAGTATCAAATACATCAGATTTATTCCGAATACAATAAATCCATGTTTTTCTAGTTGCATCATCAATAAAAGTAACATAATAACGAGAGCCACCGAGAGATGATACCTGAGCAGGTCCCCATACATCCGTATGCACAAGCTCCAATTTTTCGCTCTTCTTTTCTTTCCCAACTCTGAGAAATCTGACTCTCTTTTGTTTTCCATAAATGCAATTCTCACAGAAATCCAAATCAACATTCTTCAAACTTGGCAACAAATTTCTTGAGTGAAGAATCTTCATTCCCTTCTCACTCATGTGTCTGAGCCTATGATGCCATAATGCTGCATCTGCTCCTTTGGAAGTTAAAGCATTAACAGAGTTGGAAATACCATTGCATAAATACAATGTACCAACCTTTTCACCTTTTGCTATTACCAGTGCTCCTTTGGTGACCTTCCAAGTTTTATCTGTGAAAGTTGTCACACAACCTTCACTGCCTAACTGCCCTGTTGAAATCAGATTTTTCTTCAGATCTGGAACATGCCTTACCTCCTTTAGTAACCATTGGTTTCCATTCTGTTGTTTTACAAGAACTTTACCCATTCCAACAATTTTACAGGGTTTATCATCACCCAAACGAACTTGTCCAAAATCTCCTTGAACATAGTCATGAAAATATTTCTTATCGGGTGTGGCATGGAATGAAGCCCCTGAATCTACAACCCAAGAATCAGTAACATTTTCGAAAGAAAGAATCAAAGCATCTTGTAACACATCACCTATCACATTTGCTTCATGATTGTTTTCTTGCTATGTGTCTCCTTCTTTTCCCTTCCGAGATCTACAATCTTTCTTTATGTGTCCTTTCTTTCCGCAATTCCAGTACACTATCCCTGATCTAGACTTGGATCTGCCTTTCCTTGATTTACTGTGATATCCCAAGCTCTTTCCTCTTTCCATTCTTCTTCCCCTAGACTCTGCACTCAAAGCATTACCCGATGTCTCACTAGAGCTTTTCCGTCGCATTTCCTCGCTAAGGATAGCACCGAAAACATCATCAAACTTTAAAGTACTAGATCCAGAGATAGAGTTACTAATGGCCATTACTAAACCATTCCAACTCTCTAGAAATGAGCACAAGAATAACAGAGCTCTAACTTCATCATCAAATTTTACCCCTACAGAACTTAGCAGACTGGTAACTGTATTAAATTCATTTAAATGGTCTGCAACAGATCCACCTTCTGACATCTTCATATTAAATAGTCGTTTCATAATAAATACCTTGTTTGAGGCCGAGGGTTTTTCATATAGTTTCTCCAACGTCTGCATCAAACCCTTTGTTGTTGTTTCCTTCGAAATATTGAAGGCAACTGACAGCACAAGACACAACCGTACTGTTCTGAGTGCCTTTCTATCAAGAATGTTCCATTCCGTGTCTATCATGGCCGTCGGCTTTTTTGTTTTTCCGCTCAATGGTAGGTACAGATATTTCTGATACAAACAATCTTCCATCTGCATCTTCCACGGTGGAAATTTTTGGCCATTAAATTTCTCGACCCTAAACTTACCATCGTCTGCCATTGCTCCCACTCGAACCAGGAACCCTTCTTTCCTGCGAGTTTATCAGCCAAATATACCTTCGACTCTGATACCATTTGTTAGAAAATTAAATATTACAGAGCAATGCAACACATAAAATATGCGAAAAATAAAAGCACACAAAACACATAAAAATAGAGAGACACAGATATATGTGGTTCACCCAGTTTGGGCTACATCCACCCCGAACAACCAGTCCTTCCTTTCTATTATCCAGCAAAAATGAAGAGACAAAACCTACAGCAGATCCACTGTAATATCCTCTGTTCTCTCTCACATTCTCCCTCTTTGTTTCTCGCTCCGAGAATACACATACAATACATAGCCGCAATACAATTCCCTCATAAAAGCGAGGGGTTGCCTTCTAGGGCAAAAAACCCTAATCTAAACATAACTTCTACCATCAAATCATTTGCCTAATGAACGGCCCAGATTCACTAGAAATTATTATACTTTTACAAGGCAATTTTACATCTATTTTTAGCTTCGGGGGCGCTGCCCCCGAAAGCCCCCACTATGGGGGGGCTCTGAAAAGCATTGCCAGCCCCCCTAGACCCCCCACGGCAGCGATTAATTACGGGCGGCGTTGCCGCCCCTTTTAAGGTACAGGGGTCCAATGTTGTGATACAAAGTAAACAAGATAATCAAGCTCCACACCCAACACCCTTGGTCGAAAGAAAGCCCGATAGTCGAGGGAAGACCAAAGGCCACGGGGAACCCAAGAGTCATCTTGACCTATATGTACATCCTCAAGTGATTTTGTAATGGAATTTTGAAGAGACACATTGTTCCTTATTGAATGTATGTCTTTTGATGAATACAAATAAGTGTTATTGGATCTCACTATTGATTCCGGTAGAAGTCTCCTATGTGGTTGTGCTATGAATATGGTCCCTTCAAATGAATGAATGATTTTTCAAGTATTGGTACACCTTTCTACTCATGTATTCTCTTGTGTTATGAGCTTCCTTACAACACATGGATGGTACTATATGATGCTCTGACTTTAAAGATATGTTGATGAATTGCTTTGTCGATATTTTCTTTAAATATTTATTGGAATGTGCATAGGTTATAAATAAAATGCTTAGCCATCACGAACTGTTTCTCATTTTTTAAGTCAATTTTGTTATAAGTATTCTCTTGGTAAATTTTTGCTAACAATTCTTTTCTTAAGTTTCATGCTTTCAACTTTGTTATTCATGGTATTGTATTCCACAGGGTGTTCTTTGATCAATGACTTGTGTTCGTTAGACATCCATGCATTCTCCTTTTCAATGAATCCCCTCCCTGTCCGAAAACCATCCTCACCAACATATGGAAACCAAGCCTACAACCGGATGGGATCCCTAAACCAAATGGTGTAGAGTCTAATTAGGATTTTGCACCAGGGAGGTCCCCTTACTATTGGTGATAGATTTTAGACCGTCAATAGATCCTTAATATTAAAAATGAAATTCATGACATCGAATGGAGGAGCGCTAAAAGGAGTTGAAGGTCCCATGATATCCACCAATGAAGAAAGTGTTGTTGTTTGAAACAGGTACCTAGTTAAGAGGGAGCCTGGAAGAAAGTTTCTAATTAAGTAGAAACTTGGAAACAAGTCCCTGATTGAGAGGGAGCTTGGGTACATTCCATTTATAGGAATGGGTACATTCCTTCATAGGAATAGGCATATCCTCCCTAGTTGAGAGGGAGAGATATACACATCATTCTTGTCTTCACTTAGGAAGAAAGAATGGAGGATTGGGTTACCATCTGGCATCTGATACTCTTTGATTATGTGGTAGGGAATCCAAGATAAGGGTAGTCGTGAAGGATTGATATTCTTTGAGACCTGGGAATCCAAGATAAGACTAGTCGTAAAGGAATGATATGATTTGAGATATGGGAATCCAAGAGAAGAATAGTCTTGGAAGGACATACCCTATGAACACCCACGTGGGGTATGCTCCTTAGGAGGCAATGATGAAGGTGTCTATAAATCATTGGTCTTTCCATCATTGTGCTCTAATCTTGTGGAAACATAGAGTTTTTAGTCAATGCTTGCTATGTGAGACACGTTAGATGATATGATGCTATACAAATGAGTTACCAATCCAAATCCTCTTATGAGAATTTTTTCAGATTGAGAATGTCCAAGTACTTGTATGAATTATGAATACCTCCCTAGTTAAGAGGGAGTATTGAAATATGTAACTAGGTTCAGTCTTCATAATGACATATGTAATCATGATCTTTTTGTATTTAATGTAATGATAAAATTAAATTTATTTTTATAGTTCAAGCTCCCATTGAGAGCTTCTAGGTCATTTTCAGGTATGAAAGACCCATTTGGGGCATGTTACATATTGTAGAGAAATTTATTTGAGTGATTATTTGAGTCAAAATACCCTCTAAGACCTTGTTCAAGAGCAATTCAGCCTTCAAAAGAAGCAATCAACCTACACAAGATGACATTTCGGCCTAGGTCGAAGAAAATTCGACCTAATAGCATCACGAAAAGCATATGTAAAGGAGGACTCAACCTCACTTAAGGAGGTATCAATCAAGCATCCACAAACAAGAAAGAAGTGTGATATAAGAAGGACGAAAGCCTCTTAAGCAACTAAGAGAAGGAGAAGAAGACCATAGGTTTCTAGTATTGTTTTTGGGTCCCTCCACTCACACGTCTGAATGAAACTGTGGTTTCTACAATAAGGTTAAATTAGACTTTAAAGGAGCTAAGACCAGTGTCAAAACAGAAGCTTCATTACTAGCCAAAGTCATAAGGAGAAGAGTGCATGACAAGAGGAGGATAGAAGGGACACCAATTTTCCCCAATCCACTCATACATGTGACATTTTTGTGATTGCAAGAAAACTGAAAATTGTAGGCATGTAATAAGAGCATGAAAATTGAAGAGAACTCGAAATCAATAGTGTATAAGTTAGTTTGAATAGCGTTGAATTAGAAGGAAGAAGATTTTTTCAAGGAAGAATTATGACATGGTCTTGGAGAGGTTCTTGGTCAAGAGTCTAGGTCTTGGAATTCGTCAATTGAATATTCTATAAGAAGAATTATGTAGGTTTTCTTCTCAATATTAGAGAGGTTTTGGCCCTGGCTAATTACATGTCCTTTTTCTGATTTTTCTTTATGTTATGGTATATGTTTGATGAAGAAACACAATCTTAATCAAGCTAAATAATAACCTAATTAAGGAAATCTAAATAAGAACCTAAGTAAGAAAAGTAAAAATTATTCACAAGCAGTAATCAAGTAAGAGAAATCACTTCACTTATTTGCCCTAGATTTCTCAACAGAAAGTTCAAAAGTGGTTGAGGAAATGTCAAAAACATTTGAACATAATTTTTATTTGTGGTTGAGGAATTTAAAAAACATTTGGACATATTTTTGTTTGTAGAAATGGTTCTGGAAGAAAGAAATAGATTAAAGTCATGTTTTGGAGAAGTGGGTGTCTTTGACCATCTATCTCTATTGTTACAAATTGAAAATAATGGTCAATTTTCTTTTAGTCCTTTAAAATTTAACCATACTTGAATGGAAGAATAAGGGCTCAGCAACTGATTCGAAATGAATTGGAGGAAATATGATCCAAATATAGTAGACTCAATGTTTCAGTTTTCAAAAAAATTGAAAAAAATCAAGAGACCACTAGAATGGGTAAAAAAGAAAGCTCAAAAGCATATGGTGGAGACAAAGGAACAAATTAAAATATTCATAATATTTAATAGATAAGGTATCTTGTAAAAATTATCAAAATTAAAATATTTATAATATTTAATAAATAATTCATATTGTCAAAAGCTAAGAAAACTAACTGGAAGAATATTGAAAAAACAACAATCAATTGGTGGGAAAATAAAGAATCAACATGAAGGTTAAACAAAAATGATATATAGTCGGAAAAGGGTGATGATAATGCATTTTTTTTCAAAAATATCTCAAGCATAGAAAGAATGTCAACACATAATAGGGAATTAAAAGGAATTTTGGTTGTAACGTTAGAAAATCCAGGAAATTACATAAGAAAGTGTAAATCATTTCAAAACTTATACTTGGTAAAGGGTGATGAAAATATAGAAATATTCCAAACTTACGAAAATCACAAAAAGAGATATCAACACAATATAAGAAACTAAAAAGAATAATGGTTTTAATGTTAGAAAATTTCAAGAAATTACACGGGAATGTATAAATCATTGGAATCATTATTTCAAGAGCCATAACATAGAAGAGATTTTGAATGTAGCCTCATACTTTCCTAGAATGATATATGAGTATAAAAATGAGAACTTGGAAGCAGAGGTAATAAAAGAAGAGTTAAAATATGTTCTACAATCCTTTAAGAAAGAAAATTTCATGTCTAGATGGGTGGACAAAAATTTTTATATTAGGGATTTTATGATTTCGTGAAGGATGATTTATTGATGTAATTCCAGAATCGAGAATGTTTGGGCAAAAAAAAAATTATTAGGGATTTTATGATTTCGTGAAGGATGATTTGTTGAGGTAATTCAAGAATCATTGAGGTAATTCAAGAATAAAGAATGTTTGGGAAAGTCTTAGGGACATTGAATGCTACATTCATAGCTTTGATATAGAAGAAAAATGATCCAAAAAATTTTATGATTACAAGCCTATATCAACGTTTAATTGTGTATATATAATAATCAAAAAAATATTGGCAATCATGGTCAAAGGAGTTCTATATAAAGTCATTTAAAAAGAATAATTTTGGATCTTACATAATACATAACCTTATGATGTTGTGGGGACAACTCAAGAAGGACCACTTATTATAAATGTTAAAAAACACCCTGCAATGGTTGTGAAACTTGGCCTCGCCAAGGTTTTTGATGAAGTTAATGAGATGTATATTGAGCTGATCCTAATCCAGCTAGGAATGGGAATTTAGATGGTGAATTGGGTCATGGGATTCACATCTTCGTATTCATTTGCAGTATTGATCAATAATCAACCTCTGGGTTTTTTATGCTATATGCGGCTTAAGACAATGTTTTATAATGTCACCCTCTCTCTTCCTTTTGGTTTAAAATGACTTCAATAGGATAATAACCACTTGCAAGAGAGAAGGTTTTATAAAAGGGATAAAAATGGGGAATTTTGTATCTTTGGCACACCTGTCACTTGTAGAATATAGTCATTCGGTTTGGGATAGGGGTTCATAAGGTAATTTGAAAGTAGGAATTTTCTATCTTTGGCACACTTGTCACTTGTATAATATAGGCATTTCTGTTGGGATAGGGGTTCATAAGGTAATTTGAAAGTACAAGTATATCCTAGACATATACAACAAAGCAATATGAATGGAGGTGAATGCTTAGAAGTATTTTGTCCTATTTATTGTCTTGGAGAAGAAAGGGAAAGACAATGTAAACACATCCTTCCACATAATTTTGTTCCTTTGATGATGGAGTAATATATTTAGAGTTTTATTTAAAACCTAATGATTACAAGTTTAGACAATGGCTTTGGTCATATGATAAAATAGAGAGAATATTTACAAACTAATGGTACAAGGGGTTGTCAAGAGAAGGGAGGCTAAATTCAGTGAAATCAATATTAGAGGGGATACTTGCACATTGGTTATCTATAGTACATATTCCTAACAGAGTTCTAGAGTAGATAAGGAAAAAGTGATTAGTGAAATCAATATTATAGGGGATACTTTCACATTGGTTATCTATAATCCATATTCCTAATAGAGTTCTATAGTAGATAAGGAAAAAGTTATTTAGCTTCCTTTGGGAATAAAAAATATATCTATCTCCACTATAAAATGGAAGAATTGATGAGGACAAAATATGATGCAAGAATGGGTTTTAAAAAAATGCACTTGTTTAGAATGGCCTTAGAAGTAATGGAGATTGATGCATAATGAAGGTATACATGGGAAAATGATGATAGACGAATACATGGTACTAGGGTCAACAAAGGATTGGATTAGAAGACAAATAAAGGCATTTGAAGGAGCTTTAATTTCCTGACAGGCATTGATCATCTCCCTTAATATGAAAATGACCACTATGGAATGTAGGGAAAGGGAATAAGCCTCGAAATCAGAGATTATCAAGATGCCCAAATTTCTGTGCATCCCAACAAAATTTCTAATCAACACTCTTCACATCAAGAAGATGTATTTTTTGGTAGATGTAGGTAAATCAAGGATCTCATGCCTTGTGAAATCAAGGTTGGAAATTTGATCTTCAACCAAGTCTTCAAGGAGAATTAGCTGCAAAATGGAAGTAATACTTATATGGTCTTAAACAAGGCGAACTAAAACTTGAGGGTGATAATATCAAAAGTAAATCAAATATAAATTGTATTTTTTGGTAGATTTAGGTAAATTAAGCACATCATGAATTATGAAATCAAGGTTGGAAATTTGATCTTCAGCCAAGTCTTCAAAGGAGAATTAGATGCAAAATGGAAGTAGTACTTATATGGTCTCAAACAAGGTGAGCTAAAACTTGAGGATGATAATATCAAAAGTAAATCAACTAGAAATTTTATAGCCTAAAAGCAGTACTTATATTGCCTCAAACATAGTGAATTGAAACTTGAGGACGATAATATGTTCAAAAGAAAAATCGACAAGAAATTTTATAGCTCAATTGGGCTATGAGGTGGAAAAGGTTATGCTAGTCGAAGATAGTATGGAAGCTAAGCTGTCCATTGAAAACCAAATTATTCTTTCAGTTGGTACCCCCCAATAATATCAAAAGTAAGTCAACTAGAAATTTTATAGCCTGAAAGCAGTACTTATATTGTCTCAAACATAGTGAATTGAAACTTGAGGAAGACAATATGTTCAAAATATAAATCAACAAGAAATTCTCTAGCTCAATTGGGCTATGAGGTAGAAAAGGTTATGTTGGTCGAAGATAGTATGGAAGCTAAGATGTCCATTGAAAACCAGGTTCTTCTTTTAGTTGGTACCCCCCAATAATATCGAAAGTAAATCAACTAGAAATTTTATAGCCTAAAAACAATACTTATATAGTCTCAAACATAGTGAATTGAAACTTGAGGATGAGAATATGTTAAAGAGATAAATCAACAAGAAATTTTCTAGCTCAATTGGGCTATGAGGTGGAAAAGTTTATGTTGGTCGAAGATAGTCAACCAAGTCTTCAAGAAGAATTAGCTGCAAAATAGAAGTAATACTTATATGGTCTCAAACAAGGTGAACTAAAACTTGAGGATGATAATATCAAAATTAAATCAACTAGAAATTGTATTTTTTGGTAGATGTAGGTAAATCGAGTACATCATGCCTTATGAAATCAAGGTTGGAAATTCGATATTTAGCCAAGTCTTCAAAGGAGAATTAGTTGCAAAATGGAAGTAGTAATTATATGGTCTCAAACAAAGTGAACTAAGACTTGAGGATGATAATATCAAAATTAAATCAATAGGAGAATCAGTTGCAAAATGGAAGTAGTACTTATATGGTCTCAAACAAGGTGAACTAAAACTTGAGGATGATAATATCAAAATTAAATCAACTAAAAATTTTATAGCCTAAAAGCAGTACTTATATTGTCTCAAACATAGTGAATTGAATCTTGAGGATGAGAATATGTTCAAAATATAAATCAAGAAGAAATTTTATAGCTCAATTGGGCTATGGGGTGGAAAAGGTTATGTTGGTCGAAGATAGTATGGAAGCTAAGCTGTTCATTGAAAACCAAATTCTTCTTTCAGTTGGTAACCCCCAATAATATCAAAAGTAAATCAAATAGAAATTTTATAGCCTGAAAGTAGTACTTATATAGTCTCAAACATAGTGAATTGAAACTTGAGGATGAGAATATGTTCAAAATATAAACCAACAATAAATTTTCTAACTCAATTGGGCTATGAGGTAGAAAATGTTATGCTGGTCGAAGATAGTATGGAAGCTAAGATTTCCATTGAAAACCAGATTATTCTTTTAGTTGGTACCCCTAATAATCAAAAGTAAATCAACTAGAAATTTTATAGCCTGAAAGCAGTATATATATAGTCTCAAACATAGTGAATTGAAACTTGAGCAAGAGAATATGTTCAAAATATAAACCAACAAGAAATTTTCTAGCTGAATTGGGCTATGAGGTAGAAAAGGTTATGTTGGTCGAAGATAGTATGTAAGCTAAACTTTCCATTGAAAACCAGATTCTTCTTTCAGTTGGTACCCCCCAATAGAGTTCTTATTAGGACAATTGTAGGATAATCCAAACAATTGTATCCTCTGAAAAATGAATAAAGAAATAATTGATTACTTATAAGTTATCTGCACATTTTCAAAAGAATATTGGAATGAACCTTTGAAGCTTGGTAATAAATATGGAAAATAGAAAGGAGAATCCACCATAGAATTCTTCAAAGTAGAGTGTCTGAATATAAACGTTAATGAACATGGAGCATTGGCTTACACGTTGGAAATCCAAAAATGATATAATTTCCCAAGGAAAATGCATTCTTCCTATACAGGTATATCATCGGTTGAGGTATGGATACAATTCATAAACGCATGAAATAGAATCCTATAAGAATTTTAATTCAGCCTGATATAGATCACTCTAAATCCTAAGGCTACTTTGATTGAGATAGCCAAGGCTCCCTGGGCATATGCAGTTCAAGTGGCATCCTATTCTTATTCAGTAACTTCAAAATAAATTTCAAAGCTACCTTTGGACAAGGCACAAACAAAAAATCATAGCTGTGAGGTTTATGGATCAGGCGAAAACTAGAAACTAACAAAGGAATTACAAACATTCAAGTTATGGAAACAACAAGCTAGTCATGGGCTACTTTGATGGAGATAGTTGAGGCTCCCTGGGCATAAGTGGTTCAGGTGGCATCCTATTCTTATTCTGTAACATCAACATCACTTTCAAAGCTGCCTTTGGATAAGGCACAAACAACAAATCATATATGTGAACTTTATGGAACTGGAAAAAACTGGAAACTAACAAAGGAACTACAAACATTCAAGTTCTGGAGACAACAAACTAGGCATGGATGGGGAAAAGGAAAGGGTAAAACTATTGAATATATATCTTCTACACAAAAAATAGAGAAATTAGAAAGTCCTTTGAAATTATATCTCTTTCAATGTATTATGTGAATTAAATGAAACAACTGACAAATTGTCAAAGGAAACATAATCATTATAGTAAGGCTCACTAATTACAGTTGAAACAAATTAAATATGGCTTCTTCTTGAAGAGGTAACTTTAACCAGTGCAAGGTAAAAGTATATATTTTGAAGTTGCCAATATAAACAACTATTTCTAATATTTAAAGTTGTCTTATAAGCCAGAATATCTATGAGAAGACTGTAATTTTTTGGACTTTTTGAAAGAATCACCCTCATCTCGCTACATTTAGCTTTTGATTTTTCTGGGAAAGAAGAAGAGCGACATGGTCAAATATATTTGATTTTCATGGAAAAAAATATATCTTTAAAGTTCAAAACAACTATTAAAATATGTTTGATTTTCAGGGAAAATAAATCTTTGAAATTTTCATGGAAAAATAATATCTTTAAAATTCAAAAAAACTAGTAAACTATGTTTGATTTTCATGGAAAAATAAACTTTGAAATTCAAAAGAACTAGTATATTAACAAAAGAACACACATCATCAAGGTTTTCGAACTTATATATCTTAATTTCTTTATAACATCCAAGAAATCAATGCATGAATTCCCATGATAACTAAGTTGTAAACTATTCCAAGGTTATGCCCTACATGATCATGCTTTAACTTTTATTCCAATTTCTCACACAATAGAATCCACACACTAATATTGCTGGGAGTCATAAGTAGCCCAAGCAAGCAACTTGAAATCAAATATAAACAAAGAATTATATTAAAGGATTTCCTATGGATAGTTGAGATGACACTAAACATGTTCAGAAAAATTATAGTTAAGGAAAGGACTAGAGAAAAAATATTTAATATTTTTCTTTACTTTTATTTGGGCTGACACTGTTATATACCCTTGGGACACAAGAAAACATAAAAAATATTTAAATTTTGTTTCATGTATTTCATCCAGAGAAAAAAATAAGAAGAAAGAACGTTTTTTACAATCAACTTGGGCTTAATTAAATAAGACCCAAAGTACACTTGTGGTCTTGTTGTGAAAAAATATCGTTGGAGCATGTAAAATGTTCTACAGTGAACAAACTCTATAAAACTAGGAACGATTTTTTCCATGAATTAGGGTTTAGTTTTATACCAAAATATTTTCAAGGGAAATTTCATCCTTTGTCAAATTCTACAAACAATTTGTATTCTGCAAAGAGTTTTATAACAAATAATTTATGTAGAGTTCTATTTCACAAGATCCTTGTTTCCATTTTTTTTCTCTATTTTTTTTTCAACAATTTAAAATAGACTTTTCAAACATATACACAAACATCTTGATATTATTTACACATAACAATTGATTTATGTGCTCACTCCTAACTAATGAAACCCCTACATTTCGTCGTCCCCAAGGACTTGGGACTGTAGGATATGGAAAAAATCAACACATCCCCTGCAATTCACCCCCTTGGACTTGGTCACTACGAGGACTCAATGTGAAGATGCAATGTCAAAATTGGAAAAATGGGGTAGACAATATTGCCATGATGGTGTAGCACAATCTAATTGAACTAAGACTCAATTCCACCTAACCTTGAACTACCAACACTAGATGGCTCTGTACTTAAAAAAGTAAATGATGATGTTATGCCATCATACAAAAACATGTTGCATAATCGTTATTATATTAAGGGCATATATTAGGAAAATTTAAACAACCAATAAACCATGCTTTCTTTGTGAAAGCAATAAGTGGATAAATTTTCAGTATCACCACGTCCTCATTCGATGGGAGAAAGGAAGAGTCGAGACCATATAGCATTTCCTTTGTAATAAATGCAGGTATGATTATTAAAAACAACTAGGAATGAGTATAAGAATACTATTTATGATTTTCTAATCGCTATATCGAGATTAACTCAGCATAACAACTCGAAGTGTCTGTTTAAACATTTGGCTTGCAACTGTCCACCATTTTCCCCTAAATTTCTAGAAATGTGTTATTTCCCATACATATGGGAGAAAGGAAGAGTTGAGACCATATATCATTTCCTTTGGAGTAAATGTGGGTATGATTATTAAAATCAACTAGGGATGAGTATAATAATATTATTTATGATTTTCTAATCACTATATCGAGATTAACTCAGCATACCAACTCGAAGTGTCTGTTTAAACATTTGGCTTGCAAGTATCCACCATTTTCCCCTAAATTTCTAGAAATGTGTTATTTCCCATACATATTGAGATATAAAGTTGATATTCATATTAATAATAATAATATAAATTTAGATATTTTATTTAAATAGCTATATATTAAGTAGAAAATTATGATCCCCTGAATTAGGTGAGGAAGGACACAATAAGGCCATCATCACCTCACACAATCATTTGGGGTGACATGTTGCATGCTATCCATTAAAATGAGAATGTGGTTAAGGTCTCATGTTTATGGTTTTAGGTGGAAATGATGAGGTAAGGAACTTCACCATAAGGAAGTTTTACATTTTGCAAGGTGGGAAGAAAAAAGGACAACAAATGCAATGTATTCTCCATCATTCTTGATGCAGGTTTGACTTGGGAAAATCATTTCCCTCAACCTCAAATGATATTTAAGATCATTTTGGTCTTCTGTGATGTGGTATTAGTGATTTTTTTACTTTTCCCTCATCTTTATTGTCTCTGTCTCGACTCCCTCTGCATTGTCCATCTATGTGTGAGCCTTTTCTACCTTGCCACCTTCACTATGAGAGAGTGAGTTATTTGAGCCCTTATTCTTCTTATGATCATAGGCCTAAGGCATATTGCTTATAGAGGAAGGATGGTCTAGTCACCTAGGTCTAAAAACATGGTCTAGTAGAGAGCACGGTGCATATCGGCAGTAGTGGTCATAGTGGGATGGGAGGTTCTCGAGCTCATTCGAGGGTTGAGGCTTAGACTCACAGGTTCTCGAGCTTGTTCCAGGGCTGAGGCTTAAAATTGCATATTTCACAAACAAGTCCCTATAACGGTCTAGGAAGAGCTCCATGAGTTCGAGGTAAATGTAGTGGGCCACCATTGAACATGGATTCCTTTTTTATTCGGAGGTTTTAATAGAAATTAAAGATTGGGTAACTAATATGGTGCTATTGAATTCCACTAGAGGATCAAAATGTTGCTTGGAATGGTCATTATGGAAAGGAATGAAGCCAAAGGGGAGATTCTATTAATGCTAGTCAAGGTGGTGGTCCACCAAAAATGCATAGGGGTTCATCTCAAAAAAATTTAAACCCAATTAGCTCCTATTCTAATTCCAAGTGGTTTCATTCAAGGCCACATCAACCCCATTGAGGTGGACATATCCACTTCTACTTAGTCTACTAATGAATTTGGTTTTGATGTTTCCCTGGTTAGATAATTTTTCTAGGTGGTTGTATGCTGTATTTTATGATACTTATTCCTAGACACTCTATAGATTTTTATGTGCACATGTCTTGGTGCTTCAAGGACCTCTCTGGACTCTTTCATTTTTTCATGTGCTCATATAATTTCAATGTTTATTTTTGGACTACTACCTTGATGTTTTTTTAATGTTCTGGTTTCTCTTGTGGGGCCATCAGAGGTAGGAATGTGAAACTACTAAAATTATTTTGAGTTAACAAAATTTTAGTTAAAAAAAAAAACAAAAATTACTATGAGATAAGAGTACACACCTTTGAATCTAGCTCCAAAAGTGTGTACCATATGTTTCAAGAGCCTTGAAATATATAATACTACAAGAGCCTTGAAATAAATAACAATCAATAGCTAACACTAGAACATGCTTTGGGTTAAATAATCCATTCCCAAAATTTAAAGCATTTTTGTAGTTTTTAAATTAAAAGAAACTAATAGTGACAAAGATTTTCTTAGAACGACCATTTATGGCATCTCGGAGCATTATCTGTAAATCGAGTGAAGAATTGGACACACATTGTTCTTATGATGAAATTATACAAGAACATATGATGAAACTATACAGGGACGTTGAGAGAATGTCCTGGAATGACTGTTTTTCAACTAGGAATAAAAATGCACTCAAAACCACACAGTTTTTGTAGTCTCACTATTTAAAAAAAATTATGTCAATATACACATGAAGGGAGAAAAAAAATATGAAGACCTGGGATCATAGGGTGGGCCGAGTATTCAAGGCCCAGTGTTTATGTTTTTAGGTGGAAAGGATGAGACATGGAACTGTGTCATAAGGAAGTTTTGTAGTTTGCAAGGTGGGAAGACAAAAGGACAGTGAATGCAATGTATTTTCCATCATTCTCAATGCTGGCTTGACTTGGGAAAATCATTGCCCTCAACCTCAAATGAGATTTAATATCATTCTCCTTTCATCACATTTCCTTTAGCCATATATATAGAAAAAAATGACATGGAAAATTCCCTATCTAAGAGAGTTTTATCTTCTATGGATGGGGTCATCCATTACAACACCTTGGCCTTTATATTTTGTAGCTTTCTATGTTTAAGCTTGAACGACCTTGGGCCTTTCTATTTTAGAGCCTTCTATGTTTAAGCTTAGACGACCTTGACTCTATCAGGTGTGTTTATGGATCCTTCTATCTTCTAGCATGTACTTATGATTTTCATCACTGCTTATAGGACCTCTATGGACCTCTGTGCTTTGTCTATTTTTTGGTATTTCTGTTGTATGAGGATTCATTGACTAGTTCCTCTATTGTATGAGGCTTAATTTGTAGTTATTTCTGTGTTGATTCTTATCGATTACCATCTAACTTTATTTTTTTGTATATAATGAGAGATGTTCCATTTTTTCTTCATGAAAAAAAATATATATCATTATATTCTTTTGTGATGTGGTCTCAATCATTTTCCCTCATCATTATTGTTTGTGTTTTTTCTCTCTTAGCATCATCTCTCTATGTGTGAACCTTCTTTTCCTTGACACCTTCATTATGAGAGAGTACGATTTATCCAAACCCTTATTCTTCTTTTGTTCACAGGCCCATGACATATTGTTCAACAAGGAAGGATGGTCTAGTTGCCTAAGTCTGAAAACATGGTCCAGTAGAGAGCACGATGTAGAGAAGGTATCAACAATAGTAGTGGGATGGGAGACTCTTAAGCTCGTTCCAGGCTTCCACTCGCATATTTTGTGAACAAGTCCCTTATAGGGATCAAGAAAGAGCTCCAAAGTTCAAGGCATATATAACATGCCACAGTTGAACATGGCTTCCTTTTTTATTCATAGGTTTTAATAGATAGTACATAGTGCGCCACCTAACCCGGGGCACACATAGGGAAAACAAAACAAGTATTTTTTGACTATTGACCTCTACTAGAGGATTAAAAAGTTTCTTGAAAACGTCATTATTGAAAGGAATGAAGCCAAAGAAGCCAAAGAGGAGATTCTATTGATACTAGACAAGATGGTGCTCCAGCAAAAAGGTATAGGGGCTCATCTCAAATGAATTGAATGCCACTTAGCTCCTATTCTAGGTACAAGTTGTTGGAGTATGGGGCACACCAACCCCAATGAGGTAAGTGTATCCTCTTCTACTTACTTTACTAATGAATTTGGTTTTGATGTTTCCCTCATTATCTAGATTTTTTAGGTGGTTGCATGTTGGCTTTTATAGTAACTATTCCTAGGCTCTCTATAGATTTTTATGTGCACGTCTCATGGTGCTTCAAGGACCTCTTTGGACTCGATGTTTTTGGTACAAGGTTTAAATTTCAAAGTTTATTTTTGGACTGCTACTTTGATGTTTTGTTAATGGTTGGACCTCCCACGTAGGACTGTGAAATTTCTATGGCAATATTGTGAAACTTCTATAATTTCCTTGAATTAATGAAATCTTACCTCAAAAAAAAATTACCACTAGCTAATGATATTTAGGAAATCTAGTATTCATACGAAAACATGCTTTGAATTAAATAATCCATTTCTAGAATTTAAAACATTTTAGCAGTTTTCTGGGTGTGCTAAGAATTCAACATGCATTGTTCTTAAGATGCAATTATATAGGGAATTCAACATGCATTGTTGTTAAGTAATGATGTTACAAAAATGACAACATCATAATAATTAATTATATAGGTAATATGTAAACTATAGTTAAAATTATATATCGTAAAGATGTCTATTCAAGTGGCAGTTAAAGCCTTATTGAAATTTAAATTATGCAATTTAAAATATTATAATATGTTTTGGATTTATTATTAAATTATAATAAAAATGACATATTTAAAAAATAAAAGTTGTATAGCATAAATTATAATATAACATTTAAAATTTCGGATAGAAAGAAGATCCTATTGAGAATGACCTAAAGTAAAAAAAAATCAGATCTCAGTATGTATATATACACATTTCATATATACGACTTCATTGAAAATTAGGCGTTCTCAACACCTTAGCTACCAGGGCATTGAGAATCTCTGATAATTCTCACCTTGAGGGGGAAAAGACCCATCTCCTTAGTGTCTTTCGTAATAATGGTTATAGTGAGTCTCAAGGCCTTAAGGCTTTTCTTAAAGCAGAAAGAGGTCCCTTAGTTAGAAATAAAAATTTAAATGAACCTAATCAGTGGGTCGGCAGGGTAAGGCTTCCTTTTATTCAAGGAACCACCGATAGGATTGCTAGGATCCTTAAGAAACATAAGGTTTCTTCTTCCTTCAAGCCTCTTAACACGATTCGCAGCTCTCTTAAATCGGTTAATGATTCAGTAAACCCTAGGGATGGAAAAGGTGTCTATATTATTCCTTGTTCTTGTGGGACTCCTTACATTGGTGAAACTGGTCAATCTATTAACCAAATGATCAGTGAACATGCTGCTGACATTAAGCATGGAAGATCACGCACCTCTGCCCTAGCTGAACATGCAGAAAAGACTAACCATCATATTTTCATTGAAGAGGCCAAGGTCATAGCCAGGATTGACCATTTCCATCATTGGAAGTTAAGAGAGGCTTTAGAAATCGAAAAATGACCCGTAAATCTCAATAGAGATGATGGGTGGAATATAAGCAGGTGTTGGATCCCTGCCCTATATTCTTAGTGGTCAATGAAAAATTTTTATTTATTTATTTTTTTTAATTTTTTTTAATTTTATTTTATTTTTTATTTATTTATTTATTTATTTATTTATTTTTTAATTTTTAATTTTAATTTTATTTTTTATTTAATTAATTAATTAATTAATTTATTTTTATTTTTTATTTTTTTTCTTTTTTCTTGAGAAAGGAGAATAGCATATTATAATATAATAAGTAATAAATGATTAAATAATAAGGGGTCAATAAAGAAATAAATAACAATAATAATAATAATTAATTAACTAAAATATAAAGGTTTATAAATATATTTTATTAAATAATTAAACTTTTAATTAATTAAATAAAACTAGCCGTTATAATTTTAATTTTAATTTTATTTAACAATTAAGTAAATAATTAATTTAATTAAAATAGAACTAGCATTCTCAAAGTCAAACTAGCCTTATCATAACGGCTAGTTTAGCCATTTCTGCATCTATTTAAACTCAATGTTCGGATTTGATCTCTCACCTAGTCTGATGATGAACCACACTAGTTGGTTCGAAAGGCGTCAACAATGTTCATGTTAATGTGATTATTACCGAAAAATTCTTCATAATTTTATGATGGATCACAGAAGCCAAAATTCTATAAATATAGAATAATATTATCATTAAATTCGAAATAATTTTAAAAAGCTTCATAAAACACTAACGCACATTAGGTGAAAAAATATCCCTTAGATGTATGCTAGTTCTAAAGTTTTTTTCCAAATTCGTGTTGATGGTATAGGTATTCCTGACTGCACTCATCGTTTTTCACGTAAACCTAACCAGCTCTAACTGATTCGTAAAGATAACCATGATATAAAAATAGGAAAAATGGTATAGGTATTCCTGAACAGCACTCCACTCATCGTTTTTCACGTAAACCTAACCAACTCTAACTAGCTCTGACGTTAATGATAAAAACAAATTTAAACAAAAATGTAAATACTAAATTGATTTAAAAAAGGAAAAATGATAGATGCTCTGACGTTAATGATAAAAACAAATTTAAACAAAGCTGTAAATCCTAAATTAGGGTTTCTTTTCCATAATAAAAATATAAATAAATTAAAATTTATGAATAACTTTGGAATCTCCCTAAAACACACAGAAGTGGCTGTGAGTTAAAAAAAATAACCGTTAAGCATGATGAGTCTGCATATAAGGTAAAATGATATTGCTTAATTGTATGCCAGGTCTAAAACGTTTCGTCAGATCGGTGCTAATGGTATAGCTTTTCTTCCACATCACTGCACACATGGTTTATCGACGTTAAACAGGGTCTTTCAAATTATATAAAATAAACAGGGTTATTCAAATTAGATAAAATAAACCCCTACAAATTTTACTAAGAATCAATACTATTTATCTTAGCACTGCACAGGATCACAATCATGATTCTAAAAGTAAATGGCCGCCTTTAAAATTTATCATAAATTATATAAACACGAATTTAAATAAAGATGAAACATAAATTTTCTTTTCCACAATAATAATATCACCATAGATAACCATAAAATTTATCTTATAGTTAATAAAGAATAAAAATACGTTTAAACAAAAATATAACCCTCAAATTAGATATAACCCTCAAATTAGGTTTTCTGGCCCTAATTAAAAGAAAGAAATTAAGATTTATTATTAAATTTGAAATCATTTTAAAAAAATCTTAAAAGACGGACGCACATGTGGCTGTGTAATTAAAATTAAGATTTATTATTAAATTTGAAATAATGTGAAAAAACTTCATAAAACAGGACGCACATGTGACTGAGTTAGAAAAATATTTGTCCAGAATGAACGTTGAACATTCACATATTAGGTGAAAAAATATCCCTTAAATGTTCTAAAGCTTTTCTCAAATTCGTATTAATGGTATAACTATTGGTTGACAGGACTTCACTCATTGTTTTTGATGAAGAGGTTCAAAAACATTTCAGAATTAATTACTATAAGCAAGAACTCTCACATATACTTAAAGAGCTCAACCATGCGTAACGACAACCACGATTGAAAAAAAATGAAGATGCCTATGAAATTAATGAAAAAAAACCCATATTAGGTGAAAAAATATCCCTTAAATGTTCTAAAGCTTTTCTCAAATTCGTGTTAATGGTATAGCTATTGGTTGACAAGACTTCACTCATTGTTTTTAACATTAAAGAGCTCAACCATGCGTAACGACAACCACGATCGAAAAAAAATGAAGATGCCTATGAAATTGGTGGAAATTTCTGATAATTTCGAACAAAACAGAGGAAGCAAAGTTCCTCAACTCAACACAAAGAAATGAGAGAAATCTGGACAAAGAAGATGGAGAAAAGCTCTGTTTCTATTAACCATAAAAATGACAATAAAAATTACAAACTTCTTCAGAACTACAGTTCTGGAATAACTAAAAACTCCATACTTTGTTTTTACAAACTCTGTTTTTTAACACAGATTCGTGTTTTAGCAACTGGCAGACAGTTGCTGAAACACCACGCAGTCTGTTGCTGAAACACAGACACAGTTGCTGAAACAGCCTGTAGCTGTTGCTGAAACACAGACACAGTTGCTGAAACAGCCTGTAGAATGCATGCTGCTCCAAAAACACAGCGACTCAGTTTTCTTGCTGTTTTCCTTGCTCTGTCTTCTTCTCTGCCTTCTTCAATTTCTCAAACTCTCTTCTAACATTCTTCTAACTTAAAAAAAAACTTCTGTTCATCATATTTATAAGTAAAAAACATTTTTGACTTATAATATTTAAAAACCCAAAATATCTTCTAATGCATATCTGCGTATTGAATGCAGCAAGCGGTGAAGGAATCGTGATGCCTTTTGAAGAAATGAAGTCGACTGCCTGCAGGGACATAACTTCTGCAAATTAAATGCACAGTGGAGTGCAATAAATCAAGCACGACTTTGAGGCATCCGATATTTCTGAAATATCTACAGCAGATCTGATTTTCTGTCCAGCTGTTTATGTTGCAGTTGGAATTAAATTCCAACACTCCCCCTTAATTTCAACTGCTGGGTTTTTCTGCATACCCAAGCATTTCCTGAAATGATCAAAACTTTTCTTTGCCAATGGTTTTGTCAAGATGTCAGATAACTGATCCTCTGTTCTGCAATGCTGCAAAACAATCTCACCATTGTTAACCAATTCACGTATGAAGTGAAATTTGGTGTCTATGTGCTTTGTCCTTTTATGAAAAACAGAGTTTTTAGACAATGCTATTGCCGAGCTATTGTCACAGTAAATGGTTGTGCCCTTTTCTTGTCCATGACACAAATCTCTAAGAACTCTTCTCAGCCACACTGCTTGGCATGCTGCTGTTGTTGCTGCCACGTACTCTGCCTCTGCTGTTGACAAAGCCACAATTGGTTGCTTCTTGGAAGCCCATGAGATGGCTTCCGATCCCATATGAAACGCATATCCCGATGTGCTTTTCCTATCTTCAACACTTCCAGCCCAATCACTGTCAGTGTAACCTGTCAACATGAAACTTTCAGAAGAGGAGTAAAGTATCCCAAACCCCTTTGTTCCATTCACATACCTTAGAATCCTCTTGGTTTCCTGCCAATGAGTCTCTTTCGGTCTTTCCATAAATCTGGAGATTAAACTCACGGCGTGCATAATGTCCGGCCTAGTTGCAGTCAAGTACATGAGGCTTCCAACTATGCTCTTGTACAACTTTGGATCAAAATCCTTGCTGCTATCTTCTTTGGTCAATTTCAACCCCATTACAGTTGGAGTCACAGCTGCCTTGTTGTTCTGCATGTTAAATCTCTTCAACACTGCTTCTACATATTTAACTTGGGAAATGAAAAAACCATTTTCACTTTGGTCTACTTCAATTCCAAGAAAATATCTTAAGAAACCCAAATCAGTCATTTCAAATTCATTTTTCATGACTGCTTTAAAATCAGCAATGAGAGAAGCATCATTGCTAGAAAAGATTAAATCATCTACATATAAAACAACAATAAGAATCTTACCGTCATTCTCCTTTATGTAGAGTGTGGGTTCCCCATCACACTTCTCAAACCCATTCTCAATCAGATAAGCATCTATCCTATTGTACCATGCTCTTGGAGCTTGCTTGAGCCCATAAAGAGCCTTCTTCAGTTTGCATACTTTATGCTCTTGGCCTTCAACTTCATAGCCTGGAGGTTGTTCAACATAAACCTCTTCTTTTAACACTCCATTCAGGAATGCCGATTTAACATCCATCTGATAAATCTTCCATTTGTGCTGTGCCGCAATAGACAACACTGTTCTGACTGTTTCCATCCTCGCTACTGGTGCAAAGGTTTCATCATAGTCTTTGCCTTGTTGCTGCTTGTAGCCTTTCACAACAAGTCTTGCTTTATGCCTGTCAATCTTGCCTTCGGCATTGCTTTTGGTCTTATAGACCCACTTAACTCCAATGGCATCTTTGCCTTCAGGAAGGTCCACTAACTCCCATGTTTTACTCTTCTCAATTGCACCAATTTCTTCATTCATTGCTTCAATCCATTTATCTTCATTTACAACATCTTCAAAATGAATTGGGTCATCAACATGACAATATAAAGCGAATAATGAATTCAGACCGGTATTGTTACTTACCTCTCCTTGTTCATAAATCTCATTCAGATTTCTGAATCTTGGTCTTCTTGGTGTGCTTGGAGTTCCATCCGAACTTGAGGGTATTTGTGATCCCTGTGGTGTGCTTGGAGAAGCACTTCCTTGACTTCTTAAGGCTGTTCGAATTCCAGCTTGTGGTGTGGTTTGTTGTACTTGCTGTGGTGGAGGAGGACCCACCAAAGAAGGGTTATTTGTTGTTGTCCCTTCCTATTCTTCTTCGTGAGACACAATTGTCTTCACATTCACTGTCTTCTCTAAGCTTCCATCCCAAGCTTCATCTTCAATGAATTGCACATCTCTGCTTACTATCAATTTCTTGGTCAATGGATTATAGAGTTTGTATGCTTTTGACTCATCACAATAGCCAATAAAGACACACTTCTCCCCCTTACTGTCAAGCTTCTTCCTTAGCTGATCCGGTACATGTGCATATGCTACACAGCCGAATACTCTCATGTGAGTGACAGTGTGCTTTTGACCACTCCATGCTTCTTCTGGTATTTTGTTCATGACAGCTTTAGTTGGGCATCTATTCAAGATTTAAACTGCGCAAGTGACAGCTTCTGCCCAATACTCATGCGGCAAGTGTTTTGCCTTCAGCATACTTCTAACCATGTCCAGAATGGTCATATTCTTCCTTTCGGCAACACCATTTTGCTGAGGTGTGTACCTTGTGGTGAACTGCTTTTGTATGCCGTTCTCTTTACAAAAACGCAGAAAGTCTTTGGAGATGTACTCTCCACCTCTATCTGTTCTGAGCACTTTGATATAATGCCCACACTGTTTCTCAACAAGAGTTTTGAAGTGGCAGAATTTCTCAAACACTTCACTCTTCTGTTTCAGCATATACACCCATGTCTTTCTGGTGTAATCATCAATGAAAGTTAAAACATATTTATTTCCGGCAAATGATGGTATTTGCATCGGTCCACACACATCAGAGTGAACAATTTCCAATGGTTCTTTTGCCCTTATACTCTTTCCTGCTGGAAATATTTCTTTGTGTTGCTTGCCCAAGATGCAGCCTTCACAAAGGCTGTCCGGCTTCTCAATCAACGGCAATCCCTTTACCATTCCCTTTCTGTGCAATAGATTCAAGCTTCCGAAATTGAGATGTCCAAATCTCAAGTGCCACAACCAATTTTCATCTTTCACTTGTTCTTGAAAGACTTCTTGTGTTACAGCTGCAATAGTTCTTCCTTCCTTCAAATATGCCCTGAGTTTGAGAGGAAACATTCTATTGCTGGTCATCTGTACCTATGCAATGATCTTCTTACTTGGAGGTATGTCTCTGATTGTACACATATCATCTTTGAAGAACACATTATAACCTTTGTCAATGAGCTGTCCAATGCTCAAAAGATTACATTTCAGACCAGGTACATAGTATACCTCTGGCACAATCATATGTTCTCCATTTCTTGCTCGGATACTGACTCTGCCCTTACCCTTGACAGATATCTTACTATCAGTTCCTGTTGTTACCTCAGATTTCACATTTTCATCCAAATTGGCAAACATTGCAATATTTCCAGTCATGTGATTACTACAACCTGAGTCTAAGAACCAAAAATCTTCTTGTTTGTCTTGTGCAATGTTACATGTTAACAGCACAATCTTTGGATTCTTATCTTCTTCATTTGAAAAATTAGCATTCTGCCTACTATTCATGTCATTTTGTTTTTTCCTACATTCATTGGCATAGTGCCCATATTTCTTACAATAATGACATTGGACTTGGGATTTGTCATACCTTTGTCCATGAGCTTGTTGTTTGCTTGAACCTTCATCTTGGTTCTGATTGCAGCTCCTTCCGCTTGTGCTTGCAGGATTATTTCTGCCTTTGTTTTGGCTTCTTCCACGACCTCTGTTATTTGCTTTGCCTCGACCTTTTCCTTGGCCAAAAGACATCTGAGTCTTGAATGCTTGCTCAAAAGAGGAATCTGTTCCTCTACTCAGTCTGTGTTCATGAGACATAAGAGAAGCACTCAGTTCATCTACTGTGAACTATGAGAGATCCTTTGTTTCTTCTATTGCTACCACAATAGCTTCAAACCTTGAGGGTAAACTTCTCAAGATCTTCTCTACAATCCTTCTTTCTTCAAGGATTTCACCATGAGATCTAATCTAGGTTATCAACCCAATAACCTGAGTGAAGAATGAATCTATTGTATCAGATTCCTTCATGCTGAGTGTTTCAAAGTCTCTCCTCAACATCTGCAACTTTGCAGTCTTCACCTTGTCTATGCCTTGATAGGCAGTTTTGAGAATATCCCATGCCTCCTTGGATTTTTTTACTGCTGCAATCCGTGGGAAAACACTCTCATGCACTGATTGGAAGAGAAAAAAGAGGGCTTTGGCATCCTTCTTCTCGTCGTTCTTCAACTGGTCTCTTTGTGCTACTGTCAAAGCAGCCAATGCCGCTGCATCTGCAGGTTCAACATAACCAGTTTTAACCAGCTCCCATATTCCTTGAGAAGCAAACAATGATTTCATTGTTATGGACCAATAACTGTGATTTTTCCCATTAAACTATGGCAGTTGGGAATTTGTCAAACCAGTTCCAGCGTCTGCCATCTTAACCTGTATAAGTAAAGAAAAGATACTGAATGTATAATTAAAAAACAAGCAAGAACTTTCTCTGCTGGAGAAATCTGCTCATTTAAGCTTCTTACAGCTCCTGCAGTGGAAAAAAAAACTTTGTTTCTGTCTCACTGAGTGCCTAGACCAGCTCTAATACCATGATGGAAATTTCTAATAATTTCGAACAAAAATAGAGGAAGCAAAGTTCCTCAACTCAACACAAAGAAATGAGAGAAATCTGGACAAAGAAGATGGAGAAAAACTATGTTTTTATTAACCATAAAAATGACAATAAAAGTTACAAACTTCTTCAGAACTACAGTTCTGGAATAACTAAAAACTCCATACTCTGTTTTTTAACACAGATTCGTGTTTCAGCAACTGGCAGACAGTTGCTGAAACACCACACAGTCTGTTGCTGAAACACAGACACAGTTGCTGAAACAGCCTATAGCTGTCGCTGAAACACAGACACAGTTGCTGAAACAGCCTATAGAATGCATGCTGCTCCAAAAACACAGCGACTCAGTTTTCTTGTTGTTTTCTCTGCTCTGTCTTCTTCTCTGCCTTCTTCAATTTCTCAAACTCTCTTCTAACATTCTTCTAACTTAAAAAAAAATTATGTTAATCATATTTATAAGTAAAAAACATTTTTGACTTATAATATTTAAAAACCCAAAATATCTTCTAATGCATATATGCGTATTGAATGCAGCAAGCAGTGAAGGAATCGTGATGCCTTTTGAAGAAATGAAGTCGGCTGCCTGCAGGGACATAACTTCTGCAAATTAAATGCACAGTGGAGTGCAATAAATCAAGCACGACTTTGAGGCATCCGATATTTCTGAAATATCTACAGCGGATCTGATTTTCTGTCCAGCTGTTTTATGTTGCAGTTGGAATTAAATTCCAACAAAAATTAATGATAAAAAACAAATTAATGATGTAAATATTGAATTAGGATTTCCTTGCCTAAATAAAAATAAATTTTATGATAAAATTAAGAATAACCCGAAAAACCTCATAAAACACACACAGGTAGTTGTGAGTTAAAAAATTAACCGTTAAGTGTGAATGATGTCGGAAAATAAGGTAAAACGATATCCCTTAATTGTCTGCCACACATCGATGCTAGTAGCTTTTCCTCCACAGCACTGCACACATGATTCATCCACGTTAAACAGGGTTATTCAAATTCTATAAAATAACTCCTTCAAATTTTACTGAGAATCAATGCAATTTATCTTACCACCACGGTACGGTGTCAAGCTGATGCACTTCCAGCGACAGATTTTCTTGGAAATGTATTAATTTAAATATAATAATAACAAAAAAGCAGTGCACGGCAAAAAAACACCAAAAACATTGCTCAATTCAACCATAACTCAGCTTGCAAAACTAAGAAATCAGCGGTTGTAAACCAAATAACAGTAAAGAAAGAATTAAAATAGCAGGGCAGGCTCAGAACACAGGAAACTCAACTCAACTCCAAAAACCTAAGAGATCAGTTGTTCTAAGGCTAACACAAGGAAATAAAGATTTAAAATAGCAGGGCAGGCAGGCTCAGAACACAGGAAACATGGTTCAATGCAACCAAAACTCAACTCAATTCCAAAAACCTAAGCGATGAGTTGTTCTAAGGCTCACAGAAGGAAAGAAAGAATCAAAATAGCAGGGCGGTCAGGCTCATAAAATTAAAGAAAATGCGAAAACGAAAGAGAGAAGCAAGCTACCCAGCTCCGCCTTAAGAGCATCGATTCATCAAACAATCGAGCTGCTGGGTGAATGATCATTGGCTGGCAGCATGGGGCGACTACTTTTTGAAGCGTTCTTGAATTCTCTCCTGTCTTGAGGTGGAATTGCAAGTTCTCTCCTGTCTTGTGGTGGAGCTACATGCAGGCTCTGCTTTTGTTGTTCATTCACGGTGACGTTGAGGGACAACTGTCTCCTGACCGCCACCACATCAATAAAAATGATGGAATCTATAATTTTATTTGAATATTTTTTTAAATAAAAATAAAAAGTTTTGCATAATTTCTTGTGGTGGAAGTGCAAGTTCTCTCCTTTCTTGTGGTGGAACTGCATGCAAGTTGTGCTTTTGTTCTTCATTCACGGTGACGTTGAGGGACAACTGTCTCCTGACTGCCACCACATCAATAAAACGATGGAATCTAGAATTTTATTTGAATAGTTTTTTAAATAAAAATATTTTTTTTTGGATAGTTTCCTCACAATTTTGAATTTTGAATTTATGTGATGAACAACTAAATCTATTAAAATATAATATAATAAATTTAAATTTAAAATAAATTTATGTTAATTGTACTTTATATAATAAATTAAAATTTAAAACAATCTTATATTATTTATATTTTAATTTGCTTAGAGAGCCATGGAAAAATAGAAAATTTTAATTAAAGATTTTTTAAAAATGCATAATATATTAAAAATTAAAATAAATTTATATTAACTATAATTATTTTTAAAAACTTAAAATTGAATTAATTATATATATAATATTTTTATAAATATATAATGTAATTTATTTTTATTGTTAAGTACACAAAATTAGGATAATTTTGGAATGTATTTAATTAAAGATATGATACATATAAATGCAAATTTTAAAGATATTTAGTTTTTGTTTTCTAAAAGGTCTTCACTGGAGCTTTAATGGATTAGGTGTCCAACCCTTCCTTAATCAATCCTAATGGGTATATCTAAATCCAAGAAGAGAGCTGAAATAAAAAAGTGTATGGAATCCAATGATTAGATATGCTCTAAGTCCAATATCTTGGACTTCTCATGATTGTTGGTATTCCACTCAAGTGAATGTGCCAAGTTCACATAACCCCAAGAATGTTTCCAACATTCTCCTCCATCTCAAGGGGTGTATATGAGTCCAAGAAGAAAGAAGAAATACAAAGGTGGATAACAACCAATGGTTGGAAGTGCTCTCTAAATGGAGGTTTAAAAAATACCACAAACCAAATGAAGTAGAAGAACTCAAAGTCTTCTACCAATGGTAGTTTACGTCTAACCATCATGGAACTTGGCTCAAAACAGTTCCTGGAAGAATTCCAAATCTAGCTAGAAGTTGAATTCTTTTGCAAAGTGGAAGTGCTCCCTAATGATGATTTAAAGATAACCACAAACTTATGAGATGAGTAGTAGAAAATGAAGTTTTATATTGGTTGTGGTTTAAGGCTAGCCACCAATCAAATCGTGCTCATGGGACATGAGTCTATCTCTGGCCACAACTACAATGCTGGCACTGACTTAATCTGGCTCTACGCTTTGGTTTAAGTTGTGGCTCAGGCTAACTTGATATATTTTCGAAGCTAATCGCTGACCATCAATTCCCTCGTTGTCATATACAAGGAGAGAAGATGAAGATCTATCTACTCCAAGACTTGTCATTATCTAATAATGAATTATGAGGTATAATCGATATATTTTCTTGGTAGTTGAAAACCATTGCAAAGAAGTGATATGTCCAAGGTGATTCTTTTCTCTTACAAGAGTCTTGTATTTAGCACATATATCTAAATGATGAGTATGTTTTCCACAATTCCCACAAGGGGTTAGATCAAAACATTGATCTTTCAAGTGGCCACTTGTTCACAATGTTGGCAACTGGAAATATGATGTGGAACTGGAGTAGGATGTAGAGTAAGTGAAGATGAACTTTCTTAAAGGAATCCAACACTTTAAAACTGGATTAGTTTGGAATAGCCTGGATTGTGAAAGGGTGCATCCTTTTCATATCTAAAATCATATTCTTATTTTTGATAAGTTCTTACCAAGTTTTGATGATGGCTTGGGAAGTGTAAGTGGAAACTCTACATCTTTATGCAAATCTGCTTCGAAAGTGGCCTCACTGATTCCATCACGTGTTGGTTATTGATGGGATCCTTTCTCTAACCCAAAAAAGAAATTGTTTTGAACAATAATCCGTTTAGAATTTTAACTCTTTTGGTCTAATTCATCTTGTTAGAGATCCAACTTAAGTTGGAGATACTTGACCATCTCCAGTGTGCATCTTGCAGGCATATTCGAACATTTATGAGAGCAATTTTCTTGATTTCGATTGTACCACACTCAACAATGGAGAGTATCAAAATATATAGAAACTCTAATAACTCAATAATTCTAACCATTTTCTTAACAACTTAATAAATAGAGTGCGTTGATGATGCTTTGAGTCCACTGATTAGTAAATAATGAGTAAAATTATTGATATGAGAAGCCAATGCTATCAAACTCAAAGAATCAACTAGATCAATTTATTTATACCAACATCAGTGTATAAGATAAGCTTCTTGATTTAACACAATGAACACTTTGTAAAACCCAATTGAAAAATATCTATTCTGAATGCTCACCGATGTTATTGAATTCATAAATCAGATAAGATGTAAGTTGTTGAATTTTTGTTACCTTAACAAATCTGGTGTGCTAGTGAGAAATTGATGAATTAAACTAGTTATTTGATATGTCTTATGCATTGAGAGAAGGACGGTCACTTTCCAATTGAAAGCCGGCCTAAATTCCCAACTGAGAGGATGGAGACTCGAGGAATTATGGGAAACATTAGAAACAAGAGACAAGTGACTTGACTGAAATTTAGGCAAACGATCATGGTCATCCTTGTGATTTTGGTCCTTGATCCCTGGTGAGTGGCGGTCAAGGTAGAGTCCTAACTTTAGTTCGGGAAAAGCTTATTTTCCAGTGTATCCACCCATAAATGCGCGGGGGCAGTAAATGCCCATCCTAACATTAAAACAGGTACACCATCCTGTGGTGGGCATATATTGCCCCTCCGCATTTATGGGTGGATAGACTAGAAAATAAGCTTCGCCCTTTATTTTGGGTATCTGGACAGGGACATGTGCTTATGTCTTCTCGAACCACGTGACTACAACATTGCAGTTTGTAACTATGACCCTGTTCCTTTTCCTTTTTTATTTTTAATTTCTTGGGCATGCAATGAGTACATAATTACATTAAAAACAAAGCCTGGTCTCTAAATACTTCAAGAGCAACGACGATAGTTGGTTCCACAAACAATGTGAAAAATAGTTCTAAATATCATCAGATACTTCAATTAGAGGAGCCAATTGTAGAACTCACCGGATTTGCTTTCAAGTTTTGGGTGTAGACGTTCAAAGTGGTGTGAAATATAATCATCACACCTCTCTTCAATATTTTTTGTGGATACTTCTTTGATTTATCCTCCAATGGAATCGTCTATTTAATGGAATGAATTTTGGATTGTCCACTCAGTCAATATGGATTGTGTAGTTCCATTTCATTCTTGCATTTTTCTCCTCACATGGAATTTCACTAGGCTAAAAGCATGCACTCTTAACGATAATGGGATTATAACCTTGTTCTACCACCTACAAGGTGCGCAATTTCTAAGAAAATGACCCTAATGTCCCTGTCGCATTTCCATCTCCGCCCTCAGGGAAATACCCCTTATATTTCAGCTCGATCGTAGGTTTGGCCTCACCTGTACCACTCTAGTTATAAATCCCATGGATGGGATGAGGGAGAGTGCATAATGGAGTGATTTGCACGGGATGGTAATGGAAAGATATTTCCAAGGTAAAGATTATATATGGCAACAAATGTAACATGTGCCGAGAGTTCTTAAGTGACGGGTAAACATGTCTAAGGACTACCAAAAAAAAAACAGAATGGAATATCCATCAAGGTATTCAAGACTATAGACGTAATATAAGTAATCAATCTCTACATTGATAAATGCATAGAAAGGTATAAATTCTTTTCATATCCTTGGATGTAGGTTAAATTTAATTTTTCCAATCTAGCACGCTTTGATTGAATGGTAGAGTGCCCAATTTTAGAGTGGTTGGGGAAGGTGGCTCTCATTCTATGTTGAAATCACAAACATTTAGTATTCAAATGGTATATATATTATTGCATTTTATGTAACCCTTGGTTCAATCTTGGACTTATCATGATCATTAGCCTTTAATTGAGGAATTTTTCCTTCCACTTAAATGAATGTACTAAGTTCACATAATCCCAAAGATTATGGTTCCAACCTAATAATTTTTTTAAAAATTTCTTTAATAATATGATCATCACACATTTTAATTATATTTTATTGTAGTTATATTTTAAACTTATTCATTTTATTTTTGGTTTAATATTTTAAGCAATGTTATCAAAACCAAACTGATCATCGAACGAGTAATACCCTCGAACTAGGCATTGGTCAGAACCGAGTCGAAACCAATAAAATAACAAGACCAAAAAACCAGTTAGTCAACAAAAACACATAAAATAATCAAAATCTAAAGAAAAACATATATGTTCACATGCATTCATATAAATCTAAACAATTTATACACAAATAAGAAAAAATTTACATTTGTATCATATGTAATTCCAAAAGTGATTTGGAAGTTCAAGAGTTATAGAAGTCCAAAGGTCATTAAATATGGAAAGTCTGGAGTCATGAGGATACGAAAGGTCATACCTCAAGTTATAAAACAAGCCTCATTACTCAAGAAAAATAATTTTAACCTTGGCTTCTGCCATAAAGCATTAGAGAGGTAGAGATAGTACTTTTGGGGAGAAAGCAATGGCTCTAACACTCCATTATTGGAGATAGTGATGTTCATTGTAGTCGTGTATCTTAGAAATTTTTCTTAATAATTTAATCCAATTGGAAAACACATTTGCATGCATAGATCGTGGATGGTTTGAGACTACTCTATTAATATTTTTGGTTTATGTTGGCTTCCTTATGTACTAAAGTAATTGAACTATTTCGATGAATGTGGTGCTTAACCTGTTGGAAATGTGTTGTGATTATTTTAATTATCGTAGCATATGTGTGAACTATTTCGCTTGATATGTAACGATTCTTTCTTGTTTATGTGCATGCATATCCACAATATTATTATTATTAATTTTCTTTCAAAGGCTCACTTTCTCTCCCTTGCAATGAAAGAGCCTTGATATATCTACAATTGAACATTTCACAAGGCACATTCTCTTTCTCATTCAAAAGCACATACGAATTATTCTCTCATGCTAATTGCTTAAGCCAAGGAAAATATATAAGTTAATGGCAACCAAACCATATTTCTAGATGATACTCCTACACCAAATGATGTGAGGTCTAATTCAGACCTCATGCCGAGGATATCCATTGTATGTTGGTGGGATCTAACACCGTGAAAAACTTCTTACTTGTTATAGGATAAGGGTCAAAATTTTATCTTTCTTCCTCTTCTTGTTTTCTTCTAGCTTCCTTGACCTTCTCCTTTACTTCATTCTTACTCTTTTCTTAAGATCAAACTTCTTTCTTGTGCAGATCAAATTTTATGTAAAATGAGGTTGAAACTACTTCTATATATACACATTTGTGGGGGTCGAATAGCTTCTTCTAGACCGACTTGTCTCTCGCAGGGTCGACTTGTGCTTAGAGGCTTATTTTGACTTTCTGGACTCAAAATGAATTCTTTTAAGAGTTAAAAATCTCCCAATATGGTCCTGAATAAATTATATTGACTCTCTTGACTCGTGACAATAATTCTTATGAATTGAAAAACCTTAGAAGCATGAAGAACACACTTAACCTAGTTCACTAATCAAAAGAAGCATGAAACCCATGCTTCAAAATAATATTTTTCTTTCTTCATTTGTTTGTTACATAATATATACATAACTAAATTCAAGTAAAATGAAAATTATGAAGACTGAAACTAGATACATTTTCCAAAACTCCCTCTTAACTAGGGAGGTATTCATAATTGTACAACTAGTACAAGTGAGAGAAAGAATGATAGGAGAGAGCCGAAACTGAACTAAAAAAATCTAAGCCCAAGAGATAGTAATTATTTCTCTGGTGCCTTTTTATTATTGATGCATATATTTCTTCATTTTCCTTCATTTTTCCTCTTATTTCCCTTGCATGCAAATTTGTGTCTCTTTGCCTTCATTTTCTCCTATTTTCATTTATTTCTCATAATAAAATGTGAATTATTTCCTCTTTTCCTTTTCCAATGCCTTTGCCAATTTCCATAGCCATTATTAAACCACAAGTGATGACCACTATAATGTTTTTCCCACCATTCATCTTGGAATACATGTCCCATGACTTGGGTCTTTTTTTTATTGACATGGAAAATTAACCAGGGGATGTTATGAACCCCTCCCTCTTGGGGGAATACCATCCTCAGTGTTTAATGACACTTGTAACTAGAAAAAAATGTTTCCCATGGAGCTTTATAACATAAACTGATGCAACATTTACATCATACCAAGTACCGAAACCATGAACACCATACTGCTTATGGAGCTTTTCTAACACAACTCGATGCATTATTTACAACATATTTCTTATTGGTGCTTTATAACACAACTCAATGAAATATTTACAATACACATATGGATATATATAAACATAAACCAAAACACATATATCAACAAATATTATCAACCAACAAATAAGTAAGGATACATAGTCTGCATTTGATCAACCATCTCCCATGTAGCTTCCTCGGGCCTAAAGTGCTTCCACTGCGCTTTAACCTACTCTATTGCACGGTTCCAAAGCATGTGTTGTTTTTGCTGCAAAATGCATTGTGGCTTTAACCATAACTCTCCCTCTAGTTCCACCTGCAATATAGACTAATCAATCACATGATCAACATCCTACGCATATCTCTTAAGCAATGAAACATGGAAAACATCATGGACTTTCATTGTTGGCGGCAAGGAAAATTTTAAGGATGGAAATTTATTTTAAAGATAATTAAAGACCTTGGTGAATATCACTAGTACATAATATGCAATTTTTAAAATGTTTAGCAACGTTTATGTAAAACTATTCAAATTTATAATATTTTTTTATAGTATATATATATATATATATATATATATATATATATTTGGCGATTTTTAAGGGAAAAAATTTTTATACTATCAAATTTGGGTGAATAATTTTTAGAGAAAATGGAAATTAATGAATATTATTTTTGGAAAAAGAATGGAAAATTAGCCCACTTACAAATATTAGGCCATAAAATTTTCCCTAGTTGGTGGCAGTGCAAGTTTGTAGACTGCTGGTCCAATCCTCTCAAGGATCTCAAAAGGCCCACAATACTAAGGTGCCACCTTGGCATATGATACAATCCTCAAGGATATCTTCTTAGGATTGATGCACAAGTAGACATGATTCCCAACCTGAAACTCCTTGAATGCTCTATTTTGATCCACATAAGCCTTATGTATGTCCTACACTGCCTTTATTTTCCTTTTAATAACCTGCATTTCTTGTTCCATATCAGCCAACATATCTATTCCAATCAATACCTTGTTCACTAGATCACTCCAATTGATGGGAGTATTACAAATTCCTCCATAAAGAGCCTCAAATGGACTCATCCTCAAATATTATTGATACTTTTCATTATATGCAAGATCTATCATTGGAATATACTCCCCCCACTTCCTCTATTGATTGAAATACATCCTCAACATATCGTCAAGAATCATGTTAACCCTTTGTATTTGTCAATCTATCTGGAAATGATAAGTTATACTGAAGGCTAACTCTATCCCCAAGCTTGAAAATAATTCCTTCCAAAACCTAGAAGTGAACTTGGCATTTATGTCTGATATGATCTTCTTAGGAACACCATGCAACCTCACTATCTCCCTAATGAATATTTGAGCTATCTCACTAGTTGAATTTGTAGATTTAGACGTAATGAAGTGAGTTACCTTGATCAACCTATCAACCACAACCATGATAGAATCTTGTTGTATAGATTTCCTCAACAAACCTACAATGAATTCCATGGAAATTACCTCCCATTTCCATTCTGGGATCAAAATCAATTGCAACAAACTAGTTGGGTGCTTACACTCAAATTTCACCTATTGACAATCCAAACATCTAGCAAAAAAATTAGCCACTTCCTTATTCAAGTTAAACCAATGATAGAACTACTTAACACTTGTCAAAGTAATTTTGTATCATGAGTGACATGAATATGGATTTACATGAAACTCCCTCAAGATGAGCTTCTTAAACTCACTACTATTGAGCACACAAATTATGTTCTTGAATTTGACCAAGCCATCTGTCGTGAGGTGATATTGCTCATCCCTATGACCTTCACCTTGTTGGTGCAATCTCTTCTTCAACTACTGATACTTTTTATCTTGCTGCCCTACATGCAATATCCTCTCCTATAAGTCTATCCCATATGAGCTCACAATTGAAATGTGGTTCACTTTCATTCTCCTACTGAGATCATCTGCAACCATGTTCTCCTTACCAATGATGTACCTGATATCAAATTCAAACTCATCGAGGGTAGCCAACCATCTATATTTCTTGGAATTCAGATTAAGTTGGTCAAAGTACCTCATCCCACAATCATCACTCATTAAAACAAACCTCCTACCAAGAAGATAATGTCTCCACATATTCAATTCATGGATGATCACTGCCAACTCAAGATCATAAGTCAGATTTTTTTCTCGTGCTCATTCATCTTCCTTGAATCATAGTATACCACTTGTCCTTCCTGCATCAGGACTCAACCAAGTCATTCCTTGCACACATCTGTACATACCACGAACTCCTTATCAAGATCTTCAATCTTCAAGATTGGAGCATTTGTAAGCAGATGCTTCAACTAATCAAAGCTAGTTTCACACTCCTCTGTCCATTCAAACTTATTGCCTTTTCTTTACAAAGATGTGATAAGTTAGCCAATCCCTGAGAAGTTCCCAATGAACCTCCTGTAGTAACCTACCAATATCATGAATGATTTTACCTCATCAAAATTCCTAGGATTGGATACTCCACAATAGATTTAATTTTTTTTGGCCCACTGCTATCCCTTCCTTGGAAACAACATGTCGCAAGTAATGAACTCCAATCTAAAATAAATTTCACTTGATGAGCTTGGCATGCAACTGATGCTCTCTAAACAATCTCAACTCTGCTACTAGGTGCTCTACATTCTCTTCCTCATTCTTCAAGTATATCAATATATCATAAATAAACACTATCACAAAAGTGTCCAAGAAAGGACGCAACACACTAATGATATCATGATCTTAGATCAATCTTCGAGAACGTTAATGCTCCATTCAACTAATTAAAAAAGTCATCAATCGTCAGTTTGGATAAATGTTCTTGACATCCACCTTGTTCAACTGTCTGTTATTAATGCACAATCTAATATTACCATCCTTCTTCCTTACAAACAACACTTGTGCACCCCAAGGTGACACACTTGGCTTTATTTATCCCTTATCAAGCATTTCCTTAAGCTGCAAATTCAATTCTACCAATTCTAGAGTGCTCATCATATAAGGTGTTTTAGATGTTAGGGTTGCTCCTAGAATCAACACAAGAGAGGATTCCACTTCCATATGAGGTTGTAGCTCTATAATATCTATGAGAAATACATCCTGAAATTGTTGCAAAAAAAAAAAAAAAACTTCTTCAGTACTTCCTCATCTTCAACATCCTTCCCTTTGTCACTGGAAATATGCATTGCAAATAAAAAATATCCTTTCAAGTGGATACGATTTTTTTTCATGGTTGTAACCATTCTTACTGTTGTAGGTTTCTTCATTCCTTGCAATCTTCTTCTTTCCCCATCATCATCCAGGCACTCAATAGCCTTGTCATAGAAATCCACTTTAGTGTTTTGAATGAACAACCAATCCATACCCAAAAAAATATCATATGAACCTAACGGAATCACATTTAGATTTGTTGATGTAGGCATACCATTCAACTCAAATGCAACATATTTCACCCAATGATGAACTCTTCTCTTGGTTCCTGTAGCTAACTGCACCAACTAAGATTCTGCATGCACTTATTTATTCAAGCCACACTTATCGACGAAGTTAGGACTGATATAGATATAATTAGATCCAAGATCAATCAAAATTGAAAAAACTTGATCATGAAGCTTACCTTCCATATCTATAACAAATTTCTAATGATATTCCTTCCTATTATCCATGTCTACATAATTCAGAGGAATACTCTCCCCAACATCTCCAACTTTTTGTGCCTCCCGAGCATTGTAAATCTTAGGCTTGCCACCCTTATGCGATGGAAACTCATCCCGATGATGCTCTCCACCACAATTCCAACAACTCAAAGTCTTCTTGTCATCACCCTTATCCTATCCCTCATACTGAGACCCATGTCCTTTTTCATATGCATTGAAATTCTTGTGCAACGTTACATTCTCCTTATTATATGCATCTTGAGGTCTTCCTCGCTTCTTAGCCCACTTTCCTTTATTCTTCTCATTCACTTTCCAATCCTTCTTAGACTCATATTTATGCTTTGATTGTCATAATTCTTCATAGTCTTGATGGATTCCTCCAGCGATTGGGGCTCATCAAACTCAATCCAATATTAGAATGCTACTGGTAATCCACTGATGAATCTTTGAATATTTTCTTTCTCCTCCTTGAGGTAAGCCACATACCTCAACAACTCCAAGAATCTACTAATGTACTCATCATCTATCATGTAGCCCATCTTCATCTCATATAATTCCTTAGAACTATCATCATAGTTGGTGAGCCTCAGTATTGCACCAAGAGTGCTACAACTCCTAAGGGTTCATCAACTCTATTTATCAACCTAGGGTTCACACAAACTTAGAGGGGACAATTATATATGCAAAGTACATGGGATTCTACTACTGCCACCCTCAACTATTACATTATATCAGACCATCCAAATACCATCCATACTACTTATATATAATGAAACTTTGCTGATGAAAGTGTAATTGAAAAACTAATATGAACTAGAAAAGAAAAATTGCTACTTGTAAGTGCTAACTAGCTTTTCATGGGGTTTAAGGAAAACCATTGTACTTGCAGAAATAAGACTATTTTATGTTGCATCATTCATAAACTAATCTCAAAATTACATGTATCATCTACCTACTTACTCTTGATAAAAGGAATAAAAAAATGAACTTGTAAATTTATTGTAATGGAAATGATAATTCTACCACGTTTTTGCAATGAGGAAAAATAAGGGTTTGGTAGATCTAGAGGATTCTCTTGGTCATATAATCACAACTGAAGGTCATTATATATCCTATTGGAGCTAGAGTGGATATTGGAAGCAAATTGGGTGTGAGAAAATGGTGGTACAAGAATGCTACAAGACATTGCTATAGGTAGGCCTGTAATGCTACAATAGGGCCTGTAATGCTACAATAGGGTTGACGAGAGGGTTTTTAGGTTGGGAATGAGGTACTGAAGGTATGGATAGGTGGATAAAGGTTGGTAAGAGTGAAGGAAGGCTAGGTAAGCATCATATCCAAGCTCAGGACCTCTAACATGCCTATCTTTTACTAGAATGAGTGCCCAAGGTGTTTTATAGTTACTAGCTAGAATGAATGTGAAAACAAAATTTGAAGAAGGGTTTGAGAGATGAGAAGAAGTGATGGAGGGGTAAAAGTTGGGGTTGAAGGAGGTTCCTTCCATGTAGATGAACACAACTCTGTATTCAGTCACACACATGCATCCATTTATCATTAATACAATAACAAGGAATATGATGGAAAATATGAGTTGAATTTAAATGAAATATATTCTATGATTTTAATAATTACTCAAATAACATATATAGCTTCTAAAGTATAGAAGAAAACTATTAATAAAGGAAAATATCATTCAAATACTTCCAATAAATCATAAGCATAGTATTTTTTATTGATACTATGAATCATTCCAACCAATCTCCCACAAGAGAGGTGGTGCAAAAGTTTCCAATCACAAATTTTTGTAACTAAACATCTATTGAAATGAAATAGGGCTATTAACTACTTAAAAATGAAATAAAAATACAAATACACAAGAGGGACATAAGCCAAGAGTCTCAACTCTCTGAAACTAATTCGGATGTAACTCAATAACCAAATTCTCATTATCATAAAGTAAAAGTCTTATACATTAGATAAAATTTCAAAATAGCAGTGCCAAAAACATGAGCTTAATAGCTACCTAGCTGAAAAAAAAACTCAAATACTAATGAGCTCTTCTTCTTGTTTATTTATACAAGAAGGTAGTTTCTAGAATCTCCCTAGGAAATAGCAGTAATTGTCTCCTTCATCTCAAGAATGGTGGATCTTATCCTTCATTAACTCTCAATTTCACTAGTAGTGTCTTGCGTACCAATGAATTTGAGTTGATGAGAGAGAGTGTTGTGATATTAGGCTGATTTAGGGAGATAAGGAGGTGGACAACCCCCTAGATTCTCTCCTTGTTGTCTCCTTTGAGCCCGTGCATGGAAAATATCTAAAAAAATCTCCACTTCCATGCAATTAAAACACATTAGGCCACATGCTATGACAAACACCTTTTAACCTTATCACTAAGAATAATATAACTAAAAATGTGAATAAATGTGAGAAAGAGATAGTTATAAGGTTGGAGGATGGCATCATGACCCTTATAATATTCCTATTGATGAGCCTCATCAATAGAATCTTTCAGATAGGTACTCATTATTCAAAATTATCTCAAACTCATCCCAAACCAGATCCTCTTATCTAATTCTTATGAAAGCCTTCACATCTTCCCACCATATGTCTGCTTTCCCTTTAAGATTGATGGTAGCTATATTATCTTCCATATTCCCTGAATAGTCATTCAATCTTAAGAACTTCTTCATCCCAAGGAACCATGATTTTTCATATTGTTACCATTTCATTTTCCCATCAAATGTAGGAGGTTTTGGTTTCTTGAACTCTTATGTAAAACAATTCTTATCACTCCTCCGATAGGGATGATGGTGGTGATGGCAATGATGTATCTCAGAACCAAAACTAGAATATAACTCATAGGAACTACCCCTCATGTCAGGTGTATCCAAATATGTGCTACCTATAATTTTTTCCTCTCTATACAACTTGTATCCTGATTAAGACCTGCTACTATATGCCCCATTAGTATTTTCTTCCTTCCCACGATTGATCCACAGATGTCCCTGTTTTTTCAAATATAAAAGACTCTGAAGAATCATTGCATTAACTTTCACTTTCTTTTCCTAAGCTCTGGAAATCATTTTTAGTGCCTCAATCAACCTACTATTATCTTCCTTGCAACCTATGATTTCTACCTTCAAAATTCTTAATGTATCTGCTATATCAAGAAAATTCTCTTCTCCTTGCTGCTCAACTGACCTATCCTATTCCATTGAATTTTCATTAGGTATGTAAGGGGAGTAATGTGAAATGTAGTCCACCATTATTCTCTTCATATTTTTCCCTAAATTTCTTGCAAATATACCATGTTAGATCTAATAGAAACATAATAAAACCATACCTCAGTGTATCTCAGGGCAGGCTATCTCATCTGCACAATTCAATTCTTATTAGCATGATATAATATCATAAACATACCAACTCATACATAAATATCATGATCATAACAAGAAGTAACCTACATGCATGCATGACGAACACATAGACAACTGAAATTCATGCATAACAACATGCATTTAGCTCATCAAGTCCAAGTGTTTGAACCTGGAAGATCTGATACCAATCTATAATGCCCCTTCCCACATTCACCCACTTTTACAATCTTGATAGGGTAAACATGAGATTAATATCACTATTATATGACCTTACCTCCAGGTTCCAATTATGGAAGTGGGGTCAACAAGCCAACAACTTACATACATCCCTTAGGGACTACATACCACATAGGAGCCTACAAACCACCCTAGATGGTTAATCCCTAAGATGAAGCTCTTTTCACAAGGGAAAATCCCCAACAGTATGAAAAACACTACATCAGTGTGGTTATGAGGTCCCAATTTCATGCATAGGACTACTTCCATGTGGTTATGACCGAAATTCTTGAGTTTAGTGCCAACAGTCATGAGATCTATGCCACTTTTTCAGGCTAGCCTCAAGACCACTACCCAGAACTGCTTGTAAATTTCCAAAATAATGAAAAAAAGAAAAGAAAGTATAACAAGTAAAACTTGACCCATATATTGAGCTAGACATTCCTAGTACATGATAGACATTTCATCAAATAGATAGTTAACATGTAAGCTACAGGTCATGAATGCATATCTTATCATAAACTTCTAAACTTAATTTGAGAACCACCAAGAAGGATATATGCCCTCTCTATCTAGTTGCAATAACACTTGTTATCCCATGCATTCATCAACCATCCAGTAACTTATCAAATCATTAACAAGATCCACAGTAATAATACATCATATAACCATAATAGAAACCATGGAAAATCAATCATAAATTCACCATCATAATTAGCACAAATGCTAATAGATTACCATAGGAAAATAATTCATAATAACATATGAAAATTCCAACCAATTTAGGGAATTCCACGTATCACCTGAACATAGATTTGGTTGAACCAAATCTCTCTTTCATCCAATCACCCACATGCCATATTCCAAGAATGAATGTGAGATGATAAGGGTTAAACCAAAACAAAACCAACCAAGGCTTCTAGAGGCCAAACCACCTCAAACCTCAACCACAATGATTTCACCTAATTGGTCCATAAATCACTAAAAACAACCATATCGGTATCTACCCAAACTATCGAAGGCTAAAAAAACTAGTATCTCAACCGACAACCTCCAAGGAAACTCGAGTTATTTCAAGGCTCCAGAGTGTTCATCCCAACTTGCAGGTTCCAAGGACTAGTAACTCAACCCACAAACTCCAAGGAACCTAAGTTGTTCCAGGGCTCCAGAGCATTTTTTCCAACCCATAGCCATATGAAAACTGAGAAACAACCAAAAAATCGAAATGGAGAACCCACTACACCATAACTATCCAGGAAATGTCAAGGCAAGGTTGAAACTACTATCAATCCAGACAAATATCCATGCAAATGAAAACACATAACCATATAACCACATGCATATACTATGCATCCAAAAACCAACAAGGAGATCATACATGCAACCTGTTACCTACAAAGCATTCCAACTGTAGTTGTTGATCAAAATGTCTTCTTTTGCTCCCTTTCTCTTCTTTGCTTTCCCTTTGCTTCCTTTCTTGTCTTCTTCCAAAGCCAAGAGAATGCTAGAGTGCTCCAAGGATTCTCTAAGTGTGCAAGAGTATGAGAGAGGGAATGAGATGAGAGAGACAAAACTAAATTTAAAAAATGTAATCCCAAAATATAGTAACTATTTCTTTGATTCCTTTTTATTATTGATGCCTCTATTTCTTCATTTTCCTTAATTTTTCCTCTAATTTCCCTTGCATGCATATTTGTGTCTCTTCCCCTTCCTTTTCTCATATTTTCCTTTATTTCTCATAATTAAATGCCAATTATTGTCTCTTTTCCTTTTCCAATTTCCATAGCCATTATTAAACCATAAGTTATGTTGACTATAGTTTTTTTCTCACCATTCAACTTGGAATACATGTCCCATGACCTTGGTCTTATTTTTATTTACATGTAAAATCAACCAAGGGTTGTTACAACCTCCCCCCAAACTTTTCAAAGGACTTGAAAATGTGTCAATTCTAGCACCATTGATCAAAGAAATACCACTATATCAAAGCACGCATGAAAATCATACCTCTATGAAACTCTCTCCCACACAGCGAAATATGTGAAAGTTTTAACTGAAAACAAGTTCAAAATTAATTTCCTCCCTCCATAATACAAATTCCTCTGCGCCGCCATTCCATGCACATGCTTCGTCCTCCTCACACCAAAAACTCTATAGAAAAACATAATAATAATAAATTCAAATTTGTTCAAACCCCCTAGCTTTTGCAAAGGGCCTATAATCATGTTGTTTATGACATCATTGCATAGAGTGTTAGTGTCGTCACACTAACCAATGCAATGGCCACTCATAATAAATGGAGACTTGTTTACCACCCACCACCCCCCACCTTATGCAAAGGGCCCGCAACTGTGTAACTTTTGGCAGCATTAGGTAGAGCAATAACATAAAAATTTGACTCTTAAAGCACTGTAAAAGCACTAACCAACATAATGGTCACTCAAATTTTTATTTTTTTCAGGCACTGAAAAATACCAAAAATAAAATGTCCTCCACTAGGGGAATTATGTCCCATTAGATCTCCCTTAGCTAATCTAAAATTAGAAATAACATTTTTTGAAATTTAGAAAATTATTTTTGAATTTATAGAAAAATATAAATATTAATCATTTTACAAAAAAATTGGTTAAGATTGCAACACATAGGCTAATAATGTAGATTCAACGCACTTTGACCGCGAGGCAAATGCTATAGTCCCTAGCGAGGAAGGGACTAATAAAATTTGTTTAATAATGTTTTTTTTCTTTAATAATAGAGTTTCATTGAGCTCCAAAAATGACAATGAAGTTATTTTGGTCACGTGGTTCCCTTACGTAGCATTTGATTGTCTCAATATTTGTTGTTGCCATAGTATTAGTTAATTCATTTCTCTTGATTTCCCCCTATATTTTGTTGGATATCCTTACTTATCTTTTTGATCAAATCCTAAACAATAAATTCAATATGAGCATCACAAGCAAGATGTGTAGCTCTTTCCCAAAAAGGGAGAGGAAGGAATAAACATGTGTTTCTCTATTTATCAAACCATCACAATCGCTCATTTGGATAGGAGTGGGGCATGATGTGTTTTTTGGAAAAAAATTCCTTTTTTACATCAAATTCAACTTTAGTTAGTGGAATTTTAATTTAACATTCCTAAATATAAGGAAAAATTTTACATTTTACAATTTAAGATTTTTGGAATACATATCATTTACTTATAAATTTTAGATGAAACCTATTTTGCTAAAGTGATTATACTAATCCAACATAAATATCAGTAACTCGGGATAACTCTATCAATCCAACATCATGATTTCCAAATCCCCTATCACTACCCATCTATAAATCCAACATTATGATAATTAACCATGAATATCTCTTTCAACTCAACGTCATGATTTCCAAATCCCCTATCACTACCCATTCACAAAAAGAAAAGTAGGAGTAACATCACAATTCATGATATATAATAGTGACAGTGAATGACTAAAAATGGAAAAAAAATATTATATATATATACAAGCCAATATCATTTCTCACTTACAATCTTTTGGTTCATTACATTGTTGCTTGTCCATTTCTTATTTGTATCTCTCGTCCACCTCATGGTTAAATTGTTTATAAAAAAACATAACATTGGCATAGGATGTAACAATTTTAATAAAACAAACATAATATTTATGTAACATAAATAATAAAACAAGCATAACATGGGTTTACGAAAAAACCATGTTGAGGAAAAAAAATGGCCAGAACTTAGACCTAGGATGCATGCAACTTAGGCCTAGGATGCATGCATTATGCCATCGAACTCATGATTGTCACCACAATTCTGAATGTATATGTTGCTTTATTCAAGATGAAAATATTATATAATTAGTAATGTTGGTATTACATTAATTATAAAATGTAAAAGTTATAAAAAATAATAATAAAATACTAAAAGCAAATGTGAAAATAACGCAAGTGAAAAATATCAACAGCTAAATCATAACAAAGATAAATTATTATGACTTAATAACATAAAACAAATGAACTATCGATTGATGTTTACTTTTGGATATATTATTTGGGACAATCCATGATTTCTAGTGAATATTGTGTCATAGAAATGATTCAAGTCAAATGCCAATTCATGATCAATAACGACAACATTTAGATAACATAAATTCAATAAAATTAATATTGTTAGCTAAAAAAAACTTAAGAAATAAGCAACACTATTTAGAGTTTGACATACAATATTACCTATGTTTATGGAACAAAATAATAGGTTATTGTGGAGGATTGTGGAGGATGCTTTTACAACAAGATTATCAGAGAATGAATGGAGGTAGCTAGGAATTCAATTTTTAAGAGTGGTATTTATCATTGAACTCTTGATCTTCCTCTTCACTGAAGAGATGATCCATTCACTCATACCAAGGCTAATAAAACAAGAAATCACATCAAACAATGAATAAAACTAAAATAAGTATAAGAGAATCACTCACTAAAGTAGAGGAGCCAAATTGTACTAAGTGAATAATAGTAGTAAAAAGTATTTGATCGTAAAATATCTTTGTAACTATCCATTAACACAATTCTGTATTTTGAACTTCTAGTCTTTTGTTACAGGACAAATGACCTCCTCATCAGCTCAAAGGAGAAGGTAACATGGAAGGAAGAAAATGACCTAGACAAGACCCATTTTTGCCAATGTAACGCACCCCAGAAACAGCTAGGAAGAGTTATAACATACCTGAGCCATACAAAGGGAGTGTTAATGCCTAGGGTAACACTCTATCTTGCCCAAGGGGTAGCATTATCTGTGTTTGAATGTGAAAAGGAAAATATATTGCGGAAAACTGACTGGCATTTCCATCTTTTTCTCAAAAGGAATCAGTTCAAAATAGAAAATAAATGGCACAAACCTTTTATTAGGCATTGCCAAACATAACTGAACTCCTATGGAAGGAAAAAGCAAGGAAAAGTGAGGACACATCTAGATCTTTCCCGATTTGAACAGGTTGAAAGAGTTGGCAAGGTTTGTCCTCTCCATCTCCTATAAATTGGAGTTGTGGGCTCTTGCTCTAGGGTCGAAGGTTTGATTATATGTGGAGCATAACTTCATTATTGTAGTGTGAGGCTTGAATATTGTGTTAGAAAATTACATATTGCAGAGCAATGCAACACATAAAATATGTGGAAAACACAAGCACACAAAACACAGAAAACCAGAGAGACACAGATATACATGGTTCACCCAGTTTGGGCTAGTTCCACCCGGAACAGCCAGTCCTTCCTTTCTATTATCCAGCAAAATGAAGAGACACAACCTACAGCAGATCCATTGTAACATCCTCTGTTCTCTCTCACAGTCTCCCTATCTGTTTCTCACTCTGAGAATACACATACAATACACATCCGCAATACAATACCCTCATACAAGCGATGAGTTTCCTTCTAGGCCAAAAAAACCCTAAACTAAACATAACTTCTACCGTCAGATCATCCGTCTAATGAATGGCCCATATTGACTAGAAATTACTATACTTTTACAAGGCAATTTTACATATGTTTTTAGCTTCGGGGGCACTGCCCCCGAAACCCCTCACCAGGGGGGCTCCATAAAGTCACAGCTGCCCCCCCTTAGACCCACCAGGCAGCGTTTAATTACGGATGGAATTGACGCCCCATTAAGGTACAAAGGTACAATGTTGTGATACAAAATAAACAAGATAATCAAGAACCACACTCAACCATCTCCCACTTGGAGACTGATTGTAGCAACTACACCGCTGCTTCATTTGCTGGAAAATGACTCCCCTTTGGACCTGGATGTTTCTCATCTTCATCTTCATCCTTGAAGACCAATTGAAACTGAGCATAATATCAGTTTCTCCCTGGTTACAACTTGTGTTAGCATATCTGCAGGATTCTGACTAGTGTGTATATTTTCCAGCTTCAACTGTCCATCTTTCAATACTGACCATATGAAATGGTACTTGAGCTATATGTGTTTAGTCCTATAATGAAATGATGAGTTCTTTGCAATATGAATGGAATTTTGGCTATCATTGTATAACGTGCCCATATCATGATTCTTACCCAATTCATCCATAAACCTTTGTAACCAAATCATTTCCTTACTAGCCTCTGTAGCAGCAACATACTCTGCTTCTGTTGTTGAAAGTGCAACAACACTTTGAATTTTTTGAAACCCAACTGACAGTTGTTCCACCTACAGTAAATATATATCCTGTAGTGCTCCTCCTGTTATCTCTGTCATCTGCCATATCTGCATCAACATATACCTGTAGAGCAATGTTTGAATGACCAAAGCATAATGCTTGATTTGTGGTACCTCTCAAACATATGAGAATCCATTTCACTGCCATCCAATGTTCTTTTCCTGGATTGTTCATGAACCTTCTTACAACTCCCACTGCATGTGCAATATCAGGCCTTGTGCAAACCATTGCATACATTAAGCTTCCAACTGCTGGTGCATAAGGAACTTTAGACATATAGTCCATTTCTTCTTGGGTCTTGGGGCACATCTCATTACTAAGTTTGAAATGGCTAGAAAAAGGTGTACTAATTGGTTTTGCATTCTGCATATTAAATATTTTCAACACCTTTTGTATGTACTCATTTTGAGATAGTGTTAATTTGCGATTTTTCTTGTCTCTAGTTATTCTCATACCAAGGATTTGTTTTGCAGCTCCCAAATCCTTCATTTCAAATGAATTTTCCAATTTTCTTTTGAGCACATTTATTTCCTGCATGTTAGACCCTGCAACAAGCATGTCATCTACATACATTAACAATATAATATAGCTACCATCATTTTTCTTTTTTAGATAAACACAATGATCAGAGTGACATCTAGTATAACCTTTTTTAGACATAAACCTGTCAAATTTTAGATACCACTCTCTTGGAGCTTATTTTAAGCCATACAAGCTCTTCTTTAACCTGCATGCTAGTTTTTCTTTCCCTTTGACCTCATATACTTCCGGTTGCTGCATATAGATATCTTCCTCCAAATCTCCATGGAGAAATGTTGTCTTTACATCTAACTATTCAAGATGAAAATCTTTCGCTGCTACAAGACTTATAATAGTTCTGATTGAAGTCATCTGAACAACAACAAAAAATATTTCATCAAAATCAATAACTTTCTTTTGTGCAAACCCCTTCACCACAAGTCTAGCTTTGTACCTTTGTTTTCCTCCATCTTCTTCCTTCAACCTGTAAGCCCATTTATTCTGCAATGTAGTTTTACCTACAGGCAACCTGACTAAGTCCCAAGTCTAGTTATGCATTAGGGAGTCCATCTTTTCTTCCATGGCTAGCTCCCACTTCTTCCTGGTTTCAACCTACATTGCTTCTTCATAACATTCAGGTTCACCAGAATCAGTCAACAATAAATAATATAATGAAGGAGAATATCGTTCAGGGGGTCTACTTATCATGGTAGATCTTCTGACACCACTTTCAATTGTTTGAGGTGCATGTTGTTGTTGTTGTGGCTGTTGATTATTATTATTTCCAGGCACCTTTACTTTTTCCGTGATTTCATCAAGAACTGCGTATTCTTTGTTTATTTTTCCTGTTTCTTTTCCTGCAACTGATTCTTATACAAGACCTTTTCATTGAATATTACATCTCTGCTCCTAATTATTTTGTGATTTTCATAATCATATAAGCGATAACCAAAATCGTTAACACCATATCCAATAAAGGTAAATTTCTTTGATTTTTCCTCAATCTTTGTTCTGTTTCCTTTATTAATATGGACAAAGGCCTCACAACCAAAAGGCTTTAAAAAAAAGTAGTTTACATTTTTACCAGTCCATGCTTCCTATGGAATACCACCATCCAAGGAAATTGAAGGCACTCTATTTATTAGATAAACAGTAGTATCTACGGCATCTGTCCAAAATTGTAAAGGCAATCCTGCATGCAATCTCATGCACCTTGCACGCTCTATGATTGTTCTGTTCATCCTTTCTGACACACCATTTTCTTGTGGTGTTCTTGGAACTGTCTTCTCTCTGAAAATTCCATGCTCTGAATAGTACCTATCAAACTCTTTGCTGCAATATTCACCTCCATTATCTAATCTGAGACACTTCAACTTCTTTCCTGTCTCAATCTCAACCAAAGCTTTCCATTTCTTGAAAGTATAAAATACATCAGATTTATTCTGAATACAATAAATCCAAGTTTTTCTAGTTGCATCATCAATAAAAGTAACATAATAACAAGAGCCACTAAGAGATGATACCTGAGTAGGTCCCCATACATCTGTATGCACAAGCTCTATTTTTTCTCTCTTCTTTTCTTTCCCAACTCTGAGAAATCTGACTCTCTTCTGTTTTCCATATATGCAATTCTCACATAAATCCAAATCAACATTCTTCAAACCAAGCAACAAGTTTCTTGAGTGAAGAATCTTCATCCCCTTCTCACTCATGTGTCTGAGCCTATGATGCCATAATGTTGCATCTGCTCCTTTGGAAGTTAAAGAATTAACAGAGTTAGAAATACCATTTCATAAATACAATGTACCAACCTTTTCACATTTTTTTATTACCAAGGCTCCTTTGGTGACCTTCCAAGTTTTATCTATGAAAGTTGTCACACAACCTTCACCGCCTAACTGCCCTGTTGAAATCGGATTTTTCTTCAAATTTGGAACATGCCTTACCTCCTTTAATACCCATTGGTTTCCATTCTATTGTTTTACAAGAACCTTACTCATTCCAACAATTTTACAAGGTTTATCATCACCCAAATGGACTTGTCCAAAATCTCCTTGAACATAGTCACGAAAATATTTCTTATTAGGTGTGGCATGGAATGAAGGCCCTGAATCTACCACCCATAAATCAGTAAAATTTTTGAAAGAAAGAATCAAAGCATCTTGTAACACATCACCTATCACATTTTCTTCATGATTGTTTTCTTGTTGCGTGTCTCCTTCTTTTCCCTTTCGAGATCTACAGTCTTTCTTTAGGTGTCCTTTATTTCTGCATTTCTAGCACACTATCCCTGATCTGGACTTGGATCTGCCTTTCCTTGATTTACTGCGATATCATGAGCTCTTTCCTCTTTCCATTCTTCTTCCCCTAGACTCTGCACTCAAAGAATTACCTGATGTCTCACCGGAGCTTTTCCGTAACATTTCCTCTCTAAGGATAGCACCGAAAACATCATCAAACTTTAAAGTACTAGATCCAGAGACAGAGTTACTAATGGCCATAAATAAACCATTCCATCTTTCTAGTAATGAGAACATAAATAAAAGAGCCCTAACCTCATCATCAAATTTTACCCCTGTAGAACTTAACTGACTAGTCACTGTATTAAAATCATTTAAATGTTCTGCAACAGATCCACCTTCTCACATCTTCATATTAAATAAATGTTTCATAAGAAATAACTTTTTTGAGGCCAAAGGTTTTTCATATAGTTTCGCCAATGCCTTAATAAAACCCTTTATTGTTGTTTCCTTCGAAATATTGAAGGCTACCGACGCCGCGAGGCACAACTGTACTATCCCGAGTGCCTTTCTATCGAGAATCTCCCATTCTACATCTATCATAGCCGTCAGCTTCTTTTTTTTTCCACTCAATGGTAGGTATAGATCTTTCTGATATAGATAATCTTCCATTTGCATCTTCCACAATAGGAAGTTTTAGCCGTTAAATTTCTCGACCCTAAACTTACCATCTTTTGTCATTGCTCCCATTTGAACCAGGAACCCTTCTTTCTTGCAATTTTATCAACCAAATATACCTTCGGCTCCAATACCAGTTGTTAGAAAACTATATATTACAGATAAATGCAACACATAAAATATGTGGAAAACACAAGCACACAAAACACATAAAACCAAAGAGACACAGATATACGTGGCTCACCCAGTTTGGGCTACGTCCACCCCGAACAACCATTCCTTCCTTTCTATTATCCAACAAAATGAAGAGACACAACCTACAACAGATCCGCTGTAATATCCTCTGTTCTCTCTCACAATATCCCTATCTATTTCTCGCTCTGAGAATACACATACAATACACAGCCGCAATACAATACCCTCATACAAGTGAGGGGTTGCCTTATAGGGAAAAAAAACCATAAACTAAACATAACTTCTATCGTCGGATCATCCGCCTAATGAATGGCCCAGATTGACTAGAAATTACTATAGTTTTACAGGGAAATTTTACATCTGTTTTCAGCTTTGAGGGTGTTTCCCCAAAAACCCCCTACCAGGAGGGGGGGTTCCATAAACTCGCAGCGCCCGCCCCCCCGTTGGACCCCCCAGGTAATGTTTAATTACAGGCGGCGTTGCCGCCCTATTAAGGTACATGGGTCCAATGCTGTGATACAAAATAAACAAGATAATTAGGCTCCACACCCAACAAATCGGCGAAGTTCATTGAGAGCTTTCTTCCTTGAGCATCATCACACTCAGATATAGAGAAAGAGAGATAGGAATTGGGAGATTGAAGAGGGCTTGGTGCAACTAAAAGTTGTAATCCTCCTTTTCATAAATCAATAGAAATGTTTCTATTTTTTCCATTCATATGAATGGCTTAGATCTACATTGTTTTATGTTTCTTATATGCTAGTTAATTAATAAGAAGCTATACTTTTGTAGAGATTACACGGGTGCTTTGACTGGTTGCAGGATCTAGACTTGGAACTGATGAAGAAGGATCTCTAATTCACTTCTTAGTGTTCTCCATAGGATCTGTTGTCTGCAAAGAGATAATATTTTCCATATTGCTTTGTCAATTATATATATTAGCATGAACATTCATGCATCATCTTTGGAACTTTACAGCTAATCTGACAGTTTGCCTTTGGCATCGGAAAGCCCTAAGAGGGATACCCTATAACCACCACCCAAGCATATTACCCTATAGTAGAACTAGCGACTCTTCTAATGAGTAAACCCCAAGTTTCCAGGTTGTTCCTATGACTTTAGCTCTTTCCTTCTATTCACAAATCCTTCTGACCAATTTATATGCTCAGTAATCATCCCAAAAGCTCACAGAGTCCAGATTATACCCTGCTTAGCCATCTGTGCAACTTTACCCTGAGTAACACTTCCTCTATAAGTGTTTTAGTGCATTATAATGCTTCTTATGCTCAGATACAGTGCATTAGTCTCAATATTAATGCTCTGTAGCCTTTGCTTGCTAGCGTTACCCAACCAAAATCTGTTGTTTATATCTCTGTTGTGTTTCCCCTTTGGATGTGGAGTTATTGGCCATTAGATTAGCTTCTCTTGTTGGATCCCTGTGCTTGTTTACCAGTTAGAATTTTTTTCTTTAGTTCTTGTTTAAAAATTTAATGTTAGTTTTCTGAACTTAGAAGAATTAATTCTGAATTTTTTTTGGTTAAAAAGATGTTAAGAGAAGATAGATTGATGTCTGAATCTTTAAAGTTGAACTGTGTTATTTGAATGTTTGGTGCACGGATGTTGAAATAATATCTCCTTGTAGAATAAACTCTTCATTGAATTGAATATTTAGAGCATGTTTCTGCATGGTTTTTGAGTCAGAGTCTCATCACATTTCATACGACCACTCCCCCTCCACAAGACTAATAATCAAGTACACTAAGAATCAAAGCGATAGTAAAATTAATAATATAACTTTTCTGAGCTCACACCAATAGTAGTTTAGGCTAGGATCTTGGGGTAGGAGAAGTGAGAAAATCACCCAAGGTCTCAAAACTTGAAACTAGAGTCATTAAAAAGTGATATTCTACTACACTCATACTATCAGGACCACTCCACTACCACTAGAGTTAAGTACGAGACAACACCAGGGTGCATGAGAAGGTAGCCCACCTTCGAGTGCATTCAATGGGCATGCTATATATTGGGGTTCCCTTCGGGGATGTCGAAACTATATCAGGGATCTAGGTGCTCTGCCCATATAGCATCCTGTCTACGACCGTGACCCCCCTGATGATGCCTATGATTTGAGGTATCTTTAGTTGCCAAACTTTTTAGGGACTTACACAAGGTGACTAGGACTGGATGTCTTGGTACCTAAAATAGATGGACCTACTCTGTCTTTGGTCTTTATGAGGGTACTCATCTTCACAAGAGTGCTTACACCTATTATCTGAGGTTCGATTGAAGCTCTAGAGTAACCTTAATTGTGTTTACGACTAACCCTCTCTATATTCTATTGTGATACTGGGTTTCATCTCTAGCAAACAGTAGTACTCAGATGGGGCCACCCTATTCTGGCTACCTTTTGATTTATTTTAGAAAGTCATTTTTTCTTTTTTAGTTGTGTGGTTACTATTAGTGAGACTTTATGATACATCATAAATAATTAAAATTTTCTAAAAATAAACAGGTCACTATGGCATCCTTTGACCCTCGCCGTCTGTCTCGGCGACAGCGAGGTCTCCCTCCATTAACACCGGAGGAGGAGTCAAGTCTCGATGAGCCCATGCCTTCTTCGAAAGACCAGTCTCCAGTGACAACCCCTGATTTTTACATAGCCCCATATCACACAGAGTTTCCAGAGGATCCTTTTACGGAAGGAGTCGTACCTCCTTAAAATCCTCCTCTCATTGACCCGTCGGTGCCAGTGTTATTTTAGGTTACACCAAGCCAAGATATGTCTTCGACTGCACCAATATCCGTTTCATAATCGACACCCATGGGGTCGATGCCAATGGTGACCAACTCTGGTTCGCCACTATCTTCCTCACCGGTAGTCAGTTCTATGCCAATCATCGACAACCCCAGTAGCCAGGATATACTCGGTCCTAGCACTATGGTCACCACAACTGATAGTGGACCTCGGAATCCTTCGAGATCTGCTCCTAATGTGACTGCACCAGGACCCACGGTTTCTCCTCCCGCTAGCGGGGCTACTTCAGTTCCTTTTAGCAACCCTTTCAGTTGGAACCCTTTGTTGAGTTTTAACCCCTTGGCCACCATGCCAGGGGGCAGTGTCACCAACACACATATGACGGGGGGCATTTCGGTACCCCTGTAGTCATTAGGAAAAACAAGACAACCTATTTTTTAATGTTGTTCCTTTGAGTGGTCAAACTTTCGGTGTAGGGTCTATGTCATTGCTTAACTATGCGAATGGCAGTATGCCTTTAGCTAGCTCTATCGCGTACATATGGGCAAACCAACCCCAAAATAAATTTGGGTAAGGGGGTAACTTTTACACTAATGGAAACCAACAGTTCGCCCCCCAGTACAACATCATACCCTACGGAAAGCAACCATACACCCCTACACCCCCACCCACAGGAAAATTTTATCAACAAATTCCTACTTATCCCATTGGTAACACATTAATGGGCGAACCCTACGATCCGAACAGTCGGCCAATACTTCCTTGGCTAGATTTGGGGGCAAACATGCAATTGCCATTTTTGGAAGCTCTAGACATCCTCAACATCTACAAACTGACCAATGATCCCATCAACCACAACCCAATCTGGCCTCAAGTACCACACAATATTACGTCTGACATCCCTAAATTCGACGGGAAACAAGGGGGCGATCTAGCTACACATGTCACCACCTTTCATCTATTGTCTATTTCTAACTCCATGGTGGATGACAATATCCAGCTTCAATTTTTCCCCACACTCTCACAGGCAACGCTTCCAAATGGTACATTGAGTTACCAAGTGGGGCTGTCAACACTTTTGGTGCCTTAGCTATGGAATTTCTTAAGAACTTCCAATTACCTATTAGATACAAAACTGGCATGGAACTCTTAACCTTGTTGCGCTAAGACTCCTCCACCCACATCTCCGATCACATTCATGAATGGAGACGTAGGAGGAAGCTGGTAAAAGTGCGAATATTGGATCATCTCTTATCCAACTGGTTTTGTAAATCATTCTTACCAACCCTAGCTAAGGACATTTGTTTTTCTGGTGCAGTCACAGAAGATCAATCCATTCATCATGCACATCATTTAGATATGATATATTCGCAATCTGGCATTCTATATGATTTACTCCCTCATGCCCCCGATAATCCGAATCCTCCCACTACTCAAAAACCTGGAGCACACTCTGACGGCCTCGTTGGTACAATCTCCGGCATAGCCATAAAAAACCTAGTGGGAAAACCTCCCAGCCATATTCAGTTGCCACTGCCCCTAACCAATCGACTACTCTTCCTACCACTGAGGTAAATTCTGTGCAGTTTTCACAAAACCTAGTGGCAAGAACAAGAAGAACAAGAAAAATACCTCTTCTTTAGAATATCAGTTAGATGCTCAGAATAATCCCAATCAGAAAAACACTGCTAAGAACGAAAAAGGAAAGGAGAAACCCATGAAATTTCCTTGCAGAATCTGTGCAGAAGACCACTTGACATATAAATGTCCTCGGTTGTAAGAATGCATAGATTTTATCACAAACAATGACTTTGGGAGGATACCTACCATTCTTCATAATCCCTTCCCTAATCCAAAGTAGCAATAGAAACACATGGTTGCGAACCCACCACAACCCTCAAAAAGGGGCAACGGTGATACACATCCTTCTAGTGAAAGATCGTCCACCATTTATGGCTCTGAAATTGTTGAACTCCAAACATGAGCCAAACTCTATGGAAATCCTATCATTGATGCTCAGAACCTGGTACCAGTTCGAATCCACTACCGCCCATTGATTTTCATATCGAAAGGCCTGCTGCTAACCCTGCGATTCATCCCCCCAAAGGACACTTCAACGCACAACTCATAACACTACTGCATGTGTTTCCCAAAACTACAATATTGTAGAAGATTTGGCGCAAGCACCATGAGCTATGTCTGCACTCAAATTATTGCAAACTTGCCCAGTGCAAAGGAAAGCTCTGCTTTTGGCCATTGGTGGAATTGACCCCTAGGATTCTGCGCTAGCCATCTTTGACATGGAGAAATCTAAACCTCACCTCTCACACCAACTTGCATTCTAGGTGCAAGTTGTGTCGAAAGGGAGACCAATCCATCGCACTATCATAGACGAAGGTGCTTCGACCTACGTTATGTCAACTACTTGTTGGCTCGCTTTAGGTTCTCCTACCTTGTCTCCACCGTTGAATTCCATTAAATCTTTCGATGGCCACACTTTACTCCCAAAAGGCTTCCTTGCTAGCTTTCCCATTTCGCTTAGTGGGAAAACGATAGTGGTGGACATAGAAGTCGTAGATCATCATCTCGACTATAATCTGTTGTTGGGTCACAGTTGGTCTTGCGCAATGACTGCTATTGTCTCTTTGGTCTTCCGACTCATCCTCTTTCCATTGGATGGGAAAATAGTCACAGTGGACCAATTATCCTTTTGCACCCCCGATTATTCCATGTTACCAAGTAGCACTGCACCCCTAGTAGGAGGCATTCCTGACTCATACATCAGTATCAGTACTGGTCTTCTGAAGGCATATTCCCTGATGGGTTGCTTTCCTCTCCCACTGCCCGAGGTTCCACATACGATTGAAATGATATCCACCATTTTGGATGGCTCTATCTATCCATGGATCCTATCGATGCCTTCAAACATTGATTCCTACGGAGATCACATGTCGCTGTCACCAGCAGAGTTGGATTATCAAGCCATCCAAATCACATCTAAACCCTCCACTACTTTGGTTTCGACCAATGGTGCCAACCTCCCACCCATCACAATTATTTCTAAAGATATCCTCGATGAAGTCTTGCCTATGGACGAAGTTATTCGAGAGGTCATGTCTCTAGAAGAATGACCTTCGGGAGAGTTCCATCATTGCGCTTTGATGTTAAATTCGAATTCGATAACTACTCAAATCCCATATTTTGACCCACCCAATATTGTTCCCTCCATTTACACTACTGTTAAAACTATCAATTCGGAAGGGAACATGGGAAATATTTCTAAGACTATGCTCATCGCTATCTCGGTCAAAACGGGTGTCGTGGAAAACATTCATATTGGAGCCGATTACAATCTTGAGGAAATTTCACACTTCACATTCCTTTTTAATGAATTCCGCGATGTTTTTGCTTGGTCTTACGACAAAATTCCCAACATAGATCCATCTATTGTCAAGCATGAAATCAAAGTTTATGACAATGCCAAGCCTATTCGACAAAGACTTCGACCTGTCCACCCTCGCAAAGCAGCCACCATTAAGATTGAAGTTGAAAAACTCTTACATGCTTGTTTCATCTATCCCATTCCTTTGACGGAATGGGTTTCCAATCCGATTCCCATAGATAAAAAAACAAGGCACCATCCAAGTCTATGTTGACTATCGTGATATGAACGCCGCTTGTCCAAAAGACAATTATCCTACACTGTTTATATATTATATTCTCAACAATTGTGCCGGATGTGAATCTTTCTCCTTTATGGATGGCTTCTCAGGCTATAACTAGATGCGATTAAAAAATATGACCAGCATAAAACAACCTTCATTTTTCCTCGGGGCACCTTTGTGTATCGTAAACTCTCATTCGATCTGAAGAATGCGGGAGAAAATTTTTGAAGGGCAATGGACTATGCCTTTCATCATATTTGGCATATTGTACAAGCTTACTTGTATTACCTTCTGGCTCACTCCAAGAAGCGAACCCACAACCTTACGCATTTGAAACAAATATTCGCTTAGTGTAGGTTCTACAATATACATCTAAATCCACATAAGTGCATATTTTTTGTCGAGTTTGGAGGCCTTCTAGGTTTTATTGTCTCTAAGAATGGGATTAGGGTTGATCCCGATAAGGTTAAGGTGATCATTGAATTACGCATGCCACAATCAATTCTACAACTCTAACATTTACAAGGGAAGGAAAAAATTTTACGTCATTTCATAGTAAACTATGTCGAGATGACGAAAGGATTTATGCATTTATTGAAGAAAGGAACACTATATTTGTGGGATGAGCAAGCTCAACTATCATTTGATGCCTTGAAATGAGCACTCGTTTCTGCCCCACTTCTTAGTGCCCCCAACTACTCACGTGACTTTCTCCTCTACTTGGCAGCCTCACCATCCTCGTTAGGAATGGTTTTGGTTCAAGTTCACAATGATGATTTTGAAAATGTGATATATTATTTGTCAAAAGGTCTCATTGGACCCGAACCACGATATTCACATGTGGAGAAACTATCTCTCGTGGTGGTCTTTGTTGTCACCCGACTCCAACACCATATATTGTTGCGGCAGACTATCATCATTGCTTTGGAGAATCCCATGTGACACATTTTGTCTCAACAAGTTATTGGAGGAAAATATTCCAAATGGATTATAATCCTCCAACAATTATATTTGGTGTTCACTACTTCCAAAGCAAAGAAATCTCTATTCTTCACCGAATTGTTGTTGCACCTTCCCATAATTGACCTGAAAAATGTAGCTCATGACCCATTTCCTGATGAATCTGTCTACATAGTCAATTCTTCTAATCCTTGGTATGGAGACATTTTGGTCTACCTCCAAACTCAAATTTTCTGCCCCACCATCATGTCAGACAATCACTGTCATATTCGTCACCAAGCGGAACACTACCTCGTGCTAAAAAATACTCTATATCGTCATGGTGTCGATACTATTCTTCGGGGTTGTCTCTGTTGAAGATTGCAACAAGAAACAGTGAAGGAGGCATCCTGAAAATATTTTCTGATCCTAGTTGGAAAGTGATCACCTAAACTAGGTGGGGGCCACACAGGTGATTTTTGTCGCAAAGTCTATTTTTAGACTATGTCTATTTTTAGACATATGGATCATGGTCTATGAGTTGTAGGTTGCTATTTATGGATGGTTGGTAGAGTTGGTAAAAATAGATGGACCTCTATTTTTAGACGTTGGGTGGTTTCTATTTTTAGACTACCGGGCTAAAAATAGAACAGTCAAATATTATTAACCCTTAATAATATTTAGACTACAAACATTATCTTTTCCTCTTGGAGCACTTCATTTCGAGCTACGAATGTGGCACATGTAGCTGACAGAAGGAAATACGCTTTTCCTAAGGGTTATTTGAGCTATTGCATGGTTGAATTCAGTTAGAACTCATGTGGCAGAGTTTGGTGGAGTTGATGAGACAGTTGGTGGAGTTGTGTTCAGTTTAACTTAGTTGAACTAGTTGTATTTAGTCTAAGCTAAAATATACACTAGTGATGAGTGGTGTGAATTAATTATTAATTAATTCACTAATTATTAACTCATAAATCAACTAAAGAACACATCATTTAACTGCAATGCATGGACAGTTTAGTGGAGACCGGTGTTAGAGGTGGGTGAAAGGGTGAGTCTACTATCAGTTGTGACTATAGCTGTGCATGGGATTTGCACACACATTGATTGAGATTTCCAATGAGAATTGTGTAGTTCAAGCTAGTGGGATTCAAACTTGGATCTCATGGTAAACCCTTGATTGTGCGGTTAGAACTTGACTTAAACTAGGGAGATTTGAACACCGCTGACTTGTTCATCTTAAGGTGCTAGTTTGTGTGTAGCATGTGAGATAGTCTTGAGAGCTGTGAGAGCTTTGTGCTATGATTGTTACATGTTCTCTATCATTATAATATACGGATAGTTGGGGGTTTTCAGCTGTAAGCTTTCCCCATTACATATTGTGTTATATGTGTGCTTGATTATGTTTTAATGTGCGCATGCGACTGCTTCTAATTCCGCAAATTGATGATCAATGGTAGAAGAGGTTATGTATTATGCATGAAGCTCAAATAGTGTGTAATCGGGATAATATCGGTGAATAACTCATCTATTATTCAAATTTTCTACAGTCTCACTCTTAACGAGGTGAAACACATTTTAAATGACTGTCACACGGGGGGGTGTGGCGGTCATCTTTCTAGCATAGCTACTGCCAAGAAAATCTTGCGCACAAGATACTATTGGCCCACTTTGTTTAAAGACTACATCGCAGCGGTCCATAAGTGCCATCTGTGTCACATTTTCACGAAGATAATGCGCGCCCACCCTGCCCCTCTTCATCCGGTTGTCTACGTTGGTCCTTTCACTAAATGGGGAATAGACTTTGTTACATGCAACCCTACTTATGTGGATGGACACAACTACATTGTAGTTGCGGTCAACTACTTCACAAAATGGGCAGAAGCCATTCCCACTTTTAAGGCTGATGGAGAAACCACCGCTCTGTTCCTGTTCAATCAGGTCATCTACCGTTTTGGTGTACCCCTCTCGATTGTCACAGATCATGGGTCACATTTTCAGAACCATATGATGACGGAATTGACTTCCATGCTAGGTTTTCGACAAGATCAGTCTTTGTCCTACTATCTGCAAGAAAATGGTCAAGTCAAAGCCGTAAATGGCGTCCTCAAAGCCATGATTCATTGGTTAGTTGGAAACCATAAAACCACATGGCATCAGAATTTATATTCTGCATTATGGGCATACCGAACGTCAGTAAAAACTGCTACAGGCTTCACGCCATTCCAACTCGCATTCGGCTTGGAAGCAGTACTCCCAATCGAGTGTGAGATTCCATCACTCAAGCTCATTGTTGAACTCCTACCTGGCACCACTACTGAAGAAGAGAGCTTGCTCTCGCTCGATCAATTGGATGAAACTCGTCAACATGCCATGCTGGCACTCAAAGCTCACAATCGCCGAGTAAAGGCTCAATATGAAAAAAATTTCAAGCCTCGTTCTTTCTAAGAGGGTGATCTCGTTCTACTCTATGATCAGAGACACGACCTCTTGGGGACAGGAACACTCCAACCATTATGGCTTGGTCCTTACGTCGTCACGAAAGCCCTGTCAAAAGGAGCTTATGAACTTCAGGATTGTAATGGAATTCCACTCGCGGAGCCCCACAACGCGCTCTATATGAAGAAGTATTTCACCTAGTGTTCCACTAGGCATATGCTTTGTAATTTTATGTATATTAGTTTTTTCTTTGTTTGATGTGTCTGGATATTTTGGATTTTTTGAGTTTTTTTTCTCATAAACACTTTTTCTTTTACACAGATGCCTTCGTCATCCTTATCATACGTTGGATACGCGAATGGTTCTAGTCGTCATACTCGACACATTGCGTCAGCTACTTGGGTCCTCTACACACTTGAGGCAGAGCTCCTTGGCTCCGGGGGAATTTTCCTGGGTAATGCCAACAACAATATTGCTGAGTACATGTCGGTGATACAAATCCTCATGGAAGCTGCATCTCACGACATCTCTAATATGGGGGTCAGGTTAGATTCCAAACTCGTCGTTATGCAGTTAAACAATTGTTATCACATCCTTCATCCAGTCTTATTGCGTTATTACTTAAGGGTACGACTTCTATAACGTCAATTTCAAACCATTACGTTTGAGCACATTCCTAGAGAATTTAATACATTAGCCGATTCATTGGCAAATTATGTGTTAGATTGGCATTTGACGCATTTATTATATAAAGAGTCATACATGAGTGTATATTTTTACCATAAAAATACATAAACATTAAAAAACACAAGAATCAAAATCGCCAAAATATGTATATGTATATATGTATGTATATATATATGTATATATATATATATATATATATATATATATATATATGTTGTGTCCAATCAAGTTACATCAAAAAATTTCTCAAAACTTGGGTGTTTTACAAAAAATTGGCTCTGCTAAGCCTCACTCTGACATTTACACATCTATCCACTATTCCTACTGATCCTGCTGCTCAAAATAGTAGATAACTACTTTAGCAATCCTCCTAAGAGGCACCAAGAACCTCTCCAGCACACCCACTGTGTGTTGCTATAGGTGAACTGGAATCTCCCTCATGGGAAGAGGTGGCATGCCCATGCTTAGACCCTCAAGGTTCCTAGCAAGCTCGTGCAAACTACATGCGTCATCACCCTCTTCGGAGGCTGTTATGGCCTCTGTTGCTGCACCAACCCCAGGTAGCTGCATTCCTTGCCTTGCATAGCAAGAGGCTCCAGCTGGAAGGAAAGGTGCTACATTTGTGTTAAGAAAAAAGCTTCATGTCAAAAAAAAATTCACCCATTAAACAAAAAAGTTGCATAAACATTCAAAAGATAAAAAATACTTCAAAAAACACTGATCAAATTCTTTCTTACCATCAGGGCCCCACTGAGTGCCTGGTGGCAATATCAACTCCAGATCTCCTATGTAGTTCATCCCTGCATAGGAATAATCCTCAATCATCATGATCTGGTCATCTAACCACTCAAAGAATGCGTCATCAAAACTATGATGGATTGGACCCTCTCCCGTCCATGGTATCAAATTTGACCAATGAATCTGTCTAGGCTCCCGTGGTCCCAACGCATCCATGATCATTCTTGGCCTCATTGCGAGAACCCGCTCTAGTATAAAATACATGATCAGTCTGCCATACCCAAACTCTCTTTGGGTCTGTGTCTTACATGTTGTTAACCCGATGGACAACACCTTCACACCAGTCGAAAACCTGAGGTTGCATGCAATCCAGCGCTAGCAATACCTGGGCCTTGGTGGCCACGTGATGACTCTTAGCCCCAACCATGCGAACTATCATCCATAAGAGAGACCTCAATGGTCTCGTTTCCACCCGTGCAATAGGCACCCAGTTACTTACTACCGCAGTATTGTTTATGCAGTGAGTTTGGATCAAATCCACAGTAGTGCAAGGATCAACCCTGGAACCTGTAAAATTGGGCCTTGGTCCTCTGCATGACAAAGCAGTCAAGTAGTAAATTTCATCTTTCTCAATCAAAAGTTCATTACCCCTAATGTGAAAGACATGCTGCTGATCATCCCACTATTGGATGATCCATCTCAGAAGGTCTTCCTGCCCTCTCATCAACTCTAACTGATAATACTTCATTAATCAACATCTAAGGAGAACCAACAAAGTAGCAGCATCGATAACCATTTCACGTTCTTCCCGCTCATGCTCTCTTTCACGCCAAATGCTCATGCTAACTACTTCACACCTGCACAAGCAACATTTCCAATGGATCAGTTTTTGACGTGAACACTTTAGGATGATTAAAAATAAGTTCAAAAATAGTTTTTTCCGGCTAATGCAAGCGACATTGCAAAAAATTGTGTTCTAATGCTCTATCTCTGATCGGGCAGTGCGTTTAACGTGGCCAAAAAACTGGACACCCGCGTTAGCTGCTAAATATATTTAGTGCCTGCCAAAATTTACATTTATAGCTAGCAAAAATAACTAAAATGAAAATGGAAAGCTAGAGCAGGGTTCAATCTCTTACCTGGATCTCGCGGAATTAAAAATCGTTGCCCAGATTGTCCACAAACAGTAGCTGAAGTTTCACCACTTTTTTCACTCCAGAGCTCTATCACAGCACTCAAAACAGTGAAAATGAAGGTATGTTGCCTTCTTATAGCCATTCTGGAGGTAAGACTCACTCTGATATTCTTTTAAAAAATTGGTAAATTACTGCTATAATTTGTCGCAACTATTGGTTTTTTAAAAGTTAATGATGCTCTGATGAGTTGTTAGTGTTCATGTGCAGATTTGACCATATTCGACCCGGTTTCGAGCTTTCTTTTTAGGGACTTTTTCTAGCTCGTAAAACTGAAAAAAACCTGAGTGGCCTTCGTTGGGCTCGTTAAACTACTACGACAAAGAAATAAGAGCCATTCTTTTTCCATGTTTTTCAAATCTCTTTAAACAGAAAAAGTAACTGAGTTTTTCTCCGTGGGACTCATTAAAAAATCACAGAGAGCATCAAGTTTTTCTTCGTTGGACTCATTAAAATTTCACAAAGAACATTGAGTTTACTTCATCTCCTCGTACTCATAAACAAAATGAGGTAGATATGTTATATATATTACCCTATAGCACCTTTTGAAATGGAGATATGTTATTTACTCTCTATTATACTTCAAAACTTTATTTCCCTTATCCTTTTTTTACAATTTTATTTTAGAAGGTTCTTACTATTTTTCCTTTTTTCGTGTTTTTATTTTGGAGGGCTCTCTTGGTGGTGAGGGATTTTTGCTTCATTATAATTCAATTTTTTTAGGCATTATTGAAATGAATTTTCAAATACCATTTATTTATGGGTTTGGTAATTTATTTGTTTTGTTCCTCCGGGGGAGTTTGTAAAATCTATCCATGCATCAATAGCCAATGATAAGTGAAAGCTTACCTCATTTCTTTATTGCACATGCCATTGAAAGAATCAACTAATAGTGAATAGTTTAGTGAATCTGAGTGTTGAACCTCATAATTTTCCTTTTTTTGACATCCTTTCTCATAATTTTTCCTTACCTTTTCAAAAATCCATGCACTCTAATCAATTATAAATGACATGTTTTTATCTTAGATAATGCATTTGAATGATTTATGTGTTATATTTTTATGTTCTTGTTATGTGAATGGATTTTTTTAACTCAGCTATAGAATGCAACCTATTCTCCAACTAATTTTTGTTTTCGCAGCTACTTTTATAGTTTGATAGGTTCCGAGGAGCAAATAAAGGAACGAGCCACATGGACATCTCCAGAATGATCCATATATGGATTTCCTCCTATCCACCTAGTTGAAATCAACCGAAAAATTTGATCGTGGTCAAAGTGCGGTCAAAGGATGTGATCCGAGAGTGAAGAATTCTTGATTTTCTCTGACGTATAAAATCAAGAGTTAACCATTTAGAATTTTCTTATATGTTTCGGTTGTAATCGACAATTGTAGGCGGAATTAGCTCCTGAAGACAGCCTTAATTTTCTGTAAACGATGTGTATTATTTAGACTCTTTCCTTTTTCATAATACGAAGATCGTGTTCGTGGTTCAAGTTTCTTCTTAATGTGTATATAGTGTGCTAGGATCTCAACCTATTCTATCGCACAGGGCCCCTGCACAGAAGGATTTTTTTCATTTGTTGTTTTAGTTTAATTTCATTCATTTTGTTTTGTCAACTCATAAGTTAGATTTATATTGCTTTGTAGCTGTTATTTAGATTAAATTGTTTATCATTTTATAGATTAAATTTATGAATGCTTTCTTAGTATTAGTTTTAGAATGACTGTGTAATATTTTGATTTCCTAGAACATCTCAACAAAGTATATTCTTCTATTTTCCAATTGGATTATGTTTGAGGCATTAGAGCTCACAATTGTTTAGTTTCTTTACATGTTTTTACACTGCTTTCCTAGATCAGATCCTCAATTATGCGTATAATTGGATGCTTGTAAATCATGCCAAGAAGATGACTCTGTCATACTTCCAAATTGGATGCTTGATTATTTAACCTATACAATAATTGAGTTTTCCTTTACATGCCTTTACACTTCTTTCCTAGATTAGATCCTCAGTTAAATGTATAATTGGATGCTTGTAAATCATGCCAAGAAGATGACTTCGTCATACTTCTAAATTGGATGCTTGAGTATTTAACATATACAATAATTGAGTTTTCCTTTACATGTTATTTAAATGCTTTCTTAGATTAAATTTTTAAACTAAAGTGTAATCGATTGCTTGTAAATCATGTCAAGAGGGTGAATCTTTCATACTTCCATATTGAATGCTTAAGTAATTGATCATACAATATTTTTTTTTTCCTTTGAATCTACTTTCATTTAGATTAGCATTATCATTTCAATTCTCAGTCAGAAGATTCATATTTCAATCCATGGAGTAGAACTAAGTTAAGATAGATTCGAATTAACTTTAATTTTCAAAAGCTCAAATTCATTACAATAAATACTCTGTTTTTAGATCAAATTCTAACCATCTAAAGTTTGATTCATTTTTATGCAAATTAGGATAGTTAAAGAACACTTCATTTTCTTCCTTCTTTCAAAATTAGTTTTTAACATTTAAATTTCATTAGATTTATTTGATTCATTTCATAGTTCTCATTTCTTAAAATTAACATTTAGACATAAAGAACAAAATCCCCAAAAACAACATAAAAACATACACAATGAAGTAAGAAGAAGGTTAACTAAGCATATATAGTGCACCACACTTCATCAGATTACAAACCTCGGTTGATAATTGATGTTAAGAAATTTAAGAAACTAAATTGGCTAAACATTTTGGCACTGTTGCCAGAGAAGTGTAATTAGGTAACCTCATTTTTTACATCTAAAAAAAAATGATATGCGTAGAGAAAGAGATTATAGGGGTAGATTCATAGCTAGAGGTGGAAGTTTAATTCCAACAACACCACTCACTCCACCTAGACCACGTAGTGATACACCACCATCTCAAACTCATATTCCATACTTCACTAGACATAAACTTCCTGAAGTCTTAAGGTCAAAAATCCAATCAAGAGGATCTCCTATTTCACCCATTGAGGCAGTCTTAGAGGAAGAAGATCCCAGATATCCAACAAAAGGAGTAACCTTTTTCACCTCTACAAGAGAACACATTCTAGCTTAAGAGTTAGAAACTCCTAGTGGAGAAGAATAGGAATATCCTTTCTTCAATATCACATTGATATAATAACCATAGGAATATCAATTAAATTTATAGTTAGAACCTTATATTAGCTCTGAGGAATCTACAATGGCAGGAAGAGGAGAAGGAGGAGAAGGAGAAGGATAAATTCTAAATGGAGAAAAAATGTTGTTTGGAGGAGGAAGAGGTGCAGGACGAGGTAGAGGGAACAAAGGGGGAGGAAGAGGAGGTGAAGAAAAATAAATAAATATGGAAAATGATAATTTTTTTGGATTTCCTATAATTGATGGGGATACAAATGCCACAATGAAAATATTTCACCCTCTATTCTTCCAAATTTCCATGGATTAAAGAATGAAAATCTTGAAACATTTTTGTTTGAATTTGAAGCTTTGTGTAGATCTTATGATTACTTACAAGACTCTCAAAAAATAAATCTATTTCCTGCAACACTGAAAGGAGAAGCTTTAAAATGGTACATGGGTTTAATCACACAGTCTATTAGGACATGTAATGAAATGAAAAGAGAATTTTTAGAGAGATATTTGGATTAATACATACCTATGAATCATAAGGATTAAGTATCAAGATGATGCAAAGAGAGGATGATAATTTGGAGGATCTAATTGAAAGATTCAATTATAACATAAAAAGAGCTAAAATGGATAATTTATATCAAGATACTTTAAAAGATCTTTTGTTAAAAGCCATTAGAGATGTGTGGATAGATATTCACAACATGATGGAGAAGGGATATATCTCTCAACTGACATTACCTAAAATTTCTGAATTATGTATTCATCTCTCAAGTGGAAAATAAAAATCTAGGAAACATCCAAGAGGTCCTTCTCTCGCTAGAGTGAATAAATCCGCAACTAGAACAGTATGTAGGGCATAAATTGGAAATATGCTTGATGAATTTAAAACAGATTTTTAGGGAGTCTTAGTGAACAGATATACACCCTTAAATTACAAAACAAACAAAAATCTGAAACTGATGCCTTAGTTATTTTCTGTCCTAAATGAAGGAAGAAGCATGCTTTAAGAGAATGTCCTCTTGATGTAAAATTCATAGAGACCTATGTGAATTGCTCAAAAAATCATGAAACTAATATTTTCCTTTCAATTCCAGGTCTTAAGGCTTTTTTTCAAGAAAAAGTAACTTAAAATCCATAATATCTTTGCTTTGTCTCTAGAATACCATGGCAGGGGCCACAAACTCAAGGTTTTAACAACCAAATGTATACTCATCCCCCACCAAATAATTGGAATTATTGGCAACAAAGTTGGTCCCAACCTCAACCTTGGGCACAAGGCATGAAAAATCCCTATAGTAGATATTCTCAATACGACCAATATGCTCCATCTTATCCAAACTATCCTCCCCAAAAAATTATTCAACGGAATCAACAACCCCAACTCCAAAACCAAAATTCACAACTTTCATTACCATTTTCACAAAGATGAAATCAACTACCTTCCCAACCATTGTCAAACCCCAATAATAAAAATCCTCAAAATGCTTACACTATAGAAGGACAACAATTTCCAACTTACATGATTAGTCCACTAGATCTTAATGATGTTCAACTTATATCTAGTATAATATTAGAGAGGAAAAAGCCTTATGTTGTTATTCAAGAACAAGATAATTTTGAGGAAGATTCTCTACATCCAAATAAAAGTTTTGAAGAGGGAACATCTCTTCAAAACCAGAATTCTATAAATAAAAAACAAAAAAAACCAAAAAACTTAACTCTTATCATAGAGCAACCATCAGTATCTATTTTAACCCTCCTTTTCCTAAAATATTAAAATTTGATAGAAGGGTAGAAAAACATATAATTTTGCCCAATTATGATTTTCTAGATGAATCGAAAAATGTATGTAGCAAAATTCCTTTGCTACAGACAATTAAAGAGATTCCAATTCTAGCTAAAACCATAAAAGAGTTGAGCATGAAGAAACCAGGAAGAAAAACAAAAGAAATAAAAAAATCAACTAGTAGGAAAAATTGTACACATTATGATGGGAAAAATTGCCATACAAAAACATTTAGATCGAATATGTCCAGTTGTAAAAAAACATATAAATGGTATTGAAATTCCAAATTAGGAGCAGCTATAAAAATCATAAGCAAACAAAGCATGGAACAACTCAAGCTTCCAAATCTTCAGTATACACCTACATTACTGCAATTAGCAGACAAATCTGTAATCAAGCCACATGGTATATTAGAATACATTTCAGTATCCTTAGACTCTTGGGAGTATCCAGTTGATTTTATGATTTTAACCCCCAAGAAAAATCTAGGAGGGCATCCACTAATATTAAGAATACCTTGGTTGGCTAAAAATAATGCTTTCATTAATTGTAGATCTAGTGACATGTATATCTATGATGGTAACTCAACAAAAAAATTCACTCTACATCCTCCAGCAAAAACAATCACAAAATTATAATATGAAGAATGGATTGATGATGACAATTATATACAACCTCTCTTTACTATTTCAAACATTAGTGAAGATTGTCAAATATTAAATTCAATAGAAAACTTTGAATCATATTCAGAATATGAACATGAGAAATTTCAAGAACAATGCAATATTGAATATTTTTCATCCAGACAGATGTCTCTATACTCTATGGAAGAGTTTGGTAACTCTACAGTTGAAATCTTCCCAGGAAAATATTTGAACATAAACAAAAACTTGGAAAGATTACAATAGGAAAAGTTAATTAAAACATTACAACAACATTCTTATACATATGCATGGGAATACACAGGCATGGAAGGAATTAGTCCTAAGACTTGTATACATCACATCTACATTGAGGAAAATTGTAAACCTATCAGACAACCTCAAATAATGATGAATCCAAATCTTAGGGAAATTGTGAAAGAATAATTGCAAAAATTGTTGAATGTGAACTTCATTTACCCAATTTCAAATAGTCAGTGGGTTTCTCCCTTAGTGATTGTACCTAAAAAGAATGGTAAGTGGAGGGTTTGCAATGAATATCGAGAGTTGAATAAAGCTACCCTAAAAGATCATTTTCCTTTACCTTTTATAGATCAAGTATTGGATACATTAGCAAGTAAGAAGTATTTCTTATTATTGGATGGTTTTAGTGGTTACAATCAGATTCAGGCAGCACCTAAAGACCAAGATAAAACTGCATTCACCTATCCATGGGGAACTTATGCCTATCGAATACTTCCTTTTGGTTTGTGCAATGAACCTGCAACATTCCAAAGGGCAATACTAGGAATTTTTTCTGATCTAATACATGATTGTGTGGAGGTATATATGGATGATTTTATACTTTACAGGAATTCATTTGAAAAAGCTTTAGAAAATTTGGAAAAGCTTCTTAAAATTTGTAATGAATAAAATATTTCATTAAGTCATGAATTTTTTTTTATGATGTTTACTGAAGGAATTTATTTAGGAAATCACATTTCAGGAGATGGAATTAAATTTGATTCATATAAAGTTTAATTCATCTCCAAATTATCAATTCCAAGTTGCCAAAAGGATGTTATAATTTTTCTAGGATTCATAGGGTATTATACAAGATTTATAAAAAAATTCACTAAAATAGCATCCCCACTCTTCAAATTTCTTACCAAATATTATGAATTCAATCGAAATCCTAATTGCCAATTGGCATTTGAAACTTTAAAAACAAAAATTTCTAAATCACCCATCTTAAGAGGTCCAAATTGGAAACTACATTTTCATAATTCAACAGATGCTTCAGATACAACTCTGGGAGTTGTATTAGGACAAAAATATTTGATCCCCTATGCCATCTATTACACAAGTAAAAACTTGACTCCTACTGAGTTAAATTACACTGTAACTGAAAAAGGATTCCTAGCTGTTGTTCATGGTATCAATAAATTTAGACATTATATCACTAGATATGAAACCTTTATTCATACAGATCGCTCTTCAATTAGATATTTAATGAATAAATATATTACTACTCGCAGAGTCACAAGATGGTTATTACTCCTGCAAGAATTCAATATCACCATTCTAGACCGACATGGAAAACAAAACACAGTTGTTGATTTCTTGTCTAGAATTCAAAATGTCAAAAATGATACTCCGGTTGAGGATAATTTTCCTGATGAATATATTTTTGCAATAACTGCTAAAACTCATTGGTTTGTAGATATTTCTAATTACTTAGTCACAAGAAAGTTACCTGCACACTTGTTTCCTAGAGAGAAAAGAAGAATTATTCAAACAAGTGCACTTTACTCATGGATTAATGATGAATTGTGTAAAACACGTCCAGATCTCATTATCCAAAGGTGTCTTCGAGAAGATGAAATTCCTGAGATTCTTAAGGCATCCCATGATGAACCCTATGGTGGACACTTTGTTGATAAGAGGATAGCCTATAAAATCCTTCATTTAGAATATTTTTGGCCATCCATATTTAAAGATGCTAGGGAGTATGTCAAAAGGTGTGACAGTTGTCAAAGAATGGGGAAACCTATTCCTACAGATGAAATTCCATTACAACCTCAGGTACTCATCAAACCATTTGAAAAATAGGCCTTGGATTTTGTTGGACCAATCAATCCACCATCTAATCAAAAGAAATATATTCTGGTATGTATTTATTATGTCACTAAATGGGTAGAGGCTAAAGAAATTTCTTTATCTAATGAAAATTTTGTAGTTAAATTTCTTTTTGAGGATATCTTCACTTGTTTTGGTGTTCCAAGAGAAATTGTGATAGATAAGGGATCCCATTTTACATCCAAGTTGGTGGAAAAGCTTGTGGAAAACTACAAGATCAAGCATAGAAAATCCACTCCTTATCATCCACAAGAAAATGGTCAAGTGGAGTCTACCAATAAAGTGATTGAAGGAATTCTCACTAATATTGTACATCTACACATGAGGGATTGGGCAGAGAGGCTTCCTAAGGCCTTATGGGCCTACCGGACCACATGGAGGAATACAAAAGGACATACTCCCTATGAACTTGTTTATGGAAAGCAAGTCCTATTTCCTATATAATTTTAGATCCAAACCTTCAAGATGGCAGTCCAATTGGGACTTTACTTATCAGAATCCCAGAAGCATAGATTGGAGCAACTTAAGGAGCTTGATGAAATCACGCAATATGCAGTTTAAATAACCAATATAGTCCAGCAGCAAAGGTACAAATGGAATGACAAATATATAAAGGAGAAAAAGTTTCAAGCAAGAGACTGGGCACTTTCTTTGATTCAAATTTCAAAGACTTTCAAGGAAATTTTCAGACTCATTGGCTTGGGCCTTATGAGATTGAAAAAATTCTTTGACAATGGAGCAGTCAGGATAAGGACAATTAATGAAGAAAAGGTACATCTTCTTGTGAATGGACATCGATTAAAAGTCTATCATAAGCCAATTTCAAGAGAATATTTTATCAAAATTTTATCAAAATGATTGGCATCCTTATACAAAAAATACAGGATGAAAATCAGAATTCTGACATCTTATATTTTCCATTCCATTTCTAAAAATCCCAAAAATATTTGTTCCCTGTATTTTCTAAAAGTAATAAAAATTAGTACAAAACTATTTCCATTCTTTAGTTTTCATTCCATTCTGCAGCTGACATTCCATTCTGTAGTTGATACATCATTCTATAGCTCTGTCACATTTTTACAGCCTACCGAAGCAGTAATATTAAGCACAGGAAATTGAGAACTCCATTTGAAGATCATCATGCTAAAGGATACATGGAGAATCAACACCAAGGAAATAGCAACAAAGTGTTAGTTCTAAAGGTAAGTTACATAAATTTATTTAAATAACAAGGTGAAAAAATTAGCATGTATAACGTAGATGATCACATGCTACTTCAACATGTCATCATTTGATTTGATTTGGACTCCTATCATCTCATAGGTCGGCCACATCATCCACATAATGTTTCATAAAGGTCCATAACAAAATCCCCCATTTATGATTAAGCAGTCATGTCCTATTGCCGTCACCTATTCGTCTACGTTTCCTAAAACCCCATAAAATATCCATCTCATTCATTACTAAAAACCCTCGAATTCCTTCACCAGATCCGCAACTCAATTCACTTCATACAAAGAAGGATAATTCTGAAGATTAGACTCTTCACGAAAACAAACATAGGTTCGATAGTCAAGACTGAACCAGTGGGAGCTAAATACATAGAGAGTTATCCTCAGATCAAATAGATGCTATAGAAGGCTAAGTGGCTCAAGTTTATAGAAAAATTTGATGGTTTCCACAAAGAGATCACTAAGTCTTTTGTGAGGTATTTTGATGGAACGAAAGTCAAAATATGAGACATAAAATTTTCAGTGACCGAGGCATTCATAGCTGAAGCCACAGAGCTCCCAAGAGTTGGAAAAAGGTGGTTCAAAAAAAAAAAATCATAGTGAAGCATGGATAGTTATCCTCAAAAATCTAGGTATGGATACTTCTGTTTACAAAAAGGGTATTCCTAGCTCAACACTCAAGAAAAAATGAAGGAACATGCTTTTAATTTTGCAGATTTTTATCACTTGTGAAGGGAGATTTGGCTATATGTTTGTGTATCATATTTGGTTGTTGATAAAATTTTTGGAGGATGGTGAAATAAAACTTCCTTTATTTTTGCTGAATAGCTTAAAAATAATGTCTACAAATGTACAGAAGAGAATTCAGTTTACAGACAACACTATGCACCATCATGGGTTGGTAAAAAAATGCTTCTTGAATTCCATTTGAAAATTATAGGAGATTCTTGGGAGAATTTTCTGATCAGAAACCATTCCCAAGATGAGCCAGAGCAACCCAAGGAAGAAAAGACTAGGAAAAGTAAAATAAGGAATATTGATACAAGCATTGAAGACATACCTTCACCTCCACTACAACAAAGTAAAGAGGAACTCACCCTTGCAGAACTAATGAGGAACAAGAAGCGAGGTTGAATTAAGATAGGAGGTAAAACAGAAAATAAGAGCAAGGTTACAAGTGAAGAAAACTTAAACCCTCTACAGCCGAGGAGAAGCTCTAGACTCTGAGGGTAAATGAAGAAGACACTACCACAAGAAATAGAGTTCATGAATTTAGAGGAAGAACCTCCAGTACCATCTCCCATCAATATATCTCCTCCACAAAGCCTTGTAAATTCTCCTATACGTAATTTTTAAGGTAATCCCAGCAGAATATCTTCAGGCATAGATCCATTATAGCAAGAGATATATGACTACATAGAGTCATTATTAAAAAAAGAATGCAACAATGAATCTATAATTGCCTATATATCCACAAGAACCTCTGGTTGAAATCCTTAAACAAGCAATCTATGAGCTAGATTTATTGAATAGACATATTAAACAGGAGAATGAAGCTTTAAAGCAGCAAAACCAATTGGATAAATTCATTAGTGATAACACCATCCTGAATTTGAGACCATGGTACAAAAATAACGGAAATTTAAAAAGAAAGAACAAATCATTGAATAGGGCAGTCGTCAATCTCAAATACAAACTCCTTATGAGGAAGCCCAGGATGGCAGTTACTTCAATGAAAAGCAAGAAGAGAAAACTGGATGTATTAGTAGAAGTGTCTAAAAAAATTAAATAGGAGAAGGAATTTCACATTTTTGATAAATTACATGAGGACATGCAATGGCTTCTTAGTGGGGGTATGTTGAACCTTAGAATTGTCCTTTCTCTAACATTCTTTCTCATCACTTTTCCTTACCTTTTCATAAATCCATACACTCCAATCAATGAAAAATGACATGTTTTATCTCAAAGAATGCATTTGAATGATTTATATGTTATATTTTGATGTTCTTGTTATTTTAATGGATTTTTGTAACTCAACTACAGAACGCAACCTATTCTCCAGCCAATTGTTGTTTATGCAGTTAATTTTATAGTTTGATAGGTTTCGAGGAGCGAATAAAGGAATGAGTCACATGGGAATCTCCAGAATGATCCATATATGGATTTCATCCTATCCACCAGGTCGAAATCAACAGAAAAAGGTGCCTGTGATCGTGGTCAAAGTGCGGTCAAAGGATGTGATCTGGGAGCGAAGAATCCTCGATTTTCTCTGACGTAGCAAATCAAAACTTAACCATTTATAATTTACTTCTATGTTTCAGTTGTAATCGACAACTATAGGCAGAATTTTCTCCTGATAGTTACATTGAAGTTTGTCTAAATTCCGGTTGTTTGAAGATCAAAGATAATCTTAATTTTCTGTAAACATTGTGTACGCTTTAGACTCTGTCCTTTTTCATAATAATAAGATCATGTTCATGGTTCCAATTTCTTCTTAATGTGCATATAGTCTACTAGGATCTCATCCTATTCTGTCACAGAGGGCCCATGCACAGGAGGAGGCTTTTCATTAGTTGTTTTAGTTTAATTTCATTTTTTTTGTTTTTTCAATTCATAAGTTAGATTTATATTTCTTTGTAGCTACTCTTTAGATTAAATTCATTATCATTTCATAGATTAGATTTATGAATGCTTTCTTAGTATTAGTTTTAGAATTACTTTGTAATATTTTTCTTTCCTAAAACATCTCAAGAAAGTAGATTCTTCTATTTTCCAATTGGATTATGTTTGAGGCATTAGAGCTCACAGTTGTTTGGTTTCTTTACATGTTTTTACACTGATTTCCTAGATCAAATCCTCAATTATGTGTATAATTAGATGCTTGTAAATCATGCCAAGAAGATGACTCTGTCATACTTCCAAATTGGATGCTTGAGTATTTAACCTATACAATAATTGAGTTTTCCTTTACATGCCTTCACATTGATTTCATAGATTAGATCCTTAGTTAAATGTATAATTGGATGCTTGTAAATCATGCCAAGAAGATGACCCTATCATACTTCCAAATTGTATGCTTGAGTATTTAACCTATATAATAATTGATTTTTCCTTTACATGTTATTTAAATTATTTCTTAGATTAAATTTTTAGAATAAAGTGTAATCGATTGCTTGTAAATCATGTCAAGTGGGTGACTCTGTCATACTTCCATATTGAATGCTTGATTAATTGATCATACAATAGTTGCTTTTCCTTTGAATCTTCTTTCATTTAGATTAGCATTATCATTTCAATTCTCAGTCATAAGATTCATATTTCAATCCATGGAGTAGAACTAAGTTAAGATAGATTAGAATTAACTTTAATTTTCAAAAGCTCAAAGTCAGTAGAATAAATACTCTGTTTTTAGATCAAATTCTAACCATCTAAATTTTGATCAAAATTTATACAAGTGGGATAGTTACCGATACTTATTTATTCCTTCTTTCGAAATTAGTTTTTAACATTTAAATTTCATTAGATTCAGTTGATTTATTTCATATTTCTCATTTCTTAAAATTAACATTTAGACATAAAGAAAAAAATCCCCCAAAACAACATAAAAACATACAAAACGAATTAAGAAGAAGTTTATCTAAGCATGTATAGTGCACCACACTTCATCATATTACAAACCTCGGTTAATAATTTATGTTAAGAAATTTAAGACATTAAATTGGCTAAAAAATTAGTGATGTAACGATGATTCCCATTGAGACATATATAATTGATCCTGAATGATGATGCAACCTTAAGTTATGTAGAACCAAGTGAGAAATTATGAGTGAATGTGGAATTAGGAAAACAATTGTAGGCATGTGGGGGGAAGAAAGTGGGAAGGATTCTGCAATTAAATCTCACAATAAAAGAACAAAAGTATTTTTCATATGGCATGCAACAATGATTAAGTGACCACTAAGCTATAAAGAAAAGAGGAAATATCAACCATAATCCTATAGATCTTTGAAGGAGAGTGATTATATTGGATGGACCATGAAGTAATCTTGTAGAGACAAGGAGAGTGATCCAATGAGATGGATCATGGTGTAATCTTGTGGAGTTGAGCAGAGAAATTCAACAATATGGGAGGAAATTATTCATAGAACTAGTTTCTTATGGAACAAAACTCCAAGATGTTTCAAGATTTGAAGCCATCATGTCCTCATGTGGCTGAGATATCACTACGATAATTTCAAAATTTGTATCACCAATGGAGGTGGATGAGTGGATTCTACCTTGATTCATTTTCTTATCACCCTCTGTCTATGCTTCACTGATGATAATATGATCTCCAAATATGATGGTTAATTTGAGAGTAATCCATTACATGATGATCAAGTAAATTTATCTTGGAATAGGATGTCGCAATGACATATCACTTTGGCTCAACCACCATGTTTAGGTGTCCCAAGTGAAAGAAAATATTGTAATGTTTATTGGATGTAAGCCTGATACATCCATACATTTCATCCTTACACTAATGATTAAATAGTAAGTAGAATAATTATACACCTCATGTGGAGTTAAAATCAAATATATATACATAACAGAGACAAAAATTAATGTGGGATCATATATGAATCTACAAAATACAATGTTAAGATAATATACCAAAAAAAACTTTCAAAAATAAACATGGTAGTGAGTGTTCCTAGGGAGATCAAAATCAAACATCATAAAAGATTAGATAAAATAATATATTTATATAATTTCATTAATATCTCATAGATTAACACAAATAAGCAATTTACAATGATATGCACAAATCTAAGATACTAGAGGAAGTTGAAGAGACAAAAGTATAAGTTGGGAAAATGTGATGTAAGATGTAAATTTCATGGAAGTTGGATCATTACCTAGTGTGGATATAAAAAGGATGGTATCCATTTGAATAAATTAGCCTATGCAATGAGTGTCGACTATGAGTTGATAAAATGTAAGAGATAATTGCAAAACTAAAATAAAGTGTCGAGGCATATGACTATATGATTTGTAAATATTTAGTATCCATATTAATGGAAATTAGTAGAAATATTATATATCTCTATAATATTTCTATTTGTTTTATTTAAAGGATGATGCAAAAGGTGTTTGGTTATGGCAAATTTACACATGACGTGTTTTTATATTATTTTCTAGTATATTTTGCATGCGATTTTTTTTTAGAGAGATTACCATTGTGATTTTAAAGAAGTGTGGATATGAAAATTTTCTATGGTTATTAATTACTTTTGTATTATTTCATTAGTTTGGTTATACATTAGGTAGGTTTCTAAAATTTGGTTGCTAGATTGTCACTCTAGTTTTCATGGTTTATCTCTTAATTGCATCATATTTTTGCTAATGACACTGGGCAAAGGAAATAATATATTTTCGTCCTTAACTTCCAACTAAAATTTTATGAGGTATGGGTTTTGATATTTTAATCCATAAATAATAACTTCACCATATAAATGGTTTTGTAAACCCAAGTTATTGGCTATTTCTAGGTTCATAGGATGAAAGATATTTCTTAGGAAAAATTAATGTACACTCATAATCTTCCATTGATAATAGTGAGATCCTAAAACAATGAAGATAACTAGAAAAATATCCTCTTGATAGGAAAGCACTACATTAAATTGTGAGTGAAATGAATAACTTAAAAGGGGTTCAAGTTGAAGAAGTGAACCTTTTAAAATTGAAAACTATTAGCAACAACTAACTTCTATGTTTATTTTCAGGAAAAAGAAATCCAAAAATTTTAGATAAGATAGTTGCATTTTCATGGTTGTCAAAATTTAATTATAGTTGTTCACTTTATCTATGAGTTAACACTAAAATCTTGAGGACATCATTTGCCTTATACCTCTAAATTTGATTTCCAATGAATGTTTACAAACTAATTACTTTGTTATTTATTGAAAAGGAAAAAATTTATAACTATACTTAAGCTACTAAAAGGAAAATATTTTTAACTTTTATTCACTCCATGAGATAAAATATTCTCTTCTTTCAGTAAATCACTTTTTTTCTTTTTTGGTTTCAACTTTAAAGTTTTACATATATTGTATTTTCTTAACTCAAATTCTTGAATATGAAAAACACATGGAGGATTGTGTTGGTGTGAAAAAATTCCTCAACAATGATTGAGTAATTTTAACCACATGTCTGCCCAAGACCTATGATAGACAGTGTGTGATGGTGTTTACTTAACCGAGAAAATTCACAAAGAAAATGTGAATAACAAAAGTTAACAAGAAAGAGAAATGCTTGCACCTTACCATGGAAGGTGGCTATCTAATAGTTGTAGTGATCAATTTATTTGAGATCTTGGTTCCATGAATCTCCTCACTTGTTAATTGCACATACAAAACAACAAATATTCAATTCTATGTCCCTTTAAACTAAAGTTAGCTTTAGTATTATGAAAAGGAAAATACAAACACAAATAACATCAAAGAAAGTATGTTGTTGGTGGGGGGAAGTAAATGTTTTTACTATGCCACTAGTGTTTACAATAATTTCTCCATCTATATTCCTTGGTCCTTGTCCCTCCTCTCACTACAACTTAATATAAAGGCATGTAGTATTTTGTATCTTATCGCAAAGGGAACTTGGGTCCTCATTCTGACAGCATTTTGTTGCATAAAATTTTCTCCCTTTGTCCCACAGGGATAATTACTTATATAGAGGGATTTGGAGGAGTGATCAAATGTATTTAAACACTTTGTTCACCATGTTTTATATGGTACTTTTATCCTTATCTTCTATAATTGATCAATTTTTAAGTTTTTTTCCCTTGTCTATTTCTCTTCTATCCCTAGCCACTTCAACTCTCTTTTGTTCTGTAACTGGAGCATTGCAACTCTCCCTGGAAATAAAACAAGAGAATTGCAACTCCCCCTACTACTGTTCTATGTGAATTTAAGAGTAAAAATACTATTTTTTTAGGTTTCCATGGACCTCTTTCTATATTCTAGCCTCAATTTTGATACCTTTCCCTAGTAGACCCAAGGGGATGTCACTTTGAGCTATGGAAGACCTAGATGGTGACATTTTGAGCTATAACAATTGGCCACAAAGTTTTTCTCCTATCTCTCACTCAAAGTCCCAATTTTGAGGCATAATTTGTAGAAGCATTTCCCTATGCCATTCTAGGCCTTTGAGCTAAGGGGAGTTTTATTTTCCTAAAGTTATATGTCATAGCCTATCTCCCCACATAAAATTTTATCTATAGAGCTTCAATTAAATTTATTGTAGATAAAAATGATGCACAAAAATCACCACATATACTTAAAAATTATTTATATTTATAAATAAAGAAAAAAATAACACTTAGAGACTAATAAAAGTAATATCCATTAACTTAAATGGTGAAGAAAACTTAAATTGTGATTAATATTCACAAGAAATATGCTAAAAATAAAAATACATCCTAATAAAAACAACATACTACTTTCTTATTTATACTTTAACATTAAAAATGTGATAGAAAATAAGCATACATCCTTACAAGAAACAACATGCTACTTTCTTAATGTTGGACACCTAATCCCATAACGGCTAAGGTGTGGTAAATGGATAGTCAAAGGGAGTCCAAGAGATCTTGGAAGATGAAACCAATGGTCACTCCAATTTATTATGAATATGTATTATTGTGAATAATAGATGTATTAAATGCTTAACTTCCATCTTGTGTGCATTCCATGTATATATTTAACATGGTATCAGAGTTGTAGGTGATCTCCTGACCTACTCAATCTTGTTTGAGCCAATTTTTTTGCTAGCTTCTTCTATGCATGTCAGTCATGCAGCTTTGAATTATCTACATTGGAAGTCTATCTCCTTTAATATTGTAGTGCGCTCATTTTTCACTATAACGTATTCATATACCTCTAAATCTTATATCTACAATTAATTGAAGCATGTTGGGAATTTAATTATTCTAGGAAGATTCTATCTAATCTCTCCATCCTAGACCTATGCAATGAGAAGCTAGGGAACAATAAAGTTTTCCCTTTCCATTTTTTCATACACATTCTTCTAGTTGTTCCCTTTTGCCAACATTTGACACTATCACAATTCAAGCGTTACGACCATTACTGTGTTAGAGTCACTCTAACCCACAAATTCTCACGCTTCTCTGCCTCTAGTCTTCCATTCTTTCCATATTCCTAACTCTAGTATGCTTTTGTCACTGTTCTGGTCGTCGGTCCATTAATATCGCACTTCACAGTATGAAGGCCATCTCCTTCCGTTCTTGTTATTCCAGCAGTCAAATTCCTCTATGCACCCACGCTCCATTCGCTCCACATTACTGCGATAATCACTCACAATCACACTCACACGCATAGTGTGGCAGCTCCCTCCACCTACCTCAACCTCCCTCCATTGTGTTTTCACTCCCCTAATTCATATCATTGCATAGAGAAGCCTACTAGCAAAGAAAAATTTCAGAGAAAACTCCTCCTCCCACTTCAGACCTGACTCCTTCGTATCAATTGACACTCTCGTTGGCACTCGACTCCTTGCCATTCATAGAAGCCTTGGCTAAATTTTTCGCAGCAAAACCACTGTTCTGATTCTCATTAATATCTTCATTCTTAGAATAATTTAACATTGTAAATCATATAAGAAATACAAGCATAAATTTATTGATTAATTTCAACATGGATCTATTCCTTTTTCTCTAAGGTCAAAAAATGATTTTTTGCAAATGAATATGTAGAAACTTTGAATTCAGTGTGGTATACTGATGTGATAACCAAATACATCACAACACCAATTGGTTAGACATCTCAATAAAATAGTCCATTTTCAGAATTGAAAGGGAGATCTTCAAACGAAAATTAACAAGTGTTGCAATGGCAGCTCACGTGTGCAACTGAGGAAAACCAACACTACAATGGCACAGATCAGACTTCAACAAAAGCTTTTCGGTGATTTTAGACTGATGTGATAACCAAATAATTAGTTATATATGAAGATACAAACACATAATCTGTATGAGAAATAATTTCAATCACAATGAGTTGATGTTATGGATTTTTCTTGCTTGTTACCTTACCATTAGTCAATCCTAATGGTGAAAATAATGTTGTTCCTTAATTCAATATCACCAAATTTGAATTTGAGAACTTAAGAGGGTTTGAAGTAAGTTTTCGGAAGTTATGAATATTGAACTCTATCATCTATGACAACCAATATGCCAAATAGAATTAACTACACTAAATCATGAATAAAACTATTGAAGATTATATTAATGATTTTACTAACTAAAGGGGCTTATCATGACATATGAAATACAATTAGTTACACGAATGCATAAGTCAAACCATTGAAGATAATATTAATTATTTTAGTAATGAAAAGGTATTATAGCATGATATTGTAATATCCCAAAAGGGAGAATGAAGTAATACTAATACACAATACAAGAACTGCAGCAAAGTAAAAAATAAATCTAAATACACCATCAAAATGTACATAATAGCTGAGCCATTTTATTATATAGGAGGTGGATAAACCAATACAACAGTGCTCAAAATATGAGACACTTAAGCCAAAGAGATGGCCTAGGATGACCCTGAAATGATCCCATAAGAGGGACTGTGTAATTACTGGATTGTTGAAAGGAAAACTGTGTTGTCCCTGCTGCAACTGTTGGGATTGAAATTGTCGGAAAAATGTAAAATGTAGATATAGGAATTTTGGGAGCTTTGATGATGTTGAAACTTTAGATCCGGGCTCTATGATGGACACCCAAGATAACCCAGAAGGGATTTTCCAGATCTATCAATCTAAGCAAATAACCATCCTAGGGTTTCACTATAAAATTGTTGGGTATGCATATATACTGCATAATCTGATCAAATATGGCTGCAATGTGATGTATAATTAGATCTATGCAATAAGGGCTGATCCCTGATTCGTAAGCTAAAATCTCAAGTTCTAGCTGCTCTTTCCTCCTCCACTAAATGTGGCTACTCATTACTCAAAAAATTCAGAAAGCTACGCTACTAAGGAGGGAGAGTCTCAAGCCTACTACTAGATAATGAAAATAATCTCTTTAATGATGGAAACAATGAATAAAAGGTGAGGAGATGGTCCCTCATAGGATTTCCAGCTGAAATACTAGAAAATCCCATCTTCCAATGGATCTACAAGACTGGAACGCGCAATCCTTGAGGGGACTGTTGCTACATGGAGGGATGAAATGATGGCCTCAATGTCGAATATGAATATGCTTCTCCTCAAAGGT